>JAQQAC010010882.1:2998903-3188678 GCA_029783875.1 Phataginus tricuspis
AGCACCTGGAGGACCCCTTGTTGAGGTGGATTCAGAACTGCAGTGGTGAGTTCGGAGAGGTATGCCTGTGTCTGTGATTTTTGGTCTCTTGTTTGCCTGTGTAATTTGTATTATTAAAGTAGGTCAGAGAACCTTGAGGAACTGTCTGCAAGATGACAATTGCCAGGCAACGGTTAGGTCAGGACAAGTAGTGTTTGAGACCATACAGGACAGCATGTCAGAAACCGAGCGCAGTGAGAGACTGGGTGCCCGAAAGAAAACAAAACCCCCTAAAAGAAAAGAGAAAAAGGACCCTCCGGTAAAGGAGGAGTGCTCTGTCAATAAAGATAAGATGACAAAGGACCCTACGGGAAGGGAGGATCCCCGTCCCGCTAGTGTTCCTAAAGGAAGTAATGAGAACAGGCTCTACCCCACGCTTGTTGATTCATCCTTAGATAGTGAGGGCCTTGAGGGCCTTTCCGATTTTGAGGCACTGGACCTAGAAGATGAAGCAGACTTAGAGAGAGAGGCCGCCCAATATGAGGCGGATAGATATCATCCTGATGAGTCCTATAGGCTCGTCGCCTCGACTAGTGGCTTGGCGCCCTCTGCGCCACCGCCTCCTTATGCGCCGATCGCCGGCAAGATCGGCTCCCTTTTCCGAATTCCGGAGAAGGTGAGAAGACAGCTGTCGGCCGCCTTCCCTGTTTTTGAGGCAGAAGGAGGTGGCCGGGTTCACGCACCTGTTGATTTTAACCAATTAAAAGAGCTTGCTGAGTCCGTTCGCAAGTATGGCCCTAATGCTAATTTCACCTTGGTCCAGTTGGACCGTCTGGCGGTTCACGCCCTTACTCCGGCTGACTGGCAAACGGTAGCTCAAGCTGCTCTCCCGAGTATGGGCCAATACATGGAATGGAAAGCCTTGTGGCACGAAGCGGCACAAAATCAGGCCAGGATTAATGCAGCTGCCTTGACCCCAGAACAAAGAGAGTGGACCGCTGACCTCCTTACGGGGCAGGGCGCCCACGCAGCCAACCAAAGCAATTACCACTGGGGAACCTACCCTCAAATTGCAGCTGCCGCTATCAAAGCCTGGAAGGCTCTGTCTAAAAAAGGAGAGGCTAATACACAGCTCTCAAAAATTATCCAAAGTCCTCAGGAATCCTTCTCAGACTTCGTGGCGCGTATGACAGAAGCGGCCACTAGGATTTTTGGTGACATTGCCTCAGTAGAGCCTTTCATACAACAGCTAATTTTTGAACAAGCCACCCAGGAATGCCGCAATGCCATTGCGCCACGTAAGAATAAAGGGCTGCAAGATTGGCTGAGAGTATGTCGTGAGCTGGGTGGTCCCCTCACTAATGCAGGGCTGGCGGCGGCAATCCTGCAATCTCAGAGGCAGCAGCCCCGAGAGGCTAGGCTTTGCTTTAAATGCGGAAAACCTGGGCACTTAAAAAGACAATGCCCGGCAACTGAACAAAGTCGCCAGCCAGCCACCCTCTGTTCTCGCTGTGGTAAGGGTTATCATAAAGCCGCCTTCTGTAGATCAGTCAGAGATATTAAAGGTATGCTGCTCCCCCCGCTCAATGCTCAAGACTCAAAAAACGCCCAGAAGGGCCCACGGACCCAGGGCCTGCAGAAATATGGGACCAATTGGATAAGTCAAGGGGAGGGGCAAGAACAGCAGGAGGCAGATCGACCATCCCCCAACACATGGACCTCCGCGCCTCCACCAACTTCTTATTGATCCCCCATATGGGTATCCAACCTATTCCGGTAGACCCGGTAGAGTTGCCTTCTAGCGCAGTTGGCCTTCTGTTGGGAAGAGCCTCTTTGGCCTTACGTGGCCTTCTTGTTCTTCCGGGAATTGTTGACACAGACCACTCCCCTGCCTTGCAGGTATTAGCATCCAGCCCGCAGGGCGTTTTTTCCATCTCAAAGGGGGACCGTATCGCTCAGCTATTACTCCTCCCTGGAACTTCCCCTAAGCAAGATGCTGACTCTGTTTATGTTGTTAATGCAGTCAAAATTTTAGAGGTGGCTGGCATTATAAAGTCCTCCAGCCCTCTCGCCAAAATCTTTCAAAATATCCAGGACGCCTTAATAGCCCGAGCCGCTCCTGTGTTTATTACTCATGTGCGCGCACATTCGGGTCTACCTGGCCCGATTTCCCAAGGCAATGATCTCGCGGACAGTGCCACTCGCCTTGCGGCAGCAGCTCTGAGTTCCCCTCTTGAAGCAGCACAAAGTTTCCATAGATCGTTTCACGTGACTGCAGAGACGCTGCGCCACAAGTTTAAAATCTCAAGAAAAGAAGCTAGAGAGGTTGTAAAGAGCTGTCACAATTGCTGTGAGTTCCTACCCTCACCTCATGTAGGGATAAATCCCAGAGGATTGCGTCCTTTATATCTATGGCAGATGGATGTGACACATATACCCTCTCTAGGTCGCTTGCAATATGTACATGTATCTATAGATACTTATTCTGGAGTCTTGTTCGCCTCTCCCTTGTCCGGGGAGAAGGCCGCCCACGTTATTCAACATTGCTTGGAGGCCTGGAGCACTTGGGGATGCCCCAGAGCCCTTAAAACTGATAATGGCCCTGCCTATACATCCTCTAAGTTTGCGCAATTTTGTGCTAAGATGGGTGTCTCCCACTCTACCGGAGTGCCATATAATCCTCAAGGCCAAGGCATTGTGGAGCGTGCCCACCGCTCTATTAAGGCTTATCTACAAAAACAAAAGGAGGGCCTTCAGTCTGTGCTGCCCACGAACCCTCGTGGAGCAGTTGCTATGGCCATTTTCACCTTGAATTATCTTAATGTGGACCCCCAAGGCCTAGCGGCAGCAGATCGCCATTGCCGTGACCCACAGCCCATAAATGATTTTGTGAAATGGAAAGATGTTCTTACTAATGAATGGAAAGGACCGGATCTAGTGATTATTAGATCCAGGGGCGCTGTTTGTGTTTTTCCTCAGGAGGAGAATTCCCCTTTTTGGATCCCTGCTAGATTGACCAGAACAGTTCCTGCCGAAGAAGAACCTATCGCCCAAGAAGAACCTGATGAGCAGAATGGCGATCCATTAACACCTGAGGCGCCCGTCGAGAGCCCACCTGCAGAGAGCACTCCCTCTACTTCTGATATGCTGGACCCATAGTGTTTGGAGTGGGCAGCGCTGGGCCATTATGAATACCTTTCCTATCCCTATGCCAGTCATGCATGATGCACAAGTCTTTCCCCGATTTTTTTTCTACCAATCGTTCATTGGGATTGGCTTTTTTACCCTGCAAGGCAGTCTTTGTTTTCTACTTATATCACATCAAAATAAGTCAGGCGACTGCATTCGGTTATATAACCAATCTGCAGCCTGGCAGAAAGCTCCTTATTTTCATAATTCCAAAATTGCATCTAATGCTACAGTCTTGGTTGGATGGTGGCACGCGGCCATTGTTGGGGATGTGGGTCCTCCTCAACCAAAGTTGTCCCCCTTTTTGTACTGGCTCTGATCCAGACACGCTGATGCTGCCCTGGACAGGATGTCAGTCTAGGGACGCTAAGAAAGTCCAAGATTGTTTTTCCTTTTCCCCTGCCATTTCTACTGTTTATAGTGCCACTTTTTCTGGTTATAATTTTACCAATCAACCCATTGATGGAATTTCTGCCAGCCCTTTTTGATCAATGGCTGTTATGTGGGACAAGTGGTAGTTGCACAGATTTGTCCCCGATGGTCATGATTGGGGGAGGGCGTGTAGAGAAGGGACATTTAACATATGATTTTACTGGTACCATGAGAAAGTCTTTTGGTGGTTTTTTCTGGACCACCTCAGATATTTCTTACAAGTCATTCAGGGGGAAGGTCTTGTCCTTTCGTCCTGTTTCTGTCTGTGTTTGGTCCCCTTTTATCTGGCTTGTTAGTAATGATTCTTTTATATGGACCTCAGTGCTCAGTTGCTCCCCTCATACCTGCTTTTATACTCTTTGCTGGGATGCCTCAGCTTATCCTTTTGCTATGGTGACTCGATTGCCTAGGTTTGTTCTAGTGCCTGTAGAAGCAGCGAATATCTTGAGCCATTTTAGAGTCAGGAGAGACTTTGGTATCTAAATATTTGCTACAGAATTGGACAGCAGAATTTGAAGAGACCTTGAGGAAACTCCGGGTTGTTATTATTGAAGTGAATTCTACTCGTCTAGATCTTTCCCTTACGGAAGGAATGTCCTCCTGGATTTCTTCAGTTGTTTCTTACTTTAAGGAATGGGTGGGGGTAGGCCTTTTCGGTGTCCTTGTGTGCTTTGGTGTGGTCCTACTCTTGTGGGCTGTCTGCAAACTCAGGTCACAGCGCCAGCAAGACAAGGTCGTTATTGTGCAGGCACTGGCAGCGCTAGATCAAGGAGGTTCAGCAGCAGTTTGGATAGCCATGATGGAGGACAATCGCCCCAGAACGCAGGCTCCTCTTTTTCCTTTCTAGCTGTATTCCCAGCCTTTGCACACAGAGGGGCCTTTAAGCCCCATTGCACCTGGTTAAGGTGGGAACTGTCCTGACTAGGGAGCAATTGAAAAAACACATAGGGCTCAAGTTCCCATTGCACATGTGTCGTTGTCAATCGCTGCCCTCCCCCTATGGGTCGTGAGGGCTCAGGATCCCATTGCACCACGACTGGTGGGAGAGCTCAGGCCTGGCCCCTGGGAATCGGGGCATGCGATGGCGTGCCCCAGAATCCCCTGTGGATTTCAGCCTGACCCTTTTTCCTTTTCTTGATCTTTCTTCTTTTGATGCCTGCTGTTCTTAGTTTAATTATAAGGGGCAGTTGTTGGGAGCCGCTCCCCGCCATCACAAGATGGCGCCCATTTCCGGCTGCTGGTTTGGTAAACACCCGCGCTGCGCATGCGCGAGGCGTAGCGCTGGCACTGTCATCTGGCCTGATCCTAGGACGCCCTATAGAGAAGGGCCACGCCACAAGCGGAGCGTAGGACCTATATAAGGGGTCGCTTCCCTCACTTCGGGGTCCTCCTCCCTACCTTACAGTCAGCTTGTGATCTCACTCTCAAGATGCATTAAAGCTGTTGCTGCAGAAGAATCCTATTTGTCCTGTGCTTATTTCTGCTGGCGGAAAACTGCGCGGGACACTGAATCACTATGTTGTATACTTGAAACCAATATAATATTGCATATCGATTATGCTTCAATTAAAAAATATGTCAACCAAAAAGAGAAAAAAAATCAATAATACAACCTCTAACCTTTCATATGCATATATGTATGATTTTTTATAAAATGCAATCATACTATTCTTACAGTGATATAATTTTTTTATTAATCTAATAGTGCATAATAAACATCATTTCATGTCAAAAATGTACATCAACATCATTATTTGATGGCTATACAGAATGCCATTGCATGATATGCCAGAATTCACTCCACCAATTACCCATACATTGGTCATTTATGCCACACCCAATTTTCTTGGGTAATAATAACACTGCAATGAGCCTCTGGCACATTCCTTCCTTGCGCACACACACTTGTCTGCTGATTTCCTTGAGATGATTTCCTAACATACAATTGCTTGGTCAAGAGACAAGCTGCATTATCCCCTGCAATGAGGTATTTGGAAAGTTTCTTAGATAACATGGTACACGCTACTCTGTACGAAAAGTTAACATGTAGCCCTATTTATTGACTGCACTTGTTTCTGCGAGAACAGCCCAGACAGTGAGTTTCTACCCCCAAACATCTCAGGTGTCACTAAGCAGCTTCCAGTGTAATCACTGCCATTATTACACAGCAGAACACGCTTACTGCCAACCTAGAAATAGAAAATAAGATGTGCTTGCTTCAAAATACCTGCAGATCAATTGAGATGATTATTACCTCTGTTGCATACCCTGCTTGCACATTGAAGGCAGTAAAAGCACAATTCCTCTAAGAATAAGATTACATTAGGAATGAAGGTGCCATAAAAACTGATACAAATTGGCTTCAATAATAAAAGGAGTATTTTGGTTCATGAGATGGATGTCCAAACAGAGGTCAGGTGAGCCTTTCCTCAGCAGAAATTCAAGCAAAGCTGGTTCTTCTGGCCTTCCATCCCTTCCTTGACTGGCTTCACGCTCAGGCTCTACACGGAGACAGCTCCCCGTGGCAGCTCCTGACACTCCACTCACGGTGGCAGAATGGCTGCAGCCATTCCAGACGTGGTGTTTCAGAACACACCATCATCCCAGGAAAGGAAGAACACTTCTTCTGGTTGTTTCTATGGAAGAAAGGAAGCGTCCCCTTGCCAGAAGCCCTAGAGAAGCTTTTGCTGTGGTTTGGTGGCTCTGACCAGGACAGAATGTGCCAGATGCTTTAAACCAAGTGGGAGTGTGTGCTGGAGTTAGGAGTCGTGGGAGTCCCACCAGCCTCAGGAGGCCAGGAACTCCGGGAGGGAGGGTAATAGTGTTTCTGGAAAGAGGGGGACTGGATGCTCTCCTTCAAACAGATATCTACTTCAGAGATTATTTATTTAAATGAAGGTGAATATAAATGAAAATAATAATAACATAAAAAAACAAAGAAAATCTTGACAATCAAAAAAGTTAAGGGAAAATACTGTATTGAACACATGCTTCTTTGCTTCCTTCTGACACCTTATCAAATTTGCAGTAAAAGCATTTTAAAATCTATTAACTATAGAAGATCATACAAGTATTAGATATAGCCTAAAGAATAAAACAGTCACAAGCCCACCCATACTGATATAAATGATTAGATAAATAAATGAGGGAGAAGGGGCAACTTTTCCTTACAGAATTCCAATGAACAAGTGTGGAAGGAATGAGAGAAATAGAAAATCTCCACTAGAAATTACAGCAATTATTGTTGCAGTCAGTGTCCACCAAAGAATGTTAAAAATGGTGGGCAAGAGTTTAAGGAGAAATAGGTATTGGCCTCACCTCTAAGTATCCCTCAAATATGTATTAATTACAAGAAAGACTCCTTTACCATCTGCAGGAACTTCTCAGGGGAGAAAGCAGGCAGATGCTCCCCGGTGAGCTGGCAGATGAGTGTCTCCTGTCCTGCAGGCAGCAGGCACCCTCGGAGGGCACTGAGAGGGCACATCATCGCTGGGGTTCTTCGCCCGAATCCAAAAACTCGATCAAATCATAGCAAAACTCCCGACAAGCCCAAACTAGGAGGCACTGCAAAGACCTGACTAGTGCTCTTAAAAACTTCTCAAGCTCATGAAACACAAGTACTGAGAAATTCTACCAATTAGAAGAAACACAAGGTAGGACCCTAGATTGGATGCTGGGACAGTAAAAAGGGCATTACTGGAAAATGTGGTAAAATCTGAATCAAGTGTGTAGATTAGTTTTTACATTTGGTTATTGTATGCTGTTCAGTGTTCTGTTAGTGTTTGATTTCTTAGCTTTGGTAGTCATCCCACTGTTACATACGACTTTACCATTAGGGAACTCACTGTCCTATCACAGCAACTCTCTGTGTCTAAAATCATTTCAAATTACAAAGTTTAAATGCAGCTTATACCACAGGCAGCAGCATGAAGAGATGGAAAGAGACAACGTTCTAGATCACCTCCTTCTACTGCACAAGCACGCTGAAGAACCCAACCACTGGACTGCACGCTGGTTTGAACCAATGAATTCCCTTATTGTCCATAGGGGGCGAAATTCTATGGATTTACAAGGACAAGAAGTAGGAGAGACTACAGACAGGCAGCATGAACTGAAACTTGGAAGCAGCAATGAGGGGAAGAGGAGCGAGCAGCGAGGAATACTAACTGCCCCAGGCACAAGGTGTAGGGTTGAAAGAGAAGCGTGCTGTCAGTCTGTCTAAGGTGCAGCCAGGCTCCTACCCCCAACCCCATCAATTTCAGTCCCCCAGAGCCTCCAGTGCTGGGCCCCCAGGAGGAGGGCAAGGGGTCAAAGGAACACCGGAAGTGCATCTCCCCACTCTGAGCACCACCATGACCTTTCATCATGCGTTACCGGCAAGCCTACAACCAGTCCGAAGGCTGGCAGTTTCTTCTCCAGGAAAACTGAACAGCCTCAGAGGAAAGATCTACAGACATGGGCACGTGAGCTTCACCTGGTGCATCAGTCAGCTCAGGCTGCCGTCCGCCACAAAGCACCACAGTCTGGGCAGCTTAAACAACGGAAGCTTGTTTTCTCACAGTTGTGGAGCCTGGAAGTCTGAGATCAAAGCGTCAACAGGGATGGTGCCTTCTGGGACCTCTCTCCATGGCGTGCCGTCTCCTGGGGTCCTCATGGGGCCCTCCCTCTGTGTGTGTCTGTGTCCTATTCGCCTCTCCTTATGAGCACACTGGTCATATTGGGTTAGGACCTCCCCGAATGGACTCATTTAACCTGAATTCCCTCTTTAAAAGCCCATCTCCAAATACAGTCACATTCTGAGGTTGGTCCTGGGGGTTAGGACTTCAACATACGAATTTGGTGGGGGGACGGGGGAGGCGCCAATTCAGTCCATACCAGCCAGTGAAATGGTTGCCCACCTGTCAACCGCTGGGGATCACTGACTGTTCACCCCACAAGGCATAGGAACTCCCAGATGCCTCAGCACCTTCCTCCTAAACATGAGAGAACAAAGCATTGCCATGCCTTAAGGGAAATGAGCAAAAGGGTAGATGCCAAAATCAACAAATAGGTGGCAAAACACTTGCAACATGGAGTGTGCAGACCCCATGCTGAGCATGAGGAAATCCCCATAATCCTCAGGATTGAGGCAAAGGCGTTATACACATGAAACAGAAACAGGTCACTCAGAAGAGGAACACTAGAGAATAAGAAAATGCTTCAGAAATTAAATATAAAGGAATTTTAGTTTTTTAAGAAAAGAGTTGGGAGACTACACCTCCCAGAACATTGGATAAGAAAACCAAAAAAGCAAAAATTATGATAGAAATAAGAAAAATCAGGGGTTCAATCCAGGATGTCTAGCATTGAGGATGGAGAAGCATTTCAGAAAACAGAAAAGACAAAGATTTAATAAAGGCAAATATACTAGAACCAAAGATCCCAAGGGAGCAAACCATACAAAGGAAGGAGATGCTGGTGGCATCGGCAGGGAGCCCAAGAGGAGGCAGAGGGAGGAGGGGGCACAGCAGACTCTCGGGGCCCCAGGAGGCCCATCCCCAAGGAAAGGACAAAAACACAACCGAAAATGGAACTAATGAGCTTGACCAGATGCCAAAGAGCACCCAGAGGGTTTTTTACTGAAATATATGGTATAGCAACCAAAAGCACAAACAAAAATATCTAAGTAAGGAAAAAAAAATGCAAAGCAATTATTAACACCAGAAATTGTACAAGATTAAAAATGTAACCACAGTTCCCTGATCTATCAGGGACGATGCTTATATAATCATAAGAAGACAAATGCTAAATACTGACTGAACCAGCCACTACAATGGGCAAGGATCAGGAGAGGTGGGGGGTGGGGGATAAGGTCCAGCGTGAAGTGCCTCGGCTGTGTAGCAGACGTTCCCCAAGCAAAGGGAACATGGACATGGCTCAGCCGCTGCGGCGGCCCGAGTGGTCAGCCGCCTCCTCCCCCCTGGACACAGTCATGAAGGACGGACACGACCAGTTGGGAATAACCCACACAAAGTAAGAATCTTCTGAGGAAAAGCCACACAAAGTGCCTAGAGACAATGTCTAGCACATGTAAGTTGCTCAATAAGTAGTAGTTGTTATTGCCCATATTCTTGCGAAATTATTAATGACCCATGAAGACGAGGTAGCGGTTTGCTGTGCAAATGTGTGTGCATTATCTACACCATGCCTGGACCACGGCAGACACTCAATTACATGATCGCTAGTGATGACATTATTATTAAGAGTCCTTTAAACAATCTCTAGCCCTTATATACTCAGAGCAATTACTTGTTTCATAGTTTCAGTTACCTACTGCAGCATAAAAAACTGCCCCAAGATTAGTATTTTAAAATCACCACCATTTTATTATTTCTCATGATTGCATGGGTTGACTAGGCTCAGCTGATCTGTTCTCCTGCTGGTTTTATGGCTGCAGTCAGATGAGGGAAGGTGCTGGAGCATCTTATTCTGGCACCTTGGCCAGGATGGGGAGAAGGTGGGGCTCGCCTGGACACTGGTACGGCTGGCTCTCTCTCTCCCGGTTTCCACTTAGTCCCCGGGCCTCTCCTGTACAGAGTGTCACTGGCTCACAGGGCACACAGGCCTTCTTAAAGCCAACACCCAGGATCAGCGTGGCCTCCTTTCCACCACACAGCATTGGCAAGAGCAAGCCACTGGCCAGCATGAATTCAGCAAAAAGGAGGCTGATTCATCAAAGGTCCTCTCTGGAGAGGACCACACTGGCCCTCGCAGGAGAACAGCAAACAGCCAAGAAGACATATTTGGCATGCCTCTCAGAGGGCCCTGCACATCCTACACATTCAGCAACCAGCAGCCACACAAAAGAGGGGCTCATTCCAAGTAACACGTATAGAGGACAGAGGCATGAAACACGGTGGAGGGATTAGACAATACAAACTACTGGAAGCAGAGTACCAAGCGTAAGAAAAGGGCCCGAGGCGGGTTTTGTATGCCAGGGAAAAGACCGGCGTGGTCCCCCTGTAACTCGCCTTCCCTTCACACCTTTCCAGAAGTCTGGAGTAATGAGGAGATTTGCCGTAAATGCTGATGATGGTGGAATTAAATTACAAATAAGCCCAAAGACTATATTCCAGGTTTCAAAACATTTAAAGCATGCAAAAACACAGAACCACATAGAAAATATTTTCAGGGCACTGAGAATTTTTATTGCAGAAAACAAAAATTGACAAATTCTAAAAGATTAAAAAAGAAAAGTCAACGGACAAAGCTAAAAGCGAGGCAGCGCACTAGAGTAAATAACTCCCCTAAAATAAATGTAATGAAAGATCAATACCCAGAGTGGGTAAAGAGGGCCTACAAACCCCCAAAGGAAAAATGGACAAGACATGAAAATTTCCTGCTTAGTGCAGCTGCTTTGGTGTCTGTTACAATTCAGAATGTACAGAATTTTTTGTCGAGTATTCCTATGTCTAGGTTTCTGTGCGGAGAAACATTATAAATACTATAAAGCAGGTTGCAACAAGGAGGTTAATTGCAGCAGTGATTGCTATAGGGCAACAATGGAAATGTCTTGATGTCCATCAAGAACAGGGTGGTTAAATAAACTATGGTGAATCTACACCAAGCCACACAGCATCTAAAAGAATGCAGTCGGAGCTATTTCACCAATGCGGACAGATCTCCAAGACAGGCTGTCAGGTTAAAAGACAAAGAAAAAGCAAATTGTGGGAAAAAGCAGCGTACATACCGATTTATTATTTTTAAATGCCATTTAAAAGACCCCAGGCATTTACTTTTATTTCTGTGTGTTCCAACTCTTGTGGATAAGGGCATTGAAAAAGTTCTGAAAAGGTGCACACTAATTTGTCAACAGTGCTGATAAGCATGGGTGGGGAGACGTGTGTAGAGAGGGTTTTGCTTTTCTACTTCCCTGTTACGGAATTTCTCATTAAGAATGTATGGATATATGACTGGTTACTTTTATAAAAGTAAAGAAAAGAGAAGACATGACTAGAAGGTGGAGAAACTAGAATGACATAAGATATTTTAAATATAACAATCACAGTCTGATATAAACAATGTAATTGGTTCCATAGAGAAGGAAATTCTCCATCTGAGATAAATCAAATGCAACAATAGGCTGATTACAGAAGGCTGGTGGAAACTATACACTCCTTAGAAACACAAAACTGGGTTAATGAAATGCAAGTGCAGCATTATACCCACAAGTGAACATTTAGCCCCAAAATAAGTAAAACAATAACAAAGAATAAAAAACGACACACATAGAAGGCAAGTATGTGAAACACTACATATTTTTCTCAAGTGTTTCTGAGACCTTCACAAAAACTTGGTCCAATTCTGTGGTCCTACCTGGAACCACAGGGCAATCTCAGCATCAGTCACAGGGCACAAACAGACCTCATATGCTCCCGATGGGATGCAGTGAGAGAACACAGGTCCTTTCCCTGCCCCACAAAAGATAAAACTGAATGTATTTGAGCCTCTAGATCAGTAATTCTCAAAGTGTAATCAAGGACCTCTGGGGGCCCCCCAGGACCACTTCACAAAGTTCACAAGTTCAAAACTATTTTCTTAACAATATGAAAACATTCTTTGTCTTTCACACTCTCATTCTCTCCCAAGAATACAGTGGGGTTTTCCAGAAACTACATGACACAAGAAGATACCATCTATGACCAATGGAGAATGAACTTGTATCTACTTATGTTTTAAATTTTTCTCAGTTTTAATTTCTAATATACTAAATATCAATAGCTATAACCATACAAGTAAAAACTTTTGTAAATTGAGGTTTAAAAGAAGATTACAATAAAATGGTAACACAATTAAGGACATCCCAGAAATGCAGTCAAAAGTAGAATAGGTTCTGCAAAACATCACACCAATGAAACAAGGTTCTGGAGAACGAGGAGACCTAAATGAATGCAGGGGAGAAACAAATATACAACAGGGAACCTAACCTCCAAATTGCAAGGGTGTCTGTAAATGCTGAATCAAGAAATAGAAGGAAAAAGTGTTCTGGAAGGAAACAGTTTTCCTAGATTGCTTACAAACTTAGTTTGGGGACAAAAGGAACTCATCATGTTCCTTCGAGAAACCGCAAGCAAGGAGGAAGATACCAATCTCTCTCCTCGGAAATGCCTTCTTAACGCACGAAAAAGGAAAGAACAGGTCACATTTAAAGAAACACAACAAATAAGACTTTTCTCAGAATTCTCAGACGTTAGCCATCTACATAAATCTTCAGAAATAAAAGCACAGACTGCCAGGTATCCTCTAGTTTACAAAGCTGTCACTTCAGAGCACCTGCAACAGAAGAAACGAATGTGTCCATCCCCTGAGGGAATTCTTCATTGCTCACACCCCTTCCTGACAAATTTCACTTCTGAAATTACTTCAAAGAGGCCACTGAGTTTAAAAGCCAAACTCCAAAAGATAAAGAAAAGACACTAATGGGAAGGGCTGTCGTACTGTGAGGAATAAGGATCAATACAATCACAGATCAGTGAGAACCATATCAAGTGTGGCATCAAAGACAAAGAAAAACCATGTCTGAGCTTCTCAAAGTTTTAGTGTGCAGAAGAAAGGCTAGGAACTGGGTGGCGAGGCAGGCGAACACAACTAGTCCTCTACCAAGAAGATCCAGAATTGCTGACATTACGCTAAGTGAAATAAGCCAGACATAATCTCACAGCCTACAATCTAAAAAAGTCACAGAGGCAGAGAGCAGGCTGGTGGTTACCAGGGGCAGGGAGGTGGGGGAAACGGGGAGATGCTGGCCAAAGGGTACCAAGTTGCAGGTGATGCAGGGTAAATCTAGAGCTCTTAGGTAGGACATGATGACTATAGTTCATAATGCTGTGTTTAATACTGGATGTTTGCCGAGTATAGCTTTCAGGAGCTCTAATTAACTAAACACGCACAAAATGGTAACTATGTAAGGAGATGGTAGATTAAATTACCTTGACTGTAGTAGTCATTTCACTGTATGTATGTGTATCAAATCATCATGTTGTTCACCTTAAAAATTTTTACTTAAAAAATGCTAAACCACAGGAGATTCAAGATGGTGGTGTGAGAGGTGAGACAGAGAACTCCTCCCAAAACCACAAATAGTACAAAAATATAGTTAATTAATACAACTAACCCTAAAACAACAACAAGAAAGAAGGCTGAACCAGACTCCATACAGACCTCATGAACAGAGCGGACTTCACAAAACAGGGTAAGGTACGAAAGCCTTAATCAGGTGGGACGCAAGCCCTTCCCCACACCAGCTCACCGGCGGGAGGAAGAGAAGCGGAGTGGGGAGGGGGTGTAAGCTTGGGACTGCTGGACACCTAGTCCTGGAGATCTGCTTTGTGAGCAGAAACCTATATTGTGTTGTGCTCTGGACATTGGGGAGCTAGGACAGGCGGAGTGCCTGAGAGACTGACGTTCCAGCCGTTTGTGGAGGACGGGATCCACATCTGGCCACGAAGTGTCAGAGGAAAGGCAGGCAGTCTGAGACGCTTCCTACCAGTGAGAGGGCTGCTGAAGGCACAGGGTTTGCCCTAAGAATTTACCCTAAGAATGCAGCAGCCCAGTTTCAAAAAGACAGATGCACCCCTATGTTTATCACAGCACTATTTACAATAGCCAAGAAATGGAAACAACCTAATTGTCCATCAGTAGATGAATGGATAAAGAAGAGGTGGTACATATACACAATGGAATATTATTCAGCCATAAGAAGAAAACAAATCCAGACATTTGCAACAACATGGATGGAGCTAGAGGATATTATGCTCAGTGAAACAAGCCAGGGGGAGAAAGACAAGTATCAAATGATTTCACTCATCTGTGGAGTATAAGAACAAAGAAAAAACTGAAGTAACAGAACAGCAGCAGATTCACAGAACCCAAGAACGGACTAATAGTTACCAAAGGGAAAGGTACTGGGGAAGATGGGTGGGAAGGGAGGGATAAGAGGGTAAAAGGGGCATTACGATTAGCACACATAATGTAGCGGGGTGGGGGGACACGGGAAAGGCAGTATTTACAGAGAAGACAAGTAGTGATTCTATAGCATCTTACTATGCTGATGGACAGTGACTGTAGTGGGGTTGGTGGGGGGGACTTGATAATAGGGGGTCTAGTAACCATAATGTTCAAGTAATTGTACATTAACGATACCAAAATTAAAAAATAATTAGTTTAAAAAAATGTTAAAACAAAATTGCTGGTTTGAGGTAAGTGGTTAAAAAATTTAAGTATATTTACATAGAGGTTGTGCAGGTTAACCAGTTTAGTTTAGTAATATTACTAAATTAGTAGAAAGAGACTGATTACCAGAAGAATAAAGGCAATAGGGGAAAAACTAAGGCCATTAAGGAAGGGCCAGGATTCTGTAATCATAAGTGGAAAGAGTTGCCAAAAGAACCCTAAAAGTGAAAATAAAAATTAGGATGAAACACCAAATAATAAAAGAACTTGATTATTGTCCCACAGGGGAAAGAGAGTCCCTGACTTGATTAGTGAGCGACATCTGTTACGCATGAGCAAAAAATAGCTGAAACGATGTATACAGATTTGCTTAATAAAAAAGTAAAAACCGCTAGGTTACTGAGCATGAATCAAAATTCACTTAACAAATTACATATGGTCATTAGAAAATTGTGAAGGCATCCTAGGAACTGAAAACCAAAGAATGCTGAGCATCTTGCAAATAATAAATGTCAATGAAATATACAACTAAAAACTGGTTGCCAGTGCAGAGAACTTGATAGGATCTCTGTTGTAGTGACTTGTCATAAAACCATGCTGCTAGAATTTAGTAATCTAGTACACTAAAAAGCAAAGACATGGATCTGAAGAGTGTAACTAATAAACACTTAATTAACAGAATTAGAACAAATTAATGTGAACAGAATGTTTGCCTTTTGGAAAGAAAAGAAAGGAATAATAATTGGTAATATACTACATGTCATTAAGTACAGAAATGTAATCAGCATAAAAGTCAAATTCTCTGGTAACAATATAATAAATGTGCTAATAAAAGACAGATGAAAATGTTTTGGGAGTGATAAATAAAAGTAAAATGTGTTCCTCTCAAAACTCTAACAAAATAGAAAATCCTGAAGTTTATTTAAACAAGAAAAAGAGAAAACACATTAGAAATGAGGAATAACATACAAGATGAAAAAAAAGTCATTTGAGAATTCTATGCATAGTTGTATTGGTTAATCTAAGGGGTAATTTGTGACTTTCTATTAAAGTTTAAAATACCAAGCCAATGAGAAGTGTAAAATTTAAAGAAATCAGTAAGTGGGGTTGGAAATAACTGATTACCAAAAGAAAAAAAAGAACCAGACACATATAAACACATATACTCCCCAAACTCTCCCAAATCTGGAAGATCTACAGTGAATTTGAATGTAAGGGTTTGCTAAGCACCACAAAGTAATTCTAAACATTGGGAAAGGAGGTATCTGCTATACTTCATCCTGAAAGAAGTTTTTCTGCAATCATAAAAATTTATTAAGGATTATATACAGAAGGAAATTCTTCTGCAATTTCATTTCTGAATGTTGGGAAAATACACTGAATACCACACTAGTCCATAAGATAAAACCTTTTTTCCCAAAACAAGTTCACAAATACAGAATGGGAGGGAAAATATTTAGCAGTGCCTGAGTTTTAAACATAACCATAAAAGTTTTCCTTCACTCTGTGAAAACTGATAAGGGAAACCTCCCTAAAATGGAGACTGGAGGCCAAAAGGGGGAGCCCAGAATGGGGAGCCTGATCAATCAATGTCAATTACAGGAAGAAGTGTCTATTGCAGAGACCAACAGAATAATCGATTACAGGCCTCAGCAGGAAAATATATACATTGCTTTTTCTACAAGAAATTGACTAGCGTGGAACTCAGTTAATGAGAAACCGTCATCACCCTGAACTCTTGATTTTCTCCAATGGTCTTCCCTTCAAAACAGCCCCTCTCAACTTCCTCCTTCTCCATAAAATAACATTCCTCTCTCCTTTGTTGGGCTTGCATATGGTTTTGCCATACCTTGCATATCCTGAATTGCATTGCTCCACTATTCCAGAATAAACCCATTTTGGGGGCTAAAATAACTTTTATCTTTAAGGCTAACAACTCATAGTTCAAAATACTAACAGCATGTCCCATTTAATGACCATGTACTTTATGCCAGCCACTTAGTATGTCCGTATGTCTGGCCCACGACCTGTTATTGTACATTCCACAAGCTAAGAATGGCTTTGTGTTTTTAAAGGGTTGAAAAAAAAGCCAAAGAATAGCAGTTTGTGATACATGGAAATTATATGAAATTTAAATTTCACTGTCCAAAAATAAAGTTTTATTGGCCCACAGCCATGCTCGTTTGTTTACGCAGTGCCTATGGCTGCTTTCACACTACAGCAGCAAGCTGCATAGCTCTAGCAGAGACCATATGGCCTGCAGATCTGAGAACACTTATCCTTGGGCCATCTTCAGAAGAAGTTTACCAACCCCTGACCTAATCAATTATTTGACAGTTGGCAAGAAATTATAAATCAGTGATTTGTTTCCTGTTGAGTATAATGTTATAAATACAGATTCCATTTCTGGAAGCCCATACCATACCATAAAAATACTGAAACTGCTTACCTAAGAAAAGAAATATAAAATGTGTTACATGATTTTACAAGTATTTATTACCTTAAACACAATGTAAAAGCTATTCACAAATATTTCTTTAGTATTTGTCTGCGTGGGCCAATCTAGTTGAGGATTTTGGTTACAGTAATCTATGGAAGGGAGGCTCCTTCTCCCCTGATCAGTCTCCCTTTGGGAGCAGGTATCTGTTGTGCTGGGGACCATCACATTTAAATCAAAATTATGGTCATGTGTCCATCTCATAATCCAAATGGACACCAATGGCTCGAAATGTGTGTCTACGACAAATGCCCAGGCAAGAGCAATAGCCAAAAAACCTTCTTCAGTGAATTTTTGCTCCTGTATTTCAAACAGATGCTGGTGGCTTAGCTCCGATGGCTCATGAAATCTTTAAGACCAAGTTCACACTCAGGAATCGGATACACAAGGCCCTCAGGGACTACTGACTACTTCTCGATTCCCTTCTCATTACTCTCTTCCTAAACTCCAGGCACTGGTGACACTTTCTCACAGTGACATGTTGTTTCTTGCCTAGGAAAGCCCTTGCTCAGCCAGCACACCTAACGTGCACCCTAACCTAGCCTCGCCCCCACCCCAAACCAGCTTCCATCCTCCCTACTGTCCACTTTGCTGGATGAACTCCTTTCAACCTTAGCGCATTTTATAGAAGAGTGAGATACGGTATCTTTCGCCCACATCCCTACAGAAGATAAAAGTAAATGAATTTATTCAGATTCTATATAAGCGAAGATGAGGGGTAACACAATACTTATAGGTCAAAAAACAAAGGATAAGTTATGGAGACAAAGGGGCATGGTTTAAACTTACAAGTTAAAAAAGAAAAAGCCACTGAAACAAAATTTAAATGCATGTTGCTTACTAAAGATAGAACACAATGATCAGGCAATATTCAGAGAAGGGCTCTCTTTTATGGGCAAAGAGAAAGGCATGAAAAAGTTAGGCTGGCAGATTCCTAAGAAACGTCTTGAGATCAGTCTTGAGAAGAGGGACCTTGTGCAGTGAGCGCAAAGCATCCAACGAGAAAGCGGGAGAACCAGAGAAGGTCTGCATCCGTTATCCAGAGCAACGGGGGACCCTGCCAAGGAGGCCTCACCAGCACTGCACTGGAGACCGCCACCTCGGCTGCCCTGACAGTAGAAATGCTCCCTGGACTCACAGAAATGTGATCATCATGAAAAACTCTTGCAAATAAAATACTAGTTAATTCAGGGTGATGACGGTTTCTCATTAACTGAGTTCCACGCTAGTCAATTTCTTGTAGAAGAAGCAATTCCCCTTGAGGGAATCTCTGAGGAGGAATTTGGGGAATAAGTTTGAACCTCAAAGAATAGTATTATAAAGGGGAAGAATTTGACTTAATTTCTAAAGGTTAACTTGGGCCTCCAATCTCAGGAGACCTTCTGGTGCCATTGTTTCACCTGCTGCCCACGGCCAAGTCAGGGCAGATACTAAGTCAGGTAGTTAGAGCGCCCTGAAGGGGTCACCTGGTCTATTCATCACACTGCCCTCGGGAAGGGATCACGGACCAAGGAAGGTGGGAAGGCTACATGTGGCTAAGACTGCCATGTGCTACCAGCAGCATTCACTTCCCAGCTGTGGGCCTTCTCACACTGTTCAAATTATCTGCTTTCCCTCCCCTGAGTGGGTGGGGATACCCATGGCTCTTTTGAGCAGTCTCAACGCCTGGCCTCAGTGGGCGCTCAAGAGCTCTGGATAAATTGGGCAGGAGATACAACTTGTGCAAGAAGTACTATATAAATGAACAAATGGAGAAATCCTCAACTTCAGAGAAATACAAATTGAAATTATGTGGTCACCGTATGCTCATGAAGAACATGCACTGCTAATTTCATGGATACTAGGTGACTATTACACATCCTTGGGCTCTCTCTCACTCAAAAGCAAAGCTATGGTAAAATTCACCAAGCATTTGTTTACATCATACAATTTGCACAAATTCTCAAACTGGGAAAGCGACTTGGCAATTCATATAAACACCCATACATCTATGTGCTTTGGCCTAGTGACCTCACTGCAGTGACATATCCTAAAAAATCATTCTCAACAAGAAAAAGCCATATGTACAACAAAGTTTATTACTGCATTATCTATAATAGCAGAATGTTAGGAACAGCTTAATTATTTAACAAAAGAACTAGTTAGGCAAATTATCAAACATTGAATGGAAAGTTTACTGACTCAGGTAAGACAATATTCTTTAAAACAATTAATATGGAGAAATATTTGTGATACAAAGTTAAATGGAGTTTAAAATATGAAACTAAAGTTTAGTAGAATTAAAACCATGTGAAACTTTGTATACATTTAAGCAGATTTATGTGTACACTTGAATATTACAAGTGATGGTGGGTGAACTTTTCACTTTATTTTCTTGACTATTATCACATTGCCTATGTGATGAATTTTGCTTATTATTGAGATATAATTGAGA
The DNA here is from genome assembly GCA_029783875.1 of Phataginus tricuspis. Classification (NCBI taxonomy): domain Eukaryota; kingdom Metazoa; phylum Chordata; class Mammalia; order Pholidota; family Manidae; genus Phataginus; species Phataginus tricuspis. Next base: position 3,018,646 of record JAQQAC010010882.1, read on the forward strand.
TACAACATTATATTAGTTTTAGGTGTACAACCTAATGATTTTATATACATATATACATATATATATAATTACCACAGTTATGTGTGGTAATTTTCTTTAAATAAAATAAATGAGTCACAGGAATGAAGTGCAGCATAGGGAATATAGTTAATAACATTGTAATAACTTTGTATGTTGACAGACGGTGACTATACTTACATAATCATGAAACACTCAACATGATATAATTTATATATAACAAATGAAACTTTCCTAATTCTATTCCACTGGAACTAGAGAAGGATGAGCTGCTCTTTACAAATCCTTCTGCTCCATAAAACTTTTCATTATTTATTTACACTGTGTTACATAAAATTCAATTAAAAACAGCAACAACAAAAATGGGAAATATTATTTGAGGGAAAGAGATGTATAAAAGAGGATTTTCTCCATTAAATATTAGAAAATGTTCAAAACAAACATCATAAACAGTGATAATGGCTTAAAACCAAGCTACAGATCCCTGAGGCAGAAGAGGCTCCCCAGAAACAGATCCAAAATATTGAGGAATTAGTGGAAATAGGAAAGAATAAATAAAGAATGAAGAATAAATGGGAAACTTAAACAAATGTAATATTATACATTATGACAGAAACCAATAGCAAAAATGGAGAAAAACTAGCTTAGGTTCATACCCAATCTAAATTTAGTGACAAAAAAAAGCTAAATCAAACAAATCAAACCATCAGAAAAACTTAAACAAACAAAATAACATTCTTCTCCCAACTAGAGTTCTTAAAATCTATTGCAATAGAAGAGACTTCAAAAAAAAGATATTTATTTATTCAATAAATATCTGAGTTCCTACCAGACAGCAGTTATTACATGAAGTTTTGTAAAAACTAGCAACTCTTATGAAGCCCAAAAATCCTAATTAAAAGAAAAACAATAGAACTAGAAAATCTAGACATAAATACCAGTCATACGAAAATAGTATACATGTAAAAACCCTACACAAAGGAAAAGCGTTTCACCAGCCTCCAGCACAAATATGAACACGGACATGAACAGAACTCCTTTAGTAAACCAATAACTGAAAATAGGTTTAATGATGCCAACTAATTAAAGAAATGCAAATCAAAACAGTGGGTGAACTCTTTAAAAATTATTAGGCTGGAGCAAAGGAAAATTATTAAGCCCAATTTTGGCAGGGAGATAAGTAAACTGGCTCTATTCTCTGGGAAAAGTCTGACCGGCTGGATCAGTTGTCATTAAAATTTAACAAGGAGAACAATAATCCAATCATGTAAATGTATGTAAATAATTCAAAAGAAGAAAAAAAGGGTTTGTTTGGCTTTTTTTTCTTTCTGTATACAGATGCTTGGTATAGAAGCATTTAGTTATTTTTAAAGAACAGAAACAACCTAATATCAAGCAATGGAAAATGGGAAAGCAATAAAGGTATTTTAAACTGTGGACTATTACAGAGTCATTATGGCCATGTAGGAGCAAGAAAGAACATTTACCAAATAATGAGAAGTGAGAAAAGCTGAAAAATTTAATATCCATAATGACTACAACCATGCAAAATGCTCCATGTGTTTAAATAAAGATGGGACAAGGAGAGATGAAAATAATTCAGAATGTTTAATAAAACTTTATAATGCAAATTTTTAAACACTTCTGCAGGATAAAGTGACACACACAGCAAATATACCATTTTAATTCCTTCATAACCAGGCTCTAGGAACCATTAAAGCAGTTCATACCCACGGACATGTAGTCACTTGGATTACCTCACTTAGAAGCGAAAGCCAAAACAGTACCTGGCCAAAGGGTCCCCAGGAAGGCGCTCTAGAATTATTGACAGGGGTGTTCACTAATGGTTGTGGGTACTCAGTGTAGGTGGACTCAGCTAGGGCACTCCATCACTGCAAAACACCTTCCAGAACCATCTTGCACAGAGCCACTGGCCAGACTTACTGAGACAGATATGGGGCTTTTAAGATACTCTGATAATGTGGCAGAGGTTTCTGAAGAGTAGCATATCATTATACAGAGAAAAGTCTTCTGTTGTTATCACCAACAGGCTATGAAAAGCCTCTAGGAAGGAACCACTTTTCAACACAAGGTGTTGGGTTAAAAATACTTGTGCCTTTCCTTCAAGAAATCGGAAGTTTTCTCAAAGCATTTTCTGAGGAAATACGAGTTTGTGGGATGCCGCCGTATTAATCCAGTGGATTCCACTATTAACTCACAGGGAAGAAAGAAATGCACGTTTTGCTCTAAGGAGGAAAAGAAAGAGGAGTTTCTATTGCAGTACCATAAACCTCTTGAGAGCAGGGACTTGGTCTCATTTTTCTTTATAATTCTACAGCCTACCAGCACACTACGTGGAGTAAGTGGATGGATGGAGAGATGCACAGATGGATGGATGGATGGACGGATGGATGATTATAACTCCTAATCCACAGGATCTGCTCAAACCACTTATCAGTGGTTTACAAAGTTAACAACAATAGGAACAGTAGTGCTCTGAACACAAGCCAAACAAGAGAACAAACAGAAGACTTGAAAAGTCAGCCTGTGAAAAAATATTGCTCATTCGTGAGCTCTTTCAAAGAAAAAATTCAGGGCTTCTTGCCTTGTAAAATAAGCTTCAATTTCTTCACCATTAATCAAGATGAAAACAGCACAGTGAGGTGCTTAAGTGAGTCACTCTTGACAAAGAGACAGAGATGCCCTCAGTGGGAGTCAGTTCTGCTGCAATAGAAGCTGTCGGACAGTACAGAGGTTTCCAAAGTGCGACCAGCATCAGCTAGGAACTGGGTAGGAAGGCGGGTCCTGCGGCGCCACCCAGGCCTGGTGACTCAGAAACTCTGGGGGCAGACGGGGTCTTGCGTCAGCGTTTTATCGAGTCCTCTAGGTGATGCTGGGGCCTGCTCAAGTCTGAGGGCCCCTGCAGCCAGCACATTGTAAATGAAAAGCACCCCACAAGTAGTTTGGTCCCAGATTTCTTTTTTTAGAAGCAGGCAGGGGAACAAAAATAAGATTGCTCTGAAGGAAAACAGAGACCTTCTGGATGAAATGCAGATATTAAAACTCCTTTGGTACTGTCATTTCAGCCACACCTTCCATAGAAACCAGGAATAAAATAGTGGTTTGTTTGCCAGACTGAGGTACCTACCTTCTAAGCTACACAAGCTAGAATGTGGCCTAATCAAGAGGCTTTTTGTTCTTAAGAGTTCTGTGTCGGCATCAGTTATTTACCGCTAGTCCAGACACCCTAGAGAAAATTCTGGAAGTTCATAGTCTTTTGGCTTCCTCTCAATCCCTCCAATTCAGGCCCAAGTTTAACAGGTATATTCAAGATCAATAGAGAGCAAGGAACTAACTCAGTGGACTAAGGTTAGTAACAAGAAATGAAGGACTGGAAGGTCTTTCCTTCCTGTGGCCATGCTCCTCATGCTTATTCCGGTTAGTTGTTGCATTTGGGAGGGGTGGACAAAAAGAACTAACATTTGTTGAGGGCTACTATGTGCATATTTCTCCTTTACCCCAGATCATGTCCACTGGAAGTTGGTATTTTCACCCCCATTTTACAGATGAAGGACAAGATTATAATAACTTAAGCAATAGCCTGAAGGCCACACATTATTAAATGGCATAACCAGGCTTTAAACCCAGGTGTGTTGCGGGTCCCCAAGACCACCTCCAGGTCGGTGACTCACTATAGTGACTCACAGGAAGCAGCACAGTCATTCGGCTTTGATCGACTGCAGCGAAAGAAGACAAAGCAGACTCAGCACAGGGAAAAGGCCCGTGGGGTGAGGAAACCAGGTGCCCAGCTCCCAGGTCCTCTCTCCAGAGTCACATGGGATGCACTTCTCTCCCCAGCACTGAAGTTGAGATGATACAAGTTAAATGTTTTTATTTTTATTTTTATTTACTTTTTTACCAGGGAAGCTCATTAGAGACTCAGTCTCTAATTGGGGGCTGATCATGTAGGCCTCCCACACACCAAAACTCCAGACTCCCAGAAGGACAGAAGGTGTTCAGCATAAACGATATTATTTTCACAAATAGGGTGGTAGACATTGTGAGCCACTTTTATCAGTTAGGAAATGGTGGGAACTCTCCTGAAATCCAAGTTGACAGAAGCCAGACAACAGCCAGCCTTCCAAGCAGATCTCTGTAAGGACAGCAGTCCCCAGAAAGCTGGGTTACCTCTTGTGCACACCAGGTAAGCCAGGCACCAAGCCTCTTCCCTTGCCACCACTTTGCTGGACATAAATTATTACGTCCCAATGTCTTATTCCTCAAACGTCTCCCTAAAAGCCCAATGGGCTCTTTGGCAGGTGTTTGGTGTATATATGCCCAGACTTAACAGTTCCATTCCCCAGTGTCTGAGTTCCCTTTCAGAACAATCTTTGGTCAGCAAAATGTGTCCAACTGTACCAGTTATAATTTATGGAAGCAACTAAGTGACAATAAGAGAGGCTCATGGGGCATGCCACACCACCCAGGGCTACCTGGGGAGGCACCAGAAGTAGCTCAGGAAACACGAGGGAGGGGAAATCCTAGGCTGCAGCTTTTATTAGGGAGAGCAACGCAGATCAGGTAAAGAGCTCAGGATGGGCGGCTCTGAATAATTCCAGCTCACCTGGGGTGCAGAGGCTGTCCCTAGTTGTCTGGTACCCAGCGCTGCACTGATTGGCCAGGGGGAATTCAGCTTGGTGTGAGTGTTCTATAAGGAGGAGGGTCAGAGGATGGGCTCTGGGTCACAAGGAAGACGTGAACAACTCAGCCCATTGGTCTGGCCCTGTGGTTAACAGAGGCCTAAGAGACGAACACAGAATCTAAGAAAACACAGGTAGTGTGCCGTGTGTCCCCTGCCCTAGATCTGGGCCCCCTGCCAACCAACCTTCCCCTCCCCCACAGCTTCCTAGCACACAGTCAGTGTTCAGCACAGTGCCTGGCCAAAAGCAAGCGTCTAGCAACATTGGCTTATCGGTGGTATTATTTTGTGGCTACTCATGAAATAATAGTAAGATCACAGGCACCAGTATTAGATGACCTAGGCTCAAATCCCAGCTCTGTCACTTTTGGTGTATTATTTAAAGGTTTTAAGAAGCATTCATTTGCAAAATGGGGTTAATCATAGTACCCACACCACAGAGTTATTATAAAGATACAGGGTCATATATGTGAAGTTCTCAGCAGGTGCCAGACACGGACTTATGTTTAATATGCTTAATACATATTAGCTATTATTGCCTTCGCACTTACCCTTTAATCCCAGGGCAGAGTTGGACAAACACATTTCTACATCCACTCACATCCTGGGTCCTAAAGACATATTCAAGAGTCAAAAGCTGTGGACAGAGGCCATTATTAAGTCTCCAGACACAGGACAGTCAGCCCTTAATTCCTTAAGGACCTCACTCCAACAGGCCTGTACAAATCTGAGTGTTGGACACTGAAGGGTGCTGGCGTTTGCTCACAACTCTACCACGACATCACCCTTTGATTCGAGGGAGTAACTAAAATGGAGGAAACTGATTTTGCTTTAGGTCATGAATAAGGTTTAGAGCTGGAAGGCAGAAAGATCATAGCCAAGAACCCACTTTTACCAATGAGAAAATGGACATATAGGGGGATAGGGGCATAGCCAGGGAGACGCTATCAATCAGAACTCCTCCGCAGTACCCAGGCTGTTACTCCACCACCTCCTGTCTCCACTACTGAGCATCGACGCCAGGGGCAGCTATGTTTCATCACATGAATGAATATCTACGATATGACGTTCTCTCCCCCAAAACCTCCCTTTCTCCTCTCCTTCCAGGTCCAATGTTGCACCTTCCTGGGAATACCATTATTTGACCTTGAGAATCCAAAAACTCTTTTATTTTTAAAGATCCCAAATCCCTTTACCAAAGTACGAAATAAAAAATATTCATTTAAATATGTATGACAAACCAAGTAATTTTCAATTTCAAGTACCTATTCAACTAGGACCACAGTCCCAGCTCAGTGACCCGGGCAAGGTACTGTGACCTCTGTGACCCTCAGAGTCCTCATTTATAAAACGGGCATCATATCTGATCAGAATACTTCACAGGATTATTTTTTTATTAGTGAGAAAGACAGCAGTTACAAGAATGCTTTAATATCTCTAAAACACCACATTGATGCAAGAAGCCTGAATGTTTTTTGTCAATACACACAAGAAAGAAAACATTATTCCATTCTTTAACAGCCACACGGACCAACAAGATATTATTTTATTATTCACTGGCTATTTCTATAGCTAATTTCCCAACTTTCATTCTTTCCTTTTATAAAAGAAGCAAAAGGGAAATCAATGAAATAAAAATACTGCTATTTTCTGACACAAATGAAACTCCTCCGACCAAACACAAACAGGATAACCAGCAGTATGTGGGTCTGCTTTTTTCCATCTTTTCCCTCGCCCTGGGGGAAGCCAACCACACGGCCGAGAAACTGACTGGTGATTCCAACAAATGGGGGCTGGCCTGGTCCTAAAGCCTCAGGGGGAAACACCGTGGACTCTGGAAAACCAGAAGTGATGTCACTGTTGACATCTCCCAGCTCTGTCCCCCAAAGGGGCCAAGGAAGTGGGGTGTTTACACCAGAGAAGGCAGCAGGGTATGGGTGTAAAATCTGACTCAAGGGACAGTTAAAGAAGATGACGACTTAAAACCAAAATACATTCTGTCAAAGACTCTGGGTACAAGCATACCACTGACTCATGCAGGCTCTGTGTAAAGAAAGGCTATTAAGTGTGGACTTCCCAGCCACCTCAGAAATAAAAACAGTGCCTGATGTTGAACAGCATCAAATCAAGAAGTATTCGGAGCACAGTGAGATACCACTCCACACCCATGGGAACGGCTCAGGCTGAAAAGGCCGGCAACAACAAACGTTGGCAAGATGGGGAGCAACTGGAACTCTCATATGTTGTTGACAGAAGTATAAATGGTACAGTGACTTTGTAGAACTCTAGGGTACTTTCGTTAACACGTAAACTTACCCTATGACACAGTGATTCCCTTCTTGGTTTTTTATATAAGAGAAACTAAAAATTTAGGCCCACAAAAACAATCATAGTAGATTATTCATAAGAGTCAAAAACTGGAAATGGCCTGGGTATCCAACAACAGAAGAATGAATAATGAATAAATAACCTACAATATATCCATATGTAGAATACTCCTCAGATGTAAAGATACAAAACTTTCGATAAAACAACATAGATCAGAGGTTAGCAAATTATACCTGTAGACTGGCCACCTCTTTTCATAAAGAATGTCTTAACTGAAACAACCACACACATCCATTTACAAATTGTCAGAGACCTTGTGACTGGCAGGTCTAAAATATTTACTCTTTGCTTCTTTAAGGAAAAGTTTGCAGACCCCTCACCAAGATAAATGCAAAAAAATAATGTCGAGTGAAGAAAAGGAGAAAAAAAGACAGAAACAAGAGAATATGCTTTATTATTTCATTTCTGTGAAGCTATAGAACAGGCAACACTGATCTATGGTGAAAAATATCACAAGAGCACTTACTTCCAGTGGATGTAAAAGACTGGGAAGGGGTACAAGAAAATTTTCTGGGGTGATGGAATTGTTCTATACGTTGGTGGAGCGTGGGTTACACACACGTAAGCAGTTTGTCCAAACTGATCAAACTGTGCAGTGAAGACCTGTGCGTTTCACTCCATATGCAAATTGCACCTCAATTTGGAAATACTAAAAACAGAATTTTTTTCCCAAGAAACAGAAGGATAGGATCTTAGCTCTCAACTGGGGCCCTCTCTCTCTTTGGACCTGAGTATTCTTAGCTTCACATTTGAAATTCAAGTTCAAGCTCATCTTGTGCAGCTGCTTTTTCTTAATGACCAGCTGTTCCCAATGTCCATCCCTTAGGCCTCTTGGGATTTCTCAGAAAAAGTGGCTTTTAATCCTATTTCATCTCCAATCTTCATTTAAACAGTCCTTCGGGACATGCCCAATATAGAAAAAGCTCAAAGCAAAGATGTTCTGGCTGAGGCAGAAGAGAGGCGAGCCCAGCCCCGCCTCCTGACCCTGCCCAAAACATCTGCTGTGGGGCCTCCTCAGAGCATCAGGGCCCCGCATCCCTGCTTCTGCCCTGCACTGACCACTGGAACACGCCGCCTGCTCAGCCCTCGTGGCCTAGACGGCTCCCACCTTCCTCCCTCCGCCTGCCCGTCCTTCCTAGGGACTGAGACTGTAGGCCAGCCAGACCCCGGCTCTCATCAATCCCTCTGGCACCCACGTACCAGGCACACTACCCCACAGAAACAACTTTAGGGTGAAGGACCAGGAGTAAAGCTGTCTTTCGAGGAGGATCAAACCCATTGCCCAGTCTTCTCCTTGTTTCAAAATCTTGTTTGTAATTCTTCAAGGGCTGTGGGGCACAAATCAAAACACACATATTTAATTTTCCAAGGGATATTTTATGTTTAAACTGGACTGTCTCTCTAGAAAAACCCCTTCTCTGCATCCTCCCCCTCCCTGGGCCTGTTTCTTGTGAGGATCTTTGCGTCCAGTGACCCAGTGATTTGCTGAGGGCATTTCAACATATAAAGTGACGTGGCTCTCGAAGGCAGCACTGTCCCCAGGAAAAACGCGACCTGCAGGAGGTCAGTGTCTCCTGGCTGCATGCACGAACCACACTCTCAAAAGGACAAAGAATCTCACGATGGAAAACGGATGGACGGCAGGGGGGAAATCATAGTAGAAAAAACTTATTGTTGTGGATCCTTTAAAAATAAAGCTACTGAGAAAAACACCGGTGATGTAAACAGACAAAGCAGGTGAAAGTGAGCATAAGTCGGAGCAAGTTCCAACTGTGCTCACTGGTTTCCCCAGGCCTTTCCCCAGGTCTTCTCGGGGAACCAGTAACTGTAAGGTATCTGCTACGACTTGGAGACATCCTCTCATTTTTGCAGTCAGTGCCTTCTTACCCTCTGGCTAGGTCCATCTGCCTGAGATTTAAGCTTTCCTTTTACATACAAAATCCAGATAAAACAGGAAGGGAGCGTAGGTGGGGGCAGCTGTGTATCTGTCTGTTTAACTTTGAGGAGAAAAAGAGAAACTAAGAAACACGAGCTCTGTCCGGAGGGAAAGAGCTACAGGCCACAGCAAGCCAGTCTTCCTTGCCTTAGGGAAAAGATTTCTCTTCCCAGTACAGCATCAGTCTTGCCTGATAGGCCCAAATCCCACTATCATTTTGGCGCTGGCTGGGAAATACTAGCTGTAGCTGTAAGATGCTCTGTTAAGGAGCTGGGTTTGGAGTCGTGATGTTACTGAGCTAATCACCCCTATGCTCCCAAGCGTGATCGGCACCCAAAGGGCAAGGGCGAGCGTGAGGAGAAATCTGCTGGTCCCTGGGGCTTAGGCTCAAGCTCTAGGAGCCTTTCCCACCTGCTAAGCCCACCTCCAAAATGCAAGCTCTGACACTCTCCACTTAACATATGAAGGCCATGGAGTGCTGTCTGGCCACTGGATTTCAGCCCCAGGCAAGTTCACTATGGATTCAATGTGACCAAAGAAATGACAGTAGAACGTTCTTGGGGTGAGAGGGTTTATACCCAGCTTTATTCCCACGGTGGCAGGTCAATCAGCAGAATCCCATCCACTCAGAGTGAGTCTGCATGCAGCAAGCTGGTCTCTACCTCTGGGCCTCTCTGCCCTCCCAGCTGTCTCAGTCTCTGTCCTCGGCACTGCCACCACTGCGGTCTTGTCTCTGCTCTCCTGCAGCTTTGCAGCTATGGCACCATGCTGCCCAGAGCACTGGGCAGAACTCTTTATATAGAGTCAATAATGACATACTGCTCACACGTATGTAGTGAGCTAGCCAACCAGGGGCAGGTGAGAATCCTGGCCCTAGGAACGTTTACTTTATCCACAGTGGTCCTAGAAAATGAATATGTAGTGTCATATTGCTGAAGAACCTGGGTCCTCTAGATGACTGATTTCCTCCCTGTGGGGAAGATGGAAGTTCCTATGGCCGGGATCCTCACCTGACCCTAAACCACTTGGTGAGGTAACTGGCCTACTGCCAGGCTACTACTTCCACACCCGTAGGCAATGAGTCACTATATAAAGACCTCTGCCCAGTGCTTTGGGTGGAGGCAGAGATGGAGGTGGGTTACAGACCTGCAGACTGTTGGATGCAGATGTGATTCTAGTGCTTGACCTACCACAGTGAGAATAAAGCCGGGTATAAACCCTTTTAACCCAAGAACATTCTGTTGTCATTGCTTCGTCTCAGTAAACCCATAGTGAACTTGTCCAGGGCTAAAACCCTCAGGCAACACACTCCTTTAGCCTGGGTGCCACGGCTGGATTGTCCCATCTTTCCTGGCTCTGTTCTTTAGGCTTATGTGGAAAGCCTCTAACCAGACGCAGCCTATCTGCTGGCTGCTGTCTTCACTGACACACTTCAGTAAACCCTCCCCACCTTCTTACCCTCTTAAGATAGCTCTGCTGGATGAGAGAATGCCCTCTCTAACCACAGCTGCCAACTGCCTGGCCCCTCTGTCAGACTGCCCTTCCCTCCCTCAAGACGGAAAAAAACAGCTGGTTACTTTAAAAGGGCCGTGCGTTTATTTCCCCTCTTGGCTTTTCTGTATGGCAGGTATTACTAAAGATGCATTTTACATTATTCTGAGTGTAGCCACACCTGCAAATGCTTCCAGTTAGCATTACCTGGAATTCAAAATGAATTCTTAACAGCAGCACTAAGAATCGTATGGGAAATGATGGAGAGATTTAGGGCAGAGCATAGAGTTTTGAATCTGCCACACAAAAGCTGTGGGATCTGGGGAGCATTATCTAATTTTCTACATCTCAGATTCTATATCTGCAAAATGGGGGTAATAATTGTAGCCAGTCACAGGGACACAGGACAATGTAGAGATACAGTAAGTAAAGCTCAGGCTCCACCTGGAGAGACCCCTCAGGAAAGGTTAGTTAGCTGTAAGGATGGTTACTGTCAAGTAGAGATCTCCAAGGTAATTCAAGATTCCTACATGCCCTCTGAATCAACAGATAAGTAATGGTAGCTCTAATCTTTATTTATGTTGTTTATCTATAAGTTACTCTATTTAGGTTCTCCAAAATTGGTAATCCATGCAAAGAAACTGTAGGTAACCCGTTTTTGAAGAAAGAGAATTCTGTTGTTTTTTTTTTTGCGGGTCTTTTAAGTCCTTATATTTCTATTTTCTGGTGAATTTCCTTTTTTATTTAAAACCACTGCATCCCTCTAAAATTTCCCTCCCCCTTTCTTCTCTTCAAGAGGAGAGGATGCTTACCTACCTGGGTTAGCAGGATGGTGGGCTGGGTCGTGGCTCATGAAAACCTGGTACCTGAAAACCTTTTTACTTCCTCATTCATGTGGCAGCCCCAAGCTGAGCTGCGGCCTTCCTCCTGGGCCAGGCCCAACTGTCTGGCCATCTTTGCCCTTCTCCTCTGGGGCACTTGTGGATTAAGTGAAGGTTCCTGTAGCCAGGATTCTCACCTGGCCCTGGTTGGTTAGCTCACTACATACGTGTTAGCAATGCGTCGTTATTAACTCTATATAAAGAGCTCCGCCCAGTGCTCTGGGCAGCATGGTGCCACAGCTGCAAGGCTGCAGGAGAGCAGAGCGAGACTGGAGTGGTGGCAGCGCCGAGGACAGACTGAGACGGCTGTGTGCACAGAGAGGCCCAGAGGACGGCTATGCGAGCAGAGAGGCCCAGAGGCAGAAACCAGCTTGCTGCGTGCAGGCTCACTCTGAGTGGATGGGATTCTGCTGATTGACCTGCCACCATGGGAATAAAGTTGGGTATAAACCCTTTCACCCCAAGAACATTCCACTGTCATTTTTCAGTCTCATTGAATCCATAGTGTACTTGCCTGGGGCTGAAACCCATTGTCAAGACAAAAGACAACCGCCTAACAAAATACTACAGGTTGTGTAGCTTAAACAATAGAAATTAATTTCCTCACAGTCTGGAGGCTGCAAGTCTAAGACCAAGGTGTTGGAAGGGGTGCTTTCTTCTGAGGCCTCTCTCCTTGCCCTGTGCACAGCCGCCTGCTTGCTGTGCTCTCACATGGTCTTCCCTGTGTCCAAATGACCTCTTCTTATAAGGACGCCAGTCACCTTGCGTTAGGATCCAGCCTAAACACATCATTTTCACTTAACTATCTCTTTAATGACATCTACAAATATGGTTACATTCTTAGGTACTGGGGTCAGGACTTAAACACTGGACTTTTGGGGGGGCCCAGCTCACCCCATAACACAGTGTGTGGCTATTGGGACCCTTGTGTTTGTTGGCTTTTACAGACAAGCAGCAGTCACTAGACCCTGGCCTGGGGGGTCTAAGACAACTTTTCAAAGGGTCAGACATCAGGGTCTTGGTGGGTAATATGCAGAACGAATTCTCACCTGGGAAACCACTACAGGGAAAACCCCCTGCAAGGAATTCAATACCCCTGTAAGGTCCCTGGAGCTCAAAAACATGGGATTGCGGCCTTTATAAAACACACACTATCTGAGTAGAAAGGTAGGAATTTGGGAAAACAATAACATCTGGGTGGCATGCCAGGTCCAGGCCAGTGGTATTTGCTCAGTGTGATGCCGCGTGTCAAGAGCTATGTGGGGAGGAGGTGTATGAGGACAGGAAGGCCATCAGCCTCACCAGACCAGATGGATGAAGTCGCTAACTGTCCAGCTAGAGAGAGGATGAGCTCCCAGGCACTCAGGCTTCGTTCCTGGAGGAAGGACAGGAACTTTGGGACATTGTCATCTTTTCAGGCATATTGCTTCCATGAATTGATGCTAAGGGGGAAGAAGCTGAATCCCTCACTCTGCACATCTGGATCATGAAATCATAAGAGAATCACAATTCCACAGAGCCCACAGTGCCCCCACAGTTCACTGGCACGAAATGCATATGGTCTGTTCTAAGAAACAATTACTCTCTGCATCCAAACACCCTGTTTGCAAAGCCTGAAAACATTAAGTGCATCATGAACAGAAATGTTCTTTTCTTTGCAAGCCAGACAGAAACCCAAGAAGACTCCCAACAAATTGGCAATATGTCCGTGATGCCCTACTCGATGATACGTGAAGACATGATTCTGCAAATTAGCTAATGAGCATAACCTACTCCCAGGAGCACCTCCCAATCTGTCTGCTGCCGGAGCCAGCCAGCACCATCCTCCCCAGGATCAGCTGTAGCATTTGGAAAGCCTCCTCCTTTGCTCATGAAGAATCTGTGGCAGAACATGCTGTGCTCTCAAAATACTACCCGAGAGGATCTAGGAACAAGACTCCAGAGTTTAAATGAAGTAATAAAGTAGATTTCTTACAAATGTTAAATTGTGATTAATGATCCCAAAGACACCTCTCTAGCTGTCAATGCCAGTAGACAAGGCAGAGAAAAACATTCGTATACACTCAGCCCTAAAGCAAAAGGCAGACAGAATTCATAAAGGTTCTCTTGACTTTGAGCAGTTGGTTCTCAAAGTGTGGCTCAGGGCCAGCAGTGTTAGTACAACTTGTTAGAAGCACAAATTCAGGGGCCCACTTCGGACCTACTGAACCAGAAACTCAGGTGGTACCCAGATACTGCCCTCCAGGCGAGTCTCATGCACAGGCAGGATAGTTAAGAATTATTTTAGTGGGGATTTTTAGCAAGCTTTGCTCCCTCACTCTTCTCCCCATCACCATTCAATTCACTTCAACTACCATTCACTGAGCACATATGTGGCAGGCGCAGTGGAAGGAACAGGTGTCAAGAATTAATATGAGGCTACCCTTAACCCTTCCTTTTCTGCTGTTACATCCAATCTCCCATTTCCTTGCAGCTCTTCCTTTGAAAGGGCTCTGATACCTGTTTTCCTTTCTATTTCCACAACAACCATGCTCGTCGCATTACATTGGCTTATTGCACATGCTTCCCAAGCTGGGCTCCTTGCCTCAGTTCTTCCCCAGGCCTTGCTTCATCACACTCACCACTGCTCCACTTGTCACAGAACTCCTCTGCTCAAACACAGCAGAGTGCCCACTGCACCCCACATCTGGGCCACATGCCTACAAACTGGGCTTTCACGGTCTCCAAATTCTCCACCACAAACCTACCTGTCCCTGCACTGAGCAGTTTTCTCTCCCCAGTTGAAATAAAATTGAATTCCTGAAGGCAGGACCACAATTTACGTGTCTCCACTGGTGTGTACTGATGTAAGGAAGCATGGCAGGTATTGTGAAAAGGGAAAGCCACTTAACACATACACCTTGGGTGTTCATCCACAGAAAGGTGATACTCAAAACCACTGTGCATCCACAAGGTGTCTTTGGGGACGAATTACCATAGACTGGGTGACTTAAATAACAAATATTTATTGCTCTCAGTTCTGGAGGCTGCGAATTCCATCAAGGTGCCTGCAGGTCCCGTATCTGGTGAAGGCCTGCTTTCTGATTTGTAGATGGACATCTTGTTATGTCCTGATGTGGTAGAGTGCATAGAGAAAAAGCAAGCTCTCCTGTCTCTTCCTATACAGGCCCTAATATTATTCATAAGAGCTCCACCCTCGTGACCTAATCACCTCCCAAAGGCCCCTCTCTTAATATGGTCACATTGGGAGATAGGATTTCAACATATGAGGGGAGGACAAACATTCAGTCTATGAAACAGGGGTATTGTGAAGATCAAAATGAGATACTGCATTTGAAAGCAATCTGCAAAATATAAAGGATGAAGGAGCCTAACTTCCCATCACTCATCTTCATGTGACCTATTGATAAAACTCAAAAACTATCTTGACATCAGTAGTGAACAGATAAGAGAAGAACAGATTGAACAGTAAGGAGTGGCTTCCTACGGATGAGCAAAGAAAGTGGTTTCTTAAGATGGAATCTACTGGTGGAGATGCTGTGAAGATTGTTGGATGACAACAAAGGATTTAGAATATTACACGAACAGTTGATAAAGCAATGGCAAGATTTGAGAGAATTGTTTTAATAAATAAATGGTATATTTTAAATATGTACAGTTTATTATATATCAATTACAGGCATACCTCAGAGATATTGCAGGTTCCATTCCAGACCAAATAAAGCAACTCAAATGAATTTCTTGGCTATCCAGTGCATATAAAAGTTATGTGTACACCATACTGTAGCCCATTATGTGTGCAATAGCATGATGCCTAAAAAAATCATTGCACATACCTTAATTTTTAAAATACTTTATTGCTAAAATATGCCAACCATCATCTGAGCTTTGAGTGAGTCACAACTTTTTTGCTGGTAGACTATCTTGCCGCAATGTTGATGGCTGCTGACTGATCAGGGTGGTGGTTGCTGAAGGCTGGGGCGGCTGTAGCAATTTCTTAGTAAGACAACAATGAAGTTTGCCATATCAACTCCCTCTTCCTTTCATAAATGACTTCTCTGTACCATGCCATGCTACTTGATAGCATTTTACCCACGGTAGAACTTCTTTCAAATTTTGAGTCAATTCTCTCAAACCTTGCCACTGTTATATCAACTGTTTATGTAATATTCCAAATCCTTTATTGTCATTTCAACAATATTCACCAGTAGATTCCATCTAGAGAAACCACTTCCTTTGCTCATCCATAAGAAGCAACTCCTTACCTGTCATGTTTTATCATGAGACGGCAGCAATTCAGGCACCTCTTCAGGCTCCGCTTCTAGTTTCTAGTTCTCTTGCTATTTCCACCACACCTGCAGTTACTTCCTGCACTGAAGTCTTGAACCCCTCAGTGTCATCCATGAGGATGACTTCAAATTCTGGTTAATGTTGCTATTTTGGCCTCTTCCCATGAATCACAATGTTCTTAGTGGGATCTACAATGGTGAATTCTTTCCAGGTTTTCAATGTACTTTGGCCAGATCCAACAGAAGAATCACAATTTAAAGAAGCTATATAGCCTTATAAAATGTACTTCGGTAATAAGACTTAAAAATTGAAATTACTCCTTGATCCATGGGCTGCAGAGTGGATTTGAAGAAGGCATGACAGCAACATTAACCTCATACATCTCCATTAGAGCTCTTGGGTGACCAGGTACATTGCTAATGAGCAGTAATATTTTGAAAGAAATCTTTTCTGAGCAGGAGGTCTCAGCAGCAGGCTTAAAATATTCAGTAAACCATGTTATAAGCACATGTGGCATGTGCTGTCATCCAGACTTTGTTCCATTTCTACAGCACAGGCAGAGGAGATTTAGCTTAATTCTTAAGGGCCTTAGGATTTTCAGAATGTAAATGACATTGGATTCAACTCACAGTCCCCAGCTGCATTAGCTCCTAACAAGACAGTCAGCCTGTCCTTTGAAGCTTTGTAGCCGGGCATTGACTTCTCCTCTGTAGCTATTATGACTATATGGCATGTTTCTCCCAGTAGAAGGCTGGTCTACAAAGAAACCCCATTGTTTAGTGTAGCTACTAGTGATCTCAGCTAGCTTTTCTGGAAAACTCGCCGCAGCTCCTACAGCAGCACTTGCTGCTTCGCCTGCACTTTTATGTTTTGGAGACAGCTTCACTGCTGAACCTCATGACCCGACCTCTGCCAGCTTCAGACTTTTCTTCTGCAGCTTCCTCACCTCTCTCAGCCTTCACAGAATTGAAGAGAGTCAGGACCTCTGGATTAGGCTTTGGCCTAAGGGAATGTGGTGGCTGGTTTGACCTTCTAGACAGACCACTAAAACTTCCTCCATTTCAGCAACAAGGCTGCTTCGCTTTCTTATCATTTGGGGTTCACTGGAGCAGCACTTTTAATTTCCTTCAAGAACTTTCCTTTGCATTAACAAGCCTAGCTTTTGGGCTATCTTGGGTCTCGGCATGCCTTCCTCACTAAGCTAATCATTTCTAGCTTTTGATTTAAAGGCAGAGATGTGCGACTCAACCTTTCACTTGAATATTTATAGGCCATTGTAGGGTTATTAATTGGCCTGATTTCAATATTGCTGTGTCTCAGGGAATGAGGAGGCCCGAGGAGAGGGAGAGAGACAGGGGAATGGTCGCTGAGTGGAGCAGTCAGGACACGCACATCTATTAAGTTCATTGTCTTATATTGGTGCAGTTCGTGGCACCCCTAACAACTTCAATGATAACATCAAAAATCACTGATCACAGATCACCATAAAAAATATAAAAATAATGAAAAAGTTCAAAATATCATAATTGCCAAGATATGACACAGAGACCCAAAGTGAGCAAATGCTGTTGGAAAAACGGCCCTGATAGACTTACCTGCTCAGTGCAGGGTTGCCACAAACCTTCAATTTGTAAAACACGCAGGATCTGGGAAGCACAATACAACAAGGTGTGCCCATGCACCTGAATAAACCTGTAAAAAAGATCTCATTGTTAACACTGGCTTCCAGTAATGTCAGAACAGCATGTATATACCAACTCTTCTGCAGGTAACAATGCTCAACTGCAGACAAAATGTAGTTTTTGAATGGTATTTAAATGTACTGGAGAGGGACCAAAAGCGGCCAGAAAGTGGACAGGAGGCTACCTTTGAAAGACAACTGCAGAAAGTAAACTTTGTGAGTTTGCGGCAGCCTTTTGCCTGAAGGCCCTCCTCAGCTTACAATCATCTAAGGGTGGCAGAAAGCCACAGCCTTAACCAACTTGAGGTAGCAGAGGAAAAGTTCCTACCTAGAAAAACAACCAGAAAGTTAGAGTTGAAATCCTGGGAGGGTAGTAACTGCTGATGGGGTAAGTCCACAAAATCTGTGTACAAAACCCACCCAGATCCCTGGCTGACTGCTGAAGGAGGCACAATGGGAGAGGCCTCAGGAGGTGTGGTAGAAAAGCAGCAGCTGGGAACTGCAAGAAATAGATGGAGATGTCAGTTCCTGTCTAGTGCAAAGGACTGAGACTAGAGTTTAAGTCCAGCCAAGTTAACCATGTTAGAAGAAAAATTGTGTTGGAAAGAACATAACCGGATGCAGAGTCTCTACAACATACACTTAATATCCAGGAATCGATAAAAAAAAAAAATCACTAGACATGCAAAGAGGAAAATATAACCCATCCTCAAGAAAAAATAACTTTAACATCAACCCAAAGGTAGTCCAAATATTCCAATTAGCAGAGAAAGACTTTAAAGGACTATTATGCATATGCTAAATAATTTTTAAATGAAAAATACATATATAGTGAATGAATGGGTGTGGGTCTCAGTCCCCAAATTAAATACTATGAGTAAAGAACTAAATAGGAATTCTAGAAATGAAAAGCACAATAACTCGAATGGGATGAACAGCAGTTTGGAGACAGCAGAAGAGTCAGGGACCTTAAAGACAGATCAATAGAACTACCCAATCTGAAGAACAAAGGGGGAAAGAAAGATTGAAGAGAAATGCACAAGGTCTCAGAGACCCTATGTGACAATATCAACCAGTTCAACTTATATTCGGAGTCCCAGAAGGAAAGGAAACAGAAAATGGAGCAGAAAAAAAAATGAGAGAATTAAGCCTAAAACTTTTAAATTCAGTGAAAGACATAGACTCACAAAGTTCAAAACACCTAAGTAGGATAAATATAAAGAAAACTACATCTAGGCAGATGGCTGAAATGTAAAGTTAAAATCTTGAAAATAGCCAGCGAAAAATGACACACTACAAACATGAAACCACTAATACAAATGATGGGAGACCGCTCATGAGAAACCACGTGGGCTGAAAGACAGTAGAACAGTGTCTCTAATATGCTGAACGAGGAAACTGTCAACACAGAATTCAATACGTGGCAAAACTCTCCTTCAAAAATGAAAATGAAATAAAGATGTTTTCAAATCGAATTAAATTTGAAAAAAAAAATTAGAGACATTATCACAAGCAGACCTGCTGGGTAAGAAATTTTAAAGGGAAGTTCTTCAGCCTGAAGGAAAATGACAGTAGATGGTAACTCACATCTACAGGAAGGCGTGAATATCACTGGAAATGAAATGTCTGCAGCTATCTTTGAATTAAAAACAGAGGATTACTGGAAAATACATATTTCAGAAAGATTACCTAAATCTTCAGGCAAACAAACTTTATCCTCCTGGTTTATTTTTTTTAATTTTACTAGAAATAAATATACATTCTGTATCAAACTTTGGTACTGATTTTTAAATGCTGTAACGTTTTCTAAGTCATGCCCATAGTTCGGACTACATCAACACGTTCCCAATTTGCTGATTCTAGTCACATAATCTATAGTTCAGATTCAGTTCGATGCCTCTATTCAAGTTTCTTGGAAAACGCAAACAGGCAGGATGAAATAATGAAATAATTTTAACAAGACTCTTAAGACGTAAAGATAACCTCACACAAAATACATGACTGCTCAAAAATAGATAGCTGATGAAATCATTTGGAATGAAACACACCTCTCTCCTGTTCCCTGCTATGCTTCAAGCCAGCAGTCTTGTTGGAATGCTTTCTCCATCACCTCCATCATCTCCAGGCACCCAACTCGGTCTGACTTTCCAAGTACAGCACAAATGCCCTCTCCTCAAACTTCTCCTCTCTCCCCAGGCAGGACACCCTTTTCGCTGGAACTCCTTCAACATTTCAGTGCCTTCTAACTTGAATTGTAGTCATTTGTTTAAAAGTTAACAGAGAAGCAGATTTTCAGTCAGTTTCAGAGCAAACAGTATCAGACCCACCCAGGCAGGAGGAGGATGCGAACTCAGAGTCCAAACACAGGAAGCCAGGAGGGAGGGGGTGGGCTGTCCCCAGGGAAGCAAACTTTCTGGGACACGGCGTGCCTGGAGACAGCAATAGTGGTCAGTCACTTGGCCACTGGCTCTACCTTCCGCCCAGGGGTGGTTGGGAGGGGATGTAACTGTTGATGCTGAATTCGATCTGGGAACCAAGGAGCCCAACACCTATAAATGTCCCACAGGGTGTGTGAACAGTGGCGTGGCCTCTCCTCTCAGACAGGGCCCTATGTGCTCCGAGAGAGTCACCAGCAAGCGTGCACCCCAAGGGGCAACCAGAGGCGAGGAGAAGCCCAGCGAGCACACTTTACACCCGGTCCTGCTCAGAGCTCATCCCTGGCAAGTGTGTGGCTCCAAGCACCGTCACCTCTTCTAAAGACAAAGCTCTTCAGGACCATGTTGGTCTTAGTTATACTTGAATTCTCGAGGTCCCAGCACACCACAGGTGCCCAATAAGGTCTGTGAGATGAATTCAGTGGGTGCTGGGTGCTGCTGGCTGCTCTAACTCCCCTGAAGGAAGCGAATGCTGAGGGCCAGCACATTCCCAATTGGCAGGGAGGCCCGGGAACCCCCATACCTATCAGAACACTCAGCTCAAAGCTACAGAAAACTACTGGGAAACTCAGTTGTCTGTTCCGAGAACAATGTCACACTTGTGGGTTTGTATGCATGAAACTGTTTTGATGAAGGATTGACTAACAAATCAGTGGGACCCAAAACCACACTCCTTCCTCATCATCTCCCCTTTCCCAGCAGAGCCTGTCTGCCCCATCGTCCTTTCTATGACTGAGCCCCTCGCCCAGAAGTCTGGGTGTCATCTCAGACTTTGCCCTTCCTCTTTCCTCACACCCAACTTCAAAACCTGTCACTCTAGCCCCTCGATGGACTGTATTTTCCAAAAGTGGCTGACAGCAATAACTCCAGACCTACACGCTCTTCTAGAACTCGCCACTCCCCATCAAGTGGTGAAGATTATTTTTTCTCTTACTGAACTTGTGACTGCCCTGGTGAGCAGAGCACGTCTCAAGTAATGGGACATGACTCCGGAGGCTGTGTCGTGAAGCTCAGTATCATTCCACCTAGTGTCCTCAGCCTTCCTACCTTCCTCCCTCCTGCCTTTCCTGCTTCTCTCCCTCGCTCCCTTCCTCTCTCTTTCTCAACACTCACCCTTATAATCCACACATCACATCATGTAGAACCCAAGGCCCCATGACAAGGCCACACACAGGTGTTCCCAAAAGGGTGCACAGCAAAGCCACACAGGCATTCCCAACAAGGTCTCGGCTGATGGCCGGCATGCATCAACCAGCCAGATGTGAGTGAGGGAAGCTTCAGATGATTCCAGACCCCTGCCTTTGAGTCATTATAGATGACATTGTGTAGACCAGAAACAAGGTAGCCCTTCCGAATTGCAGATTGTAAGCAAAATAAACAGTCATCATTTTAAACCACTAAAGTTTTCTGACACCCTGTAACAAAGCCACAGTCTTTGGAATAGCCTCACAAATAGCTCTGAGCCGTCCGTTTTCCAAACCAGTTGCCAAGCACCAGTTCTGGCCACCATCACCTCTCACCTCAACAATTTGAACAGACTCTCAGTGAGTCTTTCCAAACCCTGTTCCCTTCCTTCTCTATTTCATCCTCCACGTTCCTCCCAGAGGGGTCCTCCAAAACACAAACCACACCCTGCTTAAAATCCCACAGAGAGGTGAAGGGTGGATGGATGGATGGATGGATGGATGGATGGATGGATGGATGGAGAGATAAAATACAGAAAGATGAATGGAGCAAATATGGAAAAATATTAATCTGGAAGTTGAGTTTACAGGTTATCACATACTGTCTTCTCTATTTTTATGAATATTTGAAATTTTCCACTTAAAAAGTTTTAAAAAAATGAAAACAAACCTTCAGTTACTTCTCATAGATTGAAATCCAAATTCCTAAGCATGGCACAAAAGCCTCTTCTTTATTTGGTTTCTGCTGACACCGTGCCCCATGCCTGCACCCTCCACGCAGACGCCGGAGCTCCAGGCAGACCTGACCACACGCAGATCCCCGGTGGGGCCAAGGCCTCACAGCTGGGTGCCAAGGCTCGGGCATGGCCTCTACCTGGAGGACATGTAGTTTCGTTCCCTGCCATCCTGTGAAGGTGTCAACCGTCAACTCAGATGCCCCCTCCCCTGGAAGGCCCCCCTGACCTGGAGATCCTACCAGGACCCCAGCGTCTGCAGCAGACCCACCACAGCACTCGGAGCGGCTGCGGCTACTCACTACCATCTCTCTCCTTCTTGAGGGAGGGCCCCTAGGAGCGGGTGGGCCTTCCCCATCTGCCCGCTGGGTGCCTGGTCCCACTGAGCACCAAACAATCTCTTGAGCCGCCTCAGAGAAAAGATCATAAACAGAAGCCGGCTCCAGCACAAGGGTACTCAGCCCTCCTCTCCCTCCCCTTCCCTCGCCTGACTCCCACCCACTGCACTTATGCAGGGCGCACACTCAGCTGATGCCTACTGAGTGCCTACTCTGCACCAAGCATGCTCTAGCCACCGAGGGTACAGCGTGAATGAGACAAAAGCCCCAGAGCTCATGTGGCTTACTTTTAATAAGAGAGGTAATTCTACCAGAAAGATGAAATATTCAGTCACATCATCAGAATAAACATTCTCCCTCCACAGGAGGCAGTGTGCACATCACCTTATCAAAATGCACACAGCCCAAGTGCGGAAGCCTGTGGCCGCCCTGTGACCTAGGACTGCAGGCCCACCACCATGTTTCCCAGGGACGTGGCTGGGGATTCCAGGACCCACATCCACAACCATTTCACCAAGCCCGGGGGATTCCTGAGGCCCCGCGGGCACTAGCATACCCAGGACTCACAGAAACGACTAAGCCGTTGCTTGGCATCCCCTCGACTTCCCCTGGAATGGGCATAACAGTGTCCAGCAACTACTCAATATGTTATGTCAGGACAAAAAAATAGACTTCTAGCCTCTTAAAACAGAGCAATCATAATCACGACAGCAAGAAATAGACAGTTTCTTGCAATGCCACAAAACCCAAATCCTGTTCTAGCCTCTGCTCTCCTCCAGGCCCCACCTTCTTCCCTCGCGGTGCCTGTTCCTTTTGTCAGTTCCTCCATAATCTCTCTTCTCACCTTTAGGACAGAATAACATACCCATTTTAAACCATACAGGAAGTACTAGGAAATATCAACGCCACTCAGTACTTCTTACCTCAGGAATAAGGTCACTCTATTTAAAAATCCTTAAATTTGAGGTAAATTTCAAGGCTAAGTAACTTGTTTATTCAATAAACATTTATTAAGCTACTATTATGTGCAAGGCATTGAGGAAACTGGGAGATGGGGACACAGTTTTGCCCTCAAATAGCTTTCACTCTAGAGGGCTTGATCCCCATGGGGTGTTCAGTCCTTTTAAAGAGCAGTCCAAGACAGCATCTGTCCATTGCTTTGGGGGATAATCAAGATTCTTAGGTAGGATTAAAGACAAAAAAGGATTATCTCAGGCTTCTTAGAGTCTGTTCCTAAAACCGGCTAACTTTACCAATAGTTCTCATGAATGTATTCATGTCTTTGCCCTCTTCCAAAATTATTCCCTTATAATGTTTTCTTCTGTCATACGTGGTTTTCTCCTATCTAGTCCTCATTTCCCTTGCCTTCCATAAAATCGCTCTCACATTAGCACACCCAGGTAATCCCAATGCTGCAAAGAGTCAAGCAAAAAGATCAGATGAGGGGGCAGCAGAAGAGGGGAGGGTGTATCCTTTCCAGAAAGTAAATATAAACCAATGAAAAATCAAATATAGTCAAGCAAAACACTCTAGAAACTTCTATTCAAGTTGTTCTAGTTGTAAAATTCCTATAACCCCACATTCTTCACAATATTGCCTGTCTTTTTACAAACATGATCACAAAAATTAGTTCAACAAATGCCATTACCAAGCCCGGCAACAACTCTAGGAATGATTTACAACATACACAGCTGCATTTCCACATTCAACTACATTGCCTGTATTTCTAATATAGTTACAAGCAATTCCCAGTTGTCTCTGGCAACATTCCAGAATCTTTTTCAAATAAAGCAAAAGTAAATAGCACAGAAACTTCAGAATCAAAAAATCCTTTGGCACTACACAGCTAATTCCATTACAGTGGGATGCAAGTTTCCAAATTGTTCAAATAGATTAAAAACCCAGTCTGCATTTGTTTTACATTTTACATTCAGCGATAGCTACAAGGAAATCACAGAGAACTGAGCCAAGGACACTGCAATAATGAATAAATTCACCACCCCAAATTACTAACTTGCAAGTAATTGGAAATCAAAAATGTCTAATGAGACTTTCTTTGACATAAATGTTCTTTATAAAAGAATTGTTCATTGAAATAACCTTTCTGCTTATTTTCTCTAGTGCTGTCTTCCCTCAAACTTACTAGGCACCTTAAAAACAGAAAATTCCCATAAAGCCTTCCTATTAATCACATATTTGGGCAGTTCTTCCTGTGTCCCACTTAGCGATAAAAGTGAAAAATGAACTACACAGTACAGATTATTAAAATAGCTATAAAGTAAAATGGCATTTGTTTAATAAACTTTCATTAAAACGCAAAGTTCAGGACCGTGTGGACCCAGGCTGTATCTCCTGAAGAGAAGTTTATCATAAACCATGAATTATTTTCGGGGCAGTTTAATTCTCAATCAGCCATGCCTTTACCAACGTTAAAACACAAGTACCCCATCATTACTGCATGCATACGTGCACACCAACACACAGTCAAATGCAAATTAAGCTAAATTTTTAATAAAGCTTCAACCTTTAAACAGAACATACTTTTTTTTGATCTACTTCTTTGGGGAGGGGACAGCATCCTATATATTCATATGGAAATGGACATTTTCATTCACTCTCATTCATTCACTCACTATAAAAACAAGCATTTACTATCAGGGCAAGATGTAAATAAAACTTAGCCATAAACCTCAAGGAGATTATAGCTGACCCTAGAACAACACTATGGTTAGAGGCACTGACCCCCGCACAGCCAAAAATTGGCATGTGACTTTGATCCCCCCCAAAAAATTAGCTACCAATAGCCTATTGTTGATTTTAGGGTAGGACATGATAAAACAGACTAGTATCTACATATATTTTATGCTTTCATGACATGCCTGACTTTTTCTTAATTTTTTCTACATTTCTACACTATGCAGTTCATCTGCGAGTTTTTTCAAATGGTTGCAAATCTCCATAATTGTTTCCAATATATTTATTGGGAAACATCTATCTAGAAGCAGAACAATGTGGTTCAAACTTGCGTTGTTCAAGGATCAATTATATAACCCAATGGGAAAGAGAAACAATAAAAGAGAAATGATAGGAGTTCAGAAAAGGTATTGTAAATTCAAGGCAAAGGAGGGGAGCCTGGATGGAGCGCCCTTGCCCACACACACTGAAAGCCAGGTGGCCTGCTTAGGGCGACATCCCGTGTAAGAAACCGTTATGTAAAACCCAAGGAAGTGACATCTAACTTCCACCCGAGATGGAGAAACAGGCCAGATTTACCCCCCAACACATGACACCACCAAAATAGACAGTATATATCAAAGAACAAATACAGTGAGCCACTACCTTGAGAGAGTTTCCAGGCCACAGTGCAGGAAGCGGGAACCCAAACGAAGGCCTACAGCCTCCCTGAGTTGACGGGATAGAGATGACGGTCCAGAAAGGCCGAGGCAGCTAGAACTCAGAGGGCAGAGCACTGGAGAGGGGAGAGCTGCACAGAGAGCTTTCCAGAGGTCTGCAAGCAGGCCTCTTCAAGTACCAACTGAATACCGATCAGTGCACTATGGGAAGGAAAGACCCAAGGCTGGAGGAAGAATTACTCAGAAGGATTAGAGGTAACAACAGTGCCTGGGATGCACAGGGCCAGAAATAGTGGCTGCTGCTACCAGCCCATAGACACATAAAAGCAGTAATTCTAACTGAAACTTTAGCAAACCAAATTCAACAATAGATTCAAAAGACAGCCAACAGGGATTTACTTCACTTACAGACACTGACTGGTTCCAAAATGCCTATGGAAATGTAAAGGACCTAGAACAGCCAACACAATTTTTAAAAAGAAGCACAAAGTTGGAGGATTAACACTATCCATTTCAAGATTTTTTATAAAACTACAGTAACCAAGGCAGTGTGGTACTGTTGGAAGTACAGACAAGCACAGCGACAGAACAGAATAGGAAGTTCAGAAATAGACCCAGAAATATATGCTCAACTAACTTTGGCAGTACAAAGGGAATTTGTGCAGAAAGGGTAGTCTTTTCAACAAATGATACTGGAACAATTAGATATCCATATAGAAAAATGTGAAAATAGAAAATACAGTTTGACCCAAAACTTACACCATATACAAAAATTAACTCAAACTGGATCATGGATCTAAAGGTAAAACCTAAAAACTATGAAATGTATAAAATAAAACACAGAAGAAAACCTTGTGGCAACGGGTTAGGCAAAGATTTTGTAAAACTGATAACAAAGCATGATCCATCAGAGAATGAAATGATAAACTGGACTGCACCAAAACTTAAAACTTCTCTTTGAAGGACACCATTAAGAGAATGAGAACACAAGACACAGAGGGAAAATATTTGCAAATCATGTATCTGATAATCACACTCTATATCCAGGTTATATAAAGAACTCCCAAAACTCAGTAATAAAAAGAAAAAAAAGAGAAAGAAAATATGTGCAAAGATCAGAATTGAAACTTCACCAAGGAGATAAGATACCCAGATAACAGATAAGCACACAAAAAGATGATCAGCATCATTAGCCATGCAAATTAAAATGCAAATTAAAATCACAGCAACATACCACTACACACACTAAAACATAAAAGTATAGACAAAGATCTGGAGGAACTGCAACTTTCATACACTGTTGATGGGAATATAAAAGGGAAAACAGGTTGGCAGTTTCTTAAAAAGTTAAATGTACACTTAATATATGATCTAGCCATTCTATGTCTACATATTTACCCACAAGAAGTGAAAGCCCATAACCACATAAAGACTTGTCCATGAATGTTCGTGGCAGTCTTATTTGAAACAGCCAATGTCTGGAAACAAACGTCCAGCAAGAGAATGGTTAAACAAACTGTAGTCTACCCATAGAATGGAATATACACAGTGGTAAACAGGAATGAATTATTTGGTATACACTATGGATGAATCTCCAAACAATTATGCTAAGTGAAAGAAATCAGGCAAAAAAATACACACCACCTTATCCCCTTAATGTAAAGCTCACAAAAGATGCGAACTAATCTGTGATGACAGACAGCAGGTCACTGGTTGGCTAGGGAAAGGGGTGGGAGGGCAGCATCGCAAAGGTGCACGAGAAGCCCTTTGGGGGTGATGAGGCTGTTTACTTTCTTGATCGTGGTGGCAGTTTCACTGGTGCAGGCATATGTCAAAACTTACCAAACCGTGCCCCTTAAATATATGCAGTTTATCTTATGTTAAGCGTACCTCAATAAAGATGTTAAAAAAAACTTGTGAAAAGTCCAAGTTAAGTATAAAGAATTGGGGATCTCTGAACAAATCTGATGGCGTGATCTCTAATTTATTCATGTGGAAATTCAGTTACTTGCCAGGAAAATGGAGAATTTTACTTTGGTTCTATCAGGCCACTCTACACTGAGCACCGGCTTTTTTTTTGCAAAAGCAAAATCGATGGATGTGCACACTGCAATTTAGCTATGAAGTCAGTACAACTCTGCAAAGGACAACTCTTCAGAAGGAAAAAACCCCACCAAGCCCCACCCTGAGCGTTTATTTATTGCGTGGTCCATGGATCCTATCTACGGAAGGCCCCACAAGCAGGAGGTCAGGAGAGTTTCAGGTGCGGAAGAAGAGTGGGTATCACAGAAGTCCTTGCCCACCTAGACGAGGGTTGCGTGTCCCTTCTGCAGGGGCACTCAGCCCCCTCCACACTCAGCCCCCCGACACCAAGGATCTAGCTTGGAGGATCTAGCTTGAACCCCTTAAATTCCTAGTGCAGTGTTCCACCTAAAGAAATTAAACAGGCTCAATTTCAATATTAAAGTCAAGTCAAGCAAATTTTACTTGCGATACAAAGGAAAACAGTTTTAAGGGTCAAATGAAAACATGTATTTCAATTGAACTAATCAGCAACACCAGGACTGAAACCCAGATCTTCAGAATTGCTGCCCCGTCTTCCTCCCAATACTTCTCAGCTACCCCTAACACAGTGCCAGCCCAAGTCTTTTGGGTTCTGGAAAATCCTGTCTTTCCATTAGGCTTCCCTGTTATTTTGAGCGTTGGTCCATCAACATGAAGCAAATTATTTGTCAAGATTTTCTTGTTTTAAATATTCATTTTCTTGAAGTAGGTCAGTCCTTCATGAGCGTCAGCTTCTCTTTGAACTGATTCCCTGTTCCCCCATATCTCCCCTAATAGGAACGTGTAATGCATTCAAAATGTGAAATCCAATTCCAGTTAATTTTATTGATTCCTTTCACAGCCTCATTTCTTATGCTAATTCACGTTTATTTCAAAGAGAAAACAAAACAGCCTTTTTAGAGAAAATGCCTTCAAAATGTAAAGAGCCACCACATTTCTATTCAATTAAAAATGAGCTATACAATATTTAAATCACTCACTGGAAATAAAGACAGGTTTTAATCCATTTCAGAATACAGCAATATCCTTAGATAACAACCTCTTCTTTGAAAGTGAATAAATGATTGAACTTTTGATAAAATAAATACCTTGTCACACCCACACACTCTGACTCCCCAGGTAACCCAAATGATTAAAATGTGTTTTCTCTGTTGTCCCTGGCCCCTCACTGAGCTTCATACTGGAGGCAGAATACACATGGCAAGTCGCACGTAAGTGCGCTTCTCCAGTATTTCCCTTCTCTCCAAAAATTCCTCTTCAGTTTGAAAGGGGATGAGTATGTGCATTTTATCCCCTGCATAAGTTTTACGCCCATGACTGGGAATGGACAGCCAGCCCCACGAAGAATTGTCTCACAAGGTCAGATCAGAATGGCCTGGGACCCATCTGCTCCTCCCTGCATCTTGGAAAGGTTTGTTCCAAATCCACTGATTCTGTGCCTGGATTAACCCCATAGTAATGGACTCGATGAGAGAAGAGAAGATTCTAAAATGCACTGAATGTCATAAGCAGATTGATCCTGGACTTTCTTCCAAAATCACGACAGCCTGAACCCAACCCCAGAAGGTAACCACTGTATACATACTCTTTCAACGTGCATCCGCTTTCCATGTGCATCCACTCTGCAGGCCTGCCTCTGAAAGAGGTCATTCAATACCTGCTCTCTATCTAACAGGCTTCAGAATTGGTGTTCCTGAAAGAAGTCATTTCCTCCTAGATCATTAATAATTCAATATTTAAGTGGCAGCAAGTCGCTCTCCATCATAAATAAATGTTGAGAAACACTACCTTCATTATCTCCCACAGGAATCTGAACTAGAAGAAATACTTCCAAGACCAGCTCTTTCCAAAAGAAAGAAAGTCCAGAACCCCTATTTGGCTAATGATTAGGGAAAGGGCTTTAAAAGCTGGTTAGTTTCATTTTCTGAATCTGTTTCCTTCTTCTCTGTATTTAGTCAGTCACCAAAGACATTGTTGCTAATGTCTTTCTTCTCTTCTCCAACAGCTCTCTGGCAAAGCCTCTTCCTCCCTTCTCTCCCCCTTGTAGATCAAGCCCAAATCCAGAAGTGTGCATCCAACTGCCTACTGTGCTTGGCTGTTTAAAAGCATGTCACACTCAATGTGCCCAAAGTTGAATGTTTCATCTTCCCCATCTTAGCAGAAGACTCCATTCTTCTAACTGAGTGGATAAAATCCTCAGAGTCACTCCTTTTTCCCTACCTTTCATAGTTCATCCACAGATCGTCTCAGTGCTGTCCTCAAAATATATCCAGGACATGACTGCTTCTCCACCTCCACTATTCCAAAGTCCAAGCCACCGTTTCCATCTTCCCTTGCCAGATTATTGCAATAGCCTCCTTGCAGCCTCCACCCTTGTCCCCGACAACATCATTCCACATGGCAGGTGAGCTCGTGAAAGCACTTGAATTGGAGCACATCACTACTTTGAGCTCTTTACATGATACTTTATAAGTAACATCTCTAGAAGCCATCCCTGGCAGCTGGCTCATGTGTTCCCTCTCTCGTGCACACCTCCACCAGTAATGACGATGCCAGGGCTGGCTCGCCTGTGTTCTCCAATGGAAGCGAGTATCTTGCAGGATCTTTCCCTTAGTGCACACAATACACTTGAGTGGATGCTCAGTAAGTGTCTATGAAAAGGATGAACGCAGGGCTGACTTCATGGGTAACTCCACAAAGTCACACAGAGCCCTGCACTTGGTTTAATGCTCTGCTGTTACTGTCTGGAAATTGTTAATAATTGCTGGACAAGGTACCTGGAATTTTTTATCTTCACTGGGCCCCACAAATTACACAACTGGTCCTGGATGGATGGATGGATGGATGGGCAGACAGATGGAGTCAAGTTATGCACTGTAATGCTGAATGTCATGATAGAATGTCAGAGCTTTCAGGGTAATGATTCTGACAGAGAAATTTTATAGTTAGCCAAGGCATATAAACATAAGGGCAAAGGAAAAATACAAAACAAAATCTCTGAAAACCTATCATTTATGTACCATTCCTTCAGGAATATTCCTGGTCTCTGAAAGACAAACAAAATTAAGAATTCCAGCACGTGGACAATGTGATCAAAAAAAGGCAGAGCAATAAGCATCTTTAAAAAGGGAGAAGAGAAATAATAGTACAAAGACGGTAACATAATTAATACAGAGTGGCGATGATTCAAGTGTACGCATAACATTACAGCAGAACAGACACCTCAGAAACAAGCATGATGAAGAAGACCACACATTGGTGGGAAAGGCAGCACGACTCAACCACCAGGGCTAAATAAAATAACTAAAATAACTGGGGGAAAGGTAGGATCTCAACTTCCAAGTATAATTCCCATATACATTTTTACTTAGTGCTAGAATTTCTATTTAATTTTTTAAATAAAGCCAGGAAAAAATATATGGGAATATTTTTTCAAGCACAGAATGAGAGAAAACTTTGTAAGATTAAACGCTTTATGAAAATGTAAAACCTATACATCCCATCCCCCAAAATTACCAACATTAAAAAGGTAAGCAATGAGTTTGGAAAGCTTATTTGTAATAAACATTGAAGACAAAGATAAGTTCTTCACTACATAAAAAAAACAGATGCAGATCAAGAACTGAATTAATCAACATAAATTCTGTGTCTAGCAGATCAAATTTTACAAAAAATGCAAATGCAAATAAATAATATTTGGAAAAATATTCTCACGACTAATCAAGAAAATGAAAGCTGAAACAGGAAGATGTGATTGTTTATCAAATTAGCAAGGTTTTAGAAATTATAATATCTATTCATTCATTGTTAAAGAAGATAAAGACTTCCATGCATTGTTGGTGAAAGTATAAACTGATATAAGCCTAATGGAAAACCAATGGAAACCAGTTTGGCAAAATATATCAAAAGCCTTTAAAAATCCCATACCTTTTGGCCTAATAATTCCGTATCTCTATCTTATATTCTAAATATAAATTTCTATATATAAAGATGTTCATCATGCTGTTATTTTGTTTTTGTAGGCAGGCAAATGGGGTTTTAATTATTCT
Source organism: Phataginus tricuspis (assembly GCA_029783875.1). Taxonomy (NCBI): domain Eukaryota; kingdom Metazoa; phylum Chordata; class Mammalia; order Pholidota; family Manidae; genus Phataginus; species Phataginus tricuspis. The sequence continues at coordinate 3,050,187 of JAQQAC010010882.1, forward strand.
TTTTAATTAAGGTATCATTGAGATACAATCTTATGAAGGTTTCACATGAGCAACATTGTGGTTTCAACATTCACCCATATTATCACGTTCCCCTGCACCCCATTGCAGTCACTGCCCATTAGCGCAGTAAGAGGCTACAGAGTCACTACTTGTCTTCTCTGTCATCATGCTATTATTTATCATGGAAATTTGAAAGCAGCTGTGACATAATAGAAAATACATATATTGGTCTCTGTCCTCGGTTCCTGGCAGAAAGCTCCTGAAACCTTTGTAAGAACATTAGGAATATCTTTTGTTCTAATATTTGGTCTTTTTCTGGGAGATAGTGATTTTTTTTTTTTTCTAATGAGGTGACTCTTGGTGGGCTCCAGAATGAGGGCTGGTCACTGAAAAAAGACCAAGTCATGATTATAAGTTTGTAATCTTCAACCCTGTCCACGATTCCCTTGAGAAAGGAGAAGGGCTGAAAATGAAGTGAATGATAGATCACGCCCATGTGATGAAGCCTCCATAAAAATCCCAAAAGTTCAGAGAGCTTCCATGTCAAGAACACAGGGAGATACTGGGACAGTGGCATCGCTGGAGAAGGCATGGAGGCCGCGCCCCTTCCCATAGCCCTTGGCCTACACATCTCTTCCATCTGGATGTTCATCTGTATCCTTTATCATATCCTTTTATAATAAACCAGTAAAAGTAAGTAAACTGTTTCTCCGAGTTCTGTGAGCCTCTCTAGCAAATTAATCAACCTGAGGAAGGGGTCTTTGGAACCTCTGATCTGTAGCCAATTGGTCAGACTCCAAGTGACACCCTGGGCTTGTGACTAGCATGTGAAGTTGGAAGTGGGGAGGTAGTCTTGTGGGACCGAGCCACTAACCTTTGGATCTGACACTATCTTTGGGTGATGTCAGAATTGAATTGAGTGTAGGACACCCAGAATTGCTTGGCGTGGGGGAAAAAAACACTAAAAATCTGATGAGCAAAAGGGTCAGAAATGAAGTGTTCTATGCGAGTAATAAAGGAGACACGCACGAGAGAAACAACTTTAGTAGGAAAGAACTTAAGGTGTTTCCCTACTGAGGAAGGAAAAACATCTGTGTTTTTTTCTAATACAGCAACATATCTCTGCCTGTCAGGAAGAGAGAAAGTGACATGTGATAAAATCACTGCTTGAAAAGACTATATCACAACTGAAATGAATGTTTACAGGTGTTTAATAATACTGGAAAATATTTATTTAAAAAACGTAAAGAGAAAACAGAGGACCCAAATGTTTATATACAGGTATGATCTTAAAGATGTAAAAATGTTCATAGGGAGAAAAGAAGCAAAATGCTGTTATTTTAATGCTGTAGAATTATAACAATTTTATTTTCTCATTTCTATTTTTCCATTTCCCCAGTTTATCACTCTGAACATGCCAATTTAATACAATAGATGCTTTCCTGGCTGAGGCACCAGGTTGACGGGCACTTTGCATCACCTCCGTAAAGAGAATGGGGTGGGGCTGGCCACCCACCCAGGATGTACTGTCCACGAGGCCGGCAGGCACCCCCTCTCCCTGGCACGCCTGCCAGTTTCTGTTCTCACCAGCTGAGTGGCATACCTGCCAACAGTTTGGGGTTTTTTCCCCCAAATCTCTTCATGCCAGCTGTGCTTGTTACTATAATTATGTAATTCTATTAAATTATATAAATTGATGACATTATGAGTGAGGAAAGAAAGGGTTACTGTTCCAGTGAAAACCAAGTTGAAGGTTTCAGCAAGACTAAAAAAAAAAAGCCCAAGAAAGGAAGGCATGCAACTGGCTGTGGACCAGGCGGCCTGACAAGATCTGGAAAAATTCACACCACAGAGGAACTGTCTGCACACTGCAGAAATTTGCCTTCTTAAGTCCTAGGATATCACGTCCAACCAGCCCCCCATCACTTTCAGGAACTCGGAGACGACAGGTCACCTTCCTCAGGAATGGCACGTTCGTGCTAAAGGATGAGCAGCATTGCAGCCAAACCCGTTGGGAGGGAGTGGCCCAACCCAGGATAGGTTTGGGGGTAGCGCCGTGGTGGCACAGTGTGGGGAAAATCCCAAGACGTGGGGAAGAAGAGACAGCAGAAACAGGACGCAGAAGATGGGAGTCATCAGGCGTCAGCCACAGAGAGCTACTGGGTGTGAGAGGAAAGACAGAAGGTGTCAGCTTGTAGAAACCAGAGGATCGATACTGCAGTAAACTGATTCGGGAAGCACCAGAGGAGTAGCAGGTTTGATGTGAGAAGGTAAAAACTGGCCTCGCAGCCAAGAGAATGAAAGACACTTACCGGATGAAGCTCATGAAACAAAAGACACTCCAGACGGCGTGGGACACAGGCGCGGTGCAGGCGACACAGAAGGCGCCGCGGGCCTCCAGAGGGCATCGGGCCACAGCAGCGCCCACGGATCGAGAGGATCCATCTCATGGCAATGTTCTTACAATCAGAAAAAAGGGTCGGTTTTGAAGATACATTTTTAGATCTTGAAATTAAGAGGCAAATGCTGGCAGTGAAGTTAATCACGTTGGAAATTTTTAAAAAAAGAAAAAAAGACACTACTAGAAGCCAGAATGTATCAGACATCCCGTGCGCATAAACTCCTAATAGCCCTATGAGATCGACACTACTTTTACAGATGCAGACACTGGAACTAGGGGTGATATCCTCCCCACACGATGTAGTTCACACATATGAAGGCTTAAAAGTTCTTGCCACTAGGAAAAGACTGGGAAGTAGCGCAAAGTGCAGGCGTCACCCCTCTCAGCAGCTCCCAGACGCTCATGGGAACCACTCACTGAACTCCTCAAAAGTAAGGATTTCCAAGTTGAGTCCCACCCCATATCTGCTAAACGTGAACCCCCAGGTTGGCAGATCCGGGGCCTGGTACTTTTTTCCCAAGTTCCTCAAGCCAGCATGAAGCTCAGCAGGCGTGGGAACCACCGGCCTATTACCTCCCTGAGTCTTTAATAAGTGTTAAAGCCGCAAGCACTGTATGTGTCCAAACTAATACTAAAATAAAAAATGTTCTCACTCTGGGAAAAGGGAGCTGTTGATTCGTTTCCTCTGTGATAAGACATAACTCAGACAAGTTCCCTATTTCCCATTCTACTTAACAAGAACAAAAGAAGCTTGCAGTATTTCTTTACACTTCTGGAAAACAAGGTGGCTCTGTAGGTCTGCAGTGTGTATTCTTTGTAGAAGCACCAAATTCTCTGGGATCCACAGAAAGTAGAAAATCATTTGTCTGCTGTAGAAACAATCTGTCGAATGTGTCCTTGCCTCTGCTACAAGACCCAAAACAGTACAAAATCAGGAACTTTGGCACGAGGGTCCGCAAGAGTAGATAAGAGGCTCTGTGTTAGCTAAGTGATGCCCGCGTGGGAGGGGCTTTGCAGGCCAGCCACCCTTCCTTCAGGGGGTCGGGGGCACCTCAGCGCAGCAGCTGTGCACAGCGGTCCAGGCCGAGCATGAACTTGGCTAAAAAACATCTGAAATTCTTGGCCGACGTCACCCCCCTCTGCAATATTTTAGACTGTTACTCAGTCTATCCCTTGCTTAGAACCAAGACTTAGAAAAAATATTCATTACCACTTTTATATCCATATAAAATAAAATCTTTAGCACACTGCTGGGTACTTTAAGCACGTGTACAATAAATGTTAGCTATTGTTAATTTATGACTGTTAACACTGTTAATCGTCATCAGTTCCCTATTTTTTATGTGTAGTAGGAAAAGAAACACCTTATTAAACACAAGGATACTGGCCCAGTGGTCCAGTTATTTACTGCTGTGTAACCAACCACCCAAAGTCAGTGGCTTAAAACAATAACTAAATTTACTTTGCTAATAAATCTGCAATTTGGGTAGAGCTTTGGGGTTGGGAACAGCTCAGCTCTGCTCCACTTGGCATTAGCTGGGGAGACTCCAAGGTCATAGGGGGGTAGGGGGTAGGGCGGGGCAGATTGAAGCTTGCTCACTCACAGGTCTGCCACTTAACACCAGGAAGACAAAACCAGTGGGAGCTGGAACAACTGAGACTTCTAGGATCTCCCTCCCTCCCTCCTTCCATCCAAATCTCCCTCTCTCCCTCGCTCCGTGTGATTCCTCCAGCAGCTTCGGAGCAGCCCACTTTCTGACATAGTGGCTCAAGTCTTCAAAGATGCACATCCCCAGAGAGAGTGCCAGCCTGAAACTCTACTGCCTTTAATGACCCAGCCTCCAAAGCCATGTGACATCATTTCCACTGAATTCTATTCACTAGAAGCACATCACTAAAGCCAGCGCATAATAATCAACAGGAGGGGAATTAACATCCACCTTTTGCAGGGAATAGTTGCCAAAGAATTTGCAGATACATTTTAAAACCACCACACCTAGGAAAGTCATTTCTCATTCCTTTAGACTGAACTTTTTACTGCTGCTGAAAGATGCAAATCTGACCAATCCTGACCAGCCACTGTTATGTGAAAAGACACTCTTTGAATCACTGACTTACCTATCTGATACATAAAATTACAGAACTTGAATATGCTTTAGATCTTATCTAGATTTCACCAGGGAGAAAAGGAAGTCCTGGAAAAGCTAACTTCCTCGTTCCAAGGAGCAGTAATGGTTCTACCACCACTATAGTATCAATAAAATCATTCATTAACAGTCTTCTATTTACAGTCACTCTTCCAGGTATTCTACAAATGCCATCTTGCACAGTCTTTACCACACTTACAGGAGCAGCTGCTGTCTTCCAGATGGGTAACTTAGGCCCAGCAACATTATGTGAGTTGCCCAAAATCCAAGCTTTGCCTTGGCTTTGTTTTGTGGCCAAAAGGAAGTTTGAGATTTCATCTGTCTACTTCGGAAGCCCACGCTCAGTCCGTTGTATGGCAACCCCTGGAGGTCAGCTGGTTAGGGAAGAAGCTGGAGGGGCCAGGATTGCATCTCGGAATCTCATCTGGAGCTCAAAGCTATCAAATTGTCTCTACTAAAGATTAGGCTTCCAACAGAACCATCCCTGAGAGGTAGCCATGAAATTACACTCTAATAAAAATGCGCACCATTAGCACTAGCTCCTTTTTTGTGGGGAAGAGGAAGGACAGATTTGGACCCCCAGTGGCCCAGGGTTTCCAGAGCCCTGAAGAGGGAGCTATAGAGCACCCGCCCTGAGGGGGTGGGGTGGGAAGGCTAAGGGGACTGCAAGCCCCTCCTGGGCTACAGCTGTACCACACTGAGATCTGAGTAAGGAGGATGAGGTTGACGAAGTCAGGGCAGCACAGGCTCCCCAAGGGTCTACTGTACACAAGCTTTAAGGAACAGTAAAAGAAAAGTTTCATTCAAACCACCCATTAGTCACTACTGTTTAGCTTTTGTTTTCTCCCCAAACTGCTTTTGTGCAAGTAACCAGAGTCCCTTAGGGTTCTTACATCTTCCTGAGTGTTCACCTCCTGCTAACGAAGGAAAAGAAAATGCTTTTGAAAAGAATTTCATGAGATTTATGTATTTTAATATTAGTTTCAGTCCCTTTCTTCAAATTTCCTGGAATCAGTTCAATTGCAGGAAGATGGGTAGGCAGAAAAAAAAATTAAGTGGATTTTAGAACAACTTGGCAAATTAGCAAAGTTTTTAACATCATTAAAGAGCTCTTAAATATTCTTCCCTGAACTCCATTTTTATCTTGCGAATGCATTTCAGTAATTGCTCTACAGGAAACTGTGGAACTTTGGCACAAACATAAATGTTTGCATGATTTAAAATGCAGTGGCAGCAAGGATCATGATTTTTTAAATTGCTAATTTTTAAACTAACCTTTTCAGTTTGTCTCATCTTGAAAAATGCCAGTTCCTATCAGCAGAAGCTGTAATAAAGACAATGCATATATTATTTAGTTGTTTATAATTGCAAACAACTTAGCTATATTTCAATACTTCCCCTTAGCTCCAACCTGGATCATAAGTAGGGGATGATTATAATCATTCCATCATTCTGTAAATAGAACACTGGGACACTGAGAAACAAGACTGTTTTCTTAAAGCCAACAGCAGATCAGACAAAAAAAAAGCTAGTCTAGAATCAGCTGGATTTCAATCCAGCCACCCTACCCCATCCCACTTATTGTTTAGCTCAATCAGTATTTGTTGACCAAGGACAGAGAGCTAGAGTAGATCAAGTGGCCTGCCACTTAGGGAGAACAGTGTTCCAGGCCTGTCTAACTGAATTAGTCAGAATAATTGACACTAGCTGCTTTAACAGGTAAGCTCCAGGATCTCAATGGCTTAACACAATGGCCCAATGTACAGGGACATCAAGAGAGAGCCGGCAGGGTGGTGTTCCCTCCATGCGGTCATTCAGGAACTGAGGATCCCTCTATCTCATATGACACCAAGAAAAGGCATGGAGAACTCTGCAGGAGATTTTGCGGGCCAGGCCTGACAGTGAAAAACATCACTTCTACCCATCTTCTTCTGCCCAAAACTCACTCACATGGTTCCACCTAACCGCAGGGGAGGCTGAACATCATAATTCCATGCCCAAGAGGAAAAGAAAATTCCTTGGTGAACAACAGCATTGCCTCTGCACCCCAACTAGAGACCAGGGTAGTTCTAGGCTGCCTGGTGTCCGCCTCCCTAAATCAGACCCTGATCTGGTACCATAAAAAAAGACTTTCTGTCTGTCTTCTAAAAACTCCAAACTAAAGTTCTACATGGTGCACTCAAAGTTAGGTCCGTGGCCTAGATCAGGAAGGTACACTAGAGCCAAAGGGCCTACTTTCTAGATGCAAGAGACCCACACCAGCTGTTCTCACCTGCGTCCCAGAAGCATGTGCCCAAGTGATGACACACACCCTCTGAAGCCCCATACACACACTGCCAGGGCCAGGCCCTGAGCTGGATGGCATGGCTCCTACTCAAGGATCAGTAACCATTAGAAAGGGACCATCCCAAGATTACACTGATTTTGCCCAATTAAAGCCACCAAGAATACCAATAATTCAACTATAGGGAGGGCACAGAGCAGAAGCCAAGAACAAAGTTCGCCTGAGGCCTGCTGAGAGTTGCCCAAATGAAGAAGAAATTAACAATGTGCACTTGTCAGCACTCTGGTTGTGCTAATTTCCTTGCAAATATAAGCAAAGGCTTTTAATTAACTTAATATCAATTTCACTTTTCTTACATTTTGTTCTAATTATGGGCTGGATTTAAAGCTCTCACAGCATAATTTAGAGCCCTAGAATTAACAGCTTTATAACTTCACACGCTAGTAACTGCCAAACCTGAGGAAAGTAAGGTTCCCTGCCACCAGCCTGTCGCTGCATCCTCATGCCTGCCCGTCTGCAACCCTTGGGCCAGCCCAGGGCTGGTTTGGATGAGGTCCCACACTCAGGAGTCAGCAAGTGCCAACCTCACAAAGGAAGACACAGAAAGGCACCTGGTAGCTGTCCCTGGACACCTTATTTATTTCTCTGAGTTTCAGCTTCCTCATACATAAAATGGGTATAATTGTATAGGAATTTTTTAGTAAGTTTGATGTAAATGTAAGTAACACAAAACACTTGATATGTATTAGATGCTCAGTATAAGTACTGTGTATGGTAAACAAGTATACAGATGTATGTACAAATACCATATATTGTATTTTGTTGAATCTAAGATGCCTTCAACTGTGAGTTGTACTATTTTCATGTACTCTAAGGGGGGAAATGCTACTAACTAAACCACAACACACCATTGATCCTAAAATGAATCTGAATTTCAGAGACATAAAAGTTGCCTCTAAGCCTAGACAAAATATCGCTATATATGGTAGTTTCAAACTACGAGGTATCTTCAAGTCAAATCTAAGTTAACCAGAAAGCCCAAGCACTTCAGTATTCTAGTTCTTTGCATTTCTGGTTAGCAGTCTTGCTTCATTTTACTATTCATTGAAAATGTATTGGGAGTGTAGAGAGGATAGGAGACATTGTGGATTTGCAATGCAAATGCCATTCTTTCCTCTTTTGTCTCCACTGTGCCTACTTTCCCTGAAAAACAACTATTTTCTGAAGCAAGGTTGGTCACATGACCATTTTGTGGGAGCATGCCAAAGACACTTCTGGAAAAGATTTTCTTTAAACAATAAGAGTGGATATGGCCAGTAGTACAGCACTTGCTACTTACGAAGATGCAATGACTGGCATTACAGCAGCCATCTTGTAACCATGAATAAAAGAACAAGAAAAATGCAATAAATTATAACATTATAATGTCATCATAATTACTTCACGATGCCAAATCAATCCTAAATACTGCTACTTCTGGGCTTGTTAGGATGGAACTAGTCACTTGCTGAATCACCTGGAAAGGGATTTTTAAAAATGAATAAAATCTATTCTCTTGCAGACAGTTGGATGTGATCATGTAAACAATTCATTATAATTCAAGGCAGAGATGAACACAGGCTAAAAGCAGACCCAGGCAAAATACCATCAAAGCCCAAAGAAGGGACAATTCATTCTGACAAGGTGGCCAGCAAGGCTCCAGGGAATAAAGGCCTCTGAATTGGTCCTTGGAGAACGAGTGAGATTTTGATAAGATGGGGGGAATGTTATTCATAATCTGAGAATTATAGGATCCTGAAGTCATGTCAGTCTCATTTATACAGGCATAAACCCTGGTAGAAACAGAGAAGTACAACCCTGGTCTCCTGCCTGTTCAGAGCTCTTTCTACCAGGGAGGAACAGCACCCAACAAGCCATGTATAACCATAAGACACCCCTCAGTAAACGCTAATCACACAATTAGCCATTGTGTCCGAGGCTAGGATTGAAGCAGGCTCTGGTGGAAACTTGCTCCCTAGGAACTGTCAGCACGCGCGTGTGTTGGTGTCTGGATGTGGCGGCCTGTAATTACAGCAGCGGTTTATTACTCATGCATGGCAAGGCTGAGGCTCTGCAGTTAGCAGTGACAGGGACATTATTAAAAGGGAAAACTTCTCTATCAGTGTTTAGGCCGATTGTCATCCATATGTCAGAATAGCCTAAAGACCTGTGAGGAGCAATAACTAAGGCAGAAGGTCTTTCAGCCAGGGAGCCCTGCGTTTTTTAAGTGCTGTAGGGATTAGGAAAGTGGGGAGGGAGGGAGACCCCCCTGCTGGGGGGAAGCTCCTGTCCCCCCTGATCAGAGGCCACCCCATAGGGCATTGGCTCCCCTGAACTACTGGGTTCTGTCTTCTGGTCCCTTCCACAGCTGCTGAAGAAGCAGGTCTTGCCCTGCAGTGTGGCACTCCAGCTGAACCCAGAAGGCGTAGGAGAACCCAGATGCCTGGCAGTGGCCTCAGAAGGTAAACCCATGGGGACTGTTGCTGCAGCGGCCACATCTGGGCCTGCAGCCATGCAGTGTCATCTGAGAGTGGCAGGAGGGAAGGGCAGGAGGACTGGACCCTTCTGCACCCCTCCTCCTTACCATGGCCTCCCACAATCCGCCAGCCTCCAGCTCACGCCACTTTCTCTTTGGCTCAGGAAGGTTCAGGGAAATGGAGGGAGACCAGTCACCCAGTACAGGGCAAGCTGAGGGCCCAGCTAAGCCTGCACAGTGTGCATTGCCAGGGCTCCGACCCCTGCCATGTGGGACCTTCTTCTCAGAATAAGCTGGTTCAGGAGTACGGGGTCACTGAGCAAACGGAGCAGAGGACACAGAGGTAAGGACCCTGGAGGAGCTGGCAAGAGAATCCTGCAGGCTTGCCTCAGGAGGGGCTGTCCAGGCTGGATAAGGAAGGGTAGAGCCCCGGGAGCTGGAGACAGGGGCATGGTGGGGGCACCGGGTGGGCCTCAGTTCAGCTGAGAGCAGGGAGGTGGGAGAGCGAGCTCAGGGGAGCACTCAGGGCAAAGCTCCGGGGGCTGATTCGCATTCTCCAAAGGAAGCAGTTCCCGGTGCTGACTCAGGTGGGAGGTGCCGAGAAGGGCCACAGAGGGAGCTGCTCCTGGATTGCTGGCGGCCGGCAGGCTGGCCAAGTCCCGCCGCAGAAGCATGGCTGGGACAACGAAGCCAGCACTTGACACCCACTACTGGATTTTAACCCACTCTCCCCCATTGGAGCACACACTGAAGCCCAGCACATCAACCCCCTCCGCCACTGCAGGGACCTGGTCAGCCAGTGGCTCCCCACATCAACAGAATCAAGTCCAAACCGGCCCGGAGCGGAAGGAGCCTCCACCTGCTCCTCCAAGTAAGCTCCACCTTGCCAGGGAGCCCCAGCCGCTCCACCTTCCTGTGGCCCCGCACTCGTTTCTGCCCGAGGCTGTTCCCCCACCAGGCGGCCTGCGGATCCCCAGCCCTGGGCCCCGGCCGTCTTCTACAATTTGCTTCCACATTAGATCCCCAGGTGATCTCACTTCCTCTGGCCTCTGGTCCATGTGTCAACACTTCTGAGTTCTCTCGTTCAAGTTCAACATTCAATGGTTAAATACCTACGATGTGCCGGTTCAAGCCTCACCACTTCTGTACTCATTCTAATATTCTTCTGGGACCTAGTGTGTACCTGGAAAAACTATAAATCTTTCCAGCTAGACCCCCAGTGCCTAGAGAGGCATGATGCCTGCGCCTCTGAGTGTCCTGGCGTCTAACCCACGCCCGGCAGCAAGGCAGGGGCTCACTAATGCATGTGAACAACCCACGCGTTCTGGAGAGGGCCTGGACACGTAAGGCTGCCATTTCTTCTCCCAGGCCTCAGTCGTCACTGCCCAAGGGCATCATCATTAAAAGTCAGCAGAAGAAGGGGAAGAAGAAGGAAGGAAGCAGTCTGGCCTCGGACAAACAAGATGAGAGAAGGATGGCAAGTCATTTCACAGTCCAAGCAAGTTAGAAGGTTAAGAATCTCCTCGCCCTTTAGAGATTTACGTCACAGATAACAGTGGCCACACTCTGCCAGGAAGCTAACTGTCCATGTATTCATTCCAGAATTACTTGCTAAGCACCACCTACTATGAGTCGTGCCGTTCTCAGCAGAAGAGATATGACGGGGAGCAGGCAGGTAGGTCCCTTCCTTCAAGCAGTTTGCATTCTCCCAGCTGCCCGGCTTTGGCCCCTCGCGTCATGCTGTACATTTTGAATCCCAACTGACTTACAATGACCGCATTGCACAGTAGAGAGGTAAAGTGATTTGCCTAAGGTCACACAGCTAGTAAGTGACAGACGAGAAGTCAAACCCAGTCTGCCCAATGCCCAAGTGAACAATCTTTCTCCCAAGAAAATCTTAAAAAGACACAGAGGTCATCTAATCTTAGGCTTTCTTCATTTGACGTGGGCCTCGCTGTGCCCGCGGCCTTCTCGCCGTCGTAGTGCAGCTCTGACTACCAAGCCTACTTGCAGTCCGCAGAGGACGCTCCAGCTTTGGCAACAGCCAAGGTCAGAGGGTTAGATTTCTCCCACAGGACAGACACGGCAGCCTCTCCCCAGTACCTCTGGGCTGGGCAGGCAGCAGCTGCCCCTGCTGGCAGGGTGCCTGTCGCACACGCTGGCCAACGCAGATGTGCCCGCATGTGAGGGCTGTCCAAGAACGGGCTCCCTATCTCCCCAGGAGGGGCTGGCTGCCGCCAGATGCCATCAGTCCATGGGAGGTGAAGGAAGTGAGCCCCCTCCAGTGCCTAGGCCCTGGCCCCACCCACCCAGCCGGCCGCACGCCCGGGCCCCTGCCTGCCACAGAGGGCTACCGAGGTCTGCGCATAGCACATGAATGCTCGTGCTGCCCTGGTTTCCTTCGGATGTTCCTTGAAATGACTGATTGTAATGAGAAGGTCTGTATTCCCCTCTCCCTCTTAGCACCTTCCCAGAGGGAAGGCTGGTACTACCCAGCTCTGTCATCTATACAAGCACATTTACACCCCGCCAGGAAAGCAGGAACAGCTTGGGGCCAGCTCTGGCATCCATGAAGAGATGTTTTTAAAATGCCATCCTCCTCTTTCTGACTCCACCTTGCAGACCAAAGAAAGCCAATCTCTACCTCTGTCCCTCTGTCCTCATGCATCAGGGTAGCGGGGCTGCACATGTGGTATTGGGAACCTGTTGGTTTTCTGCAGCTCAGACTCCAGTCTGATCTGCCTGTGTGGCTTGGGGGCAGGACTGGGATAGGTAATTTTGACTTCTCGCCATTCCTACAAAAGATTTTGTTTCTTCAGAAGCAATACTGCTTCTATTCAATATCCTTTTGAAATCTAAATCTGGAACCTAACCTGAATCGATTACATTTCCTTTCATGACAGAGCCGCCCTGTGCTGACTGGACGGAGCAACAACATGCGTGTGCCCTTCTGATGGCACAGGCGCTCTGATTCAGGACGGGTCACCAGCCGGGGCTCGGCACTCGCATGGGGCAAGTGAAACCCCACACCGTCCACCACCTTCACCCGGACTCTTCAGAAGGGTGCAGGACTGGGAAAAAGTACTGTGGAATTTAGGAGCCGTGGCTCTGCCCTTCACTGGCTGTGTCGTCCCGGCTAAGTCACACAGCATCTCTATTCCTGACGCTTCTCAGCTCTAAAAGAGAGAAATTACTTCCTCAGAGGGTGAGAGAAAGCCGAAAGTCAGGAACAGAGTTACACGGGCATTCCAATAAGAAATCTGTCTTTCCCATGGTCCATACTCCTCATGCTGGTACAAAACCATCATGCCACCATACTTTTTTAAAATATTTTAACTCAGCATTTTATTTTCCTGTATGAGTTTTCTACATTTTCCAAAGTTTCAACCATAAACCTGAATTAATTTTAATCAAAAAAAAAAAGAATAAAAACCGTATTCATGTTATAAAACCACGCATTTGAAGGGAACATACCGCATTGTGCTGGCCAACTGCTTTGCTTCTCCAAGCTCCTCCAAGGGGTCTGGCCACCCTCACTCTGGAGGAGCCTCGAGGGGACTTAGTCTCCTCGGCTAAGTCTTTCCAGCAGCTTCCTCTCACCACAGTCCAATCCAATGCAGCCTTCACAGTTTTGAGGTTATTTCCTCTGTGGCTATCATTTGCCTCCCTGTGGCTATCAAGGTGCCGTAGCAGATGCCAAGGTATGGAGATGGTATCACTAAGTCCAAAATAGGGTTCCAGCTTTTAGGAAGACTACATTCCAGTTCTGGACTCAAGAGAGAAACCCATGGAGGCACAAGAATATAAGCCATGGGCACAAAGGGTCACTGGAAAGAAAGCTTCGAGCATCTCGGAACAGGAAGAGCTCAGAGCACAGAGTGGCCTAGCACAACCACCCCACTGCCGGGCGGTGACCAGGCTTTCAGGAGAGAGGAATGTAGAAAGGGGGCAAGGAGAGTGAACCAGGACAGCCAGCACCTCTCAGAGGCAGGCTAAAATGTGGAGGCTGTAATCTGGAGGCAAAAGCTGAGTATTCCAGCACTCGAGTCAGATCAGTCTGACTCGAGTGGGCAGAAGGCACCTGGGACGGGTGGGAATGTGGGAGACACTGGGAAGAGCTGGCAGCTGACCATCAACCTCCAAGCTGGACCATGATTCCTTAGGTACTAGAAAGCCACTGGGAGGTCTGAGGCCCTTTGCAGTCGTAGCTGCGGCCGTGTGTGCTCAGGGAATGGAGGGGTGAGACCTGAGGCAGGGCACCTGCTCCAAGGACCAGCAGGGTCAGCGGCAAGGGCCTCACGGAAAGAACGGAAGAGCAGATGCAAGAGAGCCTGGATGGGAGAAACTAACTCATCTCTGCGTGCTTTCCTCTCTAAACCCGCATCTCCACTTATGCTTTAAAGTGTCCTTTTCAGCCTGTATTCAGAAAAACAGAACAATCAAAACAACCACCTATAACTGTATTTCCAAAGACAGGATTTTAGGACCTTGGCACTGAGGGTTTTGGTAAAGAGGCCAGTTCTGAGGAAGTCCACGTCACCCTGGTCCAGGGCCACTCTTAGGACACCCAAGAAAACCTGTTCCATGAGACAGTGCAAGACAGGGTTGTGCTCACAGCCCTGGACAGGGGGAGCCCTCTATGAGCCCCTCCTGATGGAACTTCCTAAGAATCCACAGGGAAGGTTTGAGAAATCTAAGCAACCTTCAGAAGGGCAGCTCTCACTCTGTGCCTGAGGTCTGGACCCAGGTGGCCATGTCCCCACTGTCTGCCCATTGTCTGGCTCCCCCAGGCCTTCCATTAATTCCTGAGGAATGAAGAATACTGAGGTCAAGGTTTCCTGCTCCTCCTTCCGCAACAAGAAATGGAGACAGTCTACAGAGCAAGTGGATATGGCAGTTCCGGTCCCAGCCCCCCAGGAACTGGGAGACCTCTCCTCCCTCCACAGTCTCTCTTTGCCACAGGTGGTCCGGCAGGCCTATGTCATCAACAGGTGGGACACACATTCCCAGTAGCGAGCACAGGCAAGGACAGAGTGCTGGGGTGCAGTGGAGAGGGGAAGGGCCCCCCACGTTTCATGACTTTCCCTTGCCCTTTTGCTCTAGGCTGTGGGTCACTGCAAATGACATTAAGCAGCCAAGAAGAAAACATCTACCTAGTGGCAGCTTGAATTCCTGGCTTGCCCAGGAAAAGCTCTCAAACCAGCCTTCCTGCCAACTCCTCCTTAGAGGCTACAAGTCAAGAAAACTCAGTCTTCCCACCCCATAGCACCCAACACAACCAGTCCCACGTGTGGTACACCCCCAGCCACCAGGAATCGCTTACAGGGCAGAGGAGCACACAAGAGAGAAAGCCAGACTCCCAGCCCATCTGAAGCTCTTGGCTTCTGAGAAGTCTCCACCCTCCCCCAAATAGCTGGCATTGGCTGGTGAATGGCTTTTCCTCTTTGCCCTGCTTGGTGGAGGCAGGAGAATAGAGGGCAGAGAGCCATGGCCCAGGCCACAGCTTGTCAGAGATGCAAGTCTTGGGCCCCAACCCTGCATCTACTGAATCAGAGACTCTAGAGATGGGGCCTAGAAATCTGTATCTTAACAGGCACCCCCACCCCCATGTGACTCTGATGCATACCAAAGATTGAGACGGGCTGACGCAGCAGCTGAGAACCTCAATTCTGGAGCAGACTGTCTAAGTTCAAGTCCCCTTGCTAGTATGCACAGCTGTCTCCTAGGGTTGCTATGAAGACTAAATGAGTGCCTGCCTGTCTGCACATTTAGTAAATGCCATTCAGAATTTTATTATTCCTATGTGGGGCACTTGGGGGTATGTGGGTATATCATATTTCATTTCCTAATTGAAACCAATAATACAACTTGTGTCCCTGAGCGCAGCCTGCCAGTGAGGGAACCCAGGCTATCCTGCACTCCCTTTTGGATCCTATGTGTACATGTGTGGCAGGTAACTGTAGAATAATAAGACCCACCTCATAAGCTTCTAATTCCTCCAGAAGCAAACTGCAGGATTTTGTTTCATTCTGTACCTTGGTTTCGTGACCCTCAGAAGACCACCTGAGGCTACAGCAACAGCCAGGCCACACGTCTGCAAGGGGTCGGCGGGATTACAGTTTCCCACTACAGACACAAGTTCAAGGCATCCCCTAGATACTTGTTGAATGACATCAAGAAGACCACAGGGTCCTTTCAGAAGGTGCTCAGAGATCAGACCACTTCTCACCTGGAAAGGATCATCGAAGAGCAGGAACAGAACAGTCTGGTTTCATCCTTCTCCCTGCCACGGGCTAGCCTTTCTAACTGCACAGTCGACAGCTGCACCTGGTCTTCCTAGTCTAGGATCTTTTTGTCATCAAACTTAATACTCTTTACAATTAGGAAGAGACAGTATATGAAAGTTGTCAAGAACACAGACTTTGTGTCAACCAGACATGGGGTTCTGACTCCAGACTCTACCACTTACTACCAGCAAGACACCAGGCAACTTAGTTAACCTCTCCAAGCCCCCTTTTCTCATTTCTGATATGGGGATGCTGTGGACAGGACTGATGTGAGCATTCAAGGAGATAATGTCTTTGCAGGGGCTGGCAAGCAGCAAAAATTCCCCCAGTTATCATTACCATTATCTTTACAATTATCTGTAGCTCTTGAATTACCATGAGAAGATGAGTTAGAAACTCAGGAAGGGAGGTGGCAACCTTGGATCTGCCTTGAATACCAGCCACATGGACCCTGGAGAGCTCCCTCTATTCAATTAGGTATTATAAAGTCTGACTTTGGGGGGGCAGCAAATATGCAAGTATCCATCAGTCCCTGTACCAGACACATGTGCTCAGGGCACCTTAAAAGTCTCCCTCTTCTCCTGAAGCACTGGGGAGAACATTTTAGGTGGGCCAGAGTCTGACAACTATCTTAATTAAATGACACACCTCATTTTGCAACACTCTGTAAAAAGCTGCTTCCTCAATCTACCACAAACTTTTAACAGTCGCCCTTAGGCAACTCTCAGAATAAACCAAGTAGGTTTTTAATAGCGGCCTCCACCAAAGAGGTGGGAAGGAAGGGAGACTTCATTATTAGACGTGCAGCCTGCTTCATGGAGAGACGACCTAGCCATCCAACTAACTACCCAAGCACATTAGCGCCAGATAGTAAGCTGTAAGAACTATTTCCTTCCTATAAGTCGGCCGGTGCCTCCAGCCCCATTTGGCCTAGCGACTAGTTCCTGCAGTTGGGCTGGAGTCGCCAGGTAATGACTCTTGCACGCAGGGCCCGGGAACCAGATGTACTGACACATTAACACAACAAAAGCAAACTTACAGCTGGGGCACATAAAAGAAACAGATAATCTTCCCTGCAGCCCCCGCTTCCTGGCCAAGACAAGGCAGGTTGGGTAAGAGCCGCTCAAGGGAGCCAGCAGGGGACGGTTCCCTCGCACTGCGCGCAGGGCACCCAGAATATACCCGAATGCCCCTGGGAGCCTGCGCGCATCCTACCATTCAGTTGCCGGTAGACGATGTCCTCCAGCAGCGAGAGACGCTTTAGAACCGCATCCTGGATGGGGCTGGCGCTGTGCGCGCTGAGGTTGGCCGCCTCTGCGCGCGGCCGAATCTCGTGGAAGCCTTCCCCGCTGCGCACCGCGATGGGCCGGCACTTGGCCAGGAAGAGCACGAAGCCGGCCACCGCGATCAAGTTCAACACCAGCAGCACTTTGACTCTTCTCAGTGAAGCCATCAAACACACCCGCCGGTCCTCGCCCCGGACCCGCACCCCTCGGGCTCCGGCGAGGCGCGGAGCAGCCGGGGGCCGTGCTAGTCTCACACTCCGGGCAGCCGGCGAGGAGCCCACTGCTCCCGGCCCCACACCGCGGATGATCGGGCAACGAAGACGATTGGAAGGACGGGGCGGGCAGGGGGAGGGCAAAGCAGTTCACAAGGAAGCCCTTGGTCGGCAGAAGTGGTCCCCAAGATGCCTGCCCAGTCCACGGTGCGCGGTCCCTTCCCGGGTCCTCGGCTTCTCGGTAAAGGGCCAGGGGCCAGGAGTCTCTCCTCTGCACCAGCAAGTGGTTCGCTGGTGGCCCTCGAGCCACGGGAGCCGAGGGCTCGACGGACGTCCGGAGCCGGCGGGCGGGCAGGCAGGGCTGCCCCGGCGCAGCGACGGGAGCGGAGCGCAGGTGCCCGGCTCAGTGTTTGCCGCCCGCCCGCTGGGGAGTGCGCCGCGCCTCGGGCAGCACAGCCACCACCCTAGTCCGCAGGCGGCCGTCGCGGCATGCGGCCCGTGGTCTTCAGCCGAGGACCCGCTCCCCCGGGCGGGCGCCTTTGTTCCGCTCACAAACCCGCTCCATCTCGCCGGGCAGAGGGAAAGCCCGCGCCCGGTGCCCGCATCCTCAGGGCTCCGCAGTCACGCTCAAGTCTCAATCACTCTCAAAGTGGGGACAACACTGGGGACGGGAGACCGGGCGGAGCGCGACGTCCTCTCCGTCCCTTGCGCCGGGGAACAACCGACCCTGTCGCCAAACTCACCAGCGCGCACAGCGCCGCGGGCTCCCGGACACGTTCCAAGTCCTAACCCCACGCAGTGAGCCTTCGGGGCCTGCGGGTCACACCGGCCTCTCTCCGAGCTGGCGCGTCGGGAGGCTGGTCGGAAGGAGGAATCGGACCTCAAAAGTCACAGCAGTTCGCTGCCCCCTCCTAAAACGTCGCGGGGAGCGCGGCGGAGAGGGACGCGCGCCGGCGCACCCTCCGCTCGCCAGAACAGGCAGCGCCGCTCGTCCCGCGACCCGAGGAGCCAAACGCCGAATCTCCTAATTGGCGGACGCAGCGATCCCGCCGCTGCGACACCAAGATTCCACACAGCCCGGGGGCTGGAGAGCCTGGAGGGGACGCGCAGGTGGCGGCGGAGGGCGGGGCGCGGCCCCAGGGGACCGGCTGCAGCGCCAGCTCCTCCTCCACCACCCCTGGCCACCCCGCTCCCCGTGAGCCTGTCAGCCACCGCCGCCGCCTGCAGCCCGCCCGGCGCACAGCTTCCCGGCTCGCCGGCTGGTGCGCGCGCACCCGGAAAGGGTGGGGGCGCCTGGAGAGTAGGGACGTCGCGGGATGGGGGCAGTCAAGTCATGCTGGCTGCTGCCCGCGTTGGAGGGACCCTTTGGTTCTCAGCACTCCCCGAGCGAGCGGGCGGGTTTGTTCCATCCTGCTAGACGATGAAGACATCCCTTTCGGTGTGCTCGCTCCGCTTTGCGTGGCCGGGAATGGCTAGAGGGAAAATCTGGCCTGGAGACCCGGATTCTGTTACTTTGGGAGCTGGGCAGGGCGTTAGATGTGTCCGTGAAAATTCTAAACGTCCAAGTCACTGTTTCTGTGTTCATCCACAATAAGCATTTTATCATAAGAAGCATATTTTGGCTACTGGATTTCCACTATCTCTCTATCCAAAGCCAGGAGCTTGAATTGCTAGAATTCAAAGCCCTTCGTTGATCCATTTAATTCCTTGGGCCTAAAAAAATGAAATCAAGATGCCAATTAATAATAATTAGGCAGTACAGCCCAATGAATATGGTGATCCCCACCTCTCCATTGCAATCTCATTAAAGTTTTTCTCTTTTTACTGTTGGAGTTTTTTGTGTGTTTTGTTGCCTACTTATTATTTTAAAATACTGATTTTTAACATAGAAAATTTCGTGAAAAAAATTAATAGTCTTTCTATTTCATTCCCTTGGAACTCTGTGGCTGGGTTCAATAGGATCTTTATGGTTTTTGCTTTGTACTGAGTGGGGAGAAACCTGAGTTACTGAGCGGTTAGTTATGAGATGACTGGCACTGGCCAGGCACGGTCACCATATTATCTCACTGAATACTCAGTGGCGTTGGGTATTATTATAATCACACTACAAATGGAAGCTAGCACAATCAAAGGAAGCTTCTGCAGAAATAATTTTTGAACTTTCACTCAGCTGCAGGATTGAAGTAGAGGAGGCTGAGGCATTGGGCTAGGGTCCCCAAGTAGTAAGTGGCCTGAAAGCCAGGTGGGTCTGACTCCCAAGCTTGTGTGTTTTGGGGAGGAAGAGGCAGGAAGCAGAGTAGAGGGAACAGCTTCAAAGTAATGGGGATGTTCCAGGAAAGCTTCAACTTCAGAAAGATTTCTCTTCTCCCTTTAAAGCCACAGAGATCCCTTGCCCAAATTAACCAATGATCTTATACCTCTTACAGGCTTCCTCTCTCCTTCTACATGCATCTGGGACAGCTTCTACATTCATAAAGACGTCTGACACCCTGGACCCACGGTTATTATCACTCCATGAACCCAGTCATCAGAAAGAAGTGATGAATCCTCCACGAACATCCCACCTCTCTGTAGCAGCCATGGTTCCCTGGCTTTTAACCTTTTCCACTCTCAACTCCAACCACATGTTCTCCAGCCCCCAGCAACTCCTGTCTCCTTCCCAAGTATCTAAGTCTTCTCATCCCCTCTTGAGTTCCTGCTCTGCCCTTCCTGGTTACTTATTTATTTCAAACACATTCCCAGTAGCAGCCACAATTCCCACACACTCATATACATGTTCTCCCACTGTCCCCGGCCTGGCAATCCCCATCTCTGAATCAATCTCGTCATTTTCTTTCAAGAGTGTTCTTAGGGAAAACCACATCACTCCAAAGCTTGGGTGCACTACTGACTGGTGGTGTTTAACTCGAGCTGGATCCTCAACTCGGCTCAGAAACACTGTCCCATGACCCTGACCAGCTCCTCTCCCCAGAGGTGCCCAGAAGAGACTTCAGAAGTCCTTAAAGAACACTCCACAATCAGAAAAATAAAATTGTACATGTAAGTCATACGGGCATTTTTCTGGGTAAAAGTCCCATAACTTCCATTAGATTCTCAGTGTGATCAGTGATACCAAAAATTTAAGAACCTGCCTGGCATATATTATGTATGCAGAAACATAATCAGCTAAATATTTATTATACACCAGCTGCTTATGCAACTAGTGGTGCCAAGGCACACAGAGTTGGTGGAGCTCTCTGGTCGCTTGTGTATCTTGATAGAAGAAAGAAAACACTGGAAAAAGGCCAACAGCTGGTATGAATGAAGGTCAGACTGATATGAAGGAACTAAACTGAACAGATTCTTCCTGCTGAGTAAGTTCTCAAGCCCAGAAGGAGCACCCTAGCCGCTTAAAGTACATCCCCAAAGATTAAAGGGTCTGTTTACGCACTCATCAACTGCCCTGTACTCAGAGGTTCCCAGAGGGGTGGACAACCTTCCTCAGTTCATAACTGCCACCTGTCTCCACACCATTTGCCCCAATCCAGATAGAAAAACTAACAAAATGACACATGAGTGGCTGTGTGGTCTGCTCACCAGGAGAGCTGAGTTCTACTCCACTATTACCAAAAAGCAAATCAACTTTTGATTTTAAAATAAGAAATCTATCTTGAATGTCTCCAAAAATACTTTCCCAAACATAAAACTCAGTATAACTACAAGCACTTTTATCGGTATGTGTGTTTGTTGAGCAAACTGAAAGAAGATCGATGTATTTCTGTCCCTAGGTCACCAAGGATTTCGATTCCAAACACATTTTTCACTCATCAACCATGGTTCACATGACTTGCAGCTCTAACTTGACCATGTCACCTTTACTTGTAAAACTCTCTCCACTCAATCTCAATCTGCTTTGTAGATTCTTCTATCTGCCCCAGAAGTCAAAAATACTTGGAGGTTCATCAAGGAAAACCAGGTAGTCATCTCTCCACAGAGGTTTCGCCAATCTACTTACTCTTGCCAGAAGTAGAGAGGTGGACTCTTCACTCCCATACAAACCTGAGCATTGCAACAGACAATGGAGGCTTTATTTGATTTTCTTAAATTGAGATGTAATTGACATTTTCAGAATAGTAGTTTCAGGTGTACACCATAATGATCCCATATTTGTGTATATTATGAAATGATCACCAGAATAAGTCTAGCTACCATTCATCACCATACACTTACAGATGTTTTCTTGTGATGAGGACTTTTAAGATCTCTTTTAGCAAATATCAAATTACAACATAGTATTATTAACCAAAGTTTCCATATTTATCCCATGACTTATTTATTTTATAACTGAAAGTTTGTATCTTTTGACTCCCTTCATCCATTCCCCTAATGCCCCACCTCCTGCAACCAATTTGTTCTCTTTGAGTTCGGGTTTTTGTTTTTGTTTTAGATTCCACATATAAGCGAGATCAGATGGTGTTTGTCTTTCTCTGTCTGAAGTATATCACGGGAGAGCTTTTTTAAAGGAAAAAAAAAAGATGTGAATCTACCCTCCCCATTTGTGGATAGTGAAGGTTCCTGTGGCCAGGATTCTCACCTGGCCCTGGCTGGCTAGCTCACTACACACATGTGGGCAATACATTGCTATTGACTCTATATAAAGAGCTTAACTCAGTGCTCTGAGCGACATGGTGGCATGGCCGCACAGCTGCACAGCTATAGGAGAGCAAAGGCGGGACTGGAGTGAGGGCAGCGCCGAGGACAGAGACTGAGATGGCTACAGGGCCAAGGAGGCCCAGAGACAGAAACTGGCTTGCTGCCTGCAGGCTCGCTCTGAGTGGACAGGATTCTAGTGATTGACCTGCCACCATGGGAAGAAAGTTGGATAGAACCCTTTCACCCCAAGAATGTTCCATTGTCATTTGTCGATCTCATTGAATCTCATTGGCAAGACACCCTCCAAGGACTCAGAGTGAGCGAGGGCCACGGCTGAGAGGAGAACAAGTAAGTGGGGAGGGACCAAGTGGTGCCGAGCGAGCTGAAGGCCCATCTCATGGGCCAGGCACTGCACACACATCAGACTGCCCTCATCACTTATTAGCTGTGTGACTCTAAGGAAATTACCTAACTTCTCTGGGTACCATCTGCTTCTCCAGCAGTGAGACAGGAATACCATCCATAATGCTTCCTCATGGAATCACAAGCATAAATAGCTGATGTGTGTAAATCACTCAGCACAGTGCTAGGCACATAGTAAGCACGGTGGACATAAGCCAAGACCAGCAGCTGAGGACAAGCAAAGGTTATTTATTCAGGGTGTGCTATTGCCAGGGAGGCAGCCACCACCACTGTGCTTGGCAGAGACCCAAAGGCAGGCAGAGGAGAGGGAGAGCTTTATGGTGGGAAAAGAGAAAGCCTCAGCCCCAATCGGAGGCTGCTGGCCTAGGGAAGCTGGAGGCAGGATAACTAGCAGTGAAGCATCCTGTGTGATTGCCTAGTTGGTTAGGGGCACATAGATGGTTGGCTCTGGTGAGTCCTCAGTTGGGGATGGGGACAAAAGCCAGGGAAACTGACAGTTGCTGACCAAGTCCTGACCGTTTTGAGCCAGTTCCTGCAGAGGCTGTGGCTGGGCGACCCAGGCTGGTTGCTTTCGAGGCTGTGGGTCAGGGTTCTGTTATCTCATATGGCCTGGCCATTGTTTGTGTGTATTTCGGCTTCTCAGCACTCAAATATTGATTATTACTGCCATTCTGAGAAAGGCTAGTAGTTGATATAAACATGCGTCACACTACAGCTTCTCTGGCCACCATCTCATCAGGCAGCAGTAGTGGCTTCCAAAGTGGGTGCACAAGACCGCCCACTGGGGTACAGAAAGAAATACTGGAACTTCTACTGGCTGTTATCCAAACTAAGACAGAAATCAAAGACCCAGTTTAGCAGCCCAGTATTCCATGGAGCCCTATCAGAGAGCTCCTAACATGCAGCTTTTTATCTACAAATTTATCTACAAATCTACAAAGTACCTATTCATTGACTTATATATGAATTGAACATTTTTCAAGTGTTTGCCATAGGAGAAACAAGGCGGCCTAACCATGAGGGATTGGTGGGCTGCGCCTGGCTTGTTCAAACCAGGGCAGCGAGGGGCTCTGAAGACTGCCCTTCTCTCTTCCCTGGGACGTCCTTCTCATTCTCACTCAGGGACCACCATACTCATAACTCCCTAGGGCAACTCGCTAGGGAATGCCTGGGCCTGGAAACCTTCTTCTGAAATGTAGATGAAACTTATTCTAGGTCTCTGTATGCACAAGCCTCTCTTTTATTTATGAAGGCAACTTTTCTTAATTTAATAAACACTTAGAGCAACCAAAAGATTGTTATTGATTCTAAGTGAAAAAACAAGAGAAAAGCACAAAGGAGGAACATTTAAGACAACTTTTCGTTAGCAAGCCATTGCCCATGGTTATTCTGAATAAAAGCTCCTCCAGGACCAGTGCACTTTGGCTTTGGGGTAAGTGTGTGGAGGAGAGGCTGAGAGCCTGGGCCCTCCCTGCCCAAATGTTGTATGATGCTGGCACTGTTCTGCAAGATTCTGGCCTGAGTGGATGAAGCAGCTGGGTAAGAAAGTGGGTAGCCAGGGGCTCACACCACCCACAAGAAGGATAACAGTGGGAGCTGTTCACCCTGCTTGGACCCCCTCCCTGCTCCCGCTCAGCCCCCACGTCAGCTCCAGTCCTACCTAGCCAGTCCTGCTCCAGTTAACAAGGGCCGATACAGGTGCTCAGGGTTAGAGGCATCTGTTAAACCATTAATCCTTATCCTTTTTTTTCAAGGACTATAACTCTGCTTCTGAGTGTTTTAGATGCATCTTCCTTTGTCCACACCCTGATACCCAACAACCTATTCATCAGAACCGTGTTAATGTGTATTCGTAACCCCTCCATGCTTTTCTCATTATATATTTACTGGTCGATAGGGAGCAATGTGGATGGGAGCGTGGGCTCAAGACTAGCTCCCTCAGGTGGTTTCATGATGCCTCAGGAGGTGGGCTTTGAAACTACAGAGTCCAGGGTTATTTTGCTGAATGTGACAACTTTGGAGAAATTCCCAGGAAAGTATAATTTTTGATAGGTCACAGGGAACAGCCCAAAACACACTGTAAATACTTTGGAAAAGAACTATGTTCTCATGGTGCAGCTGGAATTTCTGGGATGAATAGAAGTTTATGGGTTTTTCCATTGGCCATCTTGAACTTTCTTCTTGGCCTAGGACACATAAACTGATTGTCCCCATGTTCCCTGGGCTCCTGGGTTACCCTTTCCTTAATATCCTCCATCAGCGTTGCTGTGGAAAGTCCAGTATCCTCCCCAAGTATTTCTAAGGGTAAGACGACCTGGGACTGTTCGCCTTCACCTGGCTGGCCTTGTCACCTTGTGCTCAAAATGCCTGGTTTCTCAGTCAGTATTTTTTCACGTTCCTATGCCCCCTCATTTCTTCTCAAGCAAAGACATAGGTCGTGTACCTGTTTTCTATTGCTACCATGAAAATTACTACAAACTTAGAGGTTTAAAACAACACAAATTTATCTTACATTTCTGTAGAGCAGAAGTTTAAATGGATCTCACTGGGCTAACATATAGGTGTTGTCAGGGCTGCATTTGTTTTAGCATAATGACAATAAGTTAATATGTCCAAATACATTAATAAATAAGATGAATAAGTAAATTATACCAAAGTGCTTTTTTCCTCATACCCAGAATATAGTTTATGCTTCAGGGGGATGAAGGACATTGGATTGCCCATCCTCTTCATCCTAGCCCTGGAGACACTCTGATCAATTTTCCTCCCCTACTCCATTTTCTGATATTTTCAACCTTATGTGGATTTACAGAAATCCACAGGTGACATATTCAGCATAGGTTTTCCAAGGAAAGGTTGAACAGGTAAGTATCTGCGTGTAAGTGCATGTGTGAGCACAGGTGTACCAGCGTGCATGTGCAGAATCTCCCGTCATTCCCCAGAGGGTTAGTTACTTCTTTGTGTTATCACGGCTTTGTAAACACTCACCTCAGTGACCATACTGCATCATAATTATTTGTTCACATTTCTGTCACCACATGTACAATAAGAGACTTAAAGTCAGAACCCTGTTCTGTCTCTGTGACACTTTGCATGCAGAAGCTTCACAATGAATATTGGCTGAATGAGTCATTTAGGGGACTGAAAAAATAAAATAAACATCCTCTGGTCTGCATGGGTGTTAAGTGTGGCCCACAGTGGCCCTTGTTTATGTTCTTCGGCCTGAAATACGGAGCATTGCCACTGGAATTAGATTTCTGTTTGTGTTCTATATACAGACTTTTATTCTTATAAGAAGAAATAAAGGAGATATTTGTATCTGATAGTAGGTGAAAGCCTATTTATGTTCAATACACAGGAGAATTTCTTTATGAGAATCCATAAAGCCAACACCAGAACATCTTCCCTATGACTTCCAGACCCACAATAGCATCCCACAGCTTAGAATATTCATGTCTCAATGGAGACCTATGGAAGCACCTTAGCTGACATTTTCTGAGTTCAGAAACCCCTGATTTCCCATTATTGTCTGCCACTTACAAGTAACTTGATTTTACTCTTAGCATGAAAGGTGTGATTTTATATAGCTACCTAACCACTAACTGTCCTTCAGTCTTCCTAAAGAAACACCAAAAATTTCTGGTTTGGCATAGCCGATTGTCTTCCTGCTCTGAGTCTGTTTACGGCCCCCCTGTGGTAATTCCTCAGCCCACTCAGAAGTCTTAGCAGTATTTTGGTTGAGTTTTTGTTATTGAGCTTAGAGTTTGGCTTTCCCATTCTTTTTTAAGTCAGTTTCACTGAGGTGTAAATTATATATAATAAAAGGGACCTGTTTTAAGTGTACATCTCAATGAATTTTAACAAATACATTCACTCATATCTAACAACCAACACTTTCACAGTGGAAAATATTTCCTTTTATTTATTTACTTATTTCTTATTTTATTTTCAAATAAAAATTCTATATGTTTAAGGTGCACAACATGATCATTTAACATGTACATAGTGAAATGATTACTACAGTTAAGCTAACACTTTCTGCTCAGTTACCTTTTTTGTGATGAAAGCACTTGAAATCTATTCTTTTAGCGACTTTTCAGTATTCAATATGGCATTATTAACTATAGCTGTCATGCTGTACATTACCTCTCTAGACCTATTTATCCTACATCACTGTAACGTTGCGCCCTTTGACCAGCATCTTCCCATTTCCCACCCATGATAACTCTCAGCTTCTGTGTATTTGATATTTTTAGATTTCACGTATGAGTGAGATCACGTACTTACTTAAACTCCTGTGTCTGGCTTATTTCAATTCTCATAATGTTCTCCAGGTTCATCCATTTTGTTGCAAATGGCAGGATCTCCTTACAAGAGAGAATATTTTCACATCCCCCAGAAGTTCCTGAATACCTCTCCAGCCCCAGGAAAACACTGATTTCCTTTCTACATATATTATATGTGAAATTGTATCATATGTACTCTCTTTGGTCTGGCTTCTTTCACTGAGAATAATTATTTTGAGATTTATTCACACTGTAGCATGAATCAATCATTCACTCTTTTTCTTGGTGTGTAATACTCCATAATATGGCTATACTGTCATTTGATTATCTGTTCATCTGTTGATGGAAATCAGGTTGTTTCCAGTTTCTGCTAGTGTAAATAAAACCATTTTGACCGTCCATAAACAAACCTTTGTGCAGACATGTTTTTATTTCTCTTAGGTAAATACCTAATAGTAGATTCACGGGAACATATGGCAAGTGTATGCTTAATATCATCGGAAACTGCCAACCTGTCTTCCAGTGTGCCAGTGCCATTTCATATTCAAAATATGAGATGCAGTTTACCAATACTCAGTATGACAAGTCTTTTCATCCTGCCATTTTAGTGGGTATGGAGTAGTATCTTATTTTTTCCATTTAATTTGCATTTTGCCTTGTGATGAATGATGACAAATACCTTTTTGTATGCTTGTAGGTCATTCATGGATCCTTTTTCATGAAGTGTTTGTTCAAATATTTTTCCTGTTGTTTAACGGGTTGTTCTTATTGAGTTGTAAGGGTTCTGGATATATTCTAGACACAAGTCCCACTCTTCTGTGTAATCAGCAGCAGGGAATGACTTGGCCCATCCTGGTTATCAGAACTAGTTATCCTAATTATCAGAATCTTCTTGTCCACAATAACTATGTGAGCCAGACTGCGATACTGGATGTGACATCTGCTGCATTCAGTCAGTGCTCTGTGCTTTGTTTCTGGAGGAAAAGAGGTATGATCTAGAACCTTCTTCTCATTCTCTTAAATATGACTTCTGAACATAGCAGGAAGGAAGGGTGGGAATAAAGAAAAGGATATGCTAGGCTAATAAAGTTATTAGCCACCTACAATCCCACCAGGACTTGGGCAAGGATATTACAGTCACTTAAGTAACAAATTAAACATCCTTTGCCCTGGGCCAACTTTCTGCCTTATATGTTCTACTGAGTCCAGAAAATGGAATGTCTGTCCTATTACCTGCTGATTTGTAGGAAAGGAGATCAAATCTCATTCTTTCATAATGATCCCTCCAGGTTTTATCTACCCCCTCTCAACCAGATAATGGGTGCAACAGTTGAAGGCAGAAAACAGAAATTTAAAGATTCCACAGGTTGTGGGTCGGCTGTCCAGTTGTCTTATGCTTACAGCCTTGGTGCCAAATAAATTAGGCTTTCTAAACTGGAGCAGCAGGAGTGTGGATGTTTTTCCTCTTTCACAGCATCTGGCCAAGACTCACTGTACTCGGCAGACCTATAAAGGCTGGGCTGTAGAAGC
Organism: Phataginus tricuspis; assembly: GCA_029783875.1. Lineage (NCBI taxonomy): Eukaryota > Metazoa > Chordata > Mammalia > Pholidota > Manidae > Phataginus > Phataginus tricuspis. The sequence continues at coordinate 3,078,190 of JAQQAC010010882.1, forward strand.
ATTAGCCTCCAAGAACAGGATTAACGTATTTGGAGACCTCAGGTTTATTCAAATTAAATTAATCCCCTGGATCGAGCTCAGGAAAGGGAAGGAGAGAGTGTGGGGAAGGCATGGAGACTTCAGGATGATGACCGGTGGCCGTGACGGGCAAGAGTGGGGTGGAGCATGTTTTAAACTGAGTTTGGCTGGCCATTTTTTGCTTTTTGTTCCAGTACTGTCCCCAAGTACCAAATGGAGACAATGGTGAGGGATGGATGGGGTGGTCTTAAAGTCACCATCCAGGGAAGACGTTGTCTATTAGAGATCACTATCCCATTATCAGTAACTGTCTGGCTCCACATCATTAAGTCACAAAGAGCTCAGTCGGCCAGAAGCAGGACTCTTTGACCATCCCTTCTGGGAAAACTATTGTTCCTCTTGCAAAACGTTCCTGTGCTGCAGAGCTTGGGAGTCAGGGAGAGGAAGTCACAGAGAAGACACTACATGGTAGAATCTCTCTCTGTAGAATTCTCCCCACTAGACCAGTCTTCTGGTCCTTGACCTCATCTGTAAATAGGTACTGTAACTCCAGGGAGAGGAAATCCCGGGGCAAAATATCTCTAAATCCAGAATCAGTCAAAGGGAGACATAAAGTTTAAAACCCATTTATTGCTTACAAACTGCAGTCTGGGGCCATTTCTTTCCTGCTAGGGCAGAAGCAAGCAAGACCTCCCCCTAACCTCTCAGGTTCAGATAAATTCTCAGTTGCCTAGGTAATTACCCATTGATATGGAGATGAACTTTTATCCACCCCTGAGGAACACCTGTTGACATGCAGATGCACTAAAGCCAGGTGAGATATTCTGCAAATATTACAATTTTACCCACAGGTACACATTCTAAAACTGCAGATTACAAGGGCCAATGTTTGCTGTCTCCTGTTACGCTCCAGAAACCCTCAGGAGAGGGCTATCATTTCACAGATCAGGTAGCTGAGGCCCAGAGAAGTTCACAAGCTTGCCCAAGGTCATCAAGCAAGTAGAACAATCTGGATTTGAACCCAGGTCTCTAGTTCAGAGAACATGAAATTGATCACTTGTTTGCCCTCTTAACTGATTAAAGAGAATCTGCCTTACTCCAGAAATAAACTGACAAGGAAACAAAAAGACTGGAAGAAACTGCACAAGTTTTTGTACCATAAAACAGACTAGAAGGAACAACATGGAAATCAGGGCATCTAGGAACAAGCAGTTAACCTAATTCTAGTTCCCTAATTTGAGAAATTTTTCAAGTGTCTCTGCGTCAAATTGAATAATTTTCCGATTTCCTCCATAAGGTAATTTTTTAAACTACTGATTTTTATAGTCTTGAGCATGTGAAAAGCCAACTACTGTATGTCTTTTTAATTAGACCCTTTACATGATAATTAAAATCTCTCTTTGCATCATAGCTGTTCTTAAACTCTGCAGTAATATTCCTCTGGCTGGAAGGTAGCTGACCATCTGGAAGCAATAAAATATCTTAACCTTAAAATGCAAACTATCAGTTAGAGATACCACAAATTAGACCTACACGTCATTGCTTTAATGGATAAATGCCAGGGCTCCATCATTCATTCTGTCTAATCAGGAAACGGCAGAATCTCACAGTTAGAATGGGATTTTGAAAGTCAAATAGTCCTTCTTCCTTTGTCTTTTCTGGACAAATCCTAACTAGGCCTCCCTTTTAATGGCCTGAGGCATACCGTGCTCCTGAAGGAAATTCCAAAGCTGTTTTTAGAAACTTCTTCCAAAGTTTATTCGTCGTTTGGGGCTGGGACCAAGACTGGCCTTGGACGTGAAAGAGGAAAATGAATGCTGGCTGGGAGCTTGTCAAGAGAGGAGAGCAGAGAGGAGGATGTGAGCAGGAACTAGGGAGAGAATGAATCATGAGAGAGAGAGGGTGGTGGGTCCGGGTAAAGGAGGGCGAGTGAAAAAAAAGCCTTGCTTTGGTTCCCAAGATTTCTTACAACAGATTCCATGTATGACACTAGTTAAACTAGGGCAGATGGTGAAAGTTATTAAGTAATGGCTGTGATCATATGCCCACAGAGGTGAAAGCATGATCAATATAGTTGTTGACTCAGAGACTAATTATGTTGCTAGAGGTCTATTTCCTTTATGTTACACAGCCACTCCTTTTCAAATATTATGCCATTTTTGTCACTTGTGTAAATAAAGGAAGATCATTCAAATGAGAAAAAGCAAAGTCTGTACTTGATATTGCGAGGAAGTCAGCCACCCTTGATTGTGCTTGACAGAGATGCGAAGGGAGGCAGAGGAGAGCTTCAGAGTGGAAAAAACAAAAAGCTGCAGGTATGCCCTGAATGGAGGCTGTTGGCCTGGAAGGCTGCAGGGGGGATAATCCGTGGGGGGCATTCCATATGATTGGTTAGCTTTCTCTGATTGGTCCTAAGTTGAAGCAGGGGAAAAACATTAGGGAAGCTGTCAGTCATTAATCAGGTCATGGTCATTTGGGGACAAGCATTTGGCTTCCTGGACCAGTTTCTAGAAGTGAGCTGTCTTACTTCCTACAAGTCTAAGAGACAGCAGGCTTGATTCTCAACTGGTTACTGTAGATAACGGCTGGTTTCCTGGGCTGGTTGCTACAAATTGTGGGCCATAGGTCTACTTTTATATAAGGCCTGGTCTTTGTCCATTTGTATACTCAGACTCACACACTTATTTTAATTCTATATATGTTTTAGATGGCACAACACATTATGACTGTTGTCATACGCAGGCAAATTATTCACTTAACTGTTGATGAGACAGTGTAGCATATTGGTTAAGAACATGGATTCTGAGGTCTGGCCACATGGTTCTAAGACCAGCCCTACCACTTATTGGCTGTGTGATCTTGGGCTAGTAGCTTAAGTTCTCTGGTCCTCAATTTCATTGTCTATAAAATAGAGATAAACATACTACCTATATCATAAAGGATTAAATGGGTTAATATACATGTCAAGTACCAGGCCTAGCTGCAGACTAAGCACTATACAAATGTTTGCTTTTCTTAAAAATTAAGGAAAAGACAAAAAACAAGATGCAACATACTTCAATGTCCAAGATTTGCCAGGATACTAGTCCCTAGGAGTTCCCTATGTACACACTTCAAAAAATGTAAAGAAACCATTAGGTATGTGGAACGATTCAATGTCAAAAGTTTAAAATGTAGTATCAATGGCTTCTTGAAAAGCTACTAATACATAAAAATCTATATTCTTCCTACAACGAATCATATAGCAATACCCAAGTCTGCACAGTTTTTCTCCTGAAGCTAATAAGGAGATACATTTGCATTCACATTCTTAGAAAGCAAATGTTAGAGCACCAGCCTCTGGGGAGGAGCAGAGCCAATTATTCCATTTTTTTCCTTTTAAAAATTGGTGAAATATAACACACCTACAGAAACATTCACAAATCAAAAACAGCTCAAGGATTCAACACAAAGCAGCCACTTGTTAACAAATACTTTAGTCAGGAAATAGAACTTCAGCACCCCGAGGCCCCCTTTGCTCCCTCTATGTGACTATCCCTCCCCAATTTTATGGTGTCAAAGATAAACAAAGCTGAACACTCCTTGACATGCTAAGGATGGATTTTAACCAGCAATACACTATCGCAATAGAGAAGAGGGTCCAGACGGAACTGAACTCAACCCTGATTTGTACAGAGGTGACTGGGTATTTTATTTTATTTTTTATTTATTTATTTATTTTAATATAAAAGCTTTATTGAGATCTAATTCATATAGGATGCAATTCACTCATTGAAATTGTACAATTCGGTGGCTTTAGTATATTCACAGAGCTGTGCAACCGTCACCATGAGCAATTTTATATTTTAATCACCTGCCAAAAAATGTGTACTCATTGGAAGTACATTCCCACCTTCCCTTCCCCCTGCCTCCAAATTTTATGCAACCACTAATATACTTTCTGTCTCTGTATATTTGCCTATTCTGGCCATTTCATAGAAATGGAATAATAAAATATGTGGTCTTTTCTGACTGGATTCTTTCACTTAGCACAATATTTTCAAGATTCATCCATGTTCAGCATGTATCAGTACTTCCTTACTTTCTATGGAAAAATGATATGCCATTGTATAGATAGACATTCTATTAATCAGTTCGGGGTTTGGTGGACATTTGGGTTGTTTCCACTTTTTGGCTGATATAAATAATGCTGCTACAAATACTCATATGCAAGCTTTTGTCTGGGCATATGTTTTCAGTTTCCTTGGGTAGGTACTTAAGAGTAGAATTACTAGGTCATCTGGTGACTCTAAACTTTTGAGGAACTGTCAGACTGTTTTCCAAAGCTGCTGTGCAATGTTACATTTCCACTTGCAGTGTCTGAGGATTCCTATTTCTCCTTATCCTTGCCGACACTTTTTTTTTAATATTATAGCTATACTAATGATTTTGATGTGGTATCTCATTGTGATTTCGATTGGCACTTCTCTGGTTACTAATGGTTGGCTTTTAAGAAAACACATATTCCCAGACTCTCCCCCAGATCTACTGGATCAGCATCTCTGAGAATTTGGATTTGGAGGAATCTACAATTTTTACTAAAGTCTTCAGGTTATTTTGATAATCAACCCACTATCAGAACTGCTTCCCATTCTAGCAATTACTTCAAGGGAATTATTTCAGCCTTAAGCAGAAGTGGTCTCTGTGTTACAGATTTCAGAACTCTTTACGTCATGTGACTTGATAAACTAGATTGGAAAATGTATTTTTTTTATATAGTTTATTTTGGTATCATTAATCTACAATTACATGTGCAATATTATGGTGATTAAACTACCCCCTTCATCAGGTCCCCCCCACCAACCCCATTACAGTCACTGTCCATCAGCATAGTGAGATGCTATAGAGTCACTACTGGTCTTCTCTGAGTTGTATAGCCCTCCCCGTGCCCCCCAACATTACATCTGCTAATCACAATGCCCCTTTTTCCCCCTTGTCCCTCCCTTCCCACCCATCCTCCCCAGTCCCTTTCCCTTTGGTAACTGTTAGTCCATTCTTGGGTTCTGTGAGTCTGCTGCTGTTTGTTCCTTCAGTTTTTGCTTTGTTCTTATACTCCACATATGAGTGAAATCATTTGATACTTGTCTTTCTCCACTTGGCTTGTTTCACTGAGCATAATACCCTCTAGCTCCATCCATGTTGTTGCAAATGTCTGGATTTGTTTTCTTCCTATGGCTGTATAATATTCCATTGTGTATATGTACCACATCTTAATCCATTCATCTACTGATGGACACTTAGGTTGCTTCCATTTCTTGGCTATTGTAAATAGTGCTGTGATAAACATAGGGGTGCATCTGTCTTTTTGAAACTGGGCTGCTGCATTCTTAGGGTAAATTCCTAGGAGTGGGATTCCTGGGTCGAATGGTATTTCTATTTTGAGTTTTTTGAGGAACCTCCATACTGCTTTCCACAATGGTTGAACTAAATTGCATCCCCACCAGCAGTGTAAGAGGGTTCCCTTTTCTCCACATCCTCGCCAACATTTGTTGTTGTTTGTGTTTTGGATGTTGGCCATCCTCACTGGTGTGAGGTCATATCTCACTGTGGTTTTAATCTGCATTTCTCTGATGATTAGTGATGTGGAACATCTTTTCATGTGCCTGTTGGGCATCTGAGTTTCTTCTTTGGAGAAGTGTCTATTCATGTCCTCTGCCCATTTCTTAATTGGATTATTTACTTTATGTTTGTTGAGATGTGTGAGTTCTTTATATATTTTGGATGTCAACCCCTTATTGGATACGTCACTTATGAATATATTCTCCCATACTGTAGGATGTCTTTTTGTTCTACTTATGGTGTCCTTTGCTGTACAGAAGCTTTTCAGCTTGATATGTGACTGGGTATTTTAAAAGGAGAATGAGGGAGTAGGGAAATCAGGGGCTCAGTGGAGTCAGGGGAGTGAAAAATTACAAAGGTCTGGTTAGTGAAAATGCTGATTAGGCTAGCTGTGTCTGCTGTTGGCCATTAGCAGAGTTAGGATTCTAGCCTCCTACAGAGATTGGGAAGCAGGCCCTACCCTTCCTAATGATTACATTTTGATAGGATAGCTTTCAGGTCTTTGAGAGAGACACTCCTAAATTATAGGAGATACATACATCTTAAAGAAACAGAAGAAGGGTTCAAAATTTTAAGGCCTTTTTAGTAAATGCTCTAAAGAAAAGGTGACCAGGGGCCTCTTTTCAGGTGTTGGTAAGAATAAAATCAATAGTAAGCACTTCCTTGCTTTTTCTTACAATTTTACCACCTAACCACACTCCAGAACACATTATAATATCAGATTATTCATTATGTTGCTTAACATATCTTATTTTCACCCATCTCATTTATTTTCTTTTCATTGCAGAAGAATTAAATATTCTCTAATAACACAAAAAGAAGTGGTCAAGCTTAGGATTTCCTCCACAGAATTCATCTTTATACATTATATGTGAATTTCCATGGACTTTTTAGTTCTACTATAATATGGATTCCTTCCTAGGCTCACTGTCATCTTCTCTACAGCTCCATTACCAACATCTGCTCAATGGTAGTAATGGCCAATAAATACATGGGCTGGAAGATTTTTTTCCTTCTTTTCTGGAAAGCTAACAGTGGAGAAGCCCACTTGCTTAGAGCCAAAGCCAGAGTCCTGCTCCATCTGACTGAGGCAGGACAGAATGTGTCACATGGTCTAGGCAGACAGAAGCCCAGTCCATGCTTCCACTGAAGCTCCCTTTGTGGCCAGAGGCTGGACCCCCAAACTACCTAGGGAGAAGCAAATAGTAAGCCAAGTGGGCATGCAATGGGCCAGGTGGCAAAGCCTTCCCCAGTGACCTAACAGAAGCTGGTGGAACAACTGCATTGGCCAGTTTTGAATGTTGAACTAACCTTGCATTCCTGGAATAACAATCTAATGATGATATACTATCCTGTTTCATATATTCATGGGTTTAGTTTGTTTATGATCTGGGTAGGATTTTTGCATCTGTGGCCATGGGTAAGAGGGACCTGTAGGTTTTCTTTACCACAATACTTTGTCACATTTTTTAACAGCTAAATTGATATATAATTTACATACTATATAATGTACCCATTATCAGCACATAGTGCTTATCACAGTGCAGTGATTTTTAGTAAGTTTGTACAGTTGTGCAACCATTGCCACAATACAGTTTCAGAACATTTTCATTACCCCAAAAATCTCCCTTGTGCACTTGTGTAGTCAGTTTTTACTCCCACTCTCAGTCGCAGATAATCACTAGGGTGATCTGCTTATGTCTAAATATTTGACTTTTCCAGAATTTTCACATAAATATGATTTTACAATATGTGTAGTTTTTGTGCCTGGCTTCTTAGCATAACATTTTTGAGATTTAATCACATGGTAACATGTGTAACTAATTTGCACCTTTTTATTGTTAAAGAAGATTCTATTGTGTACAAATATCACATTTTGTTCATCTATACACCAGTTGATGAATATTTTGGCTGTTTCCAGTTTTGGGTTATTATAAGAAATACTGCTATGAACATTCACATACATGTCTTTGTGTGAAAATATATTTTCATTTGTCTTCACAGACCCCTGTGAGTGAGGTTATTGGATCATATCATAAGTATAGGTTTAACTAGCAAATTGCCAAATTATTTCCTGAAGTGGCTGTGTCATTTTACATTCCCATTAGCAATATACGAGGTTTCCAGTTTCTTTACTCTCTCATCAGAACTTGGTAATATCAGTCTTTTTGGCTATAGTCATTCTAGTGGGTATGAAGTGGTTTTGATTTGCATTTCCCTAATAAATAATGATGTTGAACATCTTTTCATGTGCTTATTTGACATTTGTATATCTTCTCTGGTAAAACGTCTATTCCAAATTTTTGACTATTTTAAAACTGGGTTATCTTCTTGTTTTTAAGTTTTCTGAGTTCTTTATACATCTGGATACAACTCTTTTATCAGGTGTATGACTTACAAATATTTTCTCCCAGTCAGTGGGTTGTCTTTTATCTTCTTAAGGGGATCTTATGAATAGTGAAACTTTTTAATTTTAAAGTAGTTCAATTTATCAATTCATTTCTTAAAAATGATCTTTTTTGTTATTATATCTAAGAAAACTTTCCTTATCTCAAGGTTACAAGGATTTCTCTTAGGTTTTCATCAAGAAATGTTGTTATTTTGTCTCTTACATTTAGGTCTATGATCCATTTTGAGTTAATTTTTATATATGGTTTGAAGTGAAGGTCTAAGTTCTTTTTTCAAATATGGATATCCAATTTTTCTGGCACCATTTGTTGAAAATACTGTATTTCTCCCACTGAATTGCCTTGAAAGTTTTGTCAAAATCAATTGACCATAAATGTAAGGAACATTCTGTTCTTTTCCATTAATATATATATCTATCCTTACGCTAATACTGTAACTACCTTGATTACAAGTTTTGAAATCAGTTACGGGAAGTCCTCAAACTTTGTCCTTGTTCAAAACTGTTTTGGCTATGGATTTTTACCGGGATTGCATTGAATGTATTGCTCAATTTGGGAGAACTGCCGTCTTAACAATACATGAACATGGAATGTGTGTTGAAATTTATTTAGATTTCACTATGATGTATCTAGGTGTGGATCTCTTTGTATTTATAGTAATTGAAGTTCATTGAGCTCCTTGCATATGTAGATTAATGTTTTTCATGAAGTTTGAGAAGTTTTCATCCATTATTTCCATAAGTATTTTTCCTGCCGCTTTCCCTCTCTTACCTGATTCTAGGATTCGATGTTGGTGTATTTGATAGTTTACCACAGATCTCTGAGGCACTGTTCACTTTTCTTCATACTTGTTTTTCTTTTTGTTCTTCAGATTAAATCGTTTCTATTGGTCTGTCTTCAAGTTCACTGATTCTTCTTCAGCTCACATCATATCACATCTGCTTTTGAAAGTCTAATGAATTTTTTATTTCAAGTACTATTCAATTCCAGAATTTTCATGTTCTTATTATTTTTACATTATGTTTTATTGATTTTGTGCCTATTTTTTTATTGATAGTTTCCTTGATGAGAAATTGTTGTCATACCTTTAATTCTTAAGAATGGCTTCCTTTTGTTCTTTGAACATATTTATAACTTCCTTCAAGTCTTTACTGTTAATACCAACATTTGAACTCATCAGAGACAGTTTTTATTGATGGCTTTGTTTACAAGATATAGGTCACACTTTTTTGTTTCTTTGCACATCTCATAGTTGTGTTTTTTTGTTGTCACTGTTTTGGAGGTGTAGAAAACTAAATATTTCAGATAACATGTTATAGGAAGTCAGGATTCTGATTCTCTCCCTCTAGGATCATTGTTGTTCCTGTTTTTGTTTGTTTGTTCAGTGTCTTGCCTTGATTAATTCTGTAGATTCTGTCTTCCCCACAGTAGCTTTAGTGTGTCTGCTAAGTTTTGAATGTTTTTGTTTGTTCATTTGTATTTACATTTAAGCCCCCTTCCTAGGATTTGATCCTGAATTAGCATAATTTAGTAGGCAGCCAGAGTGATCAAAAGTTGGGCTGAAATATGTGCAACCAGTAAGTCTTCTACTTTTTATCAATCTGTTTGTAGTTTGGCATATACGTTCAAATCTCAAACTGTTTAAAGGTCAGCTCCAGCCAAGGCCAGCTTCATGGGGGTACAACCTGTATAGCCACCCAGGATCCTTTGCTTAAAAGGCCCTATACTTGGTTTAATATTGTGTTGTTGCCACTTTGAAATTCTTCATATTTTTTAACAAGGAGTTCTCCATTTTTGTTTTGCACCAGGCCCTAAAAATTGTGTAGCTGGTCCTGGCCCTAGTTCATACTTTTTACTGGGCCTTTTCTTATCTCTTCTGCATGTATAGGAGATAAATAGGGCCTTTTCCTGTTTCTCCTGAATGTATAAGCAACCTTGAGCATGCATACAGACTTCCAAGTCACCAGGGATATGCAGGAGTATATCAGACCCCATTGTGGCTATCTCATTTCCTGATCTTTTAAATTACTAATTAATATGCCTCATCTGTTGCTCACTGTAACAACAGGATAGCTGTGATGTAGGCCTTCTCTGGTCGTTTGCTACAAAATCCTTATAGTTTTCAATAGTGCCCTATTCGGCAATGAGTATGGGTTTTTCTGCCCTCAGCAACAAATGAAGTCAGCCCCCTTCAGCAGAAAGCCTCTAGATTTCTGCTGCCCCATCAGAGCTGGGGCGGGGATCACAGGGAATAGAGAAGCTCTGGCTAACACACCACAGCTCTTACTACTGTTCCTACCTGACGTCCAGTAGTTTTTCTCAAATAAAATACAACTCAGTTTTTTTGTACATTGCTGGCTAATTTCCAGTCATAAAATTGTTATTTTTGACAGTTTTGCCCAGTTTTATAGTTGCTTTGGGGGAGAGGACTTGATATTTTTCACTCCACCAATGTGGAAGTGAAATGTCCTCCCCTTCCTTCCATTTTTCCTTTCAAATACTATATTTTTAGGTTCCAGGATGGCATTTGGTTATTTGATATTGATATAGACTCTATTTATTTGTTGAAATTATCTTTTCGTCCACTGTCGTCTAGATTTTAATTTTTAAAAATATATCTATAAGAATTATTTTAAGTTCCTCTGTTAGTTCTAAAACCTGGATTGTCTATAGGTTTGCTTCAATAGAGTGTTATTTTAAATCATATTTTCCTGCTTCCTTGCAAATCTTTTCATCCTTTGCTGTATGCCAGATATTCTGTATAAAAGAGCCACAGAAACTGAGGCTAATGCTATTTTTGCCCAAACAAAATATGTTTGTTCGTTTTTTTCTGTTAAGGAACTGTGCTGCCTTGGGGCTCGATTTCAGTCCCACTTAGTTTTAGTTCTTTGTTTTCAAGTATACTGAACATTAGAGTTGTCTGTGTTTATTTCAGGGCTCCCCTCCAGTGGTTATCTTTCCAGAGAAATGGAAGTTTGCAGGGACTGTTTCTCTGCCTTTCTAGCCAAGCCTGAATCTTCATCACAACCCCAGCATCCAGGAAAAGGTAGGTGTTAGCAGACAGGCAGGTAGGAAAAATCACCTTCCACTCCATCCTGCCAGCACAAAAGGTCATTGAAAATTACAAAGGCTTCTCTTTCCCTCATAGAGTTCCCTGTGGTAAGCCTGAACCTCTCCTTCTGCCTGAACTTGGCAAGTGTCCCTAGGAGGAAGCTTGCTCATCTCTGCTCACCTAGCAAGGGCTTTCTCCTCTCTGGAATTTATTCATATAAATTTAGTTTCACCCACAGCTGTCTGTTATCTTAACAAATAGGGGAAATTTCACTTTATCCAGTTGTTCTTTTGTCATTATAGTAGGAGGGATAATCTACTGTGACCTTCCATAATCTAACAATAGGGAAACTCAATGTTATCAATTTTAAAGTATTATTTCTTTGTTGTATTTCATTTAAATTTAATTTGAATATCTGTTTCGGCTTTATAGTTTAAGAGCTATAAGCATAAGGAATATATGCCTTGTTAATGTTTGTGCATGTTTCAGTAACAAATAAAAAATAATTTGAGTGGGTCAGAGGTATTCAAGTATGCCAGTTACATCAGAGGCTTTTTTTCCCCTCCCTTTAAAGGGAATTTTTTACTTAAAATTGAAAAATGCTATGTGACACTAAGCTGTCTCTCTATTTACTACTCAAACCTGTCACAAAAATTATCTCAATGCCATTTTATAATCACATTGGTGCTGGCACAATATGCAGGTTACTACATCTGACCAAGTGCTGAATTCAGATAGCTGAAAAATCAAAACTTTCAATCCCAAAGACATTTCAGTATATTTCTAAAAGAGAACTCGTGATGAATTTCAGAAATGTGTGACTCAAAGGTGTTTGTAGCAGTTGGTGGTGAGAAAAAAATTCTAGGCAGTTGACAGTTTTCCTATCAGAGGCTGTGTGGGCCTTTGGGTAAACCCGTTTTTTAGCTCTAAGAAATGAGAGCCATTACCCAAGGCGGTCTGCTTTAGAAAGTTCCCGCCCCCACCATCAGAGGGCACACAAGGTGAATGAAAAAGAGGACTTAGTTTGACGAGGCAAAAACAGTCATTCTTGTTCATGTACAATTAATCCACAAATTTTCCCTCTGTTTACATCCTCAAGCTGTTGCCTTTTTTTATTTTAAAGTTGCTTTTTGACGTTTATTTCAACAATTTTAACTTGAAATGTCCCATTTTAGGCAGATGTGGAGAGAAACACACAGAAGGCTTTGCCCAGCGAAGCTTTCTCAAGGTGGCCCTCGATCCCACAGACACGGAAGTAGATCGCAGGGCCGCATCCTCTCTACCTCCCTCCCTCCAGATCTTTTCAGTTCTCACCCAGTTCTCTCATTCTAGCAGCTGCCTTCGCTCTAGATACGGCTTCCTGAGTCACCTTCCTGAGGCTCTTCGGGATCCCCAGCTCTGCTCACTGGGTAAGCTTCAGCTTTGCTGGGTCTCCTCAGCCAGTCAGCGCACATACATCTGTATCCATCCATCTTCCAAAACTGTGTTGGCATCTTCTCCTCTCTTGTTTTCTCTGTGTATTTATTTTTTGCATATTTTCTTAAAAACCTTTTTTTTAATAGCCTAAGTTGGATTTAGGAAGGAAGTGAAAATAAATGTACATGGTCAAACTACATTTTAACCCAAAAGTCTTGAACAGTTTTCTTAGACCTCACTGCACGCAATTTATTTGCAGTTCTAAAGTGACTCTTGCTCAGAATCTCTTCAATGCTCTCCAGAGTGTCAACGTTCCTCACTTTCTGATCATCACAAAATTGGAGACCTCTCTAATGGAAATATCCAAACTTTCAGTGGAAGAATGGTTAGATAAAAGCACTTTAGGCAGACATAGGGTTGCCATCCCAGGATTTGGCGTCTTTAGCCTTGGCTACAGTTTTGAACAATAAGCTCTGACACTGGTTGGGGTGCCAGTCTTGTAAGAAGACAGTTCCCTTGCTGTTCAGGGACTGGATCCAATTCGAATATGAAAATCTCTTTATGAGGATACGTTTGTGCCAGCTGAATTACAATTTAATACTTCTTTTCCTCAAGTTTTTAATAATATGACTCAGAAATTTGGATGGCAAGACTTTCTTCCTATAATATAATTAGAAAAAGTGCAACTTACATATATGTGTGTGTGCATGTGTGATGTAAACATGGACTACATACAAACATGTAAACATAGCATTTATGCTCATATGTAAATGCACAAAGTGGCATATATAACTCTTGGACAGCACAACTTAGTAAAATAGAGTCACTGTAGGGCACAGATTGCAACAGCTTTGTGTAAGGACACCCCAGGGAGGGGTTGTGAATACACAGTCTTCTATACCCATGGGAAGGGTGGGGCCATGAAAAGAGCATCCCCTTGGGGCACAGCTGTTCCTCAGAAGCCAGCACAGATGCCGACTAGTTGTTTGCCGTTAGCTAAATTATTCAGCTTATCTGAAATCAAGTTGTCTTCTTATCTAAAATGAGAATAATGATACCTACCTTGCAAAGGGTTATCAGGATTATAATAGCGTCTGGAAAGTAGTTAAGCACTTAACACAATAAACTCTCACAATTAAGTGCATTAGTCCCCAACTTGCCAATTCCTCTAATACAAAAGAAAGACCAATACTGTGTCTAGGAAAGACAGAAGGGTCTGTGCTGTGGTCCTTGTGTGCATGAGTGTTCAGGGCACAGGGAGGCCAGATGCAGCTGCCAGGACTTCTGACTGTATCAGGCCCCTTACCAGCACAGGTATCGCCCTGCAGTTCCTGCCACCAGGGACCAGGAGCCATGTCCCAGAATGGAGACCATGCCAGGCTGCCACCCTCAGTGGGTGCTTTAACGCAAACACGCCCAAACGGGGAATGTCCGAAGAAGGACAAGGTCCAAGCTCTGTTTCGTTCCGTCACCCACTCTGCCCGCCTTGGTGCTCCTGCTGCACCTGCAGAACCAGTTCCAGGAACGCTGAAGGCTGCACTGGGGTTTGTCAGGTCTTCCCAGCCCTCCCTGCCTCTGTTCTCTCTAACTGTTTTTTAATGTTAGGACGCCACCATTTGCTCGTTCCTGCTTGCAGGTCCGCTGGGATGGGCCTCTCAGCTCCCTAAGAAAAGCTAGTCTTCCTTCCTCAAAGGCCTGACCATTCAGTAACTCACTCACTCTCATTCATTCAAAAACATCCATTAAGCATCAAGTCTGTGCCAGGCATTGTGCAGACACTATAGCCTCATTGGTGAGCAAGAGATACATGCTGCTCACCTCGTACAATTCACGATCTGGTGAGACATTCTCAGCAAGCCCTGGCCTTCCTGCTCCTCTCTGACCTATTAAATCGTGTGTGGGTAGACTTCTTAGACCATGACTTGAGTTCCGATTTTGTGAATGGATGGATGGATTCTTTTTTTTATGTCTGAGTCTTCAAAATTCAGTTTGTGTTTTATATTAAAGCAGATCTCAAGTCAGACAAAGTTCATAATATATAGTTTAAGAAGTAGATTCATGTATCAAGTTATTCCAGACATACTTTGAAAGTTCCCCAAAACTGAAGAGTATCAGCTTTTCAATTTAAATGTAAACTAATTAAAACCAAATAAAAGTGAAAAAATAAATAAAAATGAACATTTCATTCCTCAGCACACTCCCATATGGCCAGCGGCCACCATGTTGGACGTGCAGCTACGGAGCTGAAAGAAAACACAGGCAAGTATTCGGTCCACCCCAGGAGGAAATCATCGGGCAAACCCAGAGCGCAGTGCGTCCCATGTGACAGATGCAGAGAAAGGACCCAGTTCTCTTCAAAAATGACAGCAATATGAACAATTAAGAGGCAAAGTAAGTAACTGAAGAGACATTAATAACCAAATGCAATGCCTGACACTTGATCAGATCCTGAATCGGGGAAAAAAATAAAACTGACCAAAAAGACATCTTTAGGACATTTGGAGAAATTTGGACTGCATAGTAGATGACATTATGGAATTATTAATTTTCTTAAATGTGATGTTGGCACTGATACTATGTAAAGAAATGTCATTATTCTTAGGAAATGCATGGAGAAGTCTTTAGGGGTGAAATGCTATGACATCTGCAATTTATTTCAAATGGGTAAGGAAAAAGGTGTGTATGTGTGTATGTGTAAGAAGAGATAATGTGGTATAATGTTAACATTTGATGAAATTAGGTAAAGTATATGTACTATTCTTTCAACTTTTTGGTAGGTCTGAAATTTCTCAAAATACAATTAAACTTTTCTCATAAAGATTACATTTTAGAGAAGAGAGGCAGAAAGTTGAACACAGGGCAAATGCATGAACAAAATAATTTTAGATGATTACTAGTTCTCAGAAGTCATTAAAAGACATTGTTGGCCTAGAGAATGATGGCTAGGTGGGCTGAGGAACGCTTTATGTTATCTGGCCAAAGCAGGCCTCTCGAAGGGGTGACACTTAGTTCAGGCCCTGAGTGGCAAGGAAACAGCCATGGAAAGATCTGGGCACAGAGGGAACAGCAGAGGCCCTGAGAAGGAAAGCAGGAAACTGAATGAGGCCACTGTGGCCAGAACACAGAGTTGAGGACGGGAGACGATGAGGGGTGGGGCCTGAACTGAAAGCCTGGCCAGCTCCTATAGGACTCAGCAGAGGATGGTGAGGACGGGAACCACTGGAGGGCTTTAGGCAGAGGAGGAACAGGTTGACAGATGTCTTTCAGTGACAGTCGACTGCTGCAGGGAGAATGATGACAGAGGACCACAGAGGAAACATGGAGATCGCTTGCAGCCTGTACAATGTTGCAGGAGATTATGGTGGCTTAAATTAGGGGGAACGATGGTGCGGGAGAGACATAAATGGACCACAGGTGTGTTTTGGAGAGACAGCGAAGGGATCTGCTTATGGAGCAAGTATGGAAGACAAGGAAGGGAAAGGAATCAAGGATGACTTGGAGGTTTCCACCCAAGCTGCAGAGAGGTCTGAGGTTGGGGCTGGGGGTACTAATTTGATGTGCCTCTTAGACATTCTTCTAAGTGGCGATGTGAACAGTCAGCTCTATGAGCACCAAGGTATATCTAGGCGTCGTCCGTGTACAGTATGTGTTTTAAGCCAAGAGCCCAAAAGAGGTCATGATTTACTAACCATCACCCTGTTTATTAAACATATAGATTATTTTTGATTTTTAAGATTGTTACAAATAATGCTATGGTAAACATCTTTTCATATAAACACTTTTCCATCACATTTTTCTCTTTAGAAAAGATTGCCAGAAAAGGAACTCCTGGGGTTCTTCCCCTAGTGCATGAATATTTTTTTATTATAACTTAAAGTGATTTTAGACTTACAGAAAAATTTCAGAAATAGTACAGGGTTCCTATAAACCTTTCATCTAGCTTCCCCTATTGTTAATATCTTGCATAACCATAGGACAGTTATTGAAATTCAGAAACTGGAAGAATACTGTTAACTAAATTATACACTGTTCAAATTTCACCAGTTTTTTTTTTTTTCATTAATGCCCTTATTCTGGTCCAGGATCCAATCTAGGGTCATGCGATGTATTTAGCTATTTTTTCCTGTTTCCTCCAATCTCTGACTGTCCTCTGGTCTTACTTTGTCTTTCACAACCTTTTGAAAAGCTCTGGTCAGGCATTTTGTAGAAAGTCCCTAAATGTGACTTTGTCTGATGGCCTCATGATTAGATTGAGGTCATGCGTTTGGGGCAAGAGAAGCCACAGAAGTGATGTGCCCTTCTCTGTGCATCAGATGAAGGGTTCATAAGGCTGATAAGTGTTATCTGGGTGATACTGACTTTAATCACTTTGATCCCAGGTGGGTTTCTCCACTATAAAATTGCTGTTTTTCCCTTTCTAATTAATAAGGATTTGGATGACGAGAGATTCTTTAGGACTATGCAAATATCCTGTTTCTTCTCAAATTTGTATTTATTTATTTTTATTATGGTAAAAAAACATAATATAAAAGTTACCATTTAAACATTTTTAAGTGTATAGTTCAGTAATGTTAAGTGTATTCATGTTACTTTGAAACAGATACCAGAACTTTTTCTTCCTGCAAATCTGAAACTCTACCTGTTAAGCAACACCTTCCCTTTCACTCTCTTTCCCCAGCTCCTGGTAACCACCATTCTACTCTGTTTCTATGAATCTTATATCTAAGATATCTCATGTAAGTGGAATTATTTCAGTTAGCATAATGTCCTCAAGGTTCACCCATGTTGAAGCATGAGACACGGTTCCCTGCTTTATGAAAAGACTGAATAATATTCCATTACATGTATATACCACATTTTGTTTATCCACTTATCTGTTGATGGATACTTGGATTGCTTCCATCTCTTGACTATTGTGAATAATACTGCTTTGAACATGGCTGTGCATATCTCTTTGAGACTCTGCCTTTAATTCTTTTGGATAAATATACTTGGAAGTGGAATTACTGAATAATATTGTCCTTTAATTTTTAATTTTTTGAGGAAATTTTGTACTGTTTTCCATAGCAGTTGCACCATTTTGCAATCCTACCAGCAGTGCACAAGGTTTCCTATTTCTCCATATCCTTGGCAACACTTTCATTTTTTCCTTTTTTTTTTTAATAGCCATTCTAAGGGGTGTGAAGTGATATCTCCTTGATTTTTATTTTTATTTATCTGATGATTAGTAACATTGAGCATCTTGTCATGTGCTTGTTGGTCATTTGTATATAATCTTTGGAAAAATGTCTATTCAAGTCCTTTTCCCACTTTTTAATTGGGTTATTTGATTTTTGTTGTTGTTAATTTTAGAAGTTCTTTATATTCTGGATATTAACCCTTTATCAGATATATAATTTGCAAAAATGTTCTTCCATTCTGTAGGTTGCCTTTTCATTCTATTGATTGTGTCCTTTGAAGCACAAATTTTTTTTGTTATTATTAATATATAATTATATGTGCAACATTATGGTTACTAGACTCCCCCTATTATCAAGTCCCCACCACATAACCCATTGCAGTCGCTGTCCATCAGTGTAGTGAGATGCTATAGAATCACTACTTCTCTTCTCTGTGTTATATTGCTGAAGCACAAAGTCTTAGAGTTTAATATAGTCCCATGTGTCTATTTTTGCTCTTGTTGGCTATGCTTTTAGTGTCATAGCCAAGAAATCATTGCCAAATTCAATGTCATGAAGATGTTTTCTTTTAGAGTTTTATAGTTTTAAATTTTACATTTAGGTCTTTAATCCATTTTGGAATTAATTTTTGTTTATGGTGTAAGATAAGGGCCTAATTTCATTCTTTTGCAGGTGGATATCCAGTTTTCCCAATATAATTTGTTGATGACGCTGCCCTTTCCCTGAGTGGTCTTGGCACCTTTGTTGAAGATCACCTGACCATATATGCCAAGGCTTATTTCTAGACTCTTTATTCTATTTTATTGGTTTACATATCTGTCTTTATGCCAATACTGTACTGTTTTGATCAATGTAGCTTTTAGAAATTAGGAAGCATGAGTCCTCCAATTTTATTCTTTTTCAAAATTATTTTGGCTATTCTGGGTCCCTTGAGATTTCATACAAATTTTAAAATAAATTTTTCTATTTCTGCCACCAAAAAAATAAAAGAAAATGACATTGGAATTTTGTTAGGGATTGTGTTGAATCTGTACATTGTTTTGGGTTGTATGGACAGCTTAACAATATTAACTCTTTCAATCCATAAACATGGGATGTCTTTCCATTTACTTGTGTCTTCTTTAATTTCTTTCAGCAATGTCTTACAGTGTTCAGTGCACAAATCTTTCACCTGCTTGGCTTAGTTTATTAGGAAGTATTTTATTCTTTTTTGATCGTGTCGCAAATGGAATTGTATTTTAAATTTCCTTTTCAGATTGGTCACTGTTACTGTGTAGAAGCATAACTGATGTCAAATTTTTAACTACTAATTTTAGCATCTGCTGGCGGAACTTGCTTACAACAATTATCACTGTGGTATTTGCCTAATGCTTTTTATTTCCTTCATTCCTTTTACATTTATTACTTGGAATTCTGTGAAGAAGAGTTATCCCTTTGCTCCTATTAATTTATTTTTTAAATTTTTTGGTATATCAACATAAACTCATGGATTTTCTTTTAGTTGGTTATTTGTTTTTCACTCTATGGGTTAAAATCCAATAATAATTATTTTGCTACTCCATTTGTTCTAACTTTAGCTTCTTCAGTTAAAAGCTTCTTCAGTATTATCTCCTACACCCTTCCAACATTTTCTTTACTGAGCACTTCCTTCATTTCTGGCAACACAAGATGCTCCAGGCTCAGCTGGCATTTTTGCCGCTCCCAGCTCTGGGATGGATGCACTCCCCCAAGTAGTCCTGGTTCCTTTTATTGGGAACAGTGTTTTAAAATAAAACTCTGGTTATGAAGTGTTCTTATTGCTACTAAGATGTCATTGCTTCTAGACAGCTAGGAAATGTGTGCAGGTATAATGGTCCACAAGTGCAAACACCTTTATACTAATATCTACGCTTGTTTTTCTAAAAACTATACTTATGAGTGCCTACTGATATCTCGGATTACAGTCCAAAGCCACAGGATTAATTCTACCTTCCCCTTTTTCTTATTTATAACTTCTTTCTCAGACAGTGAGAAACCTGCAAATATGATCTACAAATTATTTATTTATTTATTCAATTCTAGTATCGCATAAAGTAGCTTCAGGATTGTCAGCCCACAGCCCAGTGAGAAACACACTGTCTTGAGCATAGTGTCGGCATACTGTTCTTTTGTCTTTAGTCTTGCAATGTCTTGTCAAAATCCTATTTTCCAAAAGTACTAAGGTCAATTTTCTCTTCCTGACTACCTTGAGTGGGGTTAATCATTTGTAACACAATTAGGTTCTTGGGTGCTATCTGTATTCTATTTTGGGTTTCTCCAGATCCTGATTGATTTAAATTGTTCATTTATTTGGGTAGGGGTGGTATATAAAACATTACTGTTTCTAAAACTCAGAACTATATAAAAGGTATATATTCTCAAAGAAGTTTCATTCCCTCCCTATTCCTATGATTTCCTTCTTCCCCATCCCCTTTATTATACCCCCACCCATCACAGATAACCAATTTGTTCATTCCATTTATCCTTCCTATAGTTTTTTTTTAGATGAGCAAGGCATGGATGTTTTTAAGATTCTCTTAATATATTGGCAAATTGCTTTCCAGAAGGCTGCTTCCATGAACCCTCCCACAAGGACATAATAGTTCCTGTTTTACTGTAGCTTGAGCAACAATGGATAGTTTATCATTGAAATCTTTGGTAACTTGAATGGCAAAATTAACTTCTTTTCCTAGTCTGCATTTCTCTGATTTCCATATATATATAGATAGATACAATATATGAAATACATAAATATACATTTCAAATGTTTCTTGGATGATTGTATTTCCTCCTTTGCAAGCTCTCTGTTCTTGGCCCATTCAACTATTGGAGATTTATGGTTTTTCTTATAGGTTTTCATAGGTCCTTCACACAATTAGGACATTAACTCTTGTCTTCCATCACTGCTTGTACATCCCTTCAGAGGACCTAAAAATCCTCCTTAGCATGTCCCTAAAGTGCTTTCCCCAGGAGCTGCTAAGATTTTCCTTTTTACCCAAAGCAACCCAAATCTGACTTTAAAGGATGGACAACAAATGGCCACTGAATCCAGTGATCTTTTGATAACCAAGGCAAGGAACATTTCTTCTGTCTAAGTTTGTGCGTAAAGAGTTTATGAAGCTTAGGAGTTTTGTTCTAAATGAATGAACAATTCTGAGCTTGATTTCTCATATACTGCTTAGCTTCAACTACATACACTGTAATTCATCCTAACATGTTACTTTTGAGAAGAGTGAGTCTGTGCTTGGTTTTTTATAAACTAGCTCCATATTAATTAGTTCTAATGAGCAGTAAGAAGTCTTAATGTGAACCAGTGATTTTGAGCTTAGTTTCACATAAACTGTTCAGTATCAAGCACAATTTACTCTAATGCCTCATAAGAAATTGGTTTTAAAAAGAATGATAAATTCCAACAGTTTGACATAAGCTGCTTAGTTTTGTCTAAACTTATTCTAATTCACATTTCACTTAAATTATATGTGTCATTTCCTGCTTGTTTCAAAGAGTCTGCTTAGTTTTTCACTGAGAATTGCTCTATGTTGCCTTAGGAAGTTACCTTAGATACAAATGTGCAATTTTGACATTGTTTTCTCTTAACCTGCCTAGATTCATTTTAATTTGCTCTAACTTGCACTAAATTGATGCTTTTGAGATGTAAGTTCATTTCTGGGCTTGTTTGAATGTATAAAGTTTATGTAGCACTTAGGAAACTTTTGAGAAAAATGTGATGCCTGTTTATTTTGCAAGTTTTGATGAGCATGTTTAGACAATGTCAACTAGGTCATGACCTGCCCTCCGGCCCGCAGTGACAGTATGACATCCCTATTTCCCAGATGCTAAAATGTGAAGAAAAAAATGTGTGACATCGAGTTTAGTAAGCAGAACTGACAGTATTTGTTGATGGAGAGGAAAAGAATAAAATGAATCAACAGTTTGTCCTAGATTTCTAGCTTAAACAGATGTACACACTCTTATTTGTCATATATTTTTCACTACTATAATTAGCCATGAATAATATCCCTGAAAATGAAGTTTTATGAGAATTCCTGGCTACTTCTTAAGGATAAATTCCTAAAATTTGGCAAATTAAATAACTATTTCACTACTGTTTCAATCTGCATTTTTAGAGTGATATTGAACTCACTTTCATAAGTTCACAAATCATTTGTATTTCTCTTCTTGCAAATTGTCTGTCAACGCTGTTACTCAAACTTCCTATCCTGTCCTAATCTCACTGTCACTGCTTAATAGGGGTAGTTTATATAATAACATCAATCATCTGTCTGATACATGTTGTAATTATTCTTTCCCAATTTACATTTTATTTATTAGTAGTGAAGTGTTTGGATTTTTAATAGTTCATTATAAAACATCTAAAAAATAGCAAAAATTAAAAGCAATAAAATAAATACCCACTACTTTGCTTTATAAATCTCAGCATTGTTCTATGTTTAGTTCAGATTTGTTTTAAAGAAATAAAATTACACAGAAAAAATTGAGGTCTCCAATGTCCCCACCCCCCATCTCAAACCCTTCCCTACTTCCCCATGTAGTTAATCACTATCATGAATTCAGTAATTTCATTCTGTACATTTGCTACAAATTTAGGTATCTGCTGATTTTCAATTATATTGTTTTCCATGTTTAAATTTAGATCATATGTTTATACAGTTGACTCTTAAACAACATAGGCTTGAACTATAGAGGTCCACTTAAACGTGAATTTTTTTCAATAAATATATTGGAACATTTTTGGAGATTTGCAACAATCTGAAAAAATATTCTTTTCTCTAGCTTATTTTATTGTAAGAAGACAGTAGATAATACATATAATATACAAAATATGTGTTTACCAACTTTTGTTGGTTTATGTTATTATGTTATTGGTAAAGCTTCTGGTCACCAGTAGGTTATTAGTGGCTAAGTTTTCAGAGGGGTTGAAAGTTATATGTGGATTTTGACCGCACAGGGGTGCAGTACCCCAACACCACTCATTGTTCAAGGGTCAACTGTAATGTGTATATGGCATAATACCCCTTTGCATCTCGTTCTTGACATTCAACATTTTTCCAACAGTTTTCAATGCTAATACATGTAGCTGTAGTTCAATCATTTTAGCTGCAGTACCTATTACTATATCGACATGCCACAAATGACTTACCCATTCTCCTCTGAATGGGTTGAATAATCATACTGTCCTCCCTTTTTTTGCTATTGCAAACAATTTTGCAACGAATATTCATAAATATATCTCCTTTAGCCCTGTGTGAGATTTTTTGAGTTTTCGAGTATAAGAATCTTCTGTTTCACTAGACACAATCAAATTCTCCTCCAAAGTTGTCCCATCAATTTTTACTCCCACTAGTAGTATAATAGAATTTGTTTCCCCATATTCCTACCCACACCCGGTATTGTCAAACTTAACTTTTTGCCAGTAAGATAGGTGTGAATTGACATTCATTGTTATTTTAATTTTTATTTCCATGATTACTTGTGCGACTGAGAATTATTTCATATGTTCAGTCATTATTCAAGTTTCCTCTTCTATGAATTGCCTGTTCAAATTATCTGTCCATTTTTCTATTGGATTGTCTTTTTTACATTGGTAGTAGATGTTCCTTAAATGTCCTGCAAAGAACTGACCGTTTCGTATGTTGTAACTATCTTCTCTCAATGTTTAGCTTATATTTTAACTTTCTTTTTCCTTTCTTGATTGTGAACAAATTTTACGCTTTAACATAATTCAATTAAGTTTTCAACCTTTTCCTTCTGTTTTATGCTTTCTTTTAAATAGATTCTCCTTAAAAAAAGATTATAAAGATATTCTTTTATATTTTCTCCTAAAACTTTTAAAGCTTTGCCTCTGAACGTTATACTTTTAGTCTCTTCAAAATGTATTTGGTTTACAGTATGCAGCAAGAGCATAATGCCATCCGCATTTCTTCAGCAGTAATTCTTTCCCCATTAATTTATGATGCTATCTCCTTCATATGCTGAGTTTCCATATACCCAAGAGTATATTCCTGAGCTTTCTGTGCAGTTTAATCTTGTTCAACCCTTGGAATGCATTACTGACAACTGAATTGACAACTATTTTTATAAAATTCTAGCATATTTCTATGAAGTATTTCCTTTTTTATTGAAGTATCGTTGATATACAATCTTATATTGGTTTTAAATGTACAACACAGTGGTTCAACGGTTACCCATATTATTAAATCTTCACCCTCTCTAGTGCGGTTATTATCTATCAATGTAGAACAATGTTACAGAATCATTGACTATATTCTCCATGCTGTACTACCATCCCTGTGACCAACTTATACTGTGATTGCAAATTATTGTGCCCCTCTATCCCCCTCCCCCTCCCTACTGATCCTCCGTAGCCCCTCTCCCTTGGTAACCACTAGTCACTTCTCAGTGTCTGTGAGTCTGCTGCTGTCTTGTTCCTTCTGTTTTATTTTATTTTTAGATTCCACAAATAAATGAAATTATATGGTATTTGTCTTTCTCCACCTGGCTTATTTCACTGAGCATAATACCCTCTAGATCCATCCATGTTGTTGCAAATGGCAGGATTTCTTTTCTTTTTATAGATGAATAATATTCCATTGTGTGTCTGTACTACATCTTCTTTATCCATTAATCTAATGATGGACACTTAGGTTGCTTCCATACCTTGGCTATTGTAAATAATGTGACAATAAACATAGGGGTGCATATGTCTTTTTGGGTCAGGGACTTTGTTTTCCTCAGGTAAATTCCTAGAAGTGGAATTGCTGGGTTGAATGGTATTTCTATTTTTAGTTTTTTGAGGAACCTTCATACTGCTCTCCACAGTGGCTGCACCAATCTACACTCCCACCAACAGTGTAGGAGGGTCCCATTTCCCCACTTCCTCGCCAGCATTTGTTATTTCTTGTTTTTTGGATAGTGGCCATTCTAACCAGTGTGAGGTGATGTCTCAATATGGTTTTGATCTGCATTTCCCTGATGATTAGTGATGTGGAGCATCATTTCATGTGCCTGTTGGCCATTTGTATTTATTCTTTGGAGAAGTGTCTGTTCAGATCCTCTGCCCATTTTTTAATCAGGTTATTTATTTTTTGTGTGTTGAGATGTATGAGTTCTTTATATGTTTTGGATGTTAATCCCTTATCAGATGAGTTATTTACAAATATATTCTCCCATACTGTAGGATGCTTTTTGTTCTGCTGATGGTGTCTTTTTCAGTGCAGAAGCATGTTAGTTTGATGTAGTCCCACTTGTTCATTTTTTATTTTGTTTTCCATGCCTAAGGAAATATGTCCAGGAAAAAAATTGCTCATACAAAAATTTTTGCCTATGCTTTCTTTTAAAAGTTTTATGGCTTCATGTCTTACATTCAAGTCTTTGATCCATTTCAAGTTTACTTTTGCATATGGAGTTAAACAATAATCCAGTTTCATTCTCTTACATGTGGGTGTCCAGTTTTCCCAACACCAGTTGGTGAAGTGGTTATCATTTCCCCATTGTATATTCATAGTTCCTCTACTGTATATTAATTTACCATATATACATGAGTTTATATCTGGGCTCTCTATTATGTTCCATTGATCTATAGGTCTGTTCTTGTGCCAGTACCAACTGTTTTGATTACCGTAGGTGGAGCTTGAAGTCAGGGATCATGATACCCCCAGCTTTGTTCTTGTTTCTCAGGATGGCTTTGGCTATTCGGGGTCTTTTGTGGTTCCATATGAATTTTAGAACTGTTTCTTCTAGTTCATTTAAAAATGCCATTGGTATTTTGATAGGGATTGCATTGAATCTGTAAATTGCTTTGGGCAGGATGGCCATTTTGACAATATTAATTCTTCCTATCCATAAGCATGAGATAAATTTCCATTTATTGGTGTCGTCTTTAATTTCTCTCATAAGTATCTTATAGTGTTCAGAGTATTGGTCTTTCACCTCCTTGGTTAGGTTTATTCCTAGGTATTTTATTCTATTTTGATGCAAATGTAAATGGAGTTTTTTTCCTGATTTCTTGTTCTGTTAGTTCATTGTTATTATATAGGAATACAATAAATTTCTGTGTATTAATTTTGTATCCTGCAACTTTGCTAAATTCAGTTATTAGTTCGAATAGGTTTTTGGTGGAGTCTTTAGCATTTTCTATGTATAGTATCATATCATCTAAAAATAGTGACAGTTTAAACTTCTTCTTTACCAATTTGGATGCCTTTTATCTCTTTGTTTTATCTGATTGCCATGGCTAGGACCTCCAGTACTATGATAAATAAAAGCAAACATCCTTGTCTTGTTCCTGATTTTGGAGGAAAAATGTTCCATTTTTCACTATTAAGTATCCTGTTGGCTGTGAACTTATGTTGTTTATGGCCTTTATTATGTTGAGGTACCTACCCTTGAAAACTATTTTGTTGAGAGTTTTTATCATGAATCGAGTTTGAATTTTGTCAAATGCTTTTTCAGCAACTGTTGAGATGATCATGTGGTTTTTATCCTTCTTTTTGTTAATGTGGTATATGATTTTGGTTGATTTATGAATATTGTACCATCTTGGCATCCCTGGAATAAGTCCCAATTGGCCATGATGGATGATCTTTTTGGTGTATTTTTGAATTTGCTAATAATTTGCTAAGGTTTGATAATATTTTGTTGAGGATTTTTGCATCTATGTTAGTCAGGGATATTGGTCTATAATTTTCTTTTTTGGAGTGTCCTTGGTTTTGGTATTAGAGTGATGCTGGCCTCACAGAATGAGTTTGGATATATTCCCTCCTCTTCTACTTTTTGGAAAACTTTAAGGAGGATAGTTATTAGCTCTTCTTTAAATGTTTGGTAGAATTCAGCTGTGAAGTGATCTGGACCTGAGATTTTGTTTTGGGGGAGATTTTTGGGAGTTTTTGATTAACAATTTGATTTCATTGCTGGTAATTGCCTGTTCAGAGTTTCTGTTTATTCCTGGGTCAGTCTTGGATGATTGCATTTTTCTAGGAAGTTGTCCATTTCTTCTAGGTTGCCCAATTTATTGGCATGTAATTTTTCATAGTATTTTCTAATAATTCTTTGTATTTATGTGGTATCCATTATGATTATTCCTTCTTCATTTTTTATTTTGTTTATGTGTGCACTCTCTCCTTTCTTCATGATAAGTTTGTCTAGGGGTTTACCTATTTTATTTTCTCTAAAAACCAAGTCCTGGTTTCATTGTTTTTTTTTTCTATTGTTTTATTTTTCTCTATTTTATTTATTTCTACTCTGATCTTTATGTCCCTCCTTCCACTAACTTTGGGCTTCATTTGGTCTTCTTTTTCTAGTTTCTTTAATTGTAAGCTTAGACTGTTTATTTGGGATTGTTTTTGTTTCTGAAGGTAGGCCTGTATTGCTGTGTACTTTCTTTCCTCTTAGAACTGCATTTGCGTGACCCACAGATTTTGGGCTGTTGATATTTAGTTTTCATTTGTTTCCATGTATTGCTTGATTTCTGTTTTAACTTGTTCACTGATCCATTGATAATTTAGAAGCATGTTGTTTAACCTCCATGTGTCTGTAGGCTTTTTGGTTTTCTTTGTGTGATTTATTTCTCATTTCATACCATTGTGGTCTGGAAAGCTGCTCAATACAATTTCAATTTATTGAGGCTCTTTTTGTGGCCTAGTATGTGACCTATTCTGGAGAGCATCCCATGTGCACTTGAGGAAAATGTACATCCTGCTGCCTTTGGGTGGAATGTGCTGTAGATACCTGTTAAGCCCACCTCATCTGATGTATTGTTCAGTGCCTCTGTTTCCTTAATTATTTTCTGCCTGATTGATGTGTTTTTTGATGTGAGTGGTGTGTTAAAGTCTAAAATGAATGTTTTGCAATCTATTTACCCTTTTAATTCTATTAGTATTTGTTTTACATATTTAGGTGTTCCTTTATCAGATGCATAGATAATTATAATGGCTATGTCCTCTTGTTGGACTGACGCCTTTATCATTATGTAACGTCCGTCTTTGTCTCTTGTTACTTTCTTTGTTTCAAAATCTATTTTGTCTGATATAGGTACTGCTACTCCTGCTTTTTTCTCCCTATTATTTTCATGAAATATCTTTTCTATCCCTTCACTTTTAGTCTGTGTATGTCTTTGGATGTGAAATGAGTCTCTTGTAGGCAGCACATAGATGGGTATTGTTTCTTTACCCATTCTGCTACTCTTTATCTTTTGATTAGTGTATTCAGTCAATTTACATTTAAGGTAATTATTGATAGGTATGTACTTATTGCCATTTTATTAATTGTTTTCTGGTTTTCTGGTTGTTTTTATAACTCCTCTCTGTTCCTTTCTTCCTCTCTCATACTTTCTCTTATTATTTGATGGTTATCTTTAGTGTTCTGATTAGATTCCTCTTTTTTAAATTTTTGTGTGTCTATTATAGGCTTTAGGTTTGTGTTTACCAAAGGTTCAAGGATAGCTTCCTTACTATATAAGTCTATAGTAAGTTGCTCATTGCTCTATTTCCAACATAATTCAAAGGTGCTTTTTTTTTCTTCTTCCTCCTCCACACTTTTTGTTTCAGATGTCATACTCTTCACTTTTTGTGTATCACTTGAATGATTTTGTGTTTTGTTGATTTTGCTGCTTTTGTTTTGTTTTAATTTCATACTTGCTTGATGATTAATTGGACAACTACCTTTACTGTGGGTTTATTTTCACTGGTGAAAGCTACTTAGCCTTAGGAAAGTTTCCATCTACAGCAGTCCCTTTAACATATCCTGTAAGGCTGGCTTAGCGGTGATGAATTCCTTCAACTTTTGTTTATCTGGAAATTGTTTAATCCCTGCATCAAATTTAAATGATAATCTTGCCAGATAGAGGATTCTTTGAAGGTCCTTCCATTTCAGTACATTAAATACTTCATGCCACTCCGTTCTGGCCTGTAAACTTTCTGCTGAGAAGTCTGTTGATAGATGGGGTTTTCTTTATAAATAATCCTTTTTCTCTCTCTGGCTGCTTTCAATACTCTCTCCTTATCCTTGGCCTTTGCCATTTTAATTGTTATATACCTTGGTGTGTCTTCCTAGGGTTCCTTTTCTAGGGGATCTCTGTGCTTACATGACCTGAATGTCAATTTCCTTCCCCATATTGGGGAGGTTTTCAACAATTATTTCCTCAAAGAGACTTTCTGTCCCTTTGTCTCTCTCTTCTCCTTCTGGTATGCCTATGTGAATATTGTTCCGTTTGGATTGGTCACGCAGCTCTCTTGCCATTCATTCATTCCTAGAGATCCTTTTGTCTCTCTGCTCCTCGGCTTTGCTGCATTCTTGTTCTCTAATTTCCATCTCACTGAGTGTCTCCTCTGCTTACAGTAATCTACTCTTAAATCCCTCCATTGTTTGTGTCATTTCTGATACTATATTCTTTATTCTGAGTGGCTCTTTTTTAACTCTTCTGTCTCTTTGTTGAAGTCCTCCCTGAGGTCTTGAATATTTTTCTGTAAATCAGTGAGCATGTTTATGACTTTTACTTTAAATCTTTATTGAGAAGATTGGGGATCTACATTTCATCTAGCCTTCTTTCTGGTGTCTTGTCCTGTAGTTTTGTTTGGAACATACTCCTCCACCTCCTCATTTTGTCAGGGTTTCTGTGTTTCTTCCTCTGTATTAGATGGATCTGCTATGCCTCCTGGCCTATAGAGTAATAGCTTTATGCAGGAGGCATCCGATGGTTCCCAGAAGCTCAAGAGTCTTTACTCTCCAGTACCTGGTTCTACCTTGCAGGAGCCCCAGCTGCTGCTGGTGTGCAGTGGCCAGGGCCACCTTTCTGCTGGTAATGGTCTGAGGCTGCAGCACCCCAGGCAGTTTGCTTCAGCCACCTCTGTGATCTGAGCAGAAGCCTCTGCTTGCCCTACAGTGTTAGTGGGGCTGCAGGGTTAATGGTGTGGGTGGGGCACTTGTGCAGCTCTGGGGCAGGGTGGGATGCACAGCACTGGGCTTGGACACCGGCTGGGAGGAAGGAACTCTCAGAGCTGGCTCCTGCAAGCACCTCTCTGGTTGGGCTGAACCTGGGTGAAGAAAGTTGGGACAGTCTCCCTCTGCCTGCCAGGCAGCAAAGTCTGTTGCTGCTGCTGGCCCAAGTGGGTTGGTTTACTGGTAGTGCTGCAAGGAGACAGCTTCGGACTGAGTTTCCAACCAAGGGCATGGAGTATCTGGGGCTCCCAAGAGTTCCCAACCTTTTGGGCCAAGGGAAAGCTGGGGAGGTATCATCTACCTGCCCTTTCTCCAGAGGAGAGAGCTCCATCCAACCCTTGCCCCTCTGGCACCCCTCCCACTGCTGGCAAGTCTTTCAAGATGCCACTCTGTTTTGGGTCTCAGGACCAGCATATGTGCTTGCCCTTCACATTGGCTGGGGTCTCAGTGTCCTGGAGTGCTCCAGCTGTCCCTCAGGTATAAACCTGATAATCATCAGAACCCAGTGTAATGTGGACTTGTGCTCCTACAGCAGATCTCCAGGGCCAAGTGTGCAGCCTTCCTGGGCTATTATCCCTCCTCTGCTCCATTCCCCTTTCTCCCGCCTGTGAGCTGGTGCGAGGGAAAGGCTTGGATCCCGCTCAACCGCAGCTCTGCCCCTTAACCCTTTTCCGTGTGGTCATTTCTTCTTCCTCAGATAGATGGTCTGCTCTGCAGTCTTCAGGTCATTTTCAGGTTTAGCTGGATTTGCTGTATTTTCTTCTTTTATGTGGCTTTGGGAGGAGGTTTCCATCTTGCCTTCCTAATCCACCATCTTTTTCTCTGTGCCCCAGAGTATTTCTTTAAAAAATGGGTGTTCCATCACTCCCACTGTTCTTTAGTTCTGGAACCTCTAGAATTCCTACCAGCTGAATGCTAGGTATCTCAGTTTATCTTCCATGTCTCTTAACTGCTTTTATGTTTGGCATCTCTTTGCTTTTTTATGATGAATTTTGTGTGAATTTCTCAGTACTATCTTCCAATTAATCTCCCTTTATTTCCATGTAAAATTGTAGTGATCATGATTTTTCTTTTTCTGGGATGGAATTGTTTTAATTGTTTTTTTAATGTGGCTACATATTCTTTTTCAGCTTTGCTTGTTTTATTTTATAATTTCTTGGTTTTTCAAGCAAAAAAAAAGTCTTCAGTTTTCTCTTTGACCATCCTAATTATATCTATTTTGAAGTCTTTGTCACTGTTGTATAAATTTGATTTCATGTGAATGGATTTATGTTCTGTTCTGAATATTGATTTCATTAGTTATCTTCCACAGATACATTTTCTTGTATTTTGATATTTTGGTTTACAGTTTAATTTTGTATGTATTTTTTTTGTTGTTTACATTTCATTTATTTATTTCTCTCCGTCTTGTGATTTGCTTTTACCTCCACCTTGTTCTTCAGGATCCCTGTCCAGAACTAGACCTAGTATTGATACTGAGACCATCGCATACACAGTCATAAAGCTGGTTCCAGGTCTGGCTCGCCTCCTAGGCTGGAGGTCAAGCCTGTGTTCTCATTCCTCCTTAGGCCTACAGCTTGCGAGGAGCTATAGTACTACAGAGCATTTTTAAAATAATGGCTCTATTGAAATACAATTCATATACCATAAAATTTGTACTTGTAAAGTGTACAATTCAGTAGTTTTTAGCATAGTCACAAAGTTGTATAACCATCACCACTAACTCTGGGACATTCTTATCAACTCAAAAAGAAACCGTGTATCCACTAGGAGTCATTCCTCATCCTCCCCTACCTCCAGCCCCTGGAAACAACTAATCTTTCCATTTCTGTAGATTTAATTATGGATGTTTCATAGAGGTGGAGTCATACAATATGTGACTTCCTGTGTCTGGCTTCTTTCACTTAACATGTGTTTTCCAGGTTCATCCATATGGTATTGTGTATCAGTACTTCATTCCTTCTTATGGCTCAATAATATTCCATTATATGGATATACTACATTTCATATATTAGTCATCAACTGATGGACGTTTGGGTTGTTTCCACTCTTTGATTTATGAATAATCCTGCTGTATTAGTCATTTCAGGCTGCCATAACACAATACCACAGAGTAGGTGGCTTAAACAACAGAAATTATTTTTCACAGTTCTATAGGCTAGAAGTTTGAGATCAAGGTGCCAACACAGTTGGTTTCTAGTAAGGACTGTCTTCTGGCTTGTACACGACTGCCTTCTTGCTGTGTGCTCACATGTGAGAGAGAAAGCAAGCTCTCTGGTGTCTCTTATTACAAGGGCACTAATTCCACTGGGGGGCCCTGCTCTCACGACCTCATCTAAACCTAATTATCTCCCAAAGACCTCACCTCCAAATACC
Source organism: Phataginus tricuspis (assembly GCA_029783875.1). NCBI lineage: Eukaryota > Metazoa > Chordata > Mammalia > Pholidota > Manidae > Phataginus > Phataginus tricuspis. The sequence goes on from JAQQAC010010882.1 coordinate 3,110,211, forward strand.
ATCACTCTGGGGATTCGGACTTCAATATGTGAATTTGGGGGGGGGGGACACAATTCTGTCCATGACACCTGCTATAAGCATTTCTGTACAAGTTTTTGTATCGATATGTTGCCAATTTTCTTATATATATACCTAGGAATGGAATTACTTGGTCATATAGTAATTTCAGGTTTAACTTTTTGAGAAACTGCCAGACTATTTTGCACAGTAGCTGCACCATTTTATATTCCCACATGCAATGTATGAGGATTCCATTTTCACCATATCCTGTTGACACTTATTATTATCCATATTTTTTATTAGAGCCATCTTAGTGGGTGTGAAGTGGTTTCTCACTGTAGTTTGATTTTCATGTCCCTAATGACTGATGACATTGGGCACCTTTCCATATTTATTGGCTATTTTGAGCATCTTCTTTGAAGAGATGTCTATTCAAATCCTTTGCCCATGTTTAATTGGATTACTTGTCTTTTTATTGTTGAGTTGTATGAATTCCTTATGTGATCTAGATACAAGTCCCTTACCAGGTGTGTGATCTAAAATTATGTTCTTTCAGCAGCATTTTATAGCATTTTGTTTTCATCTTCTCTTTATGAGCACATTCAGTAAGCCCGTCTTAGGCTCATATATTCAAACAAAGCAGTGATTTTAGCCTAGATATCCCACACTCAGCCTGATTTTGGACCTAGGATGTAGCAAGATCATGGCTTCAGCTTGTGTTTCTCTGTATCCAATCCATGAAAATGTTTATCTTGTAGCGGAGTCTCAATCTATCTCTTAGTTTTCTCTTTTGTGTTTTATCCATCATTGCTGAGTTTCTAGCAAAGAGCATTACTCAACTGCGAACTCACAGCATCAAATTGCCCTGAAGACCTCCATCAATATTGTTTATAGTATTTTTCTTTGTGTGTACATTTTTTTAAATTGTGAAGTTAAATCTATTGATATTTTTATATGATTTCTTCCCTTGCTTTTATGCCTAGAAAGGTCTCCCCCATCTAAAGAGGAGAGAAACATGATCTCACAATTTCTTCTTATGGTTTCTTTTCTTCTTTATATTTATCTCTCTAGTCCATCCAGAATCTACTTATCATACAGGTAGGGATCCAAGTCTAAGGTCTTCCAGTTGTTTACTAACTGCCTCAGGGTTATCCAGTGATTTTGAATGCCATTCTAATAACTTACTGAATTCTAATATCTACTTTATGTCTATTTCAGGACCTTGATTTTTAACTCTATCCCATTATTTAATTTTCTCACTCCTGTAACCAAACTTGAAAGCATATCTTTTGCTTGTGTGCTTCCTCTAACCCTATTAAATTAAAGGGGCTCAACAAATATTTTCTGGATGAATTTATAATAGAAAATCTGAATGGTGGAAGGACATAGAGTGAAAATGTTGTAAGATGGAGAAATGGCTTATATCATCTTGGAATGGCTGACCATGGAATCGAAGAAGAAAAACTAATACCTGGTGTAGTGCCTAGCACATAGTAGGCACCCAATAAAAGATGTAATATGCAAAAAGAATTTTGAAGTAGTAAATTCTACTGGAATTAACTTCTTCCGAGTTTTCCTCTTCCACTATTGCTACAACCTACCTCAAAATTTTTAGCCAGATTCATATGCTTCTGAAATGTGCTCTGCACTGTCTGCCCTCACAGAAACCGAGAGATTTATTCTGAGTCAGGCAACCAGGTAAAAATTGTTAGGATAACTTAAAGAAATGGAAGTTTCTATGATAACATTTGTCCCTGATGTCTGGCCTAGTTATCTATCTATCATTTCGGTCCCTATCTATCTATCACTATAATCTGGCTCTCAGGGTAATGCAGAGTAAAAGGAGCATTGACTTAAAGTAAGAAACCATGGGCTTCTGCTTCTACCACTGTTATTAGCTCTGTGACTGTTGGCAAGTCATTAATTTCCCTGAGTCACAGTTTCTTCATCTCTAAAAAACAGATAAGATCAACTCAGAGAGATGTTATAATAAGAATTAAATGAGATAACTCAGATAAAAGTTATTCATTGAACAAAGTGCTACATTTATTTGTACGATTAAAACCACCTCTATATGACTTCATCTCATTTCCAACATGTAATCTCCGCTTGAGACAGCACAGTGATTCTCACTGCCCCTCAGCACGGGGGGGTTTCTCCTTTGCTCCCTCTTTCTGCACTTATTTCTGCCCCCCCAGAGTCACCCATCTTTGAAGGCCCAGGCTTGGCCACACCCTGCTCCAAAATACTTCCCCCCATTTCTGCCCATATACATCTTCCTCTTCTTCGACCTTCTTTTATCCTGTGTCAGCCCACATACTAATGTTCAGTTAGTCCTTCCTTATTTTATGAGGATTGAATATTTTCAAGTGAACCTTCAGTTCTGTGTAGGCAGGGGCCACGTCACATTCTCCTTAAATATATCCCACAGGGTCTGGTGCCAAGTGAGACCCAAAGTAGACTCTCAATGTTTATTACTATATGAATAGTAAAGACCACATAACAGCTGTGATTTCACTGGACTAGTATTTTTTTGTACTTATATGTTGGGTTATGGTAAATCACTGAAGCCTCAGGGGTACATCTTCAAATATCCATCCCTCTCAACTACGGTGGACGTAGGAGAGAAACACGGGGGTAGAATCACGTCAGGCTTAACAGGACATTGTGGAGTTAGAAATAGAATCACAGAATGGTGACCCTGAAAGAGCAAAATTTTAAAGTTTTTTATTCCAACCTTATCACTGTCCAAGATAGGAAACCAAGGTCTAGAGTGGCTAATTGCTTTTCTAACATAAACCCACACAGCACAGGCCCCAGGCCCCTGACTCCCCATGCGGTGCTCTTTCCTCTGTGGTGAGTTCAGCTCCTTACATGTCTTTCAAGTCAAGATTCATAATGCAGAGCAAAGGTGGTAACAGACTAGGCTCAGGGGGACTCTTAGGCCTTGTCCGGTAGGCTGGGAGATACAAGTACCGGTGGAAGTCTCCTGTTCCATTACCAGCACTGTCCTTCTGCCAAACTGACTGCTTGGAAGCTATCTGGGCTTGTATCAAAGTCCAAAACAATGAAACGTGGGTGTCTTCTCATCCCAATGTCAAAGAAAGCTTTTGAGCAGTAAATGACGCAAAAACATCGTCCTTCCCCGCATTGTTTTTTTTTCACCTTTCTGCCCCTGAGTATGAAGCAGCCGTCTTCCTTCAGACAGAAGATGACAAAGAAGTCTGTGTTTGGTTCAAGAGAATTCTGGTCCCCCAAAACTGTGTGGGTTGCAAAGTAATTATTCTGTAGGAAAGTGTATATGTTCAAGCAAATTATATGCCTCACTCCCCCCATTCTGCTGGACCTGCACAACACCCTGCTGACTCACACTGCCGATGCTGTCAGAGGCTTCACCTGTGATTTTCCAAGCAGCAGGTTTGGGGTTGGCAGAGCAAGGGCTGTCTGGTCAAAGCATGGGCCCGTCTCCTCTCACAGACACCCGTGAAGAACAAAAGTCAGCCTGCGCGAGTGAGCAGATGGAGCAGGCTCAGGTAACAGCGTAGTAACCGTTATTGCAAAGATGCACAGCGCAGGAAGCGCACCGGAAGTCAGGGTCAGGGTCAGGGCCCACAGGGCACTCTGAGCAATGGCGTTAGAAGTAGAGTCACAGAATGCTGGCCCTGGGAAGAGCAAATTATACAGATCATTTCTTCCAGCTTTATCATTTTATAAGAAAGGAGGCTGTGAAGGTTAATTTTATGTGTCGACGTTACTGTGCTAGGGATGCCCAGATAGATAGCTGATGGTACATTATTTCTGACTATGTCTAGAAGATGACATTGGAATCGGCAGACTGAGTGAAGGAGCTCACCCTCGCCAATGTGGGTGGGCATCACCCAATCCACTGAGGGCCTGAATAGAAAAAGAAAGGGTGAATTAGTTCCCACTGCTTGAGCTGGGTCATCCTTCTCCTGCCCTCTGACATCCGTGCTTCTGGTCCTTATACTCTCAGATTCTGAATTACACCACTGACTCTCCCAGGTCTCCAGCTTGCAAAGGGCAGACTTCTCAGCCTCCATAATCACATGAGCCAATTCATAAAATAAATTATATATACATCTATATACACAATATCCCATATATATATAGACTGTCCTATATGGAACATCTTTTTTTCCATCCCTCCACTTTCACCCTATGTATTTCCTTAAAGCAAAAGTATCTTGAAGGCAGTGTAGAGTTAGAGCCAGTTTTTGTTTTTATTTTTAAATCCATTCAGTTACTCTGTGCTGATTGGAGAATTTAAATCCATTTATCTTCAGAATAATTATGGATAGGCAAGAACTTACTGTTACTATTTTGTTAATTGTTTTCTGAATGTTCTGTAGTTCTTTTGTTCCTTTCTTCCTCTCTTTCTGTCTTACTTCGTGGTGATGGTTTGTGTTTTTATGCTTGTTTGTTCATAGTGGCAAGCTTTCTCTTTATCTTTGTGTACGTTCTTGAGATTTTTTCCTTGTGGTTACCATGAGGCTTACATAAAACATCTAACAGTTATAACAGTCTGTTATAATCTAATAACAACATGCAAACACTCTACACTTTTACTTCTCCCCCACCCAACATTATATGTTGTGGATGTTACAATTTGCATCTTTTTATAATATCCATGAACACATTATTGTATAGATATTTTTATGCTTTCATCTTTGAATCTGTATACTAGAGTTTTAAGAGATTTATACACCACCACGACAGTATTAGAGCATTCTAAATTTGACTATGTACTTACCTTTTCCAGTGAGTTTTATATTTTGTATGTTTTCATGTTACTAATTAGCATCCTTTTGTTTCAAACTGAAGAACTCGTTTTAGCATATTTTTGTAAGGTGAGTCCAATGGTGATGAACTCCCTCAGATTTTGTTGATCTGAGAAGTCTTTATCTCTCCTTCACTTCTAAAGGATAGCTTTTCCAGGTATCATAATTTGGTATGGCAGTTTATCTTTCAGCACTTGAATGTATTATCCCATTTTCTCCTGGCAGCAAGGTTTCTGCTGAGAAATTCACTGATAGACTTATGGGGATTCCCTTGTATGCGACAGTCACTTTTCTCTTGTTTTCAAAATTCGCTTCGTCTTTGACTTTGAACAATTTATCATGTATCTCAGTATAATCTTTGATCCTGTTTTATTCTTTTTTCTTTTTTTCTTGTGACTGTATAATTTCAAATGACCTATCTGAATTCATTGACTTTTTTCTTCTACTTTCTTCATAGATTCTTCTATCCTGTTGGAGTTCTCTGTTGCATTTTCCATTTATTCACTGTATTCTTCAGCTCCAGAATTCCCACTTGATTCGTTTTTATGATTTTTATCTCTTTGAGGAGCTTCTCATTTTGTTCGTATGTTGTTTTCCTGATTTTGCTCAGTTGTCTATGTTTTCTCGTAGTTTGCTAAGTTTCCATAAGGCAATTGTCTTGAATTCTTTGTTAGATCTCTATTTCTTTGGGGCCAGTTACCAGCGATTAGTTTCCTCTGGTGGTGTCATGTTTGCTTGACTTTCTCATGATCCATGTAGCCCTACATGGATGTCTGTGCATTTGAAGGAGAAAGCACCCCTTTATATCTGGTTTTAGGTTTCCCCTGATGGGACTGCCTCTGGGATCACAGTGTAGCAGGGCTGCATACAGGTCCGTGTGTTGGGTACGTGGTTGGCAGCCTGCTCCTGGGGCTTGGGTGAGTGTGATTCCTGCTGGATCCCCAGGTGCCACAGTCAAATAGGGCAGGAGCCAGGTGTCAGAGCTGCTTCTAGAGCTGCAGATAGCAGGCCTGTTGCCAGGCATGCAGGTGGATACAGCTCCTGCCAGGTTCTTTAGCATTCTCATACCAGGCGCCTGAGTGTGTCCTTGGGCAGCAGAACTGCCTTTGAGACTGCAATACAGCAGGACTGGAGCCTGTCACAGGGCTGCTTCAGGGTCCACAGTCAGGACCGAGACCGTGATCCTGCACAGACTGGTGTCGCTGGGTCCCAGGGCAGGTGGGGCTCACTCTGGACCATAGAGTGGGGCTGGAGCTGGGTTACAGGATTTGAAGTTACGACCAAGGTTGGTGAGCCTCTAACTAGTGGCATGGATAAGGTGTAGCTCATCTCAGGTTCCCTGGCAGCTGAGGCTGGTGCAGGACCATGACCAAGAGAGACTAGGACTGAGTCTACTTGGAGATGGGGCTGCTTTCAGTCTGCAGCTTGGATAACATTCAACAAGTCTCACACTGGAATGTGGGCGTGACTCCTCAAAGCAGCCCCCTTTGGTCTAGTACTTCACTAGGGTATTACAATGTTCTAGCTGGTTCCCAAAACTCCCACAAAGGCATTTTTGTCCATGAATGGCTGGCAGATTTTCATCTGTGCAGGGGGATCTCCTATTCTGCCATTTTGATGAGATCATTCCCCTCTCAGCCAAATATTTTTGAGGTTCATCCACCCTGTTGATACAATGTGGCATGTATTGCTCCTTCTTATAGTGAGTGAATTACTTTTAATGATTGCATATTAGTTCATCCTGTGACCATAACATAATTAGCTACCTCCATTCGTGGATATTTAAATGTTTTTTGTTAACATATTTAGTGATTCATTGAGCAATTTTTGTGCACATGTACAAATGATTTTGTAGGTTTTTAAAAGCCAGTTTTTGTTAAACATATGTGCTTCTCACTTATTTAATTAATCAGCAAGTCATTTAATTAACTTTTTGTTAATCAAGTTGACTCATTTTCAACTGGCCATTTCAGCCAAATTGCTGAGCTGGGAGCCCCGTGTGCACATAAAGAAAGCATCCTGGAAAGGGAAAAGTTACAAGGAGAAAATGAACTGAATCCAGTAGAGATTCTAATATGCCTCTCTTTCCAGCCACAGGGGAAAGCACTTATATCTTCCCAAACATAATTACCTTCCTGGTGTTTAATGAATACAACTTTAATTCATGCTACACAATTTAAATCTGTAAGAATTCTAGACATGGGGGGAATTTCCTTGCACTCGCTGATCTGGTATATAAAAGTAACGCTTTAAATGCCTGGAGATTATTGATTTTGTTGTTTACTTGGGGAAGTCCAGTGGGGTGTCCTTTAAAGCAATTACTTAAAGTGCCTCAACCTGTTAAACAAATCTAAAAAGAAGCCCCAGAGGAAGACCCTAGCTGGTGGAACCAGTGGCCTGGCAAGGCTGATGAAGTTCCGGGGCCAGAGTAGACCAATGTTTCTCAGTTTCGGCAGATCCAAGGGTCCCCTGGGGAGATTATTAAATATATAGATGCCCTCTGCAACTCACTGAATCTGAATCTATGGCAAGGGGCCTGAGTATCTCTATTTTTTAACAAGTTCTACAGATAAATCTTTTCTATACCCAAGTCTGAGGACATTAGACCCAACCATTGGAGAACTCTACTGGTCAGCCTTTCCTAAAGGGCCCTGCTGCTCACGCTGAGGAATGCTGCAAGAAACTCCTGTACAGACTCACTCCTGAGTTACTGCAGACATGATGTTGAAGCTGTTTCTTTGTCCTTTCTATGACACGCCATTGGAAAAACAATTCTTTTAGCCCTGCTGGCCCAGAAAATTTTGGTTTATCCTTAAGAGTTAATAAAACCTGAGGGAAGGAGATCGAGAGCAATGACTATATATAATAATCATATTTCTGATTTTATTTTGGTGGATAGAATATTCTCCCTAATTTTAACAGCTTTCTTTTTGCCTATCGACCATATATAACTCTTGAGTTTCTACCAGACACGTCCCTCTATTATACCCATATTTTCCTATGCCATCATTCAAAATTTTGTCTCCTATTTATCATATTGTTTATACTCTTGCAAGCTGCCCCAAAGCCTTTGTAGAAGGAGAAATGATGTGTGAGTGTGAGTATATATGTAAGTTCATTTACTTATCTACCTGGTTGAATTTCTTTGGTGCTGGCGATCTCGTGCCATCAGCAGCATCTCGGCGCCTCTCTCTATTCCTCAAATCCTTTTGCCTTCTCGCCAAGGAGGTTACTGAATGGAAGGATGGGCCATTCATTAAAAGCTGCATGGAGAATGCTGTGATTAAAATGAATGGTTTTGAGAGCTTTACAATGCAGCAAATCTAGATGGTATTTCCACCAAGGCTCCTCTTCCTTCCCCACCCTTGCCTCCACTGGCTCTGGGGTTTGGTGAGCCTGGCTGGTCACAGGGATCACAGCATCACTTCCTCCCTCAGCCATCTCTGGAGCACAGTCAATCCTCTTGACCTTGGCCAGGTGCCTGCCAGTTCTTGCAGAAGCAGCAGGCCAGAACATGCGACTGGAACAGAATAAATCCCTCTCTCCACTCCTAGGAAAACAGCTCCTGGTTTACATGCAATGACCGGGGCTTGGGAGTCTCATCCTCAAAGGGCAAAGATGGCTTTACTAGAGGAAGAGATTTGTTTTACCACTCACACCTTTAATCTGCTCTGGCGGAAGTGGCTCCCACAGTGGGCACATCTGAAACAGGAATCCACATCTCAAGACTTTCAGCTAAGACCCTAGAGAAGTGATTACTCAGCCTGCAGCACTGCAAACTGCCACGGCCTTTGCACATTGCACAGATCACAGGATGCCCACAGAACCAGTTTTCCATAAAATTCTTGCAAAGGCTCCTCTGACTCTTCTCTAAATTGAGTCCCCTGAAACACATTGCACTCCTACAGAAAAAGCTTGAAATAATGAGATAGCTTTATTTTTGCTTCCTGACCCAGCACCATTGCTTTTGTCTAGAATTTGGCTATGTTCATCTTCCTTTCAGAAATAAATCGACAATTCGACACGCTTTCTACTGGTTTCTCACTGGACATAGCAACCCTTTCTGTAATTTTGATGGTAATTTTTTTTTCCTAGGGAAGCAAATGGTAGCAGGAGGGTTAAGTGGTCCGCAGTGCCTACGGCAGCCAGCTGCGAACAGAAAGAACAAGAGGCCACCACTCTAAAGAGACATAGTGAATTTAGGTAAGTTGCTTATGAGCTTATGTAGCATCTGCAGTTGATTTATCTCCACAAGGGAAATATTCTCTCCATTGGCAACTAAAGCACGTGGGCTCCAAGACTGAGCCTAGAGTTACGTAGTAGCAGCTAAGGGGTCAGGATGGCTCCTGTGTGCCAAGGCTCAGAGCCTGTTGTATTCGTCAGTACCCAACTTGGCCCGTGGTCAGCTGACCAGCGAAAGAGTGGAACGAAAGGAAAAATGCTGGTGGGATGGCCACATCGCACATGCCCGGAGCCCGTTTACCTGACGCCCTGCCTCCTCTGAGATGCAGAAGCCATGGTGTGTCTCCCCGACACTCTCTCAGCTCAATTAGTTTTACCAGAGACACAGAGAGTTAGTAATCTAAAATAATCTGCTTTTTTTTTTAATTCAGTAATGTGTTTGTTTTTGCCTGTAAATGATTTGACTTCAGAGCACATAAAGTAAACGGGAAATCTCAGCATCATTCTCAGGGAGGAGCTGTTATTCAGAAAATATCTATTTTGGTACCCACAATTTTTTCCCCTTTCTCTCTCCTTTGGGGAGGATGAAAGCTGCAAAGCCATTTATCTCCCCTAAATTAGCCATGTGACAACGCTGAGCTGTTAATAACCCACAGCATTCGTGTTTATGCTCGAGAGAGGTCAAGCGGTGATCACCACGAGGGACAGCAACCAGACTAAATGCAAGCGACACACAGCAGAAAAGCAGCCCACGTAGGCACAGAGTAGGAGGGAAAGAACAGCTGCAGCCCAGACAGCCCCCAGCCGACGTGGAGGGACAAGAGGGGTTGTGATGCCCCCTTCCAGGGGCCGTGGTGCTGCAGCCGCCCAGCTTGACGGAGGCGAGGCCCCAGGGCTGCAGGCGCGCCCACAGGCTCCCGGCTCTCGGCTCCTGTGCTTGTTCTCACCTCTGCTGACCAAGCCCTGCCGTCCAGATGCCGGCTTCTCGGGGCCGTGGCCGCCTCTGCCGCTCAGGACCCAGAGGGTGCTGCCACTGTGCCCCGAGTCTCAAACTTGGAACAGGCCTTTGCTTACTTGCCCCGCCACCAGCAAATGTTCTTATTTCTCGGGTGGGTGTCAGGGCCTAGCCAGAATCTCCTGTCGCTTCAAACCCTTGCATTTCATCACCACTTCCTAGAGGCTTTCTTTATGCCACTGTGGCAGGAGCTAAGTGTGATGCCCTGCTACCTCTCTTGTGAGAAACCAGAGCGAAGGCTGAATGCGAGACGTACCTGCAGAGAGGCAGGAGCCCCCTCTGTATCCGACGGCCCTGGTGCACATCCCAGCTCCCTTGCTTCCTTCATCACTGACCCTCTCGTCGTCTCAGTTTTCCCACCAGACAAGGTGAATTATATGTCAATACCTACAAAGGTTGTTGGGGCATTAAGTGAAGGGAACTATGATCTTTGTTTAGCAAAAACATGTTAGTTATTATAACAATGATGACAATTATGAGTGAGTCCAGGGTTACTGCAAAAATGGAAATCATTCCAAAATGTCTGAATTTGAGGCAATCCCAGCAGAAGGAGAAGCAAGAAAAGCTTCAACTCCTGGGAGAGCATTTCTTTGAGGAGAAGCCAGGCCTTCTAACAAAGACTGAGTAACCTAAGATGCCCTAGGGGCTCCCAAGTCCCTGTTAAGCATGAAGTAGCCCCCAGAATAACCTCTTCAGGCTTCTGAAATGTTCAGGATAAAGACATTAACAATTGCCTTCTGGGTTGAAATATAAAATACTTGAAACGTCAGATAGGGCTGATCAGAGAAGTAGTGATGGGAACCCCTGCTGTTTCAGTAATGGACAGTGGTTCGTAAAGGACAGCGTCGCACACGCTCATCATAAAACATTGTGCAGCTACGGAGAGCTGCATTTATCTCGCAGCACCAGAGCTTCCATTTAGGCAGCAAAGCGCTCACCTTAGGAGTTAATAAAATCATAATGGGCAGGCATCTCAGATTCTTAATTTCCTTCAGTAGTTGAGGCACTTTATCTCTCAGGAAGTCTACAGAGTCCTTTGGATCCACACCTTCATGTCTATTCCTAGTAGAGTGATAATTGTCGTTCCTTCTGGCTGCCTAGCATCTGAATCCCTTTACTACATGGCCCACCTTTAAAATAGAAGCTAAAAGCGCAAGACACTTGTTTTCCCAGTCTCCCTTGAAGCGAGGCAGGCCTGGCTCAGCCGCCTGCCTGCCCCTGCCTGGACTCCGAGTGGGGAGTGAGAAATGCAAAGAAGCAGGGGCCGCTTGGGGTGTTGCTGCAGCTCGAGGGGCAGCCGCATTTCGAGGTCTGAATCCTGCCCCAGGGGACCCTTCTCAGGCAGCCCCCGGTGGTGGGTAAGAGAAGCAACACACGGAAGCAGCTGAGCCTCCTCGGAGTCGTTGCACGGCACACCCGTGAGCATCATTCCTGTGTGCACAGCCCCGAGGGTGGCTCTCAGGCCTCCCCGGGTGCTTCTAGGAGTCCTAACTGTGAAGTCGATGCTCCCGCTCGTGTTAGCATATTCTTCCATCTCACGCTAACTCCTGCTCATTCTTTTAGATTGGGCTTAAGCATCATCTCCTCAGAGAAACCCTCTTGACATATCCCTGCTCCCATCAGACTCTTCAGACTTCTCGACATCAGGGACTAGGTCTAATTTATTTTTTTTAATCACAAGTGCCCAGAACTGTAGATATTCAATAAATGCATCTGCATGACTCTTCTATGGCTAACATAACTAATTATCACAGACTTGTTAGCTTAAAAAACAACACAGCTTTCTTCTCTCAACAGTTCTGGAGGCCAGAAGTCTGCAATCAGTTCCACTGGGCCAAAATCAAAATGTGGGCAGGGCTGTGCCCCTCAGTAGGCTCCAAGGAGAAGCTGTCCCAGCCTCTCCCAGCCTCTGGTGGCTGGGGCTCCTTAGCTCGTGGCTGTGTCGCTCCATGTTCTGCCTCTGTGGTCATTTTTCCTTTTCTTCTGTCTGCGCTCTTCCTCTGCCTCCTTCTGACAAGGACATTGGTGATTGCATGTAGGGCCCACCCAGACAATCCAGCATGCTCCCCCCCTCTCAAGACCCTTAAAACATAATGACATCTGCAAAGCCGTTGCCGTATAAGGAAACACCCATGAGTTCTAGGTTAGGGCCTAGACATCTTGGGGGGCCACTATTCAACCTACCTACCTCATAGGTCATGGACTGCATAAATTTCCATAAAGTAAAGCACTAGTCTCCTCACTTTCCTATCACACTGTCCTCAAAGTTGTTCCCATGTGAAAGGATTTTCGTCCTTCACAAACTACCCCTCCTTGAGCTGAATCCACCTTGGGTGCATATCTACCTGGTGACCAGAAGTCCTTGTGAAGTTCACTCATGCTGTTATGACAGTCCTCTTCCTGGTGCCACTGCTGCTGGCCTTGAACAAAACTGTTACATGAGCAGAATGGCTGCACTCTGATGTCAGGAGGCCTGGTGTCCAGCCTCTTCCTCCTGTGGGACCACGGATGAGAAATCCACCTCTCTGGGCCTGGGTTTCCTCATTCAGAGGAGAAGGACAGACTAAACTCTTCCCAGCTCAGCTGTGCTCTCTCCTTCTTGTCACAAAAGAACACTTTCTATGCGATCCCACTGACGTGGCTCAGGAAGAGGGCTCACTGACTCGTATCGTTCAGGAATGCTTCCCTAGGTGGTCAGACTCCAAAGGAACCTAAGAAGTGACGATCACAGAAACCTAGGATATGATGATGCTTATGTCTGGTGGGCTTGGGAGGACAGAGAGGATTTGGGGAGCTGGCAATTTTCTATTTCTTAATCTGGGTGGTGGACACCAGGGCCTTTCCTTCATACCTACTTGTCAGTTTGTACGTATGTGCTTTACTTCCTTGCTTTTATTTAAATTTCTATTTTGCAACATTTATTTTTCAACATTTGCAAAGTAGAGACAATAGTATAATAAACCCCACTTCAACAATTATCCGCATCTTTCTGGTTTTGTTTCACATAGGCGTGCCTCCCCATTTTGGGAAGCAGAAGGATTTTAAAGCCACTCCCGGTGTTTCACCCACAAAAGTTTTAGTATGTATGAATGCATATGTATATATATTATGAATATATACATTTTATGTGTGAATATATATATATATATATGTATATAAAAGGCAGAAATTCTAAGCAGGGAAAGAGCTGTGTGTGTGAGTACTGTGTGTGCATGCATGTGTGTATGCCTGTGAACATGTGTGTTCATGTGTGTGTACATGGACCTGTGTGCCTTGTGTACACATTGTGTGTGCATGGGTGTATGCACTGTGTGTGTGCGTGGTATGTGCACATGTGTGTGCATGTGTGTGTGTGCGTGCATATGGGAGGCCATGTGTCCACAGCGAGATGTCTGCTTTGGGTTGAGGAGCAGCTATGCCAGTGGCTCAGCTTGGGGTCATGGTCCTGGCCCCCAGTGATGGAGCTGGACACATAAATGAGCACAGTTAGCTCCAGGAACCCAGAAGAACTGTGACCCTTCAGGTTTCAAGGGGTCTTGTAGGGCTAGATAAATCAAGTGCAAGCTTCACGTCTGTTTTTTCATTTCTGTCTGCCCAGCACCCAGCACAATGAGATGCCCAGAGTAAGACCTCAATAACTGTTATGTAAGTACATGACTATGGAAGAGGCTGTCTCTAAAGAACCCTACAGTTCAGGGGATGTTTGGGAATTTTTCTCATGACTTTAAGCAAACTACCTTGCTCTTGGAGAGAGGGAGGAGGTCATGAGCTTCTCCAGGGAACAGCAGCAACCCCACACTGCTGGTGGGAAGGAGGCAGCTGGTTCCCAGCAGAAGCGGGTAGGGATACTGAGGCAAACATCTGTGTCTCTAATGTAGCCTCAACAGCAATTTATGCTGTTGCTGGAGAAACCCGGAGTCAGGTGTTTAACTAGTACAAGTTGTAAGAGTCCGTGTCTTGTGAAGTAGGGGTAGGAATGGGGCTACAAAGTATAAAGAGCAGTTCTCAGATCCAACCTGGGTCTAAGTCCTGGTGCTGCCAGGCTCTGTCTGCAGGCCTCTGAGTCCCGGGCACCACGCAGAGGGGCCAAGAGAAGAGGCCAGTCTAGAATCTCATCAGCTTCCTATCAAAACCTGCCCATTCTTCAGGTCTACTCCAGCCCTCTGTTTCCAGAAGCTGTAGTCCACAGGAAGCCCTCCGTCCTCCTTGCTCCTACCTCGGTGACTTCGTCCTGGCTGTTCCGTCTCCTGGGAGCGCTTTTCCCCCAGATTTTCTTGTAGCTTGCTCCCTGGCATTCTTGAAGTTCCTGTTCAAACATCTCCTTATTTGAGAGCTCATCCCTGGCCATGCTATGTAAGCCAGATGACAATCCCTACCTCCCTACCCTTGCTCCTCTATCTCTTGTACTCTCATTATTTTTTTTCCCCAACCCCGATTGTCTGTCTCCCCACCACATGGAGCTCATAGAATATAAGCTCTATGGGGACAGGGTCTTTGTCTGCTTTCTTCCTAGTTGTGTTTCCAGGGCCTGAGCAAATGCTTGACATGCAGTGGCAGCTCACTTCCTATTTGTTGAATGAGTAAATGATGGCATTTCTTGTCTGGCTATGCCTATCACTAACGCTTTATTACCTTTCACATTTTGTCTTCCCAGCGGGACTCCTTGAGGGCCTGCGTGGGGTCTGTTCCTGTTTTTATTGCCTCTTATTCACCCATTTGTGAGGGCAGATTCCTGCTCTAGGCCTGTGGAGAAGGCCAATACACAACACCCAGTACTGGACAGATGAGACCAGCAGTCATTTGTTGGTCACATAGCTTGGGGGATGAGGACATTGCACACCACACAGGACTACCTGGAAGTTTCGTTCAGGACCAGAGTGAACAAGGAGGAACCGTGAGGGCAGGCTTTGTGGCATCAGGAGGGTGGGAATGACCCTTGGCTCCCATGGAAAGATGCGATTGGCTTTCTTGAATAATTGTGTGAGTCCTGGGACCTGAGGCCCAGCCCTCAGGGATAGGCAGGAACTGTACCTGCTGCCCTGGGTAAGAAGGGTCGTTTAGCTGGGAGACCGTATCCCACGGAGCAGAGTACGGAGGGAAACTGCAGGTAGGCCATTCGAAGCCCTCCTGGTCCCACCAGGAATGCCATGTCAAGGGAGTACATGGTACTGGCCATAATTCTAGGCCTCACAGCACAGTTCCTCTCTAGTTTATGTGCTGGAATGGGGTTCAGTGACCAGTGTTGGGGTCCCGGTGTGTCTCTTCATTAAGCCCCACTTTGGCCTGTTACTCCTGCCTCGTCTTGGTGCCTCAGCCCTGTTATTGCCCAACCAGTTCCTGGGCACCTC
The DNA here is from genome assembly GCA_029783875.1 of Phataginus tricuspis. Lineage (NCBI taxonomy): Eukaryota > Metazoa > Chordata > Mammalia > Pholidota > Manidae > Phataginus > Phataginus tricuspis. The sequence goes on from JAQQAC010010882.1 coordinate 3,125,555, forward strand.
GTCCTCTCAATCCGGGGGACTGGCTCAGCTCACCCACTTTCCTGGACTTCCTTGTACCTCCTCCGGGCCCGCGCCCTGTGCACGGTACTTCTTTTCTCTGATAACCTGGGGTTTCCCATGCACTGTGCTGGGCCCTGTGCCTCTCGCTCCTCCCTGCCTGCCTGTGGCAGTGTGACAGCTCCTGACACCCTCCCCAGAAGGACTGCTCCCCTCTCCTGAGCAGCTGAGGAGAGCATTTTTCTGTGGAGCCTGTGGAGGGGGTCAGACTGAAGCCTGATTTCCTCTGCAGTCTTACTGCACCTGCCCGCGGGTGGCAGCTCAATGGCTTTGCATCCTGTGAGTCAGATCCAGAAGGTCTTTGGCGCTGACCAGTTAAGGCACTGCTATGTGGCAGCCCTGCAGGTGCAGCCCCCAGATCTCCCACTGCAGCCACAGCTGGAGGGCTCCCACATCACCCTCACATCTGCCCAGAGGCCGTGCTTCCCAGCGACAGGGCATTCGTGGATATAAGGAGGCCCTTTCCTGGCAGACTCTGAAGCCCAGTCTTGACCTTTCTCCTTCCTACCTTCTCTCTCCTTCATGAGGGCGGACTTGTGTCTTAGTCTAATGCCTCTCCCAGCCTGCTCCTGCTCCCTTCCTACTTACCCTCGTGGGCATTTCCCCCATCATCTGGACATCTAATCCCGTCCTGGTGTCTGCTTCATGGAGGATGCCAATTTACAAGGCTGCCATGGTGTCAAAGTCTTCAATGGTCCCAAGGCCCCAGTAGCAAGTGGGGAGGGCGTGGGCACCCAGAGGGGCTGGTCAGGAGCCACCTTCACTCGTTGGACTTCAGGGGAAGGCCATCTGTCAGGGTCAGGAAAGGCAGGGCTTCAGAGTCAGACGAATATGGGATCAAACTCCCTGAGCAGACGCCGGATCCTCAGTGAGTCTTGTAGCCACTTTATGCCTCAGTTTCCAAAGTTGCCAAATGAGGTGGTTGTGAGAATTAAATAGGACATTGTGTGTCCAGAGTTTGGGAACAGTAGATAGCAAGAGTCTGGAATAAGCCATGGTCAGTGAATGACAGCTGAGGTTGCTCAGACTGCCCAAGCTATTTTCTTTCTAGTAAGAGTTCATCCACAGACATTTAAGACTAGCAGACGGAGTCCTCAGGCGGGGATTACCTTTGTGTTGAATCAGACTCGCTCTGAAGCCCGTACTTGCCCAGGGCATCAGCCAGCAGGTCCAGGGGGAGTCCCAGCCCCCAGCAAATGTGTGGAGACTTGGGAGGCCACACCGGAGCACTGATATTCCTTGGAGACCCCTCTGCTCTCAGCAGCCACCACAGGGCCCCCTGCAAGTCCTGTCACCCTCTTTTAGCCAGATCTCTGACTTCTCACCTAGCCTTCCTGGACCCCAGGTTCATCTATGAAACGTGGAGGACAGGGATGCTGCACCCAATCTCCCACTTGCCTTCCCGCTCTGTGCATGTGCTACAGACCACGCTCAGATATGCCCAACCTCTCAGCCACAGCCTCAGCCTGCCCTTGAATATCAGGGCTGATGGGATGCCAGGGATTTTAAGGCCTTTATTCTCTAAACACACTTAATCTCTGATCATCGAGCACAGGGAGGATTTGCAAAGCAGGGTAAACCTAAGCATGTTTAACTTACAGCTTTATAACATCTTTTTTAATCAAAATTTTCTAGAAACAAAGAGGCTGAAATCTAAAAACAACTGAACAAAATGTTTTCAACTGAAAGGGCTCAGTCCCATGGCGATGGTCAGGTGATTCCCCATCTTGCCTAAAGGGAGAGGAGAAGCCTTGGGAGAAAGAATGCAGCGCTGTGGGGGGTGCACCCAGATAGGGATCGCTACCCTGCCCTGGTTCTGCAACCCTGCAAGGGAGGCGTACACCCAGGTCCCCAGAGAGCGGGGCCACTGTCAGAGGCTGTAACGAGTCCCAAGGTGCTAATTAACAGGGAGACAAGCTCAGCTTCCCCTGCAGACCCAGGCTGCCCCCACCTCCAGCCTGCCTCTCCCCTCGTCTCCTCTTACTTGGAACAGGGCTCGCCATCAGCTCCCTGTAGTCCCAGGAGAATCCCTGCTTCTCTGGGAGCAGGAGGCAGGCAGATTCCTGCTCACAGATGGGAGAGGCAGATCTCTGTGGCTGCTCAAAATCTGCGGATGCCATACATGAATCTTCTGCAAGAGGTGTATAATCCTACATCCCTGGGCAAGCCACCCCCAGAAGCTTTGAGAGTGAGTATGACACCCTCTCCCCTCAGGTTCTCCACCCCCCATGCCCCTCCTAGGCTGCAGGCTCACTGTGTCCCCCCAGTTCTTGTAGTGGTCAAGCACCTGGCCTTGTCTGCTTCCTCTTCCACCATGCTCATCCATGGCTCATATTTATCACACCCTGCAAATGGGGTCCCCTGAAATTCCTCTCTCCACTAGCATAATGAGCTTTTCAAGGGCAAGGAGTAGGAGTTGTTCATGTGTCCCCAGCAATGGCAGAAGGGACATTGCAAATGGTCAGTGGAAGCAAGCTATGAAGGAAGGGGCCTGGGGCTGGCCTGGTCATGAGGGCCCTGGGAGTGCAGGGAGGACGGAGCACCCGAGTCAGGACCCCCAACATGGGTGGCCTGCAGGCTTCTCTCTGTTTACTGCCCCGTTGACATCCAGCATGACCTCCACAGTGATGTCAGATATGATAGGGTGTGATGATATTTTGTCCCAAGAAATCCTATCAAAATATAAAGAAGGGAAAACAGCATCTAAGGAACAGGTCACCTCAATATATAACAGGTTCATTATAGGCCCTGGCTAGTGACTTCCACTCCTCTGACTCAGTTTCCCCTGGAGAAGCAGTCTTCCTGTGGGATTTGCCCAGCTGGGAACTTGAGCCCAGCAGGTAAGCAGGAAGAGGCAGCACCTGGGTCACCTGCTCAGCTCTCCTGAAACAGCACTGTGTGATCTTAGGCAAGTCATGCTCTCTAGACCTCAGTTTCCCTACTGGTGGGCCCCATCCAGCTTGAATATTCTAGAGGCTGTGATTTCACCACACACTCTTATGTCGGGGGGACTTTAGGCTGAGCTGAGTTGTGTGCAGTTCATGGGCAGCAGGGCTGGGCTACCCATCCTTCCTCCAGGGACAGCATCCCCGAGGAAGCCTGCAGCAATCCCAGCAAGCTGCCAGCAACCCACTATTTCTCAGTGGTGACCAGAGGGGCCTGGCTCAAAACCCCAACAGCACATGGTTGCCGTACCTCGGCTCCCCTCCTTGTCACCCACCTCTCAGTCCCCAAATGAAAATCTGCCAGAAGCCAGAAACGGGAAATCCAGTATTTATTTTTGAAAGATGGATCCCAAAAATGAGCACCTAACAGCACATAAGATGATTCTTCAGCTATGTTCTAGTCCAGAAGTTCTCAAAGTATGGTCCAGGGACCTGTGGGTTTCTGAAAACCTTTCAGCAGATCTTCAAGATCAAAACTACTTTACAATAATGCTAACATATTATTTGTCTCTTCATTCTTGTTCTCTCACTAGCATAGTGAAATTTTCCAGAGGCTGCATGAGATGTGATACTGTAACAGATTAAATGTAGCTATGAGAATCCAGATATCGTATTTTAAGTCAGATATCAAAGAGATTTGCAAAAATGTAAAACAAGGCCTTTCTTTTCACTATTTCTTTTGGAAAATCCGGGTTGCTTTTTCTTTTTGAGGTATATTATGTTAATGTGTAATGGGTTTATTGTTTAAAAAGAATTTAGTCGTTTAAGAGTTTCTCAGCTTTGGTTTCTGATATGGTAAATATTACTGGATATAATACTCATGAACAAAGGTTTCATGGGGCCCTCAACAATTTTTCAGAGTGCAAAGAGGTCTTGTGACCAAATAACTTCAAAACTGCTGCTGAGCTCAGTGGGAAAGGATGGGCTTCTGTGCCGCCTCTGCCTGCTGGCCTCCTGGACTTAATTTCCCAGCTGGGTGGATTCCTCCAGGCACAACAGCTTCTCCAGGGGCACTGAGTCAGAGGAGAGCAAGTCATCTCTGGACTCAAAAGCCAGCTCCACTACCTCCTAGTCATGCAGTCTTGAGCAAGTCACTGAACTTCTCTGGCCTCTGTTTCTTCTTCTATGGAGGGAGGTGTCATAATGAGGTGTTTACTGTCTGGCACTGGTGATGGGCTTGGTGGGTGTCGGTCTGTCCCTGCTTCTCCAGCACATGGGCCCTTCTCCAGGACAAGCACACTGAGGGTAACTGCCCAAGGAGAGATGCTTTCCAGTCCTTGCCACTGATACCAAATCTAGCTGCCTCCACATCTCTAACTGTTCCCCGGTGCTGGCCCTGCTGCTAGGCCAGGGGTTGCACTTTGAGAACCACTGATGCGGGCCTTTAAGAGTTCAAATCCTGCAGATGACAAAGAAGTGTTTTATCTCCCTGATATTTAATGAAATCCAGGTCCTGGGAGGGGAAGGGGCTCCTGGGAGTAAGAGCTTTCCAGAAAGAGATGGGAGGGGGCCTCTGACCAGCCTCATTAACTCTTCTAGCACAAATCATTTCCGTAAACAAATCCTTCACTCACAGATCCCACCTTGGGAAGCCTTTCTACCAGGAGACAGAGGAAAGTGAGGGCCTCGTCAACAGGGTACAGTACCTGTCACTCAGCTCTCCACAGCCCTGGCTGCTTCCTACCCTCTTGACTTCCTCGTCTTCCTTCTCCCTCTTTTTCAGCCCAACAGCTTGTGGCTGAAAACTGGAGGCTTGGCAGCCCCTGGGGCTCATGGGAGCAGGGGTCCTGCAGCTGACCCCCAACAGTAGGTGTCTCAGCGTCACTGGAGACTGAGGAGAGAGGCCCTTCAGTGGCCTGGCTAGCACCTGCCTCCAGGAGGGTGCAGGAGGGGGCTTCCCTGAACCTGCTTCCTTTTTACTCCCCAATATGTAAAATTCTTTCCCTTTTGTTGCTTACAGCCAACTTTCAATATTTTTAGCAGTTCTAAGACATCCCCAAGAGACCTCCTCCTTCAAAGCCAGCATCTCACTTTGGGAAGCTGTGGACACAGAGCTGCTATTTTTTTCCATAAACACATCTTCCCCACAGGGCTGGGGGAGAGGTTCTCCGTGCATTTATGTGAGTCCGAGGTGGGAAGCAAAGGGAAGAGGTGCTTAGCCGCCCTCCTGCAATGACGACGAATCCTGCAGTGCAAAATCTTCCCTCCCTAGCAGTGTGGACGTGGATGTGTTCAGGCCCCGGCAGCTCGATAGATACAAGGGAAGGATGGTAAAGGACCTCTGACACGTTAGAATGGAGGGTCCGTCCCCAGTGGTGGTAGCCAGTCTCTGCAGAAAGAGCATCCAGTGTTTGCTTGCAGTGAGCTGACACAGAGGCAGCATGTACCCTGAACAGCAAGAGTGACACCACCCAACTCCCTCCCTGGGAACCACACTCAGGTTGTCAGCATCAAGCCGCCTGAGCTTTGAACTGGGTCTGTGAGCATCTGGGCTTTATCTCGACTTTTTTCATGCACCCGTTAGCAAGATGTGCCCTAAGGTATCAGACAAGGCTAAGAGAGGTTCTTGTTTGCATCTGGGAGTGCTCAAAGGGTTTTCTGTATCGATGAATGGTAATTGCTTCTTCATTTTACACTATTTCAGCTTATGATGGGTTTCATTGGAACACTCTGCTTTGGATAGGAGGCAACCTGTACCTACTTACAAGTGTCGTGAGACGTTAGTTACTCTCTGTATCAAAAGCACTACCTGAGGGAGTCTGTGAACCTCAAGTGAACAGCCGGCAGCTGCCCCACCATGCGTTCCCGTCATCCCTCCCCAATGATCCCCAGCTCCAGAGGAGCCACGGGAAGGGGCAGGTACCCGAGGAGGCAGTAAGTGTGCGGACAGCACTGCTCTCTGGCGTCAGAACACTAGATTCGAGCCTCACCGAGCACCACGGAGCCGGTCAGTGTGCCCAACTAGCAAGGCAATGTGCTTCCTGGTGCTCCGCCACTCTCTCCCCTACGGGGCGAGGACCACACCTGAGGAAGAACCAGAGCTCCTTCGGACAGGAGAAGGTCCCGGAGAGCTGTTAGGTGCCATTTAGAGGCCGACCCTGTTTTTCTGAGCAGGTTGGTGACTGGAAGCCAGGGCTGCTGGCCTGGGAGGGCTGGCCCTCTCCAAGCCTGGCCTTCCCTGGCTTTAACAGCTGCAGCACGTTCCTTCTAGCAGGGCTATGGGCCTCCCACCTTGGCTGGGAGCCCAGAGGAGCCCTTGCTGAAGAGACATTTGGACCTTCTCCCCAGAGCACCCAGCTTCTATTTATTTCCCACCCTGGCCAGTGTTCTGCTGACCTGATACTATAACCACATAATTATGTTATTAGCTTATGATGAAGCACAGTGCACAGCGTGTCCTGCTGGAGAGGATTAGATTAAATCGCGGCTTCAGCAGAGGGAAAGGAGAAAAGGCGAGAGGGCAAGCTGGACTTGCAGGCACATACCTGCGGTGCTCAAGGAAATCTGGACATCTTCTGGGCCTCCCAGTGCCCCCATAGGCGAAGAAATGAGGCCAGAGAAAGGGGATGACTCGCCTGGAAACTCACTCCATCAAACCCAGATCAAGGGGCACCAGTGTCGCCCCATGTCGAATAGGCTTTGGCAGGAATTCCCAACAACGTTGGGAAAAGAGGAGAGATGCTTTCCCCAGGCAGAGATGCAGCTCACAGGACAGAGAGCAAAATGCCCGCTCTGAAGGCTTAGGACCCGCACGTCTGGGCAGCCCTAAGAGCAGGGCCGTGTCGGAGCCCAAGTGGAGCCCACGATCTGTCACCCTGCAGCAGCTGTGGGACTGGGCCCAGCGCAGAGCAAAGCACGTGTGAGCCTCACTGCCCGGGGCCGGGGCCTGCGGGGCTGAGGGCTGTGGGCACTCTGATCTGGGTGACCCCACACTGCAGGTTTATCCCGCCTCCGAGCCTTTGCTCCTGAGTTTCTTTCCTGCTGTCCGATGCCCTCTGCAGCCCTTCCTCATGTAAGAGCCCTGCTCCTGGAATCATCGGCCTGAATGAGGTGTCACTTAGCCTGTTGTCTCCTCTCTGACCTTCCTTCAGACAGCTTGCTCTGAGCCATCTGCATGTCTTTGTGCCCAGCACAGGGCCTGATATCAACAAGATGCTCCAGACACTGTCCATATGAACAGTTGTTCAGATGGGACCCAGTGGCATTAGGAGCTGGCTGGACATTCTTGGGCAGGATATGTGGAGAACCCAGGTGCCCTGCTGATGAGTTCAAGGATGCAGGGTGGCCGCTGCTCCATTTCCCCTGCTTCCTGGGAGCTGGGGAAGAGAGGGGGTCTCCTCACAGAGGAGGCCGCAGCTGTGAGGAGAAAGGGATGCTGACGCTGGCAGCCAAGTGGGGCCAGAGAGATGCATGGGGGGCCGTAGATGGAAATGCAGAAGTAGGAAGGCAGAAGGCAGACCCCCCACACAGAGGCAGGCAGGGGACTTCCGAAAGCTAACTTTGCCCAGCTTTTGTCCTCCAGCTCCAGACACCTAACCATGCTTCCTCCCAGCCAGAGGGCTCTGCATACCCATCTCCCCGGCTGCACACAGGCCATGCCCAAGCCTCCTTCCTGCCTCTTCCACGCTTGGAGGCCCGAGCGGTGCTGGAGAGCTGTGTGGCTGTACTTGGCTGCATGCTGCTGCTCTTGCTGGCACCCTGCTAGGTTTCCCAGGATCTCTGGTCCAAATGTTCCCACCTCCCGGAGGCCCCAAACACACACCCGTCCCAACCGCACTCAGCGATGACCTCATCTTCAGGGAGACTGGAACCACACAGAGTAAACGCCTTTAGATTCCATCCTTAAAATACGGTTCCTCAACCCAGCTGGTCTTCAGGCCGCTGCCCCGTGTTTCCCCTTCCTGTCGCTGCTGAGCTTTGTGAAGGAGGCACTCCAGGTGCCTCTAGCCCCTCTCCTTCTCCCATTCCTCCACCCTGCCGCTCGCGGACTCAACCCAGAACTCCACTCAAAATAAGCACCTGGACAGATGGTCACAGCATATTGAGAGATGGAAAATGCAGATGATAAAACAGGATGCATGCTACAATTCCTTTTTTCTTAAAAAAAAATTTTAAGTATTATATTTACATATTTTGTCTATAAATGGTGTATAATAATAGTAGCTATCTCTGAGTAATGCAGTTATGGTGATTTTTAAATTCCTTTTCATCTATATTTACATTTTTCTCAGTGAATGTGAATTACTTGTGAAAAAGTTGTAAGCTGTAGGGAAAAAAAGGCAACAAACTGCTTTAAAAATGTTCAATAGTAACCTTAAATCTCATGACTTACATCACTTAGGCTGTGGCTGACATTACTCCTTATACTCAATGAATCACAGGTGGATCAGAGTTAGAAGTGGAAAGTGGAACAATAAAAGAATTAGAAGAAAATATGGAAAGAAATTATAAATATAAATATAAAAAATTAGAAATTATTTTTATCATAATCACAGAGTAGTCGAGACTTTTCTGAGCAACTCACTAAAGCCACAAGCCACGGAAGAGCAGATGAATAAATCTAATGGCGACAAGTGCAATAAACAAATCAGAATACGGAGGACAGAGTGGAGGAAATTATTTACATGTGAGTCTTGGTTAGTTTTCTTAAACTATAAATGGCACGTTTAAGTCAATAATATCAATTAATCAACAGAAAAGGACCTGGAGAAACACTTCACCGATAAAGATATACTTAGCACACATGAAAAAGGATGTAAAACTTTTAAAGAAAAGACACCATTTTCTACCTATCAGACTGGCAAAGGATAAATATATTGATCAGGTACAATAGGGACAATAATATGCAGAAACAGATTTCCACACATATGGTGGGAGTTTAAATTGATCCTGCCTTTGCTGAGATCACTGTGGTGATATCTTTCAAAATTCAGAATTCATATGCCCTTTGAGACATCACATTCATGCCTAGGGATTTATTCTACAGACACACTTTCAAAAAGCCAGCTTTTGGTTTCTTTGATTTTCTCTAGTGCATTCCTGTTTTTAATTTCTGCTTTAATTTTTATTATTTCCTTCTGTTTCTTTCTTTAGGTTTAATTTACTTTTTTTTACTAGGTTTCCATCTTAGTCCGTTCAGGCTTCTATAGCAAAAGTACCATAGATGGGATGGCTTAAACAAAACATTTTTTCTCACAGCTCTCGGAGGCTGGGAAGTCCAAATTCAAGATGCTGGCAGATTCAGTGTCTGGTGAGGGCCCACTATGAGTTCTAAACAGCTTTCCTGCTGTGACCTAACATAGTAGAAGGGGCTATATGAGCTCCCTGGGGTCTCTTTTATAAGGACACTAATATCATTGATGAGGGCTGACCTCATGACTTAATCATCTCCCAGAGGTTCCACCTCCTAAAACCATCACATTGGAGGTTAGGTTTCAACATAAGAATTTTGGAGAGACACAAAATCCAGGCTATATTGATTCCTAAAGCAGAAAGTTAGGTAATTTTTCTTCTTTTCTAATATAAATATTTGGTGCTATACATTTCCCTCTAAACATTGCTTTTGCTGCATCCTGTTTTGGGTAACTTGTATTTTCATTTACTTTAAAATATGTTTTAATTTCCCTTGAGACTTCCTCTTTGATCCATGGGCTATTTAAAAGTACATTGTTTCATTTCCTAATATTTGGACTTTTCCCAATATCCTTCTGTTATTGATTTCTGGTATAATTTTTATATGCTACAAGAATACACATTTTATGATTTCTGTTCTTTTAAATGTGTTAAGGTTTATTTTATGCCCAGAATATGGTCTATCCTGATAAATGTTCCATGTGCACTTGGGAAAATTGTGTTTTTGTTAAAGCTTTCATTGTAAAGTGTTCAATGAATGTCAATAGGTCAACGTGGTTGATGTTGCTCTTTAAGTCATCTACTTTTGCCCTACTTGTTCAATCAATTATTGAGAGTGGATCATTAAAGTTCCCAACTATAACTGTAAATTTGCTACATATTTCAGATTTATCAGTTTTTGCTTTATATATGTTGAATGTCTGTTTTTAGGTTCATACAGGTTTGGAGTGTTATTTCTTTTGGAGAACTGACCTCTTCATTATTATGTAATATTGCTCTTTATCTCTGATCATCTTCTTTATTCTATAGTCCACTTTACCTAAAATTAATATAATTACTCCTGCTTTTGGGGGATCATGTTTTCATGGTATATTTTTCTCCATCACTTCTCTTTTAATCTATCTGTGTCTTTATATTTGAAGTGGGTTAGTTATTAACAGAATATAGTTGAGGCTTGATATTTTTAAAAATCCAATCTGACAGTATCTGTCTTTTGACTGTTGTTTACTGATATATTTGGACTAAAATCTATCACTTTTGCTAGCTCTTTTCTTTTTGCTGTATTTTTTGTTTCTTGTTTCCTCTCTTTTTGCCTTCTCTGGTTTTAATTGAGCATGATTTGATTAATTTTATCTTCTCTACTAGCTTATTTTTAATTACTTCTACTACTTTTTTTCTAATGGCTTCCCTAGGGCTTACAATGCACATTTTTAATAACCTGAGTCTATCTTTTATCGTAACATTATGTCATAATATTATATCATCTCATGTGTAGTGAAAGGATCTCATAGCAGAATACTCCCAGTTTCCTCCCTTCCATCCCTTGAGTCACTGTGATCATATATTTCATATTTACATATGATATAAACACCAGTATGTCATTGCTGTTATTGCTTTATACAGCTGTTTTTTAGAGCAACTAGTCCTAAGAAAATATTATATTTTACCTTTATTCCATTTCCAATACTCTTCATTTTTTTGTGTGGATCTATGTTTCTTACCTTAATAATATTCCTTCTGCCTGAGGAACCTCTTTTACCATATTTTGTATAGTGGTCTACTGGCAATGAATTCCCTCAATTTTTGTTTAAGAAAGTCTCCACTACTCCTTCACTTCTGAAACATATTTTCACTGGATATAGAATTCTAAGTTGACAGGTTATCTCTTTCAATCACCACTTTAAAGGTGTCACCCCATTTTTCTAGCTTCTTCTTGTTAGCATTGTTTTTGATGAGAACTCTGCCATATTCTTATCCTTGTTCCTCTCTAGATAAGGGTTTTCCCCTCTCTGATTTCAAGATTTTCTCTTTGTCTTTGTCTTTCTGCCCATCTGTATTCTTACTATTCCTTATTTACTATTATTGTTACTGGAGGCTCGCTAGCATGGTGGTAGCATGTGGAAGATGGGGGAATTTCCTCATTTTCTGATTAAGTCTCAGTCTCTTGGAGATGCACTGTCTGTCTCTCCAGATGCTGTCTTCACCACTGTATCTGCCCCTCCTCCAAGGGTAAAACTTTTACCCCTCCTCTCCTATTCCTCTCCCTTGCAACACTGAATAGCCTTCAGTATTTCCAGTTTAGGTCCTTGAAGAGAACCTCCCTGTACATTAAGGCTTTTTTCCTTCTAAGTAAGACACAGAGGCTGAGGCTGGTAGGGTGGCCTCTGGCAATACAACCCCCTTTATTATGTAAGGATGGAACATCTCTGTGGAGTTTCAGCAGTGGCTGCCACTCCCCTCCCCATAGCCAATGGTTTTGGATTTTTCCCATCCTTCCTGTGAGGGCCCAGTGAGGTTCTTGTAGGAAAAGCTAGAAAATGATAAGACTCTCCTCCCCTGTGATCAGCGGCTTCCCCCAAGTCACCAGAAGCTTCACGCTCATACTAGTCCACACCTGGCTTCCAGAAAATCACTAAAATTTCTAGCTTAGTGTTTTACCAGTGTATACTGGGCACCCAGGGCCTCTGCCCCCAGAGAAGCAGATGCCCAGGTCCTGTGTTTCCCTGCAAGCACTCCTCCCTCTTTAGGATGGTGGTTTGTCCTGTGACCTCAGTTCTCTGATGGGTTCACAAAAAGTGACTAATGTGGTGCCTGCCTGGCTTTTGTGTTGTTGTAAGAATAGGGGTTGATCTTTTCTGGTTCTCCACATCTCCTAGAGATGGACTTTCGAATGTAAAAGCATAAACATATGTACAAGGAGACTTGTCTCATCGTTTATCTAGAAAAGATGGCTGAAAACAACCTAAATGTCCCTCATAGGAAAGCATCAACAAATCATGATACAGCCATACAGTAGAATACTTTGCAGCATATCTTAATAACAATGAGCCATAGTTTAAAGGAATGAGATGAAATATTATGCAGCAATTAAAAGGAAGTACTGACTGATACAGAAACTTATTCTCACTGAAAACCACTTCGTACAATTTAAATTTGTACCATGTGATAAACTTTTGAGTCGTTAGCAAATACTCAGGTATTTCCTCCTTCTGGACCCATGGTAGGAACACATGTCCCTGTACCCTTTGAAATTTGTTCATGGGCCTGGCTTTAGCCAGTGAAATGTTAGTGAGGGAATCACATTGGATTTCATATGCTACCCACCCCCTTGGCAGGGTACCCTTGCGGGCCTAGGCTGCCCAGCCATATGCAGCAGTCCTGCTGAGACAGAGTCAGTCTGTCAGTACACGGACCACAGAGATCACATGGACATGGATTTGGGGCCACCGTTTTGAGAGCCTGAATGCCGGAGAGCAAGCAGAGAGAATAGAAGAGATGTGCAGGAGACAGGCTCGAAAGGGACAAAGACACGGAAGGGCAGGGAGATGGATAGATAAGGAGAGAGTGGGAGAGACACCCCGATGGGCACTTCTTTCTGTTTCCTGGTTTGAGTACCTTCACTCCATCTCCATGGGCTTTGTGAAAAAACACAGAATCAAAATAAACCCCAACTACCAGCAGCTGTCCTTTAGCTCCACTCCAGGGTTTGGGTTGAGGCCCAGGCACCAGCAGTTTTTAAAACTCCTCAGGTAATTCTAAAATACAAAGAGGGTTGAGAACCCCCGGTTGAGATGCATGTCTGCATACAAAACAATTTCACATTTGAGATTATGATACTTGGCTCTAGAAAAAGCAGGACTGTTCAAATTATATGGACATTTTTTAGGTTCGTGTCAAAATATTTCCAAGAAAAGGATGCCGCAACTTCACTTTCCAAGGAGCTACACTGCAAGCGGGTGATTCTTTTGAACGGGCACGTTCACTCCATCTCTCAGGCCTTTCACTGACATTGGGCACAGAAACCCCTCGTGCTCCAGGTGCTGCTTTTCTTCTTTTAGGGTGTGGTATTCCTTCTCTCCCTTTCTTGTTTCTTCCCCCTCTCGTTGTTCTTCTCTCTTTTTACTCTCTTTTCTTCTTGTTAACAGAATCTTCATATAGCTCTGGCTGGCCAGCAGGGGTCAGTGACAGGACTTGTCGCTGGTTTGGCTCTAGATGCTCCCTCGCTCGCGTTCACTTCACACTAAGTCTTGGCTGGATCGCAGGAACATGGCGAACTGAATCCCTGGTCTCCTTGTCAGGTCGGGGGCATAAATACCAATTATATAATTATAGATTTAGGGGTCAGTCGAAGGTGAAATCAGTACGTTCTCAGACGTGGTGTCCACCAAAGGCCTGCACACTTGCCGTGTGGCTCACTCCATGTGGGGACTTGCAGGCACATGCACAGACACAGCGTCCCTGCTCTTGCCTTTCTCCCGCCCTCTCTGCTCCCTTTCCACTTAGATGACAAGAGCTTTAGGGACAGGAATACTCGGGACCATAAAAACTGTAATTTAAGACACTCAGAAGCCAATCACAGAGTCTCCAGGGAGGTTCATTTCTTCATTTGTTTGTTTTTATTCTCTCCCAAAATTCTGTATTTGACTTCCTCTGAATAGTCTAAATTTAGCAACTTTGCTTGATAGACTTCTTTTTCAAAATGCAAATCCTATTCCTCAGAGTTGCCATAAATGCCACCCTCGAGGTGAGGGGACCGGGCCGGGACCTCCACCACCCCACCGGCCCTGAGGGACGAGGCACTGATCGGATCGCCCAAGGAGCCAGTTTCCAGTTCTTCTCATTCCTTTAGAGACTCCCCACCCAGGGCCGCATCTCGATGGAAGAGGATGGCCTTCCCATGTGAAGAAGGGCACCCTCTGGGCCTGGCAGGAAGACAACTACTTTCCCCAGCTCCGGATTCACGTGCAGGAGGACAGGGCAACCAAGGTGGCAAGTGTGAAAGAGGAACTATTAGGAGCTTGAAACAGCACCTCCTCTCCCAGCAGAAGAATATGCCAAAGGGGTCTGAAGGGGGAAAAGGAGGTGCAGGATCCCAGGAACAAAACCCTTTAGTCATTTCAGGAGAGGTGGATGGTCCTTTTTCACTTTTTTTTTGGCTGCGTGGAAAATTGCGCTGACTGTTGTCATATTGCAGCTATGTGATGTTTAACATCTGTTTGTTAGGAAATATTTGGATAATTGAAAACAGGATTTGTTTAAATTCCAGGCCCTGGAACAAAACTTTGCCAGGGATCTCTCCCCACCACCCACTCTTACCCTGCAGCCAGGGCCGTTGGCCACAAAATCCTGCTAGGGCCTCAGCGATGCACTGGCTACCTGGAGAACGGGCTCTTCCAAGGTTGCTAAAGACCAGACTTTGGCCTCATGGACTCAGAATGTCTGAAAGTAGAAATGCTCATTTTCATCCAGATGTAATGCTCATATTTATACAGACATTTTGGCTACCAAGACAAGACCAAGAACAGCAATAAGGAATTTCTTTATCTCCCCAATCTTACATGCCTCCAATGATCCTGAACTCTTTCTAAGCCAGACTTTATAGTTTTTAAGCAAGCACAGCTCTATTTTAAGGCAGTTCCATTATTAAGGGCTCATTACCGGGTAGCTGCAGGCAGCGCAGTCAGGATTTTGCACATATATATTAGCTGTGACAATAAGTAGCAATTATTGAGCTTTTTCTATGAGTTGGGACACAATGTTAAGGGCTTTAAATGCAATACATCAATCAGTCCTTATAGGAACCCTATATAGTACCACCATTCATTCTGTTTTATAGATGAGAAAAGGGCGACACAAAGAAGATAAGGATCTTTCCCCAAATCTGAGAAACTAAAAGGATAGAATCACCAGTTTTTAAAATGAGAACCAGTAGGGGTGAAAGTTTAGGCAGGGAGAACCATGAGTTCTATTTTTGACATGTTAAAGTCGGGGTGCCGATTAGATATCTAACTGGAAATATCATGAAAGTGTTTGGATCCAGGTGCCTGGAGTTCAAGAGCAAGGTAGAGGCTGGGAATGTGCATCTGGAGTCACTTAAACCATGGTACTGGAAGGGAAGGTCTAGGGCAAGCGTGTAGGGAAGAGGTCTGAGGGTGGAGTCTAGACACACCCACATTAGGAAGTCAGAAAGGGAAGCCAGCAAAGATGACAAGGAGTGGCCAGTGGGGGTGGCCAGGAGAGATGGACAGCAGGATACTGTGGTCCAAGCACTAGGTAAGGAAGCATTTCAAGGAAGAGGAGTGCTCAACTTGTCAAATGCTGCCAACACGTGGAATACAATGAGGATTGGACATTTGGCAAGAGGTCGTTGTTGCAGCCCTTGACAAGAGGAGTTGCCAGCGAGTGGAGGGTTCCAAGCCTGCCTGGAATGCCTGGGAGATTTAGGTGTGGAAGAAAGAGATGAATTCACTGCCACCTTTGCCTCCCAGTTCTTTGACCTCTTTAATTCCAGTGACTTTTCAACGACTCCACTTCAGCCACCCACTAATGGATCTTCTCTCCTTTCGCTCTGAATACCTGCCCTTCTGTAATCTTAAACAAAATGCTCCACGTTATAACCTCATTGCCTGTCAGCACCCCACCCCTTAACCCACTATATCCTTTCTTTCACTCTATGGAGACTTCTGGTCCCTTGATTCCTCCGTTTCTCTCTCTTCCTTTCTTCTGTTTCTTCCCTGCCAAGATGGAAATCCTTGCTCTCCCATCCGTCACACCCTCCCAAAACCCACCCGTGTATGAAGTCCACATTCTAGTTCTCAAGTGACAGAGCCCTGCTAGAGAAACTTAGACCACCTCCCAGGCAGATGCCACTGCAAATTCATGATTCCTGAACCCAACGGGTCCAGCGGCCCCTCTCACAACTCCGTGGCCTTCCTCTCGGGTAGCAGTCAGACCTCACCGCAACGCTCCACAATGATCTCCCTTGTTCCAAAGCGTTAACAATGTCCTCCCTAACTCACCTCTCCCCGTTCACCGGCTGAAACATTTTTGCCAACTTGGAAAATCTTTTTAGAAAACAGATGCCAGAGCTTCTGGCCCAACTCAAAGCCCTGGGGATACACAATCAATTTGAAGGAGAAATGATTAATTCTGGATACCAGGGATGACCTGATTCATATTCCACCCCTGAGCCAGACAAAGAAAGCCCTGCCAGTGGGAAATGGATGACAGAGGTAAAGGATGAACACTGGCAGGGAATCAGACGCTGGCTCGGGGCTGCCTGTGCCCTGCAGCATTGTGATGGGGGCCTCATCTTCATAAGGCAGCTCGTGGTCCCTCAGAGACACCCAGAGCTGGCCAGGGCCATTCTGTTCCTCAGCCACACATGACTTTTAATATTTAGGGAAGACCATATATGCTCCTTGCATATTTTAGCCCCACCCTCCTTCCCTGTCCTTGGACATGTACAGATGCAATAGATTCTGGACAGATAGTTACAATGGAAAACATTCCAATGATTCTGTAAGGAATCAAAAAGAATGATCATTTCTTGGTCTTTGATGTACCCGGTATTAGCTAGTTGCTCTCTGTGGCATCACAGGTGTGCCAGGGACTGTGTCAGGCGCTGGGTACGCAGCCTGAGAAAACAGACATAGCTTTTTCCTTCATGGAGTAATAGGGGAGGGAAGCTTTAAACAAGTAAGCTCACAAATAAAAATATTATTGTAAACAGTGAAAGTGCTACAAAAGAAAAAAGAGGGTGCTTTTGTGGATTGAATTGTGTCCCACCAAAAGGTATGTTGAAATCCTAACTCCTGGTACCTCAGAATGGGACTTTACTTGGAAACAGGGTCATTGCACATGTAGTTAGTTAAGAGGGAGCAGGTTTGGCTCTTAAGTCAATATGACTGGCATCCTTTTAAGAAAAAGAGAGACGCAGAGAGGAGACTGCCATGTGAAGACAGAGACACAGAGGGAAGGTGGCCTCGGAAGGGTGGAGACAGAGATTAAAGTTATGCACCCACAAGCCGGGGAATGCCTGGAGCCACCAGAAGCTAGGAAGAAGTAAGGATTATCCACTGAAGACTTCAGCGGGAGCATGGCCCCACCCAAACCCTGTCCTCCAGGAATGTGAGAGAATAAATCTCTATGGTTTTAACCCAGTTTATGGCACCGTCCCCAGCAGCCCTAGGAGACTAACACAGTACATACGCGATAGAATAGCAGCTGGTGCCTAATTTAGAGTAGGATGCATATCAGTTTGGCTTCTCTGAGAGTAAAGTGCAGAAAGAGGTGCTAACTTTCATAAAAATAAGGAATTTACTCAAGGGAACTAAAGTAGCCCAGAGAATCCAAGAAAATGCTATAGGCTAGCCTTGGGAAAGACAGAAACCATGGAAGTTCTGGGATCTGGGAGGCAGGGTTTTCCAGCCACCGCCCTCAGAAGAAACGTGCTCCCACTATTTTACTCCCTGGGGTCTATCTGACCAAAATTCAAATCGCCGGCTCAGCCTGGGTCATGTGACAGCTCCTTGGGGGGCTGGTGGGAATAAGTCGGGGAAGCAGGACACCTCGACACCCTGCCCATCAAGACCGTTGCTTCCCAGAGGAAAATCAGAACACACGTAAGAAGGGGCAGAGGTGCTGGGAAGGAAAACGACAACAGACCAAGGGATTCTCTAGGGGGGTGACCTTTCAGCTGACTCTTAAAGGTCGATTAGGAAGTAGGCCAGATCGGAGCCCTGGTGGATGACAGGGCTGAAGGCAAGACCAATGAAAACATGCTGGTGTGCTGAAGGAGTCAGAGAGCAGAGATGGATATAACATTAACTGTGAGGGAAAGGCCTCATTTTACTAGACAACTCAGCATTATTTCACATGATAATCACCACCTATTTTTTTTCAAAACGCTTTTTAAAAAACTTCATGACATCCTGTTCTTCTAGTTTTCCCTCTTCCTCTCTGGCCTTGGCTGGAAAGATTTTGTGAGGGAAAAGAACAGATTTAGTAAGAAGATTAAGAGTTTAGTTTGGGAGCTCTTTGGTTTGAGAAGTCTGTGAACAATTTAGGAGAATACTATGATGTTGGATGCATGAATGATGGTTTTGAATAGAAGTCTGGATAAACGTGGGAACTGAAGAATTACTGACCTACCAATGGCAATGGATGTGATCATTTAGAAAAACAATATGAGGGAAGAGAAGAGGTTCCACGGTCAGGCCCTGAGGATTTCCAACATTTCGAGCAGTCATACCTCCAAAGCATTCTGACTTCACCTCTGTAAATAAATGTTTTAGCCTATACTCCCGATGTGCACATTTTCTTAAAATTGTAACATGTTCCATTGCACCCAAATACTTTGTATGCTGTAAACATACACACAGATAGGATATTCAAAATTAAAACGGAGTCAAATAAAAATTAAACTGGAATACCACTGATGTGGAGTTTGGGGTAGAAGGATATGAGCCAGCCAAGGAAAGGCCAGAGAGGAAGAGGAAAAACTAGAAGAACAGGATGTCATGAAGTTTTTTAAAAAGTGTTTCAGAAAAAAAAATAGGTGGTGATTATCATATGAAATATTGCCGAGTTGTCTAGTAAAATGAGGAACAGGGAAGAGTCTTTTGGATGGGGCAACGTGGTAAACGTTGATGACGCCGACAAGAGCAGTTTCCATGCAGAGGTGAGTCTGGAAGCCATACCAGAAAGTTGAAAAATAAATGGGCTTGAGCCTATTTAATTGGTCCAACTTTTCTGCAAGGTGGGAATTACTACCATCATTTGCAAATGAGGAGATCCAGGAGTGGAGTTGGGAAGGATGCGCCTTTGTTTTTACACTGCAGGAGGTAGAGTAATATTTAATACCAAGCCTACTCAGATGCACAATAGTCAGATTCTTCCATTAAAGAAAGCTAATAGGTATACAAATGTCATTCAATAGAAGCAGGGCCTGGGTAGCGGGAACAACTGCTCATACCCAGTGCAGTGCTGGTTGCAGAGCACTCTGGGAACTCCAGTGAGGAAGAGAAGGATTCGGTAAAACCCTTTACCCCAGGCCCCTAAGCAAAAAGGCTGATTCACCCAACCTCTAGAAGGGGATCTAAGGACTTTGGAGCTGTGTCTTAGGAGGGGGCTGGGTTCTGAAGTCAGCCCATGATGGTTGCATGACTGTACACACATGTCAAAATTCATTGAGCTGTACACTAAGACTTGTGCATCTTATTGTATGTACCTCAAAAAACATAAATAAATAAAAGCAAATAATAATAAAGTCAGCCTATAAGGTAAAAACTGCATAGAGTTAAATTGGCCCTTGGCACGTCTGCTCAGCTAGAGACTAAAGCACCATTTGTCAGTAAGTCAAACCAGACATATTTTCTCCAGCTAGGACAGATCTTTGTTTTTCAAATGAGCACCAAATGAAGTACATGACTTGCACTGAGGGGACCTTATTGTAGCCTGAGAACCGACAGTATGACAATCGAGGTAGCGGCAGATTCACACGGCACAGCAGGCTGGGGCATTCACTCATCAGACAGATTTGCCCATGTGATTTAAATTGTTCTCACCATTGTTGGAGTAACAAGGATTGGACTTCACCTCCCAGACCAAACAACTAGAAAACTGGACACATATTTTCAGACATTGAACTATGAATCAACTCTTTTTAGGCAGCATAGAACCATGAGCCTGTGAGAAAAGAAGAACAAATGAGGAGAGCCCTACAATCACTCAGCTTTCCTTTCAGAGAATAGGAGTAAGGAAGGAACACAGCAGGGCCTTCCTGAGTTGAGACAGAGCTTGAAACTCGGGAGTCTCAGGCAGCTAGGAATTCAGGGCAGAGCTCTGGAAAGGAGGGAGCTATGCAAGGAAAGTGCTTCACAAATCTACACGGGGTTCCGGTGCTTCTTTGTTGAGCATGAGGCCGTGTGTGGGTGGAGTAAAACTCCACCACACCAAGCGAGGAGTAAATTGAGAATTTAAGCTAAATAACTCCCAGAGCTCACACAGACTTGGGAGACACTTGAGCTCCACCCAGTTCCAACAGGGTGCTTACTGATCACCCAGTGGAGACCCCAGGGACCCCCCGCTTTAGTGGTAGGGCTCAGCTATCCCCGGAGAGAAGGCTGATCTAGACCCGCCCTAGTGAAGCTCGAAGGGATCAAAACAACCCATCAAGTAACTTAACTGCCTGCCAAAAGCTGAACGTGGAGAAAAAAAAATAAGAAAGCACTAGGACAACACAAGAAGCAAGGAAACGTGCTCCCAGATCTCCCTGAAGTATGTTTGGTTGGATTGGTGCGAGCTGAATGCGAGGCAGCCTGGCTGCGCTGTGTGAGCGCCGGCTCCCAGGCCGGCCTCTGCTCTGAATCGTGCTTCACACGTGTGCTCTTCCCCGGCACACAGGCGGCTCTCCCCACCCACACCCTTCCTCCTGGTTGTGGGCTCTTGCTAAACGAACATCACAGAAGTCAAAATGGCCCAGCTACTTGCTTTAATTATGTAGAAACATGGCTTCTGTAAATAGCCATGGCCCTCATCACAAAAGAATAGAAGAGAGATGCATATATTTCACATTAGGGTTATTGATACCTCCCTTTAAAGCATAGTCCTGATGGTTTTACATATTACTTTTATTGTACTGTGTTTGGGATACTGTATGGCATTAGGTGGCAAAAATCCAGATACTACGAGTTTCCATAGAATATAATATAAGCTTCGTTTTCCAAAGCTATATAACAAATGAAAAATTATGCCACAAAAGACACAAGAGAAAGAAAACACCCAAAGCCATGTAAATGTAGAACTTAAATAGGATGGCAGAAGCTAGGCCAGGGGTTACGGTTGAGTAAGGAAGGGTTACAGTGTATTAGCCTGACTCTGAGCTTCAGGTTTATTCAGACAGAACGTGCCTCATGCCACTCCTACTGGCTAACTCTGGGACCTGGGCAAGTTCCTATACCTCCCCTGGTCTGACCTCGGCCACTTGACGACTATGTATCCTTATGCAAGTGACTAAACTTCCTTGTCCTCAGTTTTCTCCTCTATAAAATGAGAATGATAATCATACTTACCTTGGGGGGTTGTTTTGAGTATTAAATGATTAATGATACATTTAAAGTGCTCATTACAATACCTGAAGCTTGGTAATTGCTCAGTGTTGGCCATCATTATTAGGTTTTATTTTTTCATTATTATTACAGCCTCATCTGTATAAATGAGCATACTATCACCTGCCTCCAGGGCTTGATATAAGGATCACATAGAACATGATCATAAAGCCACTCACAGATTGCCTAGCATGTAATAGGTGCTCGATAAATGGTATATCTCATCAGGAAATCAGAAGGGACAATTTGGATAAATTTGGATACATAAAAATATTAAAGTTCTATATGTCAAAGCATCAATAAAATTAAGAGACAAATAGGAAAATGTTGGCAACAAATATGATAGCCTTAACAAATAAAGAGTGCATATAAATTGATAGAAAAGGTATAGGGACAAAGGAAGTAAACAAGTAATTCATAGGAAGATACATAAATGGTCAATAAATATTTTAAGTATTGCCCAAGCTCATTAATATTCAAAGAAATGTAAAACAGTAATGAGGCAGTAAAACACTATTTTTTGGAAAGCTACTGGCAAAATGTATCAATAATCTTTCAAAATGCCCATGCTGTTAGAGCCAATAATGCCTCTTCTAAGAATATTTTACAGAAATATATTTTAGAGAAGTCGACAAAGACTTATTACTAAAATGTACTTGCAGTATTATTTATAGCAGTTGTGTTCAGATGAACGTATTATTTGACTGTTTCTGTTTTTCATAACCTTAGTGTTGTTATAGCATTGCGTTAACAACAAATACAGAGTGGAAAAAAGATCACTTTTAAGTTTAAGACAAAACACTAAGAGAGATCTTCAAATTGCTTTTAGCCAATAATTGCTGCTTCTTGGGCATTCAACAAAATGCCTTAATGTCTGCTTGTAGTTGCAGGTTGGGGGGAAAGCTCTTTCATCTTGCGAGGTGCCAGAAAGTGCCAGGGCTGGTTGTGTGTGTGTGTGTGGCATGGTTGATGGTCAGCCTGCGATGAAGCTTTGTAAGAAATACAACTTCATCTACAATAGAGGAGGTCACTCTGTCTGCAGGAATATAGGCAAAGTCTCGAGAATTCTTTAGTAACACAATCGCAGCTGAGCTGAGTCAAACTGGCTAGGATGGAGGCCAAAGCCACCGGAATCTGTGTGTCCTTGAAAGAGAAACTCATCAGCAACTGGCCACATTACCTCTCCTTCCACTGGCAAGCCTGAGTTTTTGAGTCACTAAAGAAATGTCAAAAGCCCGAGAGCCTTTGCTTTTTTAGTAAGTGATTTTTTTTTTTTAAAGCAATGGTGTTTAGAATAGTCACAGTCTGGAGACACTCTGCTATCCTTAAAGTCCCTGAAGGCATCACTTTTAACAACTTTATTTTTGGACCCTCTCGCCAAAGAAGCAAAGCCATTTTTTGGAATGAAGGCTGTAGTTGAGCTTGCTTGTGGCACTTGCTATTTCCACTGCACTCTCCTGTGCACAGAGAAGGAAAAATCCAATACTGCGTGTTCAGTTGAGTCTAAGATGTCACTTTTTAGACAGAATCAATCACAGAGCAGGAAGAAACCAGAAAGCTCTGGTCTGAATGCCTCAGTGCGGTTGTAAACCAGCCTGACTTCCCCGTGATCCAGAGTTTGGAGTGGGAGAGTGGGAGATTCGTTTGCATCTTTAATCAGCCCTAGCAACACAGGCCACTCTGATGGAGCAAAGACATCCAGCTCCATTAAGCAGAGAAGCTGGGCGTGCCTCTCCAGGGTCTGCTTTCTCTCTTTCACAGAGAGAATCTTTGAAGAGAAAAAAAGTCCCCTTAATTCTCACAGCCAGGGCCTTTGCCTAGCCACAAGCAATTACCCCACGTCCTCCGACCTCTGTCCTCCATCCCTCAGCATTCTGTAGGTGACCTTCACTGATATGCACCGGTTCAGCCCTGGGTTGGCAGGGATGGTGTCGCTGAGACTCCAGGACCCAGAGACACACGCGGCCGGCAGGCGTCCGTGGGCCCCTGAGAGGGGCTCATCGATGTTGCAGCTGGGTGAGGCGAGGCGTCCCTTCCATCGGGCCGCGAGACGGCCAGCCGCGCCCCAGAGAGCCCCTGAGTGGTCGGCGTGGCCCAGCGCACGGTTGGGACGGTTGTTCTGTGCTCCCGTCTTTGCCAGAGTTACTCCCTGCTGCCCATCGAGTGACTCAGAGGAAGGCAGCACTAACTCTCCTTCTGTGGCTCAACTAGTCATCCTCCAGTGGAAAAGATAAATAAAAAGAAAGGAAAACAATATGTCCATCTTACATTTAACTAGGTATACCCCCAAAACTCTGGGGCTGGAGGAGATGGGGTCAGCAGCTCCTGCGGTCGGCCAGGCTGACTTCAGGGCCGAGGCGTGGGGGCCTGCGTGGGGCAGGGGCGAGGGCCGCACTGTGCAGAGCCAGGCGGCCCCACAGACGTGGCTCGCCACCTCTTGGTCACCACCCCTGCCTTCCACAGAAGAGCCTGGAAGCTGGGCTAGATGCAGGCTTGGGGGAAATGTGTGGATGGGGAGAGGATGAGCTCAGGGAAATGGCTCCCCTATGCCTGGCCTCACCGCAGGTCCCACTCTCAACCCCAACATCGCCCAGAAGGTGCAATCTCACAAGTGTCATAATGCACCACGCTAGCTCCTGCTCTCTTGTCCTCTTTCCTGCCTTTTAATTGTTTCATAATCTCACCTAGAGTTCTATCCTTTATTCTTTCCAGCCTCAGCCCTCCTCTGGCTTCGCTGGCTCTTCTACCCAGCCTGACCCTCCAGGCAGATACTTTGGCAACACTGCTGCCAGTATTTGCTTGGTTCTTGCTTCCCCATCATCAACCCCTGCCAGGAAACCCCCAGCTCGGGATTTATGTAACTGCCCATTGTCCTTTATCTTTTTCCAAAATGGCTAAATGCTACAGAAGAAAATTACATAAATACCCAGGTCGTAGACCACAAATCTGTGGCTAGCAGCTGACACGCTTGCCAGTCCCTAATCAGAACCGACCCACCATGCTCCCTGGCTTTTATTTATCGTCACTCGCTCCAGTATCATCCCATTAAAATCTACCTGCCCCACCCTCGTCCGACTCCTCCCAGGCAAGTGAAGGTGAGGCAGGTAGTCTTCCCAGTGTAAACAGAGGTCACAACCCAGAAACGCCTTTGACTTCACTTCCCTCCTGCCTTTCCAAGTCTGTGGAGACACCCGCCCTTCTCTCCTGCCTCTGAGGAGCACATTTCTCTCCTCCTCAAAGTCACCGTCCTGCATGTAGGCGCTGGGCCTCAGCCCCGTCCACCCCCTCCTCACCTTACCTTGCTTGTTAACCCATCTCAGCTTTAAGTCCAAACTCTGCCGAGCCTCTCCGTCTCTATCCCCTCGGCTCGCCCACATAGTCCAGGGTCCCCATTCTTGCTCTCGGTCCACTTTGCTGAAACTTTAGACACTAATAATCAGACTGTCCCAACTTCTCACTCAGTGGTCTATGGAGCACCTCTATTCCTAAGTCTCAAAGCCTTTCGAGCTTCCCCCTTATTGCTTCGGCCACGGTCTCCCCCATCTTCCCGTCCAGTGCACCTCTCGACCTTCCCCTAGATTCTGCTTTTGTCTGGGGCTGTCCTCTTGCTGCCTCCATCTCGCTGTTCTACATGTCCCCCTGGGGGACCTAACCGACTACTTTTTGACGATTGATGATGCCCAGGTCCATGCCTCCATCCATCCTGATGGTCGATCTCTTCCCGGAAAGCACCGCAGGCCCCAGAACCTCCACCCTCCATGCCTAGATTCGTCTTCCTCCCTCCCGGTGCTGACCTCAGTTAGCGACATCACCATCCGCCCCGCCTCCTGAGCTGCTAATCTCAGAGTCTCTCTTGACCTTCCCTTCTGAACCTCTCGCTCCTCCTCAGTCAGGCCCCTTCACAACTAGTCTCTCTACCTTTCATGCCATGAGACACCCTCCTGTGCCCGGCAAATTCCCCCTCCTACCTGCAAACTCAGGGCAAATGTCAGTGACCTCTTACGAGCCTCTGCCCTCTTCCCTGCTGGAGTTAGTTGCATTCTGTGCTCACACAACATTTTGTGCCCTCCCTACCATGGCACCGAACATTTCATAGGTCCATCTACCCTGTACATGCCTGCCTTCCTCTTTTAGGCTCAGGGCTTCTGGAAAGCAAGGACTATTTCTCTTCCATTTTTGTGTAAATACTATCTAGCACAGGGTCTCCCCTTGTACATACAGTCACACCTGTTGACAGAATAGGGACTCCTGGCTGCCACCTGGGATTCCACTGTTCCCAGACCATGGGAGGCTGTGTGCCCATGGAAGGGAGAGTCAGGCGTGGAGACCAGCAACTTGGGTTTGACACCCAACTCCCATATTTTCTAGCTATGTGACCTTGGGCAAGTTACATGAGTTCTCCAAGCTTTGGGAATATCGAGATAAAATCACCCTAACCCCACAGAGTTACTTTGAGAATTCAATGAAATGATGCAATATAAAATACCTAGTAGAGTGTCTGGTTCAGAGTAAGAACTCTATAAATGTCAGCCATTTTTATTAATAATACAAGGGCTTCTCTGTAGGCATGTAGAGTAAAACTGTAATCTTTTTAAAGCCTTTGGCAATCAGAAGCTCTAAGGCAAGTTTGAATTAATAAGTTTCTGATGAATTTGGTTTTTAAAGGCATATGCGATTAAAAAAATGCTATTTTATCTTTGAGTATAACAGCAAGCTTCCAGGTATATTTTATATGTCCAGTGAAATAAGAAACAAGTCTTCATGCCTATTTAAAATGAGAAATCCAGCAAGGAAAATGTAAAGATATCTATATTGAGTATTCATGCTTCGAAAGTTTAGAAAGAACTCCAACGATTTTCTTGATGGATAAGGCTCCCTTTGACTTTTCCAGAGGACCTAGAGGCAAAAGAACATGTCATATCACCTCCTTCTCTAAACCTTTGAAATATTGACAGATATGCATTTGTACAGATGTGCCCATATGCATCAGATTGAATTATTAACTTTCTCTGCTAAAGACCATTAATAGCTACCCCTCCCGCTGGGGAGCAAAATGAAAAAAAAAATCTAAGCTTCCTGGAAAAAAACCAACAGGTTATCATTCTATAGAGGGAAACTGCATGAATAATTAACTTGTGGCATTTTGATGGATTTCATTCATGAATACTTTTGGTTTACTGAGAGTCGTTAACTCAGGCTGCATTTTTAGGCAGAGCCTGGAAGGATTCTGTGTGTCTTGCCTTGAAAAAATGATCAGAAGCTAACAGAACAAACAAGGGATGCTTGGGGGCTGGGTCCAGACCATGTTTTCTAGTAAGTTAACATGGATCAATTGTGTTTGAAATTTGAGAATGAGTTGTATAAAAAGAGCATTAAAAATACAAGACACGGTCCCTGGGTTCCGGGGAGGTTGTGAGCTGAATTGTGACACCCTCCAAATCCATATGTTGAATTTCTAAGCCCCAGTATCTCAGAGCGTGATTGTATTTAGAGATAGGGTCTTTAAATGGGTATAATTAGGTTACAGTGAGGTCAATGACGGCGGGCCTTAATCCAGCGTGACAGGTGGTACTCTACTAAGGCAGCCCCAGCACCCTGGTGTAGGGGGCTATCAGCGAGTGGCTGATTTTCATCACCATCACTCCACACCCTTGTTGCCTTCCACAATCTCAGGTATTGCCCGCTCTGTGTCCGCAGGTATGTGGGCTCTTCCCAAGGTCTCCTCTGGCCCCCTCTCCTGTCCCTGCATGGTAGGACTTATGCCTCCTCCAGTCTCTGTCACTTCTGCAGTGGGGAGTGTGTTTGCCCACAGCCCTATCAGGTCTCTGTTCTTGACCAGAGAGTCTCCAGGGCCAAGACCACACGGTACCCATCACATCCTCATTCTCTCAACAGCACGTACTGGCCGGCCCGTAGGACGGCCGCCGAGGGGCTGGCATCCAGTCGCTGCAGGAGCCAAGGCCATCCTCACTCTTCCTCCTATGCAGCACTTCCTCCCTTCCGTCTGGGGGCTCACGGCCCTCCCCAAAAAGCCCCTGTCTGGAGGCCAAAGCATCGGTGACCTCCTCTCGGCTCCCAGCCACAGCCTGCTATTAAAGTACGAGCTTGGCTAGTGCTGCTGGGGCCAAAAAACAAACACGCTGAGCATCTTAGGTTGAATTACAACCCCTTCCACACCTCTTACTCATTCTTTCAGCTAACTATTGTCTTCAAATATTTGTCTGTAGAAGATAAGCTCTCTTTGTTGCTCTAGAAGGCTGCTTTAGAACCCACGCATAGAAACTGTGGGAAGGCAATGTTTCTTCCGTAAAAGGGCAAGGTTGTCAGCAGTTACAGCGAACACTGAATGACGTCCGGCAGAGGAGTGACCCTCCATTCGCAGAAGTCAGCGTGCAGGGATAGAATGGCTGATTCTCCACCTCCTCTTCTGTCTCCTAATCTTCTCCAGGTGCCTTTCGCTGGGAGCAGCACCCTCCATGCCTCTCCTGCCCAAGTAGGGCTCCGGGTCTCACCCTTGATTCCCAAGTCCCCCATGCCTGACTTCGGGCATCTACCCTGTCCTCCCTGGGGAAAGACATCTTCCCCCTCACGGAATCCCCTGCCCATCCAATTCTTTCCCACATTGCACCCAGACTGGCCTTTCGAGACCCAAATCCACTCAGGCTCTTCTTGTGTTGATTCTGTAGCTAATTTCTCTAGGCTGTGCACCCACCTTCTACACTCTGCTTTGTGACGCCCGAGCTGGGGCTCTGCCAGCTGCCTCGCCAGCTGGTCCCATTGGGCTCTGTCAGGGGAGGAGGCCTTTCTCCAGCGTGTCAGCTGCACCCAGGCAGTGCGGTGCTCCTGTGAGCTTGTGCCTTATGTTAAGAAATATGAATTTGGCCTTAGCCCCTATTTTCTGGCACAAAGCTCTTAAAACTTTGGAATTTCCTGTGGTGGTAAGAACTATCAAGGTGTCTTTTGTCCTATTAATGAGGAGACATTTGGACCACACCAGAGAAAGGGGAGCTGGTTGCCAGGGGCACCAACTATGTGATTAGAGAGCTGGAAATTTCAGTCCTGGCTCCTGCCCCACCTCCCACTTCCAGGGAGGGGACACATCTGGAGAGTCAACCAGCCACCAGTGGCCAATGATGTGACCCATCATGCCCGTGTAATGAGACCTCCATAAAACCCAGAAAGACGAGGTTCAGAGAGCTTTTGGGTTGGTGAGCACGTGGAAATTTGTGGAGAGAGTGGTACACCCAGGGAGGCCCCGGAGGCCCTCTGCCCTTTCCCCACACCTGGCCCTGAGCATCTCTTGCATCTGGCATAACATTTCTGAGTTATATCCTTTTATAACGAATTGGTATCTAGTTAAATGTTTCTGAGTTCTGTGAGCCACTTGAGCAAATTAATCAAACCCAAAGAAGGGGTCACTGGAACCTCCAATGTACAACACGTCAGTCAGAGGCCCAGGACTGGCTTCTAAAGCTGGTCAGTGTTGTGGGACTGAGCCTTTAACCTGTGCAATCAGACGCTGTCTCCAGGTACATACTGTCAGAACTGAGTTGAATTGTGGGACACACAGCTGGTGTTGGGGAATTGCTTTGTGGTAGGGAACCACCCTGGTTACATAAGCAGTGGCTTGACGCCCTGGGAAGCTGTTGGGTAGAGACCCTGGCTTCTCTGGACAACCCCAGAACTGGCCTGACACACATCTTCTGAGACCCCAGCCCCAGCCGGTTAGCATTCCTCCTCTGAGCTTTTAGGTTCCACGAATCTCAGCTTCCTTTTCCAAGCCCAACAGGTGGTAGCCATTCTCTGTAGGTGTCTTTGGGTTCCCTCCAGTGTCTATGCAACTGACTCCCTATATTAAATCCCCTCCTTCAGAATACCTAGTGGATTTCTCTTCCTGACTGGACTCTGCTGCAGCTCCAGAGAGCCTTTAAGACAAAGCTCTCACCTCTTAGCAAGGTGCTCACCTGGCCCCAGCCCATGCCTCTGGCTACTTTTGGAATCAAGGTTGCATGCTGAAGTCCAGCCTCACTGTCTGGCTGCGTTTGGCTGTAGGCAGATGCTCCCTCTGGTTCATTGCTTTGTGCACTCTGTCCACGGTGCTACTCTATGCCTCACCTGGACTTGCAGCTCATCTTGAGCATCTCCTACTCCAGGAAGTTTTGAAGACACTGGTCTCTTATTTATTTCACAATTGGTTAAGGTGCCCTTTCTTTACATCCCCCAGCATCCTGTGTTTCTTCTATTACATCACTTAATGCACTGCTTTCAAACTGTCAGCTATAATTTCTGCATCTCCCATTGGGAAACATGGGCTCTGCCTTCTCTCCCCACCCCCTTTGTCTATGTTTCTTTCTTTTAATATGCACTTGAAAAATATTTTCATGAGGAAGGAAGGGAGGGGAGGAAAGAAAATTCTCGTGGTCTGAGGTGACTTTCAATGTACCCAGTACACATTTCTGACCCCGAGATGTGCTGTGGAAAATATTCTCTTCTGGAATCGGGGTATGGTTAGGATGTAAAGTCTTTTTTGGCTCCAATCTGAAGTTGGATAGCTTTTCACTTCTCTGGTTGTTTATTTCCTGGCGAGATGGACGACCTGGCAAGCTCTGTGAGCTCCAGCCCTGAGCTCCTGATCAAGGCTCAGCTCTGTGAAGTGGCGGCAATGAGAAGAACAACTTCTAAAGAACAGAAGATAAGCCAAACACAAGGCGGTGTGGAAGCAGAAAGCAGGGCAAGTCAGGGAAAGACGTCGCTGCGTCTGGACCTGGTGCCGCAGCAGGACTGCTGCTCAGGCTGTGGGTAGTGGTCCAGCTGAGAGGAGGAGATGAGCTTCAGGCCCAGGAAGCCAGCCCAGCCTGAGACCAAAGGAGGGAGCCTCGGATGGTACTCACAAGGGCGCATGGCGTGGTGGCTGCCTCCCCTCCCCGACTCTCCCCAGGCGAGAATTAATGTTTCCGATACAGGGGCTCCAGCAATTCTAATTTCCACTTTGCCCTCCTGTCCACTGCCTTCTGGCTCCTGTTGGACTGAAAAATCACTTGAATTATTTCTTATCTGTTCAAAGTAACACTCAGGAGAAGGACTTGGTCTTTCTATGATGTGTGTGTGTGTGTGTGTGTGTGTGTGCGTGTGAAATGTCTCTTCGACAATCTGCAGTGGTTCTGACTTGCCAAGTGCTCAGGGTTTGTATAGCAGCCAGCAGGAGGCAAGAGAAGGACTAGGAAAATACTTCCAAGACTGTGTGGCCGAGCAGGACACCATGCAGGGAGGACAAGGAGACCCGCACCTGTGAGGGGTTTGCCCGGAGCCCCCCGGGGGGTTTGCTGCTCAGTGGCCGGCCCAGCACAGGGGCCCAGAACTTCCGATGCCGGGTCCAGTACCCATGCTTTAGAAGGTGAGGCCTCCCTTTGATTCACAAAACCAGAATTTATTATTATCCCTGCAGCTCCTGGTGGCAGGTTCAATATCCCTTTACCTGGTAAATTATTTATATTGAAATGTGCTCCTGGGAGGCCACAGTGAAGCTATATAAGCTGGGAGCATCGTGTAATTTATTTCTGCCTGGATTCCCAACGGCAGCTGGTTCTGCTGTGGCAAATTTTTAATGCCACATTTCCAGTCCCAGTTTGACATTCAACTCTGGCCGAGGTGGCGGCTTTTGCCGAGCGCTATCTGGGGCATGGACCCCAAGAGCTGGTCACCTTAGTGGACCCGAGAGGACCCCCACCAATCTCCCCTCAGTTTAGGTTTGGCTGGAAAAGAACCCACAAGCCCTCTTGTCCAGAGCCCAGAATCAGGTTTCCCATTGCCCTGCTATTCCTTAGCCATGTCACTTGACCCCTCCGAGCCTCAGTTTCTGTATCTATTGAATGGGGACGGCGAGCCCTCGCTTCACAGGATCGTGAGGCAGTGGCGCCATTGAAAGCCGAGCAATACTAAGTCCTTGTCATGCGATATTGATGATGATGATGAAGGAGGCCCAGGGGTCCCACAGGCCTCTGAGAGACCTCACAAGTTCCTGTCGGCGCCCCGAGGCATAACTGCAGCATCCACACCTGCTCAGAGTCCTTCACAGCTGCTCGGGGCCTCTGAGGAAGCACAAACTCCTGCCAAGGTTTCCATTGGCCCAAACCAGCCATTTCTCCACTCCCCCTGCACCAAGCCTCTGGCATTCATTGGTCAGCAACACTAGGCTTGCCTCTTGAGCCTCACACACACAGGCCAACCCCTGAGACTCGGGTGGGGCACCAAAAGGGGGCTTTACAGGCATGTTGCGGCGGCCAACAGTCAAGTCTCTCTCTGTTGCCCCACACAGATAAGATTTGTCTTCACAAATTTTCTGCCAAGTAAGGACCCCCTCTGGTATGTGGACTGGTGCCCAGCTCCCCTCAGACAGGAACAAGTAGTCTCCTCTCTTATTTCACCCCCGGGGAACCAGGAGCTCCAACAGAGAACCATAGAGGAGAAGTTCAGCAATAAGAAGCAGCCAATGCTATAGTCGAGGAAAAATGATGCCCCTAATGTCTACTGCCTGGTAGGGGGATGCTTCCTTACCTGGTGAGCACACACAGAGTGAGTCCTACCTTAGCCCCATGGTATTCAACCCTATCCACCTGTGAGAATCACCTGGAGAGCTTAAAAATAGCAATAGCAGTAGCCAATCAAAACCAAACCTCTGCCAAGGGGCCCAGACACATTGCTTTTTCAAGTCCCCGGGAGTGATGCAACATGACATTGACACTCACTTTTGATTACTGGAGTCCTTTTCTCACCCTCTGAGCTGGAAGCAGGGGCACAACAAAGATTTTTCCTGCAGCCACAGAACATCGGTGAATCAGCATGCATCCCAGGCTGCCTATAGCTGGTCAAAGAGTGGGTCAGATGGCTATTTCTGCAAGAATACATATTGCAAAACCAAGCAGTTCACTGGGAAGGTATTATCCATTAAAGTCAAACTCCAAAAATTGAAAGGGTGCCAGAACAGAGATGAGAGAGTCGATCCTAGACCCTGTCCCTACGTTCCCCTGTTGGTAAGACAGGGGTAACTAATCTGAGTTATTAATCTGAAACATCCTGCTTGTCTCTCAGGGTGTTAATGACTCCCGAAAGAGGATGCAGATAGTAAAATGCATTGCAACTTACGAGACTTTGTCCACTGATGAATTATTTTCTTGGATTAAAGTTGTCACTGTTCTTCTGGTTTTGTGGACATAAAATACATTCAATATAAAAACAAACAGTTGTGAGAGAAAATTCCCCTTGTTAGACTAATTGTCACCTAGAAATTGCCTATGTGGACATCAGTGGACTCAGCCAGAAAGCACTGCAGCCCAGCCCCATTGCAAAGTGCCCACACCCATGCAGCTATTTCACTTAACCCCAAGCAGCCAGTATTAAATGAAAGTCACGCTTTTGCCTTAACCAAGCCCAACTTGAACCAAAAAGCCAGATGTAACACCTGGTGGCAGGGCAAGTTCTCTACCAATGTTTGCTTGAACAGTAGGTCTCCATCCGACCAACCTTATTTGCCTCTGTCAAGAGCCAAGTGTGAAGGGAAAGCAGGCACAGAGGCTGAGTCGAAGCAGGGAAAGCTGGCAGTACTGAGCCTCTTAGAATAGCAGCAGCTGGAGAAATGCAAAGGCTCAGAGCTCCGGGTGGGGTCAACAGCAGAGGAGCCCTCTCCCTGCAAGGCCAAAGCTGATTTTCACTGCAATCAAGGGGTTAGGGGACTCGGTGTCAGGCAACATTCAGGGCCACCTTCTTTCCCTAGTTCCTAAACTGAAGGAAACCACATAAAAGTTACCCAATCCCAAACCTGCGTCCTTTACTCAGCCCTGCCCAGCTCTGACTCACCTGCCTGGTGACCAGCAACACTAAGGCACAGGCACGTTAGCCCCCAGTCTGCTTGGGGTGCCTGAGACCATAGAAACTTATGTTCTCAGGGTTCTAGGGTCTAGAAGTCCAAGACCAAAAGGTCATAGGGCTGGTTTCTTCTTAGGCTCCTCTCTTCTTTGGCTGTGTCCCCACATGGTCTTCCCCTGGGCCTGTGTCCTAATCTCCTTTTCTTATAAGGGCCCCTGTCTTTTTGGATTACAGTCCACCCTAAAGGCTTTATTTAACTTAATTGCCTCTTTAAAAGCCCTACTTCCAAGTACAACTCTGAAGTACTCAGGGTTAGGACCCCAACATGTGACTTTTGGGGGGACACTAATCAGCTCCCAGACGCCTCATTTTTTACAATTGCTCCACACACCCCTCTGCTTAACATTCACTCCATTGTGATTTGGCTGTCGTGCTGGTGTCCTGGCCCCGTGGACTTGGCTGTTGGTCCTGGTCGCTCACCTTGCTGTGTGGCCTTACCCATTTTCAGACTTACTCCACGCTTGCACATCATAGGTACAAGTCCCACCTTCACGCTGACCCCTGGCCAGGGTCTTAGACTGAGGCCTCTTTTGTTCTTGCGAAAAAGAGTTTAGACATTTTGCCAAGAACCTGTAAGTGTGTGCTTCTTGCTGCAACTTCGTGATCTCTCCTGTCGTCCTGTACAATTTCTATAGTTTGGGGGAGAAGATGCGGCAGAAAATAATATGCTCCTTTTGGCTGATTATCTTTGGCGATAGGGTGGCCTTTTACAGTTCCTTTTAAACTCTATAAGCCCAATACCTATAAAACTGAAGAGAAATCTATGAAAATAGTCAGCATATTCATGCATTGCTAAATGTTCACAGGCACATGAAGAACCAGTTTCTCAAGAGGGTCTGGTATTGTTAGACAGAAAAGGGAAAGGTGGTGCACTTATGGGATCTGGAAGTTCCCTCAGGGATTTGTGCCAGCTCCATGACACCTCATCTCAGATAGGTACAGAGAAAGCCGCCGTTCCTGGCAGGCTCATGGGGAATGTGGACCAGGAGGGTGAGTACTGAAGGAGTAGTCAGTTTATCCATCAAAACTTTTGCCTTCTCCCCAAAAGATGTCTTAGCATCAGGTAGAAATCTTACAGCTGTTGTAAACGTGCTTCTTTGACCATATCATGGGGCCAGAAATGGTCACTCATTCGTTTATTTAACAAACATGCATTATGTATTAACATCTCAGCCTTGTGCTGGAGCTTGGAAAGAGAAAGTTAAAAAGAACACTCTGTTCTCAAGAGGAAGATTTAATAAGCTTCCGAGAGAAAGGGATGGCTGATGCCAGGCAGGCTGGAGAGCCCAGAAATCCTGCCCATTGCTTGCATGTGGTGTCTCGGATCAAGAGTGCTCCTAAGTCTTGAATAAAGTGGATCCTCCTGGCCAGCATGTCCACAAGAATGAAGGGGACACGAGTGAAGAATGCAAAGGCAGACTTGAGCTCCAATGAGGACTTCCCCAGAGGACAGCAGAGGTGGACACCAGAGGTCCAGCAGCACCCCTGCAAGCACAAGTAGCCAGTCTTAGCACCCCCTGCAAGATGCGGTGCCAAATGCTAGACACCTGAGGGCCTGGGGGATGATGTCTGGAGCTTGGAATGGACTTGTACAGCTTGAGGTTTATCTTAGATAAGCAAGCACACATAGATCGAGCCATCCATGCTTGGAGGAAATGCCATGTTCCATCTACAAGACAGATTTCTCCAAGAGCTGCCTCCATGGAGAGTCCTGGCAGCATCACATCCTACAAAATGTTTGGGGGTGACGTAAGGTGAAGCAGCTTTCCAAGATCCACCCATGTAGCAGGCTCCAAAAGGGTGCATTAAACCAAATCTCAGTGGTATATTAGTCAGGGTTGTCCAGAGAAACAGAACCAATGATACACATATACATATATACATAGAGAGAGAGAGAGTTATTTTAAAGAACTGTCTCACATGACTGATGAGGTTACAAATCCAAAATCTGCAGGTAAACTGGTAGATGGAGACCCAGGGAAGAGTTGCAGTATGATTCCAAAAGCCATCTGCTGGCAGAATCCTCTCTTGCTTGGAGGAGGTCCATCTTCGTTCTATTAAAGCCGTCAACTGATTGGATGAGGCCCACCCACGATAGAGAGGGCAATCTGCTTTAGTCAAAGTCCATGAATTTTAATATTAACTCATCCAACAAACACCTTCACAGAAATATCCAGAATAATGTTTTACCAAACATTTGGGCATCTTGGTCCAGCCAAGTTGACACATAAAATTAACCATCACAACAGTTCTTTGCCCAATACAAAGTGGGGTCTTCCACTTATTAATAAATACTTTTCGAGGGAACAAGGAACCAATCGCTTGATATTGGCCACTCAGAGGCGTAGCTCTGTGAATACCAAGATCCTGAAGCAGGTCAAATCATTTAGCCAGAACTTCCTCTTAGAACTTTGTTGTACATTCATGGTCCAGCTGGATTTCCATGGTCTGCATCCTTCCCCAACAGAGCAGGGCCTCCCCAGGTCTGAGAAGAAGCATTAGTTCTCATCTATGACTGCCCAGAGGACACCGGGCTCCAGCTCAGGACAGAAGGTACAATGAACATGGCATCTGGTCTGAGGGTCAGTCTGTGGCTACCTTAGCCCACCAGGGTGGTCACTCCTCAGCATGCCTCTGAGATCTCATCTCCGGAGGTCACTTATTTTCAGAAATGCCAGTTTTCCCACTTTTCTCTGTTTTTCTCCCACCACAGGGTCCAACCCCTATAAACCACATTTCTCAGGCTCCATTGCCAATTGGGTTCAGCCAGGGAGAGGACAGGAGATTCGACAAAGGGGGTTCAAAGTAACCAGGGCATTTTTCCAGCAGTGGCTGAGTCTTCTCTGGGGTTCTTCTGAATCCCTGGGAATCTTGAGCCAAGCCTAAGTTTATAAACAAGCAGTGAGAAAGTGGGGGCCACATAGAATCCCCCACCACACCCTCTCCATTTTTTAGTAATACATCGCTATACCCCACAGTAATTAGCAAAGTGGACTCTGGAGCAAGCTGCAGGGTTTGAATCTGGCCCAGCCACTTCCTGGCTATATGACCTGGGGCAAGTTACTTAACCTCTTCGTGCCTCTGTCTTATCATCTCTAAATGGGAATAATGATAGCACCTCATTTACAGGCTTGCTGTGATGATAAAATGAGTTCAATCCTGGCATGTAGTAGATGCCAATCAGTGTCTGTTATTAGCTCAGAGTCTGTGCTCTGCCCAACAGATAGGACCCTCTCTGTCCATCCCAGCAACTGGATCCCCCAGGGCAGATCTGGCCCCAGGCCTGGCCCCTCTTGCTCTCCATTCCAGCTTTATGCAACCAGCAAAGGCCAGCCTGGCCCCAGAGGACGGGAGTCCCCATCATTAGAGAAGCCACAGATGAACTGGAGATGTTTTCTCAAGAATGTTTAGCTTGGAGACCGTGAAGAATGCCTTCTGTTTTGCCCTCATCTGAGCTCTCATGGGGAAGATCTTCGTTTATCTGTCTTCTATTCAGGGGACAGAACCAGAATCTATATGTGGAAATTACAAGAGGCACGTTTTTGCCTTGAATTAAGGAAGAATTTTCTACTAGTGAGAAATGTCTAAAGATTAAGGTGGAGAGCTCCCTGTTACAGAAGGTGTTCACTGGGGTATGCAGAGGGGATTCAGACCCAGGATGGGGGAGATGACATCCCCGTGAAGGCCCTGTCCAGCACTGTGCCTCCAGGGTGCTGTAGTAGGTGGCCAGGAAGCTCTCCTGGTGGGCTGTTTCTACCCAAAGGGAAATGAAGGCGGTGCCCAGCTCCCGGGGACAGGTGCTGGATTGGGTTTCCATTCTTCAGATGCTGAGAGGGTATTTTGAACTAATGATGTGTAGGTTTTCCCTCCAGTGTTCCCTGTTACCTGATCTTCTAGGCTTGAGGTCCTTAAGCATCCTGCCTACACTGCCCCAGGGAGGGCAGAAAATAGTGGGGCAAAGTGGGGGCTTGCATTTCGAGAACCTAGAGCTGGGCCTAAGGTGAAGCTAGGGAACACAGGGAGAGAACGGCTGAGAGGACCATCATGTTGTGCCCGGAGGAGTGTTCTGGTGCCGGAGGACTCCAGGGCAAGCAAAGGCCAAAGGGGCCCGTCCATCCTCTTCCCTGGGTTCACTCACCCACAGGAGTAGTAAGACATCTAGGGAAGCTAGGACCTCAAGAGGAAAAGCAGCCTCTGACCTCTTCCCAGGGCAGAACCCAAGGGGGTGGCCCAAACTCATGACTGCTGGCCCACTGTGGGGGGCAGGAGCTGTGTCTGCAGGGGGATGCGACTGGGCATACAGGTCACTGCGGGGTCACGGGTCCCATGTGCCATGTTGTAGCACACAAGTTTCAGTGAATCCACATTTCAGAAAGAGCCTGAGCAGAGGTTGCTAGAACCCAGAAAGTGGGACACAGAGGAACGCCTCCCAAGGAGGGCCCAGAAGCAACAGTGAGAGCTGGTGGCCTGAGGGGGCCTTGCAGGCAGAGGGGCCTGATGACCACAGATCAGAGGGACACAGGGATGGCTCAGCACACGCAGCCTGATGGATGATAAAGCCAAGCTTCCCGCCTGGCCCCGACACCTCCGGCCCGTGAGGACCGTGGCTTTTGGAGATAATCTCACGGAAACGGGGAACTCAAACTTGACGGAGGCCATGACTTCTGTCACTTGATGGGAACCTGACAAAGAAATTAAGCTCAATTATCAGAAAATAAAGGACAGTTTTTTACAGGGGGTGTTTGTGGCTGGCATTCACACCTGTTCAGTGGGCAAATTCATGGAAATGCGTCCAGCCCCCGGGGAAGCCTGCAGAACCCTGGCTGCAGCAGGATCTGCTCTGCTGGCTGCATCATTTGTCAAAGTCATGTGCTCAAGCCCTGGGAAGCAGCTGCAGTGCAGGAGAGCGAGGGAGGGAGGCAAGGCCATGAGGCCCCTGTGCAAGCCTCCTTGGGCTTCCTCACGGGCCACTGGGCTCCTGCATGAAGGGGCTTCCACCCCAGCCACCTGCTGCTGGGGTCTGGACCTGACATCCTTCTGCAGCAAAGGGGCTCAGAGCCTCCCAGCTGCCAAGTGTCCAGGCCTCCAGCCAAAGTGCATCACTTTGCAGTGCGATGCCACCACCAACTGAAAATGGGCGGAACTTGGTGGTGTTTCTCTCTGCCGACACCCTGCTTCCTTTCTGCAGCTTTTTCCTATCTTGGGCTCTTGAGCCGCCCCCTGATGCCCACAAGCTCTCCTCTGATACCACCCACAGGCCAGCCTCCCAGATGCCTCACCCGTCTCCCCCAAGACTCTCAAGTTTACACGTACAGCTCTGGCCTTGCCCACCGCGCATGTACAGACCGGACGTATGCAGACAGGTACATGCAGGTGCCTGCTTGTGGTCCCCAGATCTTGAGCAGAACCGAATCTGCCTCTCCCCTCTCACTCCCCTTCACCGGTTTCTCGGGCCAGAAGCCCAGGAGTCAGCCTTGATTCTCCTCCTCTCTCCAGTCTGCTCCCCACATCCCCTGACCCAGTCCTGCAAACTCTTCCTCCAAAACATCCCAGTTCATCAGCTTCCTCACTCCTCAGCCACCAGCTGATTTCAAGCGATCGTCACCTCTCGCCCGGACTACTGCAGGAAACTCCCACCTCGCCTCGTTGCTTCTGATCCTTCACCGACAGTCCCTTCTCACAGGGCAGCCAGCGGAATTATGGGAAGTGTACCTGTGATCACACCACAGTCCTGCTGGAAACCTTCCAGTGGCTTTCTGTGGTATTAGAGTAAAATTCACACTTCCTCCAGGACCTGTCCTTCCCTTTCCCCTCAGACCACCCTCTGGCCAATCTCCCCTCCATTCACTCTGCTCCAGACACCCTGACCCTCTGTCTCTTTCTCAGAAACACCAAGCCAACTCCCTCCTCTGGGCCTGGTAGCTGCTAGGCTCCTCCACCTACAAGTTCTCGCCCAGATCTCCTGGCAGCTCCTTCTAATGGGGCAGGTCTTGAGGCCAATGGTGCCTCTCCAAGACACTTCCTTGGCTGTTCTGTCTCCAGCAAGCCCTCTCTCTTTCCCACTGTCTCAGTCCCCCCAAAGTGGGACACACACTTCGAGAAGTCAAAGATGAACAGGAAGGTACAAGGACTGATAGAATTTCCATTCCTAATATTGTTAACTCCATTTTTATAACACTCTTTTCTTGTGCATGCTTTATAATACATTAGTACAGTGGCACGTGCAAGTTATTTATAAACAATTATATATGTGTATGCCTAAGTGTGTGTGTGTGTGTGTGTATATGTGGTAGGTGTTCAAAATATTTTGATAGATGTGCAATCAAAAGAGCTGGAAGCTCCTGCTCTACTGTGACACCCTATTTTTTTGCCTTCCTATCCCTTACCACTCAACAAAACAGTTCTTTTGTTTTTCTTATTAACACACTCTCTCCCCTGGAATGTAAGCTCCATGCGAGACCCGTCTCTCTTGTTCGTGCTGTGTTATCTGTGTGACCAGTACTTACAATAATAAGTTGACACGTAGCAAGTGTTCGGTGAACACTCGTTGACTGGTTGAATAAATGAGTAAACGGACTCTCGCCCAGGACTTTGTGGAAGGACGTCTTCCTAATCCCAATACGCTTCCACACTCAGAACAATGGCGAACGATGTCAGAACGGGGTGCCTGCAGGACAAGACCCCTCAGAAAAGTTGGTACGTTTCTGGGCCCTCTGCCTCCTTTCCAGAGCACTCCCCCGTGTCCACCTGCACTCGCAATGCTTTCAGGTCACCTAGGCCCCAGGATCAGGAAAATAGCCCGGAAAGTCATCAAGACCTTCATACGAACTAGTTTAATCTACTACCACCTCCCATGGGCATTTGCCTCAAAATACATCTCTGTGATCAGGGGCCAGGAGTTCTAGTCCCACCTCAGCTTCTAACTGTTCTCGAGGCCTGTGTAAGCTCCTGACCATGTTCATACCCTGCAAGGAGCTGGTTCTCAGCAGGGTTTTTTAACCTTGCTATTTGGAAGTGATTCAGCATTTATTGAAGAGAAGCAAGAAGCGCAGAACGGATATACATGCAGACTCCCGCCGGGACTCGCCTATACTGCGCCCATTTCCCCGCCTGCTTCATCGTTTTTGCTCTCTTTCATGAACACACATACATTGTTTTCTGTATCATGTGAGAATACATCCCATACTAAATGCTTCTGTGCTTCTAAGAAAAAAGAACGACTACCGTGCAGCCATCAACTTCAGTAAATCTGACATCGAAAACAATACTTTTATCTAATCTCCCATCCAGTGCTGTATTTTTAAAACATATTTAGCAGCAGTGCCCCTTCCAGTGAAATGTCGCTGGAATCCCCATGTACGTCATAGTTGAAAATAAATGGCGCACTTGAAGGAAGGCGGTGACAGAAGGGCTATGTATCCATTTCCTCTGCCTCCACGACAAATCACGGGCTTGGTGGCTTCAAACAGCACAAAATTATTATTTTATAACTGGGAGTCAGAAGTCCACAATCAGTCTCAGTGGGTTAAAATCAAGGTGTCACAGGGCTGATTCTTTTTGGAGACTCAGGGAATTCATTTCCTTGCCTCTTGTATTTCCGGAAGCTACTGCACCTTGTGGCTCGTGACCCCTTCCTGAATCACCCCAGTCTCCTGCTTTGGTGCCACACCTCCTCCATCCTCCTCAGACCTCCTTGCCTCCCTTTACAAGCATCCTTGTGAGTGCATTTAGGGCCCACCGGTATAACCCAGGATAATCTCCCCATCTCAAGATCCTAAGTTTAATCATCTCTGCAAGTCCCCTTTGCTGTGAAGATAAGATTTGCAGGTTCTGGGGATTAAGACGTGGATATTTTTTGGAGGGGACATTATCCAACATACCATAGGCCACCAGTAAGCAGATTGTAGACTGCACAAAAGGCACCAAAAATACAGCCTGTGGTTTATTTGCCAAACCCTGTGACTTTTCCTTTGCAAAAAGACCATATC
The DNA here is from genome assembly GCA_029783875.1 of Phataginus tricuspis. Lineage (NCBI taxonomy): Eukaryota > Metazoa > Chordata > Mammalia > Pholidota > Manidae > Phataginus > Phataginus tricuspis. Next base: position 3,166,709 of record JAQQAC010010882.1, read on the forward strand.
TGATGCCAGGTATGTGCCCAAAGGGGGCTGCTTTTAATAATTCGCACAAAAGCTCTGCTCCACATAAGCCAGCTGGAGGCCAACTCCATTACCCCTCTTTCCCTGTAGGTCCCCAGACACTGCTTTTGAGCAAACCTTAACATTCTTCAAGGATCTATTTAAAGCTCCAACACCCCATATTAAGATGGCTTCTGGCTCTGACGTGCCACACTTCCGTCCTGGCACTTTCTCCCACAGACACCCACTGCCCCAGCTCCCATCAGAGCCCGTCCTTTCTCCAGACCCCCGAGGCTCAACCCGAGGCTGCCACCAATAGGCAGCAAGCACGGGTTCACCACTCTCAACCCCACAGGCCCCCACCAGTGGCCCAGCACCCGTGGGCCCGCAGGTGGTGTCCCAGCGCCCCTCCAAGTGGCCTGGTGGCCCTGCCAGCAGAGCGCCGGGGCCACAGTCAGGCTCTTCACTCCCGATGGGGCCCAGGCTGAGGGACCCTTCCCCTGGAAGGATTTGGGCTTAAAGGACAAATGCGGGACCAACCCTATGTGGGCAATATGCCTGATTTGGGGTCAGGGTCCACCACACCTCTACCAACTCTTGCTCCACCTCAGCCCCCAGGAGGGTGAAGGGAGCAGCCCCTGATGTGCTCGCTCTCTCCCCTGCTCCTTTTCCCTTGGAGCCAGAATTCACATTTTGCCCATTTTGTAGGCAAGGTAATTAACACCTTTCAAGTTTTACCTTTTCTTCTTTCAAGAATCAAAAGGTTCATTTCTGGAATCAGATTTATGTAAAAGGCTTTTAAAATTACCCTGAAAATGACTTTTCTCTCCAGCAGAGCAATGGAGACCTAACGAACCTGCTGAATTACTCCCTGGCCAGTGTTAAATTGATTCAAAGGCTTGGGGGGTTGGGGCGGATGTCAGGGAGGATGGGAGGTGGGGCTGGGGGGCTGCAGGAGTTTGCAGAGAAAATGCCCGCAGCGCTAGCCCCTGTGAAGTCTTCAGCCTGGGAGGGGGCGGCATTCTCTTGGAGAGCAGAAGGGGTGGCAGCACCCTGAGGCCCCCAGAGGCCCAGCCAGCCCGAGGTGACCTAGAGAGGTGAGGCAGGGGAAGCCTAGAGAAGCTGCCCTTAGTGGAGGTCCTGCAAGCCCAGGGGCAGCCTCAGGTCCAGCAGGGGCTTGGCCAGCCTGTTCCCCACTGTGGCCGCCTCAGGCCAGCCATGCCTTGCTTTCCAGGAAAGCAGTATAGGCAGCTGGGCCTTGGGTCTTGTCTATCTTCTGAGTTTGCTATTTTCTTTTAAAAACACACTGTGAACACTATTCATCATCAACAAAAGTAAAACCAACCCGAAAGTCCATCATCTGATGAATGGATAAATAAATGTGTCTGTCCATACAATGGAATATTACTTAGCCATAAAAAGGAATCAAATTCAGGTACATTCTACAGCGTAGAAAAATATCAAACACATTATGCTAAGTGAAAACAGCCAGTCACAAAAGACCACATACTATACAATGCCATTCATATGAAATTTCCAGAGTGGGCAAACTGATAGAGATAAGAAGGCCATTTGTGCTCATCCGGGGCCCAAGGGTAGGGATTGAGGAGTAACAGTCAAGAACTATGAGGCTTTCTTTTGGGGTGATGAACATGTTCTAAAATTTATTATGGTGATAATTGTACAACTCTGTGAATATATACAAAAAAACACTGAATTTGCACTTGAATGGGTGAATTGTATATGTAAATTATATCTTGATAAAGCTGTTTTTCTAAAAATACACTGTGACAAGGGGAGGGGGCTAAGGATTATAGCAGAAATAAGCTTCAATCCAGAAGGATGAGAACGCAAACCTCAGCTCACCATGTGCACACTGAGTGGAGCAAATCAGACCTCCTCTGGCTCAGGTGCCTCATCTGTAAAGTCAGGTGAATACTGTGCCCCTCAAACAGCGGGATTAAATAAGGTTATATTAGGGCTCTCGCACAAGCACGGTCCCCACATAATGGTGGTTATGTTAGTTGACTTTGAGCCAGAGAGCTAGGTTCTCATCCTGACACTGACATCACTTGGTTGTGTGACCCTGGGAAAGTGCTCAGCCTTCCTAAGATTCGGTTGAAGGTTGAAAAGGTCAATGAGCAACAAGTGTGGAGACCCCGCATGCTCGCAGGAACATAGTAAAAGCCCAGTACGAGTTTGTTGAATGAATGAATGAATGAACAAGGATTTTGAGGAAGTAGCTCGTTCTCATATACACATACACACACACACACACACACACACACACATCTTCAGGGTACTAAGACTGGCAAACCCACACCTCCTACCTTGCAGGTCAGCCTTCTCTGCTCAAGGATTCTATGCCCTAGGAATAGGCCGGAGCCCAGGGACTCCCAGAGAAGCCCAGAGTCTCTGCAAGGCAAATTGGTGAAGGTGGTTCCCCAAGGTAAGCTCTGGGGCAGGAACAACTACTTTCTCTGGTGGCCTTTCTGAGCAAAAGACTGTCACATAAATGCACTTGGATCCACCAGAAGGAAGGACCCTCTTCTGACTGCCTCTGTGCCCTCTAACCTGTCCTTGGGCCACCGGCTATCTACCTGCAGGCCCCTCCTGGTTCCTCTGCCCCAAACACTCACTTGGATGGAGCAGGGTGTAACCATGTCCCTTTGTCCTGGAGATTCGAAGGAAAGGAGGGACAATGAGGGTCCCAGAGTCACTCGAGATGGCTAGGGGGTCTTCCTGATATTCCTCTTGAACTTCAGCTCCAAGTCCAAGAGGGGAGTGAGGCCTCTATGTGAGCCCTGGTCTCCTTTGAGCAGGTCGTGATGCCCAGCTTCAGGAAAAGGAGAGCCGAGACAAGCTCTTTCCGTTGTGCAAGGGGATTTGCCAGTTGTGTCCATCCAAGCTAGAGTGGAGAGGAGCAGTTCATAAAGCAGTGGCTGTCCATTACCTTGTTTGGTGATCCTGTCAGCCTTGCCAGTGGGCAGGTGTGTACTGCCACCCCATTTCACAGAGGAAGACTGAGTTTCGGGGTCACACCTCCTGAAGAGGCAGAGCTTCCTGTGCTTGAAGACAGAATTCTTTGCTGCCTTCTTCCAAAGACCTACTGTTCACAAACATATGCAAAACACACTCCCTTCCAAATGCTGACAATGGCCCAACAATGCCTGCAAACTGGAGCCTTCCTGTGTTTGGTTTAATTATTTCTTCCCCAGTGGATTCTGAAGGAGGTCACTGGTTGCTCAGTGTGCTGCGAATAATCCCCCTGCTCAAAGGTCAACAGAAGCACAGAGGTGCAGCTATGTCTGGGCGAGAGGCAGTCCTAGGGCCCCTCGGGAAAGGGAGCAGACAGGAAAAAGCTGCAGGGTGCACAGGACAGTTCAGCACTTCCCAGGGAGCGTCCTGACTTTGGGCCCCTGCTGGGGCTGCCCAGCCACCACACCCTGAGGGCTCCAGGGAGCGAGGAGAGTGGAATGAGGAGAAAGGATCACAGACAGGGTCTCAAGGAATGAGCCCCGAGGGGTGAGGCTCTTATTTCTGAAGCAGGAATGCCAGACCTCCAGAGGGCACGTGAGCCCCCTCAAGGGAGCCCAGTGGGGAGACCAGGTGTCCTACTCTGGGACTGTTTCTGCTTACTCTTTGTTTCTGGCACCCCCTTTTTGCTTTTCTGCCGTAGGTGGGTTAGGGCCTTCCTGCCACCTGCCTTCCCCAAGGCAACACCCTGTGCAACACCCTACAGACAGGACAGGCACCTACAAAACCCTGGGCGGATGGGCACCGGCCCTGAGCTCCTGGACGTGACGCTCTATTGGGGGAGACGTGTAACGAACAAGTAAACCAATAACGACCAAAATTCCAGTAGGGATAAAGGCTGTGAAGGAAGGCAGGCAGGGCAGCAGGAGAGGGTGGCTGGAGGGCAGGGAGGGGAAAGCCTCTGTGAGGACGAGACCTTTGAGCAGAGACCCGAATGATGAGAAGGAGCCGATTGTGAGATCCAGAGGAAGAGCATCCAGGAGAGGGAATGGCCAGTGCAAGGACCTGGTGCTGGGAATGAGGCTGGCCCACTCAAAAGGCGGGGCGAAGGTGAAGGTCAGTGCGGCTGGACCCTGTGGACCCTGGAGGGATGCAGGAGGTGAAGGTGGGACTGGAGAGGCAGCCAGGAGGCATAGCATGTGGGCTCTTCCAGGCCAAACATGAGGCTTGGATCTCACTCCCAGAATTATGGGTGGGCCTTGGAGGGGTTTGTACACAGGGATGATGTGATCCCATGTATTTCTCAAAAGGTTTCCAAGTTGCTGTGCAAATGGTTAGGATGGGAGAAGGCAAACGTGGAAGCAGAGAGAACAATCAGGAGCCTCTGTGGTTGTCTAGATGAGACAACGGTACTGTGGCAGGGTGCTGGTGGCTGAGGATGAGAAGGGGTCAGAGTCAGGGTTCATCCCAAAGTTAGGGCTTCTGGCACTTGCAGATGGACAGCCTGAGGATGAAACAAAAAAGAATTTGAAGAGCAGTCACAGGACTTTTCAGCCTGAGAGAAGGGGACCATTTCCCGAGATGGGAAAACTGGGAGAAGAATGTATTCGTTCTGAGATCATGCATCATGCCAGACTGGAGTAGAGGCTGGGCGAGTGTGGCTGTGACTAAGAACACTGTCTCCTGTGGCCACTGCACTCCAGAGCTGGCCAGGGGCATTTCCACTCCCGAGGCAGGGCTTTGGACCCCCACTTCAATTCTGGGACAAGGGTCACCAGCTCACCAGCACTGGCTTGGGTTCTGATACACAGTCTCATGGACGAGACAGACTCTTTTTTTTTTTTTTTGGTATCATTAGTCTACAGTTACATGTGCAACATTATGGTTACTAAACTACCCCCTTCCTCAGGTCCCCCCCCACCAACCCCATTACAGTCACTGTCCATCAGCGCAGTGAGATGAGAATCACTACTTGTCTTCTCTGAGGTGTACAGCCCTCCCCATGCTCCCTCTACCTTATGTCTGCTAATCATAATGCCCCTTTTACCCTCTTATCCCTCCCTTCCCACCCATCCTCCCCAGTCCCTTTCCCTTTGGTAACTGTTAGCCCATTCTTGGGTTCTGTGAGTCTGCTGCTGTTTTTTTCTTTAAGTTTTTTTCTTTGTTCTTATACTCCACATATGAGTGAAATCATTTGGTACTTGTCTTTTTCGGCCTGGCTTATTTCACTGAGCACAATACCCTCCAGCTCCATCCATGTTGTTGCAAATGGTAGGATTTGTCTTCTTCTTATGGCTGAATAATATTCCATTGTGTAGATGTACCACATCTTCTTAATCCATTCATCTACTGATGGACACTTAGGTTGCTGAGGAGACAGACTCTTAAACAAGTGATTTCACATATAACTGAGAGGAGAACATGCTAGCTCTCTAGAGGTATATAAGGAGGATGCAGTAGGAACATACAGGGAGAACTCATTCGGCCTGGCAAGATCAGGGAAGTTTCATGCAGGGATATTATTTGAACTGGTCTTGAAGGATGATGAAGTGGGTAAGGGTATTTCTGTCCAAAGAAACAGCAGAAGAAAGAAACAAGGTTGTAAAAACGTGTGGCCAAGGGGTAAAGCCCGGGATGCTTGGAGAAATATGATGAAGCTCAGTGGCAGACTGCATCTTCCATGGATACCTACGCCCAGGTGCATCCCATTCTAACTGCTCTTCTCACAGTCTGACATCAACGCTCCTTTGTCAAGAGATGGGAGTCTTTGTTCCCTCTCCTTGAACCTGGCTGGACCTTTGGAACTGCCTTGACCATGAGAATATGCAGAAATAGTGGTGTGTGGCTTCCTAGGCTAAATCATAGAAGGCATTGCACAATCTACTTGGTCTCTTGACTCGTTCATTCTAGGGGAAGCCCACCACCACGTTATGAGGACACTCTAGCAGCCCTCTGGGTAGAAACTGAGGCCTCTAGTTTTCTGGGGCCCAACAGCCAGGACTGTCTCATCAATCATATGAATAGCCGCCTTGAAAATGCATCTTCCAGCTTCGGTCAAGCTTTCAGAAGATTCTGACAGTCATCTGAGTGCAGTGGACCTCTGAGTGCAACACGAGGGACCCCAAGCAAGAATTACTCTGCCAAGCTTTTTCTAAATTCCTGACACATAATCCGTGAGCATAATAAATACCATTGTTTTAAGCCCCTGAGTTTTGGGGTGGTTTGTTTTGCAGCCATAGTAACCGGAACAGCCTGGAAGAATTTAGACACTGAATGTCCTGCTAAGGAGTTTGTTTTATTTATTTTTTTACAAAACTGAATGCTACTATTATTTTCTGGGTGGAGAGTTGTGTGATTTAGCTATATGTCTTAGAAAGACTATTCTGACAGTTTGAAAGCTGGAATGGAAAGAAGAGAAGGGAGAATGGAAAGTGGCAGCCAGTGAAGACAATGAAACTGTTGTAAGAATCTGGGGAGGAGATGAAGGTTTACACTAGGCTGGAAAAGAGCAAAGGCGCTGGGGGTTGAGGGCTCAGTAAACTGCTGGATGACTGAGAGTGTGGGAAGAAAGGAAAAGGTGGAAGAAGGATGGTGTTGATAGTGGTTCTGAGGGTTCTAGCTCTGTAGACCAGAAAGGCCGTGCTATCATTAATGGGGTAAGATATAAGCGTTTGTTCATTTAACAAAAGCCAAGTTCCTACCTTGGCTTCTTCCTAGGGCTGGCTGGGTTTCCTCTTGCCTCTTCACCTTGCACCACCCCCAGGAGCACGGCTGCCCCACCGAAGTCCTGTGCATCTCCAGGGAGGCTTGATCAGGCACCCTGGCTCCAGCACTCAGCCGTACCAGCCTGAGTAGGTGGCCCGCTTCGGCTACCTCAGTTTTCTCTGTAATCTTCCTTCCCCAAATGCTTCCCACCTATTAGCAAATCCTCTTAGCTCTACCTCCAGATTATAATGACACTCACTCCATCTTCTCTAAGGCCTTTTCCCAAGCCACAATCATATCTTACCTAGAAAATTGCCGCATTCTCTTAACTGATCTCCTTGCTTTTGTTTTGTTTTGTTTTGCTTAATAGAAACCAGATCAGGTCACCCCCATGCTTAAAAGCCTCCCTTTGGCTTCCCATTGTGCTTAAAATAAAAGCCAAACTATACCCCAAGGCCTTAGAGGCCATGCATGTGGCCCCATCTTTCTGACTCTCCTTTGACACCCTCCTAACCGACCACTCTATTCCGGCCCCACTCTCCCTCTGTTTGGTCTTCATATATGCCATGCTTCCTTCTGCCCCAGGACTTTTGTACATTCTCTTTTCCTCACCTGGAGCCTCCTTCCCCAGAGTTGGGGTTTGGGACGGAACTCAATAAAAGCAATCCTTTTCTCAACTTGAGTCTTAAAAACAGAGAAATAAAACAAAATAATGATGGAAGAAGATCAAAATGTCCCTTTTATGAATAAGAGAGGCCAGGAGAGAGGGCATAGCTTAATGTGAAAGCTGAATGGCCTGCAAACTGTACCCCACAACTGGCACAACCTCTCTCCACGCAGACCCAAACCTTGCCACACAGCCAGGTCCCACCCAGGTTAGACTCAGAGCATGGAGGAACAGACACAAAGCCCTGAGCCCATGGGCATCTCTCCCACCATGGAGAAGGGAGGAGAATAAGCAGAGGGCAGGGAGGGGAGAGGAAGGGGTGCCATCTGAAGTCAGATGCGCCCTTCCACCTGCCCCAGGGGCAGTGAGGGAAGTGGGGAGAGAAGCCGGGATGAGATGCACATCGGGAGTAGAAAAGCACATCCCCCAGTAGTCAAGCTCCCCAGATGCCTACTTCATGCTCACACCTGAGGCCTCAGAGAGGCCCCCAACGCGCACACACACACACACACACATACATAAGCACAGTCTCTGCTTCATCTTCAGTACCCAAAGTTATTCCTTTGCATCCTGTGGAAGATCTGTCATCTTCACTGGGACACAGCCCCAGTGCCTCGACAGTGCCTGGCACATAGGTGCTCAACAAGGATTTTTTAACGATTTGAGGAGAAAAGAACAGGAATCCCTGATCCTAAATCCCTTCAGTCACGGCCTGTTGCTGGGGGCTTCTGGTTCTCTTAGTCCCCAGAGGAAGTCCCTGCAGAGCTGGGTGGAGCAGCAGCCCACCTCTGAGAGCTAGCGAGCCTGACCGGTGGGTGAGTGCATGTCTTTACTACCAGTCTGGAAGCCTTAAGCCCCTTCTCACTAAGCACAGATACTATTTTAAGTGACAATTTGTGCCTAGCTACCGTGACGACAATATCTCACCTATTTCCTTTGCTCAGAGACTCGGAGCACTGAAAATGCTGTGAGATGTAATTGGTTTCTTCAGCGTCGGGGCTAAGCTTTTTGGGGTGTATTATGTTCCAAATGAAAAAGAACAGCAAGACAAACCATTGCCCCTGCTTCCTCTCACAGAAAAAGCAGATTCTTCCTGGCTCCTGCCAACCCATAGGAGGTTTAAATGATGGAGAATCTGTTTTCCCAGGGCCCCTCTGCAAAATGCCTCCGCTTTACCTCTGAGAAAAGAAGAGGGGGCAGGGTGGGAAGCCGAACATCTACAAGGCAGCCAGCCTTTCAGGCTCTCAGTGATGTGGTGTGAGGGTCTGGTGGGACCCCAGCCCCTACCCCGAGTGAGGGTCTCTAGGGAACTCCCCAGGCTCACTCTGCAGAAGGTGGTCATTACAGTGGACCCATCCCCATGGGCATGTTGGACACCCGCTCCATGGAGGAGTTGGAACAGACATCACAGGCTACCATCCCCTTTCCCCCCTCAAGGGCACACAGTCTGAAGGAAGCAAGGACAAGGAGGCAGCTCTGGGGCTCTTTTGGAACAAGGGGCCAGTGTCTTCTTTTTCACAATAATAACAGGACAAAGTAAATCCGTCTACGACTCTCACTAGCATCCAAAGTCTCCAAACACCTGTCACTCCAGCTTCTCAAATACTGGCTCTTGTTTTCAATCTCTGGAGAAGGGGAGCGGCTGAAGAATTCGCTTTCATTTCACTCCATTAATAGCTGAGCAGCACGGCCTGAAATATTTATGGGTGTGAGCACATGAGCATGTTCTGGGCAGGACTAAGCAAATCACGGTGATTGGCATGGCTGCTGTCTTGGCCCTTTGCAGAAGGAGGCAACCAAATAGCTCTGGAGGCCAGGAGGGGCCCGTGGTAACAAAGGCAGCCTGAAGGTGTGTGTGATCTGTCTGGGAGCCCAGGAACCAAGGGCTTCCTCCAGCAACAAGAACAAGCATCTCTCCTCAGGGGCATGGCCAGTGTTTGCTGCTACAGTCTCCGTGCCCCTTTATCTGCCCTTCCACTTTCTTACACATTGATGACACACAAGGACACTGCAGTGTGCCCAGCTACTAGCCCCCTGGCCCTGAGGGTGCCCCTACACTGTAGCTCCCCAAAAATTTACACATTTGGGTTGTTTTGAGGGTCTTGAAAACTGCAACTGATTTGTGGCCAGTAGAGAATGTGTTCCAGCCCAAGCCCAGCAACAATGGCCCAAGGTCACTGGCCTGTCAGGTCACATGGCCTCTCTGAGCCTCCCTTTCCTCACACTGAAAACAAAGAGTTTAAATTAGATCATCTGTGAAGCTGTTTCCAAGTCTATGAATCCAGGAAGAGAAACTAGCTTATGCTTTACCAAAGGAAGGAAGGAAGCAAGGAAAGAAGCAAGGAAGGCAGGCAAATGAATAGTGGAGAAATAATGAAAAAGTAAAGGCCGGGGTCCAATTCCAAGTAAAACTATGAATAGTAGTAATAATAGTAAGACACACTGCAGTCAGTATGGGCCAGACACTTTAGTAAGCCCTGCAGGACAGACCCCTTTATTATGCCCATTTTAAAGATAAGGAAACTGAGGCATGATGAGCTTTAATAACTTGCAACAGGTTTTGCCTCTACAAGGTAAAACTATGGTTCCAGCCCAGGTATTCTGGCTCCCCAACTCCTGCTCCTAATCACAGTGTCATACTACATAGTCTAGGACATTTCATTCACTCAGTCATGGGAAGAGTGCACGCAGTCCCTGCCATACGCCACGCCCTGCCCACACCCTTACAAGTCTCCTCAAGCGCATCGGTGAATTTGCACATAAGAGGCCAAAGCAAGAGTAGAGAGACATGTTCATCCCAGATGTCATCTGCCTCAATGTCCAGGCTTCTGCAATCACCTTGTTGTTCAGGATTTCAATAAGAAGAGTTGAGCCTCGTCCTATATATAGGTCCACGCCACATCTTCCCAGTATGTCAGAATTCTTTGGTGACAGAAGCAAGTTTACGTTTCCCCTACTTCTTGCTCCAACTCAGGATTTCTGCTGAACTCTTTATCTCCTTCTTGTCACCCTTCCTTCTGCCTTTTCTCCATCTACACCCACCCAAACATGGGTCAGAGTACAGCTGAAAAAACAAAACGTACATGATCATATTAATTGATGCAGAAAAGACATTTGACAAAATTTCATATCCATTCATGATTTTTAAAAATCTTAGGAGACTAGGAGTAGAAATTCCTCAAGCTGAGAAAGGCTATCTATAAAAAAAAAGAAAAAGAAAATCTGTAATTAACATCACACTGAATGAGAAAAGATTGAATGCTTTCACCATCTAAAATCAGGAACAGGGCAAAGATGTCCACGCTTACCAATTTTATTAAACATTGTACTGAAAATCATAGCCAGTGAAATAAAGCAAGAAAAATAAATAAAAGACATACATTTTGGAAAGGAAGAAATTAAACTTTCCCTATTCAAAATGACTTGGTGGCTTACACAGAAAATCCCAAGGAATCCATAAAAACAACTCTTAGATCTAATAAGTGAGTTTAGTAAGATCACAGGATACAAGATGAATCACAAACATCAACTCTGTTTGTGTATACCAGCAATGAACAATTGAAAACCGGAATCTAAAAATCAATATTATTTACAATAACTCTGAAAAGTGAAATGCTTAGGTACAAATCTGGTAAAACACATACAGAACCTATTCCTGACGATTATGAAACATTGATGAAAGAAATTAACAAAGACCTAAAATAAGTGGAAAGCCATGATGTGTTCATGGATTGGAAGACTCAACATGTAAACATGTCAGTTGTCCCCAGATTATTCTACTTAGTGGAAGTCCAATCAAAACTATATCAATTTATGTACATATTTATGTGGTGTGAAAGTTAAGGAACTAGAATAACCAAAACTACTTTGAAAATGAAAAGTAATGATAGGAGGATCTCACTACCCACTTTTAAGATTTCCTATATAACTATAGTAATCAAGACAGTGTAATATTGGTGAAGTGATAGAATAGAATAAAGCCCAGAAATAGACATACATAAATATAAATGGTTGATTTTATCAAAGATGCAAGGCAATTCAATGAAGAAAGGATAGCTTTTTCAAGAAATATTATTGAACAATTAGACATCTATATGCAAAAATGAACATCGACCAAATCCTCATACCTTATATAAAAATTAATTCAAAATGGATCAGATACAAATATGAAATATAAAGCTGAAAACTTTTAGAAAGAAACACAAGAGAAAATTTTCATGATCTGGGGTGAGGCAAGGAATTCTTAGACATGATAACCAAAAATATGATCCATTAAAGAAAAAAGGGATAAATTAGACTTCAACAAGATTTTACATTTTTGACCTGCAAAAGATATCAAAAGAATTAAATGACAACCTACACACAGGAATAAAATGTTTGCAAGTCACATACCCAACAAATGACTTGTATACAAATTACATAAAGGACTCTCAAAACTCAACTGTGAAAAGCCAGCCCAGTTAAAAATGGGCAAAAGGACTTGAACAGACTCTTCATCAAAGAGGACATAGAGAAGTCAAATAAACACATGAAATGATACTCATTACTTTTAGGGAAATGCACATTCAAACCATGACGAGATACTACACTGACTAGAATGGCTTTTTAAAAAAAAAAGACCAACTAGACTCTTAGGTATTGCTCATGGGAATGGAAAACGATACAGCCACTCTGGAAATTAGTTTGGCAGTTCCTTATAAAGAAATCATACCACTTCTGAGAATGTGCCCCATAGAAGTTAAACCTTATGTTCATACAAATACCTGTATGTGAATGCTTATGGCAGCTCTATTCCTTACCACCAAAAACTGGAAATCACCCAAATGTCCTTCAACAGGTGATCAAGAGGCAAATGGGCAAGTGAACTACGGCTCTTTCATGCACAGACATACTACGCGGAATAAAAAGACATGAGCACCTTGCGTTGCTACCTGCAACGAATTGGACAAATCTCTAGGGCTAAGTAAAAGAAGCCAGTCTTAAGGTTCATTTACACACCAAGTGAAAGAAGTTAAAAGGATATATACTATATGATCCCATTTATATATCATTCTTAAAAAGACAAAACTATAATGATGGAGACTAGATCAGTGGTTCAGGGGTTGGGCAGGGAGAGGAGGTGATGATGATTGGACAGCATCAGAGAATTTTCTGGATTGATGGGATGCCCCTGTATCCTGACTGCATTTGGTTACACCAGTCAATAAATGTGTTAACACTCGGAACTGTATGCTGGAGGGAAAGGAGTTATTTTATGATATGTTAACTTTTAAAATACAGTGTTAAAAAGTACCCCGAAAACTATAGCCACAGTCAGCTCACTGTCTACCTTTTGAGGTAGACAGTGAGCTGACTGTGGCTATAGTTTTTGGGGAGACCCTCACTAGCCCAGGCCAATGGAAAGGAGCAGATGGGGTGCCCCTTGCCGGCATACTTCCCAATTACTATGCACCTGCGCACTGATGCCTCAACCTTCCAGACTTGAAGCGCTCTGCAAAGCTAGCCATGGAAACCTCAGGGCACCAGCTTGTATGGAGTTGCATGCAGAGCATTGTGCAAGTGCCCCAGAATATCAACAAAACAGCAGATCTCCTCAAAATAAATTAATAGCAAGCAATTCCCACCTCTCCCTAACATCTCTTTTCATGAACAAGATGCAAACATAACCCCAACGACACTTTGTACACGCTCTTCCTTCTCTTCTTGAGAGTTCCCTCATACTCTCTAGGGCTGCAAAGCCTTTGTCAACCTTGCTATCCTTCCCACACTCAGACGAGCCTGTCTCCTCCCCGGCCGCACGTTCCCCACCCTGGCTTCTCTCCTTTCTCTTGCTCTCTCTCAGCTCCTTCTTAGGCAGATCAGCCTGGCCTTTCTCACCAAGTCGGTGCCCTCCGGCCCATATGTTTCCAGCAGGTCCTTCTCGTGCTCACTGTCAGAAAGTTCCACAATTCGGCAGTTTTTTTTAATTGCGGGAAATCATCTGATTAAGTCCAGATCACCTAGCAGGTTGGGAAGTTGAGTGGGTCAAAGACAATATTCTCTTTATAAGGCAAAGTAGGGAGAAAGCATAAAGGCTGAGAACATTGAAATATTAATAATTGCTTGCCCATCAACTATGATCCAAATTCTTGAGTCTGAGGTTGAGAATGTGATTCCTGCACAGAAAATAATTTTCTCCCTACACACAGGGTAGGCCTCTTTCCTGCATCCTCCTCTGAAAAATATACCTTGTTGATTAAAAGGGGCCCTAACAGTAGCCTCCCTCTGGCTCGTGCTCAAAAGGCACCACATAAAAGCAATATGCAGTTCCAGTGAGTGAGTTCCCCAGAGGGTCTACTGAACCCTTTTATCTATATGCCTACTTTCATTGTGTTTCCATCTCCATTTCTCTTTACCCATTTTAATGTACCTATTAAGTTGCATTTTCCAGATAGTTTTTTCATTTTTAATTCTAGGAAAGCTGATGCATTCCTGTCTGTTGTTCTCCCTCATGTGAGCTCTACATTGTGCTATCATTTCATCTTCGATGGCAGTGGGGAGTGTCTTCTCCTGAGATTCCATGCTCTTTGGACTGTGGCTGAGTCCATAAAGGGCGGTTTCATGTTTATTCTAGCCAGGTTCTCAGAATGAGCTTTATACTAATTTCTCTGCTTGGAGTGCCTACCCAGGCTGGTGGTGTAAACAAGACCACACTCTTGTATAGCAGTTGGGAGTCCAGCTCCTCGACGGTGTCACTACTGGAAGACAGAAGTTTTGAGAAAGTTTACCCAACCTTGGATCAACCTAAGAAAGGATGTAAGCAGATTTGCCTCTCTTACATAGTTATAGTTAGTCACACTGCCAGCTTTGGAAAGACTCCGCCTGTAATGGTTAATTTTATGTGCCAGCTTGACTGGATCATGGGGTCCCAAGATATTTGACTAAACATTATTCTGAGTGATTCCTTGAGTGTTTCCGTATGAGATCAGCATTTGAACCAGCAGACTGAGTAAAGCAGATGGCCCTCCCGGGTGTGGGTGGGCAGCAGTCAATCTGCTGAGGGCCTGAATAGAACAAAAAGGCACAGGAAGGGTAAAATTGCTTCCTGCCTGCCTATTGTGCTGGGCCATCAGCCTTCTCCTGCCCTCGGGCTGACTTACACCGCTGACCCTCTGGTTCTCTGGCCTTAGGACTTGGACCAAACTACACCACCAGCCTTCTTAGGTCTCCAGCCTATAGGAAAATCATGGGAGGTGTCAGCCTCCAGCCAATTTCTCTGTATGCAAGTTTGCCTTGTTACCCAAAAGTAGAGCATTCCTATAAAATCTTTGGTAAGCCAAAATGGCATAAAGCAAAAAACTATTACCATTAATTTATATGGAAAACTTTTGAGCATTCCCAGGCCCAAAAAATAACCTCTCTTAGGCTTTTCCAATACCTTAGGACACATCTTGCTAAAAGATGCACACAATAAATCAAGATAAAGCCCAGATGCTCACGGACGCCACTCAAAGCCATGGCGGCGTTCAAGGTAAAACCTGGTGCTGAGCTGCTGCGCCGGTTCCCAGGGAAGGGGCGTGACGGGGCCGCTCTCGCTGCTAGGGGTGCATGGGGCCTATAATAACGGCTCACGGCAAAACAAATACGGAAGCTACTTTCACTTTTTTGTTGTTATTCGTAAAAGGGAAAATGCTCTTGGGATTTCTTTCATTTAGCGAAAACAGGACAAATGTAGATCTTTCATAAGAGTGAAGTGCTGTAACACAAACTTGAAAATCAGGTGAGACTGGTATGTGCATGTATACATGTACATATACATACACATGTACATATACATACACATGTACATATATGCATATCCTGTTGGCTCTGTTTGCCTGGAAAATGCTAATACACCACCTGCTTGCTTCTGATAACATTTTAAAAGGAGGCCATTGTTATTCATCTATTTTCTGGCAGTAAAGTCGAGAATCTGATTTGGCAGCTGTGGTGGACAGAGTTAATAGCCCAGGTACAGCCAGTCCCCTTCTCTTTCACTAACCATGATTGGTTTGGGCAACACTGTGTCGGTCTCAGGAGGTGAATCCCAAAGGGCCTATGACAGTTGTGGAGATAGTGTTGAATTTCCTCCATTTCCACCTGCCCTGGGAGCTAGAGGGAAATTCAGCTGCTGCCAATGCAGAGGTAGAAATAAGCCAGGGGACTTCTCAGGAAGACACCTCCCCTCTGATAAAAAGGAGGAAGCTCATGAGAATAGTGTTCCCTTTTGACATCTTGGCTACCACCACTTTCTCCTGTCTTTGGTAACTGACTCTCTCAGCGGCCATCACCATTATGCAATCACGGAAATCTGTGTGAGAATCACAGAGATTCAGATTCAGCGCCCTGACGTGTTTGAGAGGCTGATCTAGCACAACTGCCTACTTCAGACGAGTGTTGTGTAAGATCATTTCAAATGCCGTTGTCATTTAACCACCCTGAGTCTGTCTTACATTACTTTTGGGTGAGGAGGTTCCTAACTGATAGGAAACAGTCATTTGCATAGGCCCTTACAGGACAAGGTGAAAATTCAAGGTGCCTGGGGGATCTAGCACCTCTGCTCTTGAGTGCTCTGGGAATGAAGAGGGTGACAACATCCAAGTCCAGCCTGTTTATGCCCCGCGTGCAGTGTGTGCTTCAGAGCTGAGCACGGCCCGTGCAGTCTACAGGCTCCCCTTTAGGGACCCCTGTTGCAGCAGAACTCAACCCTGGCTAAGCTGAGCAAAACTAGAGCTCTTTTGGAAGGATGCCGGGGAAGCTCATACCATTAAAGCATGTGTAGAACAACAAATTCTTGGCGAACACATGAGGCAGAACAGCTATGGGGACTTCAGCAGCCTTTACACATCTTCTCTGTAGGATACTGTCATAAAATGACTCCTACTACCTTTTCCCATCAGTTTGCATCTCTGCTCAGGTTTCAAATTCTCAAAAGAGAGAAAATCCAGCGAGGGAACTTGGCAGGGTACGCCCCTCTTGGAAAATTCCACGTGGCCAAAAGCTGAGACGGTTTGTTGGTGAAGCTTCACTCGCTGCCTAACGCTATAAACAGGAATGGACCACGGGACCCCCGGGAGTGGGGTCTGCCTTCAGCAGGAAGAGGTGCTGGCCAAGAAAAGCAATAATTGCCACAGAACTGTCCTCCCTGAAACGGTGGGCATGGCTGTGACCCCAGGACCACTTGATTGCATCTTTATTAGTCCTGGTCAGAACTTGAACCCAAAGGGCTGGACCCTGCCTCCCCCCATCTCATTCTTCCTCCAAATGGAGACAACAGATGGATGCAATGGGAAAACTGTTGAAGGTTTTAAACAGGGGACTACATGTTCCAATCTTTGCTTTGAAATCACCCTGCTTCTGTGTAGAGCAAGGAGTGAACAGTTAAGAGAGAGTCCAGGAAGACCAGCTGGGAGATGGACTCAAGGACCAGGCGAGGGAGGAGGATGGTGATGAGCATGGAGAGAAGGGCAGCCTCGATTTCCAAGAGATGGAGAAAGGAACCTGAGTTCTGACATGAGCATCTGGTGAATAATGTTGCCATCCATGGAGAAGGGAGAGCAGAGGACAGAGGGAGTGAGTCTAGGCAAAGGTGAAGATCTCTCTTCACACATATTAAACTTAGATGCCTGTTCCAGGGGACCGGTCAAGTAGGAAGCCCAGAGGCCTGAGTCTGGTCCAGAAATAGCTGTTCATCTACTGCTTGGCAATAAAGTTGAGAATCTGATATGGCCCCTGTGGTAGACACAGCCAATGGCCCTGCCAGCAGTCAGTCCCCCTCCTCCCGATGCTAACCGTGATTGCTTTGCACGGCGCTGTGAGCCAGTCTTAGGAGGAATCTCAATGGGCCTAGACAGTCTTAGAGATAGTGTTGACTTACCTGCATTTCCACCAGCTCTGGGAGCTAAAGATGGCCACACAAACACAGCTCTAGCCAATGTGGAAATGAGCCAGGGGGCTTCTGGGGAAGAGTCCTCCCTTCTTGTAGAAAGAAGGAAGTCACTAGCCTGTGAGTGGTATTTAGCCCCGGAAAGGATGCAATCTCTAGGGGAGTGGGAGAACAACAGGACAAGAGTGGCTGCCCTGAGCACTGAGGGCTCCGGCATCTGGAAGCCCCTTCACGCAGGAAGAGCCCTCAGCCAGGCCCGGGAGGGGAAGCCAGGGAGCAGAAAGGGAAACCACAGGAGTGTGGGGTCTGGCAACCGGGAGGAGCACACCTCTGTCAATGCCGATTCTGCTGCTATTTAGGAGATCTACACCTCTCCTCTGTCAGCTCCCCGCATCAGCTCCCTCTGGACAAGGAACCCCTCGACTTACGCCTCCTGCTGGTCTTTTCCCACCTGCCCAGCCTCTCAGTGGGGAGAGAATAAAGCCTCAGAGACCACTGAAGAAAGAGCTCCTCACCTCCCCAGTCAACACTTAGCAACTGAAAAAAGAAAGATGAATTTGAGGCTAGACTGTTGAGCCTGTTTTGCAATTACTTTCTCCCCTTAGGGGCCCTGGGCTCAGCAGCATCCTTCAGGGACACTCAAGCTATAGATCCAGCAGCAGAGCGGAGCCTCCTCACTGCACTGAGCATGCGCGTGACACGCAGGCCCAGGTCAGCTGTAAAGCCCTGAAGGGAGAAGGTCCAGATGGTCGTTGGCTCAGAGAATATGCTGATCTCAGCAGTCAAACTGCTCTGGACATTTAACAGGAAATTGGGGCCAAATAATAGCATCTTCTCTTGGCTGGACTTCAGAGTTGCTCTTGTAGCGTAATTTTAAATTTTAAGAGAGAAAGTGCTTTAACATAAGAGAAACCAGAAAGACGGAGCATATTTCCTTTCTGTTTATAACATCCAGCAGCAGCTGGACTCTACCGCTGAAGGATGGGGAGCCCGTGCCCTTTGGAAGGAGAAGTAACTCTCATGAAAACCAGCTGTCACAGAAGTCCTCGACCTTCCCCACGGGGCAGAGAGAAGAGTGGAAGCAGGGCCATCGCAGCCAATGACACAACTACAGAGTTGGCGAATGAAGCCCTCCCTTGGGCTGATGGCCAGGCCTCCCTTCAGAGGGCTTTGTCCATTCTGCTGCAGGGAACTCTCAGTAAACATCGGACAGGTATGGACAGATGGCGGCGTAGAAGTGAGACACAGGAATCCTCCTAAAACGCATATAATACGAAAATATAATTAAGACAACTAATCTTGAAAGAGCAACAGGAAAGAGGACTGCGCCAGACTGCATACACCCGGAGAAAAGAGCAGACCTCCCAGAACAGGGTAACGTACCAAAGCTGTGGCCCGGCGAGACCCAAGCCCTTCCCCAACCCCAGCTCACGGTTGGGAGGAAGAGAAACCGAGCAGAGAGGGAGTGGAGGCCTGGGATGGCTGAATACCTAACTCTGGAGATCTGCTCTGGGAGCACAAACCTACAAGTCATGGTGCTTGCATGATACTCTCATGATTATGGGGTTGGAAAGCTAAGAGAGGCAGAATTCCTGAAGAGGCTGAGATTCCAGCTGCTTGTGGAAAGCAGGGATCCGTATCCGGCTGCTCTGGGACAAAAGAAAGGTGGGCAGTCTGAGAGACTTCCTAACAAGGAAACCCTTAGCAAGAGGGCTGCTAAAGGGACAAGGATTGCACAGAGCTTACTGCTCAGGAGAAAGGACAGGTAGACAAAATTGTCTGGGTGCACTCTGCCCAGCAGGTTGGGAGCTTTCACGTTCTTCAGGTGCTCCAGCTACCTGGCTGGCTACACAGCTCCAAGGACCCCCTCCATGATAGGCAACCTACTGCGCCTTTCTCCCCCACCTGGCTCACAAACCGGCAAACCCTACCCTGACGTTAGCCCAGCTGGAGGAAAAATCTGTCTACACCAACTACAAATGCAAAGCATAGAGGCTTATACCTGTGTGCTGGGCCCACTGGTCAGGCAGTGGAGACAGGCATAGCAGCCTGGCAGCAGGAAACAGCTCTTTCCTCCCCCCAGGCACCAAAACCACTCCCCTGCGACCTGCGACATAGCTTCAGGGGCTGACCAGCTTCAGGGAGTAGAGTTTCTGGGCACTAGAGGGCGCCATATACAAATATGAAATGCCAAAGGAACCTGGTTCAGAGTAAAATTATTAATACAACTCCTGAGAAAGATTTAAATGACATCAACCTCATGACTCTTCCTGAAAGAGAGTTCAAAATAAAAATCATTAACATGCTCATGGAGGTACAGAAAGATATTCAAGAACTCAGGAATGAATTCCGGGAGGAGATCCATTCATTGAAGAGCATATTGGAGGGTATTAAAAGCAGATTGGATACGGTGGAGGAGACGATAAATGAAATAGAAACTAGAGAAGAGGAATACAAATAAGCTGAGACAAAGAGAGAAAAAAGGATCTCTAAGAATGAAAGAATATTGAGAGAACTGTGTGAACAATCCAAACGGAACAATATTCGCATTATAGGGGTACCAGAAGAAGAAGAGAGAGACAAAGGGATAGAAAGTGTCTTTGAGGAGGAAGTAATTGCTTAAAACTTCTCCAATCTGGGGAAGGAGATAGTGTCTCAGGCCATGGAGATGCACAGATCTCCCAACACAAGGGAACCAAGAAAGACAACACCAAGACATATAGTAATTAAAATGGCAAAGATCAAGGAAAAGGACAGACTATTAAAACCAGCCAGAAAGAGAAATAAGATCACATACAACAGAAAGCCCATCAGGCTATCATCAGACTTCTCAACAGAAACCTTACAGGCCAGAAGGGAGTGGCATGATGTATTTAATGCAATAAAGCAGAAGGGCCTCGAACCAAGAATACCTTATCCAGCAAGATTATCATTTAAATTTGAAGGAGGGATTAAAGAATTTCCAGATAAGAAAAAGCTGAGAGAATTTACCTCCCACAAGCCATCTTTATACTGTATTTTGGAGGGACGGCTACAGATGGAAGTGCTCCTAAGGTTTAATAGCTGTCACCAGAGGTAATAAATCCACAGTAAAGAAAGTAGAACCGCTAATTACTAAGCAAATCTAAAATTAAATTAACTATCCCCAAAGTCAATGAAGGGATAGACAAAGAGTATAGAATATGATACCTAATATATAAATAATGGAGGAGGAAGAAAAAGGAGGAGAAAAAAAAGAACCTTTAGATTGTGTTTGTAATAGCATATTAACTGAGTTAACTTACACTCTTAGATAGTAAGGAAGTTAACTTTGAACCTTTGGGATCCACGAATCTAAAGCCTGCAATGCCAATAAGTACATACCTATCGATAATCACCCTAAATGTAATGGACTGAATGCACCAATCAAAAGACATAGAGTCACTGAATGGATTAAAAAACAAGACGCATCTGTATGCTGCCTACAGGAGACTCACTTCAAACCCAAAGACATAGACAGACTGAAAGTGAAGGGATGGAAAAAGATATTTCATGCAACTAATAGGGAGAAAAAAGCAGGAGTTGCAGTACTTGAATCAGACAAAATAGACTTCAAAACAAAGAAAGTCACAAGACACAAAGAAGGACATTACATAATGATAAAAGGGTCAATCCAGCAAGAAGATATAACCATTATAAATATCTATGCACCCAACACAGGAGCACCTACATATGTGAAACAAATACTAACAGAATTAAAAGGAGAAATAGAATGTGATGCATTCATTCTAGGAGACTTCATCACTCTACTCACTCTGAAGGGCAGATCAACGAGACAGAAAATAAGTAAGAAGATAGAGGAGGCACTGAACAAGACATTACAACAGATGGACCTAAAAGACATCGACAAAACTCTACACCCAGAAGCAGCAGAATACACATTCTTCTCAAGTGCACATGGAACATTTTCAAGAATAGATCATATCCTAGGCCACAAAAAGAGCCTCAGTAAATTCAAAAAGGTTGAAATTGTTGAAATACCAACCAGTTTCTCAGACCACAAAGGCATGAAACTAGAAATAAATCATGCAAAGAAAATGAAAAATCCCACAAACACATGGAGGCTTCACAATATGCTCCTAAATAACCAATGGATCAATGACCAAATAAAAACAGAGATCAAGTGATATATGGAGACAAATGACAACAATAATTCAACACTGCAAAATCTGTGGGATGCAGCAAAGGCCATGCTAAGAGGAAAGTATATTGCAATACAGGCCTCAGGAAAGAAGAACAATCCCATATGAACAGTCTAAACTCACAATTAATGAAACTAGAAAAAGAAGAAAAATAAGGCCCAAAGTCAGTAGAAGGAGGGACATAATAAAGATTAGAGCAGAAATAAAATCAAGAATAATGAAACAATAGCAAAATAAATGAAACCAAGAGCTGGTTCTTTGAGAAAATAAACAAAATAGATAAAACCCTAGCCAGACTTTTCAAGAAAAAAAGAGTCTACTCACATAAACAGAATCAGAAATGAGAAAGGAAAAATCATTATGGATACCACAAAATACAAAGAATTATTAGAGAATACTATGTAAAATCACATGCTAACAAACTGGATAACCTAGAAGAAAGGGACAACTTTCTAGAAAAATAAAACATTCAAAGGCCAACCCAGAAAGAAACAGAAAATCTGAACAGATCAATTACCAACAAAGAAATTGAATTGGTAA
>JAQQAC010010882.1:3190432-3301071 GCA_029783875.1 Phataginus tricuspis
TCCCCCTGTTTGATTCCTCCTTCTCACAATTGCTTTGGCTATTCGGGGTCTTTTGTGGTTCCATATGAATTTTTTAGTTATTTGTTCCAGTTCATTGAAGAAAGCTGTTGGTAGTTTGATAGGGATTGCAGTGAATCTGTAGATTGCTTTAGGTAGAATAGCCATTTTGACAATATTTATTCTTCCTAACCAAGAGCATGGGATGCATTTCCATTTGTTAGTGTCCTCTTTAATTTCTCCTAGGAGTGTCTTGTAGTTTTCAGAGTACAGGTCTTTCACTTCCTTGGTTAGGTTTATTCCTACGTATTTTATTCTTTTTGATGCAATTTTGAATGGAATTGTTTTTCTGATTTCTCTTTCTGTTAGTTCATCATTAGTGTATAGGAAAGCAACAGATTTCTGTGTTTTAATTTTGTATCCTGCAACTTTGCTGAATTCAGATATTAGTTCTTGCAGATTTGGAGTGGAGTCTTCAGGGTTTTTTATATACAGTATCATGTCATCTGCAAATAGTGACAATTTGACTTCTTCTTTACCAATCTGGATGCCTTTTATATCTTTGTTTTGTCTGATTGCCGTGGCTAGGACCTCCAGTACTATGTTGAATAACAGTGGAGAGAGTGGGCATCCCTGTCTTGTTCCCGATCTTAGATGAAAAGATTTCAGCTTCTCGCTGTTAAGTATGATGTTAGCTGTGGGTCATATATAGCCTTTATGATGTTGAGGTACTTGCCATCTACACCCATTTTGTTGAGAGTTTTAATCATGAATGGATGCTGAATTTTGTCAAATGCTTTTCAGCATCTATGGAGATGATCATGTGGTTTTTGTTCTTCTTTTTGTTGATGTGGTGGATGGTGTTGATGGATTTTCGAATGTTGTACCATCCTTGCATCCCTGGGATGAATCCCACTTGATCATGGTGTATGATCCTCTTGATGTATTCCCTCCTCTTCTATTTTTTGGAAAACTTTAAGGAGAATGGGTGTTATTTCTTCTCTATATGTCTGGTAGAATTCAGAGGTGAATCCATCAGGTCCGGAGGTTTTGTTCTTGGGTAGTTTTTTGATTACCGATTCAATTTCGTTGCTGGTGATTGGTCTGTTTAGTTTTTGTTTCTTGCTTGGTCAGTCTTGGAAGGTTGTATTTTTCTAAGAAGTTGTCCATTTCTTCTAGGTTTTCAAACTTGTTAGCATATAGATTCTCATAGTATTGTCTTATAATTCTTTGTATTTTTGTGGGGTCCATCATTATTTTTCCTTTCTCATTTCTGATTCTGTTTATGTGTGTAGATTCTCTTTTTCTCTTAATAAGTCTGGCTTGGGGTTTATCTATTTTGTTTATTTTTTCAAAGAACCAACTCTTGTTTTCATTGATTTTTTCTATTGTTTTATTCTTCTCAATTTTATTTATTTCTTCTCTGATCTTTATTATGTACCCCCTTCTGGTGACTTTGGGCCTCAGTTTTTCTTCTTTCTCCCATTTCAGTAATTGTTTCATTAGACTATTCTTTTTGGAATGTTCTTCCTTCTTTAAGTAGGCCTGGATTGCAATATACTTTCCTCTTAGAACTGCCTTTGCTGCATCCCACAGAAGTTGCGGCTTTGTGTTATTGTTGTCATTAGTCACCATATTTTCTTTGATCTCTGTTTTAATTTGGTCATTTATATATTGATTAGGTAGGAGCATGTTGTTAAGCCTCCATGTATTTGTGAGCCTTTTTGTTTTCTTTGTATAATTTATTTCTAGTTTTACACCTTTGTGATCTGAGAAGTTGGTTGGTAGAATTTCAATATTTTTTAATTTACTGAGGTTCTTTTTGTGGCCTAGTATGTGGTCTATTCTGGAAAATGTTCCATGTGCACTTGAGAAGAATGTGTATCCTGTTCCTTTTGGGTGCAGAGTTCTGTAGATATCTGTTAGGTCCATCTGTTCTAGTGTGTTGTTCAGTGCCTCTGTGTCTTTACTTATTTTCTGTCTGGTTGATCTGTCCTTTGGAGTGAGTGGTGTGTTGCAGTGTCCTAAAATGAATGCATTGCTGTCTATTTCCTCCTTCAATTCTGTTAGTATTTGTTTCACATATGTTGGTGCTCCTGTGTTGGGTGCATATATGTTTATAACGGTTATATCTTCTTGTTGGACTGACCCCTTTATCATTATGTAATGTCCTTCTTTATCTCTTGCTACTTTCTTCGTTTTGAAGTCTATTTTGTCTGATACAAGTACTGCAACACCTGCTTTTTTCTCTTTGTTGTTTGCATGAAATATCTTTTTCCATCCCTTCACTTTTAGTCTGTGTATATCTTTGGGTTTGAGGTGAGTCTCTTCTAAGCAGTATAGAGATGGGTCTTGCTTTTTTATCCACTCTGTTACTCTGTGTCTTTTGATTGGTGCATTCAGTCCATTTACATTTAGGGTGATTATTGATAGATTTGTACTTATTGCCATTGATGGCTTTAGATTCGTGGTTACCAAAGGTTCAAGGGTTGCTTCTTTACTATCTAAGAATCTAACTTAATTTTCTTATTAAGTTATTGTGAATGCCGTGTGATGTTTCTTTATCTCTCCCTTCCTATTCTTCCTCCTCCTTTCTTTATATATTAAGTGTTTTATTCTTTGCCTTTAGTTAGTATTTGGATGGTCTGCTTTCTTTGCTATGATTTTATTTTCTCTGGTGACATCTTTTTAGCCTTAGGGGTGCTTCCCTCTCGAGCAGTCCGTTTAAGATATCCTGTAGTGGTGGTTTATGAGAAGCAAACTCAACTTTCCTTTGTCTGGAAATTGTTTAATCCCTCCTTCATATTTAAATGATAATCGTGCTGGATACAGTATTCTTGGTTCGAGGTCCTTCTGTTTCATTACGTTAAATATATCATGCCGTCTCTTCTGGCCTGTAAGGTTTCTGTTGAGAAGTCTGATGATAGTCTGATGGGTTTTCCTTTGTAGGTGATCTTTTTTCTCTCTCTAGCTGCCTTTAATACTCTGTCTTTATCTTTGACCCTTGCCATTTTAATTATTATGTGTCTTGGTGTTGTCTTCCTTGGGTCCCTTGTGTTGGGCGTTCTGTGGGCTTCTGTGGACTGCGAGACTATTTCCTTCCCCAGTGTGGGAAAGTTTTCAGCAATTATTTCTTCAAAGACACTTTCTATCCCTTTTTCTCTCTCTTCTTCCTCTGGTACTCCTATAATGCGAATATTGTTCCGTTTGGATTGGTCACACAGTTCTGTCAATATTCTTTCATTCTTAGAGATCCTTTTTTTTCTCTCAGTACCTCAGCTCCTTTTATTCCTCTTCTCTAGTTTTTATTTCATTTATCGTCTCCTCCACTGTATCCAATCTGCTTTTAATACCGTCCATTGTGTTCTTCAAGGATTGGATCTCTGACCGGAATTCATTCCTTAGTTCTTGAATATCTTTCCGTACCTTCATGAGCATGTGAATGATTTTTATTTTGAACATCCTTTCAGGGAGAGTCATAAGGTCCATATCATTAAAGTCTTTCTCAGGAGTTGTATTCATAATTTTACTCTGGACCAGGTTCCTTTGGCGTTTCATATTTGTGTATGGAGCCCTCTAGTGCCCAGAAGCTCTACTCTCTGGAGCTGCTCAGCCCCTGAAGCAATGTCAGGGATTGTAGGGGAGTGGTATTGGTGCCTCGGGGGAGGAAAGGGCTGTTTCCTGGTTCCTGGCTGCTATGCCTGTCTCCACTGTCTGAACCAGTGGGCTGAGCACACAGGTATAAGCCTCTGTGCTTTGCCTTTTTTGTTGCTGTAGACAGATCCTCCCTCTGGCTGGCCCAACACCAGGGAAGGGCTTCCAGGTTTGCAAGCCCGGTGGGGCTGGCCCGGCGAAAGGTGCACTAGTCTGCCTGTCACAGAAGGGGTTCCTGGAGCCGTGCAGGCAGCCAGGGAGCTGGCACACTTGAAGATCAGAAAACTCCCAATCTGCTGGGCAGAGTACACCCGGACAATCCTGTCTACCTGACCTTTCTCCCAAGCAGCAAGCTCTGTGCAGTCCTTGCCCCCTTAGCAGGCCTCCTTCCAAGGTCCTCCCTGCCAGGAAGTCTCTCAGACTGCCTATCCCTCCCTTGTCCCAGAGCAGCTGGGTATGGATCCCTGATCTCACAAGCAGCCAGAATCTTAGTCTGTCCAGGAACTCCGCCTGTCTTAGCTTTCCAAGCTCCTAATTACAAGAGTATCATGCAAGCACCATGAAATGTAGGTTTGTGCTCCCAGAGTAGATCTCCAGAGTTAGGTATTCAGCAGTCCCAGATCTCCACTCCCTCTCTGCTCTGTTCCTGTTCCTCCTGCCCATGAGCTGGGGTGGGGGAGGGGCTTGGATCCCACAGGACCACAGCTTTAGTACATTACCGTTTTCTGTGAGGGCTGCTCTTGTCTCCAGGTGTATGCAGTTTATTGTAGTTCTCTTTCCAGTTGCTCTTTCAAGAGTAGTTGTAGTAGCTTTATTTTCATATTATATGCGGTTTTAGGAGGAAGCCTCTGTCTCACCTCTCACACCGCCATCTTTAATCTCTTCACCACTGAATTTTATCAAACATTTAGTGAAGAGCTAATACCCATCCTCCTTAAAGTTTTCCAAAGAGTAAAGAGGGAATACTTCCAAACTCATTCTATGAGGCCAGCATCACTCTAATACCAAAACCAGGCAAAGACACCACAAAAAAAAGAAAATTACAGACCAATATCCCTGATGAACATAGATGCAAAAATACTCAACAAAACCTTAGCAAACTGAATTCAAAAATACATCAAAAGGATCATCCATTTATCAAGTAGGATTCATCCCAGGGATGCAAGGATGGTACAACATTTGAAAATCCGTCAACATCATCCACCACATCAACAAAAAGAAGAACGAAAACCACATGATCATCTCCATAGATGGTAAAAAAGCATTTAACAAAATTCAACATCCATTCATGATAAAAACTCTTAACAAAATGGGTATAGAGGGCAAGTACCTCAAATAAAGGCCATATATGACAAACCCACAGTCAACATTATACTTAACAGTAAGAAGTTGAGAGCTTTTCCTTTAAGATCAGGAACAAGACAAGGATGCCCACTCTCCCCACTTCTATTCAACACAGTACTGGAGGTCCTAGCCACGGCAATCAGACAACACAAAGAAATAAAAGGCATCCAGATTGGAAAGGAAGAAGTCAAACTGTCTGTTTGTAGATGACATGATATTGTACATTAAAAACCCTAAAGACTCCTCTCCAAAACTACTACATCTAATATCTGAATTCAGCAAAGTTGCAGGATACAAAATTAATGTGCGTCAGGCGCCGTGTGTGAGAAAGTCCACAGCAAGGTGTTGGAAGCAGCCCAAACATCCATCAGCCCCAGAGGGATCGGCGTGAGCTGCAACACTCCACAAGTCTGAAATGAACAGACTACCCTTCCTGCTCAGCTTGCACAAAGCCAGTCTCGAAAACATGTCAAGTGAAAGAAACAAATGTCAGAAACAAAGTTCAGAAATGGCCAAAGCCAAACAATGTATTGTTCCATGGTAGATAGTGAGATAACAAAACTATAAGAAAACTAAGGGAATGATTCACACAAATTTAGGATCATGGTCACCACCAAGCAACAGGGGTTGGAATGGAGGATGTTATTGGAGAAGCAACCTGGGGGCTTCTAAGGATTCGGCAAGATTCCATTTGTTAACCTGAGTGATGATATACACACCTAGGGGACAGTTCCATACGTGTGCATCAGGAAATGTGCATCAGAAAGCTCACAGCAGCGTTGTTCATAATGAATGGGTGTTTGTTTTACAGATGTTCTTTAAACTGCATGTGTACACTTCACACATACTCTTTTTATATGACATTTCAAAACAGAAAAAGGAAGGAAAAGCACCATAATGTTAGAGAGTGGTCGCAGAATGCATGGAAAAGTGATGGGTGATTGTGTTTTCATCTTTACATTTTCTTGCATTTTTTTAAATTTCCAATGATAAGCATGTATCGCCTTATCATCAGCTTGAAAATCTTCAACTATTCCCATTTCCTGGAGGCCAGGGTATCAACTTCTGTACAGGGAGGAGGAAGGCTGAAAAGAAAAACTTTGAGAAGTGATGAAAGAAACCACAAAAGGAAAGATTTGGGTTTGACCACGTAAAAATATAAAACTACCACGTGTCTAAAGCTGAATAAAATCCAAAAGTAAATCTGTTTGACAATGACAATAATTCACTCTGTATGGAACTCTGTACGAAAAAGGAACATGGATAAAAGACATGAGCAAAGAATTCACATAAAAGGAAATACAATTGTCTAAAAACATACAGGAAAATACTCAACCTCAGTTAGTAATCCTCCCAAAATGTACAAGAAGCCACAAGAGAGGCAAGGAGATATAGTGGAACTGTCACACGCTTTCACTAGATAACCTGGATTTGAACTCTAGCTCTGTCAATTTACTAGCTGTATATCCTTTGACATTTATCTTTAAACTTTCTAAGTCTCCACGCACACGTATAAAATAAAGGAAATAATGTTAATAACTTGCAGGGCTGTTCTAAGGATTAGATATAGTATATTCAATAATACACAAGGCCTAGCACATGCAGATGTCTAATAAACAGATTTTTCAATGAGGGGAAAGGGAGAAAACAGAGCCAGCATGTACGGACAGCCTAGTGGTGAAAGCAGACGTTAAGTGCCTGTTCGGAGAGTGTGACCCGTATCCTAACAGGCAAGTGCAAGGTGTCCAGGTATCAGATTGAAAATAACCAGCCGTCAGACGACCAGGCCTTCCTAGAGAATTTAAGCTGAAATCTGAAGGCTAGTGTGAGCAACACTAGAGAGGAGATCTTATTTTCCCAAGATGGTTACATTATCTCCAGTCCCTCGTGCATTTCTTGCACTGCAACTGTGACATTCCTCCCTATGAATCTGAAAGGCTTGTAAGTGTACTTAAAGTCTATGTCGCCTCCCCCTGAATCTGGTAGGCTTGTAAGTGTACTTAAAGTGATGCTATGCAACTTAAAAGGCTGATCGTGAGACATGATGCTGCTTCTCCCTGGTGTTCTTGGACTATGGCTCTCAGAACCCAGCCACCATGCTGTGAGGAAGCCTGAGCAGCCTACCGAGAACTGAGGCCCGGCCATCAGCCCTGGCTGAATGCCCACTGACAGCCAGCCTCAAGGGTGTGCCACCTGCGCAGGGATACTCCAGCCCCATTCGAGCTGGCACAGCAGATGCCACAGGGAGCAAAGATGAGCCATCCCCACCGATTCCCCCCAAACTGCAGGTTCCTGAGCAAAATAAGTAACTGCTGTTGTTTTAAGCCACGTGGCATTGGAATGGTTGTTGCGCTGTGATAGATGACCAGGACAGGGGGAAAGAGTGCTCCAGGCACCAAGAGAAGCATGTGCAAATGCCCAGCGTCCTAAGACCAAGGTGGCCAGCTCCCCATCAGCCTGGAGAGTGGAAAGGTCATGGGCTGCAGTGGCGCACAGCAGCTCAGCCTTCCTTCTCCCTGCACAGGAGTTGAGACCATGGCTTCCAGAAAATGGAAATAGCTGAAGATTTTCAAGCATGGCCTTGATACAACTAGAAGTGTGCTTTTCAAAGATCACTCAGATGGTAGCCTGACAAAAGGGTGGACAAGAGACGCAAACAGTGGATGTACGTCAATAGCCAGAACTAGACGACCAGTCATCCTTCACGTAAGAGAGAGTAATGTGTTTCAACATCCAGGGAGAAGATCTTGGGTTGAAATAAACTGTCTTCCTTTCCACGCATTCCTCCCCCAACCCCAACTGCCCTAAATGTCTGCAAGCCTGCCTTCCACCTCCAGGTTCACGGGAGATGGTTGGCCGGCTGGGAAGAAGAGCTGTGCTGACCGTCCACAGGTGATGTGAGGTGCTGTGTCTGAACGCTGAGTCTAAATCTCTATGTCTCACACCAGCCCTAAGCCAAGGTCTTCACTTGTTTGTTCTCTTCTGTTGGGGCAGTGGAGGTCTTTTGTTTAGCTTCCCTAAACAGTGCCAGCCACAGGATAACAGGAAATACCTTCAGCAAACCAAGGTCTCACTGGAAGATAGTGGTGGCTTCACCTGGGGAAAAGAAGTAAATGGAGAGGCAGAAGGAATCAGAGGGAGCCCCAGGAGGCCGCCTGCAACCGCATGGCTGGGCCAATCCCTGGGAGCCTCATTGGAAGGCAGACCTCTACCTTTCTCCTGAATGTGTTTCCCCCTGAAGGTTCTCGCTGATGACTCTGCCACTAGAAATCAAGTTTCAGTCTGGGTCATCTGCTTGCTGTCCAAGTCCCATTACCCAAGTCACTGCCATGAGCTGCCATTAGGAAGCCTGTCAGGATGTTTTAGAAAATCTGGGCTCACGTGAAGAAAACATTCACAAGTATCTCCTGTGAAGACCTGTGTGTCAGGAGCCTAGAAACCTGCAAAAACCCTGCCTTGTGCCCACTTTAAAGATGCGCCCATGATGTGCTTCCCTCCATCTCCTCTCTTTCTATGGCAAACGCTTCTCTTCTTCCTCCTCCTTCATCTCCTTCTTGTCCTCCATGTGCTCCTTCCCACAGAATAATGTCTCCACAAATGAAGGAAAGAAAAGCAAAACTACTGACTTAGCTGGGACCACATTAACAGAAGCATAGATTCCACAGTGAAGGAGGTGAGTGTCCTACTGCCGTCTGCACTTATTTTTCCTGTCACAGAGGATTATACTAAATCCTGTCACCTGTGACAATCTTCCCTTGAGGTAATGGAGGCCTCAACACCAGCTGTGTTACTGTGGAAGGGTTATAGGATTAAAGGAAATACCATGGAAGAAAGCTCAGCATGAAAGACGGTGACAGGCTGCAAGTGGGCCTCACATTGTAAGAGGGATGTAGACAGAGAAAAGCGCATCCAGGATTAGAAAGATCTCAGACCCCTTGGGGATGTTTAGGGCAGAAGAGCGCAGTCTTTAAAATATGAAGAAACCAGAGGAGAGAAACAACGAGGGGAATTTAGTCACCAGGAGACAGTTTTCAGCTCGGTATAAGGGTGAACTTTTTAATAGCAAGGAACTTTCCTAAGATGGGAAGTATTGCCTTATAAAGTGGTGAGTTCCCCATCACTAAAAGTATGCAAACAAACGCTATAGTGCAGAAGCCACAGCGTCTGTCATGTGGTTGAATTTTTTAGTTTGAATATTTACGTTTTTTTTCCCAGAGCTTAGAAACATAAATAGCACAGGATGACTTATAAATAGGTGAGCCATGGCTTCAGAGCCTACTAGGGATAATTAAGGGTCTGTAGAAAACTAACAGAGACAATAGCGCCTGCCTGGTCCTTGGAGGAAAATCAATCAGTTCATCCAAATAGCACAAGTCCAAGGTGGGTGAGGCAACTTCAAGTCTAGTTCTTTCCCTTATTTTCTTATTCATTCACTCATTCAACAAACACTTACTGAGTGTCTGTGTGCACCAGCCCCTGATCTCCAGGAATTCCCAGTCTGGCTGGAAGGACAAACAAGGAAAAGAGTGACGCACACTCTGATGGGGATGTATTAGTCAGAACTTTTCCTGTTGCAAGTGAGCAAAACACAAAAACAAAAAGAATTTATTGGTTCCCATACTTGGCAGGGCAGGACGGTGCCGACACCAGGCAAGAGGGGATATGAGAAGGTCAGTGGCATCCTCGGGGCTCTCTCATTCCATCCCCAACTCTGCTTCTCCCCTGGTGTCTGCCTCGTTCTCCTCTGCAGGAACACGGCTGCCCTCTCCTCCTCATCTCGGGATAAACTACCTGAGAGAGCTCTGAGTGGCCAGGGGCAGGAGAGCTCCACACCTGGGATGTTCCCTCCCCAGTCACATGGCTGGAAAGGAGGGCAGTGCAGTGGCTTCCCCAGTAGAAAACATGAGGCCCTGGGCAAAAGGAAGAGTTAAAAGGGGGCTGGGAAGCCAAAAACAACAGGCATCCTGCCCCAAAATGGAAGCACATGGGAGGGGTCCAGACCAGTCCTTGGAACACAGAGAAGATGTGGGGAGGAGGTGACGCTCACACTATGTCTTGAAGGATGACTGTGTCAGGTATGTTTGTCTATGCACCGTGGGGGTGAGGACAGGGAGGGGTAAGGGAAGGGGAGAAGCAGCAGGTTGCCGAGAACAAGGAAGCAGGTCAGTATGGCTCAAATGTAGAGGCGTCAGGAGATGGGCAGATGCCTCTGCTGGGGCAGAAGTCAAAGCTGCACTAAGGGTGGTGTCCTGCAGGTGTGAACATGGGAATCATCAGGTCTAAGGAATGGGTGAGGCCCAATAGCGAGAAGTCTTGCAGTGTTGGTCTCTAATCCAGGATGCCTGGACGAGGTCACATAAGGAAGAATCTGAGTTGCAGCCAGCCCCAGGGAAGGGCTGGCAGTAACGGAGCAGAGGTCAGTCAGAGTCCACCAAGAGTGGACAGGAGCTCCTTTCCCAGGTTTAGTCTCCCCTGCTCCAGGGCTGGGCTTTAGAGTCCAATGGTCAGGCTTAGAATGAGCCAGGCAGACTGCAGCAGCCTGGAGCTGTCCATGGAGAGCAGGACCCCACGTGCATAAGTTAATGAGTCAGTTAGGAATGCCCCAGCTGCAAGGAACAGAATACAAGGCTAGCAGAGATGGGAACCACTGAGCAGTTGTTTACTTCACAGGAAGCCTACAAGGAGGCACTTTCAGGGTTGGTTGAATAGCTTCACAATGTCAGAGTTTTGGGTCAGCATCTCTGTCATTCTCTAGACTATTTCCCATGGTTGCAAGATAGCTGCCACAGCTCCAGGCAATACATCCTCACATAACAACATCCAAATACTGGAAGCAGAGAAAAGCCAGGGAGGTAAGAAAAAAAAAAAGCTCTGCTCACATGTCTGTCTTCCTGAAAAGGGAAGCTCTCCTACCTGCAAGGCCACTGACAGATATCCTACTGCACTGCAGAAGCTGCAAGGGAGACTTGATAGTGGGAAGCAAGCAGACAAGGAGCTGGGAATGCTGTCAGATAAGCACCCACAGTGACCACTACAATTAAAAGCAGTAGTTTTCTGCCCCTTCCCACAGCGCTCTGGGTTGAGTGCATATGATTTCATCCTGAGCTAAGCCCCACCTGGTAAGCTAACCCCACTGGGCTGAGAAACAACTAGAAACTCCAAGTAAACAACAGCGCTTTCTCATGAGCTTGCAGTAGAACAAGCTTGCAGTTGCAGATAAAATGTGAAGCAAGCCTCAAACATAACAAAGACGGCCTTGCTGGGCTGGCAGAGCAGCCCTAAACACCCTGGCCCCAGCCATCCTCCATAGTCACACTGCTTCCTGGGGTAAGTTCTGCTCCCTCTATACAGGCCAGAGAACACCCTCCAGTCCGGGCAAACCGGGATAGTTCTGGCCTTCTGAGAGTTCCTCCACTTCCTAATCTGAGTTCAAACTATGTCCCATGTAGAATGTTCTTCCCTCGCACGTCCTTGCTTTGCATTCCTTAAGCTACCACTTGTGAAGGGCTACTGTGCCCAGACCTAAGTTATCTGATTCAGTTCTTATAACAACCTTGTGAAATGTGGACATTTTATTCCCATTTTAAAGAGGGGAAAACTGAGACTCAGAGACTGGTCATTTCCCTAAGGACATAAAGCTAGTGGGTGGAAACTGGGAATGTAATTTTGGGCTTTGGAGTCAGACACCTTTCTCTTAGCCCTATACCAGTGGATCTCATACTTCCTGTGCATATGAATCATCTTATTAAATTAATCATCTTATTAAAAATGAGATTCCTGAACCCAGGCCCCAGAGATCCTGACTCAGTAGGCTGGGCTGGGGTCCAAGGAGGCATCCCTCTAACAAGGATCCCAGATGTTCCTAATATCAGTGGTTATGAGGCTTCACATAATTAGCTCTGTGCCTGACAGAACTCCAAAGACACAAGTCCTGCTTCCACCACAAAACCTTCTGGACCAGTCCTCCTCCACCCTCCAGCATTTAACTAAATGGTTTTCATACCCAGTTACACATGCTGCCTATCTCAGATACATATAAGGGCTTTGAAAACATCATTTGCCTTACACATTTTCCTGTGTCCTAACATTCCCAGTGCAGTACCAGCCATGCAAGAATTTTATAAATATCTTTGTTTTGCTTTGATTTCACAGCATTTAAAGGTGCCTAGGAGATGGGGCCCCGGAATAAAACCATGGCTTTTGAACATCAGGCATTGTCTGATTAATGAAATCATCACAAACATATTGAGTTTACTTGATAATAAGTAACCACAATCAATTGATAATGAAGTGAAATACACAATCACTTAATTTAGAATAATTGGATTGGATGACAAACTTAGAGTCCTGATGAAAATTAATTGTATTGCTGAGACGGCCTTGGAATCTCAAATGCAAGTAACTAAAACTTTCTCAGGTAAAGAAGGATGAATTCTCCTGTTTGGCTCTCCAGGAAAAAAGGATCTATTTATGGTCAGTTTTTAAACTAATGGTACTGATGGCATTACCTTTGGGCAGATGTTTTGATGGAAGGCTACAGCTACATTCACTTGAATTGGCAAATATTGAACCTTTCTCAAAAGAGAACCATCTAATCTGGCAGCTCTGGGAAGCTTTACTAAATAATTGAGGACTTGAGTAGAAGAAAAATGCAAACTGAGTGCTTGTGGAATATTATGTGTAAGTGGTAGGTGGGTCACTAGCCTAGGCCCCAACTGGATTTTTTTTCCTTTTGCACTGTTTGGCCAACTGCAGAGCTCCTGGGGGTCACTGGGCTTATATCAGCTCTGTCGGTGCTTCCCACTCTTCAGTGTGAAGAATGACCTGGAATCTTGTTAAAAACAGATTGTAATGCTGTAAATCTAGGGAGGCACCAGAGATTCTGCAATTCTGACAAGCTTCCAAGTGATGGACCACACTTTGAGTAGCAAAGGTCTATAGCACACCACGTCAGACCATGCTCAGCATTCGTGTCTATTCCTAGAACTTCCAGCAACATTCTAGGGAGGCAAGGCACCGACCTGCAAAGATTCTCTTAGCCAGGATTGTGTGAGAATTTCAGGATACCCAGTAAGTATGTACAGTTCCCAAATAAGCCAAACTCTTGCTCCTCTATGGATTTCTTCATGTACTATCTCGTCTGCCTGGAATGTCTTGTCTCCAAAAGGGGGACAGGGACCAGAGGTCAAGTCACAGAAATAAACTCTGGCTGAAACAAACTCTAGGTGCCTGAGGAACTCTATCTTGCCTCACTTGGAACTCTGATGAAGCTGGCATATGTTGGATACCTGCGGGTTGCTGAAAGCGAAGAAAGCAGGGGAGGCTTACTGAAGCACATGAAGCTTACTACACTGCCACAGGAAGAGGCCAGTGGCTCAGTGCAATCAGAAGAAGGCGCCTAATTTGTGGATTCTCCCTTAGGAGGGAGGGAGAAGATGAGAGAATGTGCCCAGCATTCTAGCTTTTTGAATGGCTGCCCGAGGGACTTGTATCTACCTCACCTGACTTGAAGCACTGATGAAACCCAACACACTATGGGTGCCTGGAGGTCATTTAGAGCAGAGGAAACCAGGAAGTCTTGATGCTAGACCAGAGAACCTACCTACAGTACCACACAGATACCAGAGGAAGGAAGAGATTATGATCTCCTGAAAAAAAGTCCAAACAAAACTCTCAAGTTGGGAAATTAAGTGCACAGACTCAAAGAGGTTGCATCCCTACAAAGTGGTTTCACAGGTCCCTAGAATCTCTAGCCAGGCTGAAGGATGAAGGTCTTCCCTGTACAAAGCCTATCCTTAAAGACTGGGAGAAGTGGCTGTTTTCCAAATACATAAAACTCAACAACAACAAAGAAATCATAAGGCACATGAGAAATATGCCCCAATCAAAGGAGCAAAAAACAAATCTCAAGAAATTAACCAAAAGAAAGGAAGATCTATGAGTTACCTGACAAATAAAAGGGTGCTAATTAGTAACATGAAAATATAAAACACAATGGTAAAGTAAGCATTTAGTCAAATTCAAAATACTCTAATAGTGGGATATAGCAATGTGTTAATCTCTTAGTTCTAGTATAAAGGTTAAAGAATAAAAATATTAAAAATAACTGTAGCTATAATAATTTTTTAATGGATACACAATATAAAAAGAGGTAAATTGTGACATCAAAAACATAAAATGGTGTGATAAAAGAGTAAATGTTTTTGTATGTGTTTATAGTTAAGTTGCTGTTGGCATAGAAAAGATTGTTATACCAATATGTAAGCCTCATGGTATCCATATAGCAAAAACCTATATTTGATACACAAAAGATAAGAGAAGGGAATCAAAGCATACCACTATGCAAAATCATCAAGTCATAAAGAAAGAGAGCAAGAGGAAAAAGAACAGGAGATCTACAAAACACCAATAAAACAATAAGATGGCATTAGTAAATCCTTACCTTAAATATAAATTGGTTAGGAGGGCTGCTTAATGATGGCAGCATGAGAAGTGAGAGAGAAAACTCCTCCCAAAACCACATATAATAAGAAAATATAGCAAGTAAAGCGAATCCTGAAAAGGTGACTGGAAAGAAGACTGTGACACAATGCTTACATCTGGGGAAAAAAGAAGACCTCACAGAAAAGGGTAAAGTAACAAAGCCATGATCCAGCAGGACCCAAGCCCTCTCTCCACCCCAGCTCACTGGCAGGAGGAAGAGATACAGCAGGGAGGGGGTGGAGGCCTAGGACTACTGAAAACTCAGCCCTGGAGGTATGCTCAAGAAGCATGAACCCACATTACATAGTTCTCTGGAGATTAGTGGGTTTGGAAAGCAAAGACAGGGGGAGTACTCAGAAAGACTGAGAATCCAGCCACTTGTAGACAACAGGTGCCCACACCAGTCACTCTGAGACAAAAGAAAGGCAGGTACTTTGAAAAACGTCCCAACAGTGAGAGGACTGCTAAAGGGACAAGGACTACACAGAGCTTGCTGCTCATCATAAAGGACAGATGGAGAAAATCGTCCAGGCACACTCATCCCAGCAGGTTGGCAACACTAAGGAGCTTCAGACATGCCACCCCTGCTGCCGACATGCTGAGACCACCCACTGCGATATGAAGCCTTATGAACCTTCTGCCAGCAGGAACCAGTTTGCAAACCTGCTACCCCGGCCATTGTGCCAAGCCAGGCAGAGATTGGTTCCACCTATGGCAGCTTAAGGGGCATAACGCAGAGGCTCCTCCATGCATGCTTGGCCCACCAGCCCTGGCAGTGGAGGCAGGCACTGCAGCCAGGAAGCAGGAAAGAGCTCTTTACTCCCGACAAGAAGAAGCGCCACTCACCTGCAACGCCCGCCATCACTCAAGGGACTGGGCAGCCCAGAGAGTAGAGCATCTGGTCACAACAGGGCACTGCCTACACAAAGTTATTATTCCACAGTAATCAATACAAATATGAAATGGCAAAAGAACTTGGTACAAACCAAAATCCCACAAACATCAGAAAGAGGGATAAGTGAAACTGAAATCACCAATTTTCCTGATAAAGATTTCAAAATAAAAACCATAAACATGCACACAGAGCTACAGAAAAACATTCAAGACATCAGTGAGGGCTTCAAGAAAGAGAAAGAAACTTTGAAAAATATGTATCTGAATTGAAACATACATTGGAAAAATTGGAAAGCAGATTACATGAGGTAGAGGAGATGGTAAATTGGATAGAAGTTAGAGAACAGGAATACAAAGAGGTTGAGGCAGAGACAGAAAAAAGAATCTCTAGGAATGAAAGAATATTAAGAGAACTGTGTGACCAATCCAAACAGAACAATATGAGCATCAGAAGAAGAAGAGAATGAAAAAGGGATAGAAAGTGTCTTTGAGGAAATAATTGCTGAAAACTTCCCCAATCTGGGGAAGGAAATAATCCCTCAGGCTATGGAAGTGCACAAATGTCCCAACACAAGGGAACCAAGGAAGACAACACCAAGACATATCATGATTAAAATGGTAAGGAACAAGGACAAGGACAGAGTATTAAAAGCAGCCAGAGAGTGAAAAAGGATCACAAAGGAAAACCCATCAGGCTATCATCAGACTTCTCAGCAGAAATCTTACAGGCCAGAAGGGAGTGGCATGATGTATTTAATGCAATGAAACAGAAGAGCCTCGAACCAAGAATAGTCCACCTGGCAATATTATCATTTAAATTTGAAGCAGGGATTTAACAATTTACAGATAAGCAAATTTGATAGAATTTACCTCCCACAAACCATCTCTACAGTGTATTTTAAAGGGACTGATCTAGATGGAAGTGCTCCTAAGGCTAAATAGATGTCACCAGAAAAAATAAAACCACAGTAAAGGAAGTAGACCAATTAATTACTAAGCAAATACAAAATTAAATGAATCACTGACAAAGTCACTCAAGGGATACACAAAGAGTACAGAATATGATACCTAATATATAAAGAGTGGAGAAGGAAGAAAAAAGTAGAGAGTAAAAAAAAAACCTTCAGATTTTGTTTGAAACAGCATACTAAGTGACTTAAGTTAGAGAGCTAGATAGTAAAGAGGCTGCACTTGAATCTTTGATAACTATGGATCTAAAGCCTGTAATAGCAATAAGTACATATCTATCAATAATCACCCTAAATGTAAATGGTCTAAATACACCAATCAAAAGACATAGAGTTACAGAATGGATAAAAAAGCAAGACCCATCTCTATGCTGCCTACAAGAGACTCATTTCAAACCCAATGACATACACAGACTAAAAATGAAGGGATGGAAAAAATATTTCATGCAACTAATGGGGATAAAAAAGCAGGAGTTGCAGTACTTGTATCAGACAAAATAGACTTCAAAACAAAGAAAGTAACGAGAAACAAAGAAGGACATTATATAATGATAAAGGAGTCAGTCAGTCCAATAAGAGGATATAACCATTATAAATATCTATGCACCCAACATAGAACACCTAAATATGTTAAACAAATACTAACAGAATTATAGGGAAATAGAATGTGATGCATTCATTCTAGGACACTGCAACACACCACTCACTCCAAAGGACAGATCAACCAGACAGAAAACAAGTAAGGAGATAGAGGCACTGCAGCACATTAGAACAGATGGACATAACAGACATCTACAGAACACTCCACCCAAAAGCAGCAAGATACAAATTCTCCTCCAGTGCACATGGAACATTTTCAAGAATAGATCATATACAAGGCCGAAAAAAGAGTCTCAGTAAATTCAGAAGGATTGAAATTGTACCAAACAACTTCTCAGACCACAAAGGTATGAAACTAGAAATAAGTTATGCAGAGAAAACAAAAAAAATCCCCAAAACACATGGAGACTTAACAACATGCTGCTAAATAATAATGGCTCAATGACCAAATAGAAACAGAAATCAAGCAATATATGGAGACAAATGACAACAATAACTCAACACCCCAAAATCTGTGTGACACAGCAAAGGCAGTTATAAGAGGAAATATATAGCAATACATGCTTAGCTCAAGAAAGAAGACAATACCAAATGAGCACTCTAAACTCACAATTAATGAAACTAGAAAAAGAACAAATGAGGCCCAAAGTCAGTAGAAGGAGGAACATAATAAAGATCAGAACAGAAATAAATAAAATTGAGAAGAATAAAACAGTGAAAAGAATCAATGAAAGCAGGAGCTGGTTCTTCAAGAAAATCAATATAGATAAAACCTTAGCAAGATTTATCAAGAAAAAAGAGA
This sequence comes from Phataginus tricuspis, assembly GCA_029783875.1. Taxonomy (NCBI): domain Eukaryota; kingdom Metazoa; phylum Chordata; class Mammalia; order Pholidota; family Manidae; genus Phataginus; species Phataginus tricuspis. Next base: position 3,208,175 of record JAQQAC010010882.1, read on the forward strand.
GTCTACACAAATAATGAGAAAGGGAAAATTAGAATTAGAATTGAATTAATATTAAAATTAAATCGAATTAAAATTAGAAATAGAAAAGAGAAAGGAAAAAGCACTATGGACACCATAGAAACACAAAGAATTATTAAAGAATACTATGAAAAATTATGTGCTAACAAATTGGATAACTGAGAAGAAATGGACAACTTTCTAGAAAAATATGACCTTCCAAAACTGACCCAAGAGGAAACAGAAAATATGAACAGGCCAATTACCAGCAATAAAATTGCATTGGTAATGAAAAAACTAACTAGGTACAAATCACCTGGATCAAAAGGCTTCACCACCGAATTTTGTCAAACATTTAGTGAAGACCTAATACCCATCCTCCTTAAAGTTTTCCAAAAAGTAGAAGAGGAGGGCTACTTCCAGACTCATTCTATGAGGCCAGCATCACTATAATAACAAAACCAGACGAAGACAACACAATAAAAGAAAATTAGAGACTAATATCCCTGATGAACATAGATGCAAAAATACTCAACAAAATATTAGCAAACTGAATTCAAAAATACATCAAACAGGTCATCCATCATGATCAAGTGGGATTTATTCCAGTAATGCAAGGATGGTACAATATTCTAAAATCCATCAACATCATACACCAGATCAACAAAAAGGACAAAACCACATGATCATCTCCATAGATGGTAAAAAAGCATTTGACAAAATTCAACATTCATTCATGACAAAAACCCTCAACAAAATGGGTATAGAGGGCAAGTACCTCAACATAAGAAAGCCATATACAACAAAACCATAGCCAACATCATACTTAACAGAAAAAAGCTGAAAGCTTTTCCTTTAAGATCAGAAACAATAGGGGGATGCCCATTCTCCCCACTTTTATTCAACATAGTACTTGGAAGTTCTAGCCATGGCAATCAGACAACACAAAGAAATAAAAGTTATCCAAATTGGAAGTAAGAAGTTAAACTGTCACTGTTCGCAGATGACATGATGTTGTACATTAAAAAACCTAAAGAATCCACCCCAAAACTACTAGAACTAATAACTGAATTCAGCAAAATTGCATGATATAAAACTAATACATAAAATTTTTTTCTATTCCTATATACTCATGATGAACTAGTAGAAAAAGAAATCAGGAAAACAATTGCATTCACAATTACATCAAAAAGAATTAAATACCTAGGAAAAAACCTAACCAAGGAGGCAGAATATCTATACCCTGAGAACTACAAGACACTCATGAGAGAAACTAAAGAATACACCAATAAATGGAAATACATCCAGTGTTCAATAGGAAGAATTAATATCGTCAAAATGGCCATCCTCCCTAAAGCAATTTACAGATTCTATGCAATCTCTATCAAAATTACGACAGCATTCTTCAATAAAATAACAAATGGTTCTATAATTACTATGGAACCACAGAAGACCCTGAATAGCCAAAGAGATTCTAAGAAGGAAGAATAAAGCTGGGGGGATTACATTCCCCAATATCAAACATACTACAAAGTCACAGTAATCAGAAGAAGTTGGTAGTGGCACAAAAACAGACCCATAGATTAATGGAACAGAATAGAAATCCCTGATATAAAGCCAAACATATACAGCAAAATAATATATGATAAAGAAGCCATGGATGTACAATGGGGAAATGACAGCCTCTTCAACAACTGGTGTCAGCAAAACTGAACACCTACATGTAAAAGAATGAAACTGGATTATTATCCAACTCCATACACAAAAGTAAACTCAAGATGGATCAAAGTACTGAATGTAAGTCATGAAACCATAACATTCTTAGAAGAAAACATAGGCAAAATCTCTTAAATATAAACATGAACGATTTTCTCCAGAACACATCTCCTTGGGCAAGGGAAACAAAAGCACAAAAGAACAAATGGGACTACATCAAACAAAAAAAGTTTCTGTACAGCAAAGAATACAATCAGTAGAACAAAAAGTCATCCTCCAGTGTGGGAGAATATATTCATAAACAACGTATCTGGTAAGAGGTTAACATCCAAAATATATAAAGAACTCACACACCTCAACAGCCAAAAAGCAAATAAACAATTAAAACAGGAACAGATGATCTGGACAGATACTTCTCCAAAGAAGAAATTCAGATGGCCAACAGGTGCATGAAAAGATGCCCCACAAGAGAGGATTAAAGATGGCGGTGTGAGAGGTGAGACAGAGGCTTTCTCCTAAAACCGCATATAATACAAAAATATAATTAATACAACGATTCCTGAAAGAGCAACAAGAAAGAGGACTGCACCAGACTGCATTCACCTGGAGAAAAGAGCAGGCCTCACAGAACAGGGTAACGTACCAAAGCAGTGGCCCGGCGAGACCGAAGCTCTTCCCCCACCCAAGCTCACAGGAGGGAGGGAGTGCAGGCCTGGGACTGCTGAATACCTAACTCCATAGATCTGCTCTGGGAGCACAAATCTACATTTCTTTTTTTTATATAATTTATTTTGGTATCATTAATCTACAATTACATGTGCAATATTATGATTATTAAACTACCCCCTTCATCAGGTCCCCCCACCAATCCCATTACACTCACTGTCCATCAGCGTAGTGAGATGCTATAGAATCACTGCTTGTCTTCTCTGAGTTGTACAGCCCTCCCTGTGCCCCCCCAACATACATCTGTTCATCGTAATGTCCGTTTTCCCCCCTTATCCCTCCCTTCTCACCCATCTTCCCCAGTCCCTTTCCCGTTGGTAACTATTAGTCTGTTCTTGGGTTCTGTGAGTCTGCTGCTGTTTTGTTCCTTCAGATTTTTCCTTTGTTCTTATACTCCACCGGTTTTGGTATTAGAGTGATACTGGCTTCATAGAATGAGTTTGGAAGTATTCCCTCCTGTTCTATTTTTTGAAAAACTTTAAGGAGAATGGGTGTTATTTCTTCTCTATATGTCTGGTAGAATTCATAGGTTAAACCATCTGGTCTGGGGGTTTTGTTCTTGGATAGTGTTTTGATTACCAATTCAATTTCGTTGCTGGTGATTGGTCTGTTTAGTTTCTCTGTTTCTTGTTTGGTCATTCTTGGAAGGTTATATTTTTCTAAGAAATTGTCCATTTCTTCTATGTTTTCCAGCTTGTTAGCATATAGATTCTCATAACATTCTCTTATAATTCTTTGTATTTCTGTGGGGTTTGTCATTATTTTTCCTTTCTCATTTCTGATTCTGTTTATGTGTGTAGATTCTCTTTTTCTCTTAATGAGTCTGGCTAGGGGTTTATCTATTTTGTTTATTTTTTCAAAGAACCAGCTTTTGGTTTCATTGATTTTTTTCTATTGTTTTATTCTTCTCAATTTTATTTATTTATTCTCTGATCTTTATTATGTCCCTCCTTCTGGTGACTTTGGGCCTTATTTGTTCTTCTTTTTCCTATTTCAGTAATTGTGTCTTTAGACTCTTTATTTGGGATTGTTCTTCCTTCTTCAAATAGGCCTGGATTGCAATATATTTTCCTCTTAGAACTGCCTTTGCTGCATCCCACAGAAGTTGTGGCTTTTTGTTGTTTTTGTCATTAGTCTCCATATGTTCTTTGATTTCTGTTTTGATTTGGTCATTAACCCATTGATTAATTAGGAGAACGTTGTTAAGTCTCCATGTATTTTTAAGCCTTTTTGATTTCTTTCTAAAATTTATTTCTAGTTTTATACCTTTGTGATCTGAGAAGTTGGTGGGTAGAATCTCAATATTTTTGAATTTACTGAGATTCTTTTTGTGGCCTAGTATGTGGTCTATTCTGGAAAATGTTCCATGTGCACTTGAGAAGAATGTGTATCCTGTTGCTTTTGGGTGTAGAGTTCTGTAGATGTCTGTTAGGTCCATCTGTTCTAGTGTGTTGTTCAGTGCCTCTGTATCCTTACTTATTTTCTGTCTGGTTGATCTGTCCTTTGGAGTGAGTGGTGTGTTGCAGTGTCCTAGAATGAATGCATCACATTCTATTTCCTCCTTTAATTCTGTTAGTATTTGTTTCACATATGTCAGCGCTCCTGTGTTGGGTGCATATATATTTAAAATGGTTATATCCTCTTGTTGGAGTGATCCTTTATCATTATGTAATGTCCTTCTTTACCTCTTGCTACTTTCTTCGTTTTGAAGTCTATTTTGTCTGATACAAGTACTGCAACCCCTGCTTTTTTCTCTTTGTTGTTTGCATGAAATATCTTTTTCCATCCCTTCACCTTTAGTCTGTGTATATCTTTGGGTTTGAGGTGAGTCTCTTGTAAGCAGCATATAGATGGGTCTTGCTTTTTTATCCATTCTATTACTCTTTGTCTTTTATTGGTGCATTCAGTCCATTTACATTTAGGGTGATTATCGATAGATATGTACTTATTGCCATTGCTGGCTTTAGATTCGTGGTTACCAAAGGTTCAAGGGTTGCTTCTTTGCTATCTAACAGTCGAACTTAACTTTCTTGTTAAGTTATTGTAAACACAGTCTATGTTTCTTTATTTCTCTCCTTTCTTATTCTTCCTCCTCCATTCTTTATACACTAGGTGTTTTATTTTTAGCCTTTAGTTAGTATTTGGATGGTCTGCTTTCTTTGCTATGATTTTGTTTTCTTTGGTGACATCTTTTTAGCCTTAGGGGTGCTTACCTCTAGAGCAGTCCGTTTAAGATATCCTGTAGTGGTGGTTTATGGGAGGCAAACTCTCTCAACTTTCGTTTGTCTTGAAATTGTTTAATCCCTCCGTCATATTTAAATTATAATTGTGCTGGATACAATATTCTTGGTTCAAGGCCCTTCTATTTCATTACATTAAATATATCATGCCATTCTCTTCTGGCCTGTAAGGTTTCTTTTGAGAAGTCTGATGATAGTCTGATGGGTCTTCCTTTGTAGGTGATCTTTTTTCTCTCTCTAGCTGCTTGTAATAGTCTGTCCTTATCTTTGATCTTTGCCATTTTAATTATTATGTGTCTTGGTGTTGTCTTCCTTGGGTCCCTTGTGTTGGGAGATCTGTGGCTTCTGTGGACTGCGAGACTATTTCCTTCCCCAGCATGGGGAAGTTTTCAGCAATTATTTCTTCAAAGACACTTTCTATCCCTTTTTCTCTCTCTTCTTCCTCTCGTACTCCTTTAATGCGAATATTGTTCTGTTTGGATTGGTCACACAGTTCTCCTAATATTCTTTCATTCCTAGAGATCCTTTTATCTCTCTCTGCCTCAGCTTCTCTGTATTCCTGTTCTCTGATTTCTATTCCATTAACAGTCTCTTGCATCTCATCCAGTCTGCTGCTAAGCCCATCGATCGCTTGTCTCATTTCTGCATTGTCTTTCCTAACTTCCCTCACTTCCTCCCTCAGCTCTTGCATATTTCTCTGTAGATCCATCAGTATGGTTATGACTTTTGTTCTGAATTCTTTTTCAGGAAGGTTGTGCATTTCCGTCCCTTCAGGTTCCCTCTCTGAGGTTGTCTGGGTAAGTTTTGTTTGTGCCATATTCCTCATATTCATGGCAATAGAAGTGGTCACTGGTGGGTGCCACGTATATCAGTTGGGCTCTTTAAGACTTTTAAAAAGAAAAAAGAAAGAAAGAAAAGAAAAGAGAAAAAACAAACAAAAAAAAACCCTGCCGGTAGTAGATTCTTTGGGGATGCTGTAGGTGGCACTGCTGCTCCACTATTCCATAGCCGCAGCCGCGCCACTCTGCAGGGCCCTTTGTAGCTCTGGCTGGAGCCAGAATGAATGAGAGGCTGTTGATCTCTGTGGGAAGTTTCAGTGCGGCTACTTTTTCCCAGTCGCCAGCCAAGGGGTCAGAAATTCCCTAGGACTCCCAAACTGCTGGACTGAGTGTGCTGGGACGAACCGGCTCCTCTGTTGTGCTCCTGTCTCTTTAAGCCCACTAAAAAAAAGGAGCATGCTTTTCTTATTCCTGGGGAGCCAGCTGCAAGGACCGGGGTGCTTTCCTGGCTCTGATCCTGCACCCTCTGTCTCTCCAATCTCCAATACACCATGCAATGTGTGTCAGTGCTCCCAGCGCAGATCACGAGGGCTGGTTATTTCGCGGGCCTGTGCTTCCACTCCGTCCCAGCTCTGAATCCTTTCCTCCCGCTGGTGCACTGGGGTGGGGGAGTGCTCAGGTTCCGCCAGGTCACGGCTCTGTATCTTACTCACCTCGCGGGGTTCCAAGTCCTCTCAGGTGTAGATGCAGGCTGTGTGCTGTCTTGTATCTTCTGGTCTCTCTTTTAGGAATAGTTGTATTTGTTGTATTTTCATAAATATTTATGGTTTGGGGAGATTTCCGCCCCCCTGCTCATGCTGCCATCTTCCTGAAAGTCCACAAACCTACACTTCATGGTGCTTGCATGGTACTCTCATGATTAGGGGTTTGGAAAGCTAAGACAGGCAGAATTCCTGGATAGAGTGAGATTCCAGCCACTTGTGGAAAGCAGGGATCCCTATCCAGCTGCTCTGGGACAAAAGAAAGGTGGGCAGTCTAAGAAACTTCCAACAAGAAAGCCCTTAGCAAGAGGGCTGCTAAAGGGCAAGGATTGCACAGAGCTTACTGCTCATGAGAATGTACTGGTAGACAAAATTGTCCAGGTGTAGTCTGCCCAGCAGGTTGGAAGCTTTCACATGCTTCAGGTGCTCCAGCTATGTGGCTGGCTACACAGCTCCAAGGACCCCCTCCGTGATAGGCAATCTACTGCCCCTTTCTCCCAGCCAGACCCACCTGGCTCGGAAACCGGCAAGCCCTACCCTGGCATTAGGCAAGCCAGAGGGAAAAATCTGTCTACACCAACTACAAATGCAAAGCATGGAGGCTTATACCTGTGTGCTTGGCCCACTGGTTCAGCAGTAGACTCAGGCATAGCAGCCTGGCAGCAGGAAACACCTCTTTCCTCCCCCAGACACCAATACTACTCCCCTGCGACCCGTGACATTGCTTCAGGGGCTGAGCAGCTTCAGGGAGCTTCTGGGCACTAGAGGGCACCATATACAAATATGAAATGCCAAACAAACGTGGTTTAAAGTGAAATTATTAATACAACTCTGGAGAAAGATTTAAATGACATCAACCTTATGAATCGTCTTGAAAGAGAGTTCAAAATAAAAATCATTAACATGCTCATGGAGGTACGGAAAGATATTCAAGAACTCAGGAATGAATTCCATTTGGAGCCCCAATCACTGAAGAGCACAATGAACAGTATTAAAAGCAGATTGGATATGGTGGAGGAGACGATAAATGAAATAGAAACTAGAGAAGAGGAATACAAAGAAGCTGAGGCACAGAGAGATAAAAGGATCTCTAAGAATGAAAGACTATTGAGAGAACTGTGTGACCAATACAAACGGAACAATATTCGCATTATAGGGGTACCAGAAGAAGAAGAGAGAGACAAAGGGATAGAAAGTGTCTTTGAGGAGATAATTGCTGGAAACTTCCCCAACCTGGGGAAGGAGATAGTCTCTTAGGCCATGGAGGTGCACAGATCTCCCAACACAAGGGACCCAAGGAAGACAACACCAAGACATATAGTAATTAAAATGGCAAAGATCAAGGAAAAGGACAGACTATTAAAACCAGCCAAAGAGAGAAATAAGATCACATACAATGGAAAGTCCATCAGGCTGTCATCAGACTTCTCAACATAAACCTTACAGGCCAGAAGGGAGTGGCATGATGTATTTCATGCAGTGAAGCAGAAGGGCCTTGAACCAAGATTACTTTATCTGGCAAGATGATCATTTAAATTTGAAGGAGGGATTAAACAATTATCAGATAAGCAAAAGCTGAGAGAATTTACCTGCCACAAGCCATCTTTACAGTGTATTTTGGAGGGACGGCTATAGATGGAAGTGTTCCTAAGGTTTAATAGCTGTCACCAGAGGTAATAAAACCACAGTAAAGAATGTAGAACAGCTAATTACTAAGCAAATCCAAAATTAAATTAACTATCCCCAAAGTCAATGAAGGGATAGACAAAGAGCACAGAATATGATACCTAATATATAAATAATGGAGGAGGAAGAAAAAGGAGGAGAAAAAAAAGAACCTTTAGATTGTGTTTGTAATAGCATATTAAGTGAGTTAAGTTAGGCTCTTAGACAGTAAGAAAATTAACTTTGAACCTTTGGTTACCATGAATCTAAAGCCTGCAATGCCAGTAAGTACATACCTATCGATAACAACCCTAAATGTAAATGGACTGAATGTACCAATCAAAAGACATAGAGTCAGTGAATGGATAAAAAAGCAAGACCCATCTATATGCTGCCTACAAAAGACTCACTTTAAACCCAGAGACATACACAGATTGAAAGTGAAGGGATGGAAAAAGATATTTCATGCAACTAATAGTGAGAAAAAAGCAGGAGCTGCAGTACTTGTATCAGACAAAATAGACTTCAAAACAAAGAAAGTCACAAGAGTCAAAGAAGGGCATTACATAATGATAAAAGTGTCAATCCAACAAGAACATATAACCATTATAAATATCTATACACGCAGCACAGGAGCACCTACATATGTGAAACAAATACTAACAGAATAAAAAGGGGAAATAGGCTGCAATGCATACATTCTAGGAGACTTCAACACTCCACTCACTCTGAAGGACAGATCAACCACAGAAAATAAGTAAGGAGGCAGAGACACTGAACAGCACATTAGGACAGACGGACCTCATGGACATCTGCAGAACTCTAAACCCAAAAGCAGCAGAATACACATTCTTCTCAAGTGCACATGGAACATTTTCAAGAATAGATCACATACCAGGCCACTAAAAGAGCTTCGGTAAATTCAAAAAGATTGAAATTGTACCAACCAGTTTCTCAGACCACAAAGGCATGAAACTAGAAATAAATTATGCAAAGAAAATGAAAAATCCGACAAACACATGGAGGCTTCACAACATGCTCCTAAATAAGCAATGGATCAATGACCAAATAAAAACAGAGATCAAGCAATATATGGAGACAGATGACAACAATAATTCATCACCGCATAATCTGTGGGACGCAGCGAAGGTCGCACTAAGGAAAGTATATTGCAATACAGGCCTACCTCAGGAAAGAAGAACAATCCCATATTAGCAGTCTAAACTCACAATTAATGAAACTAGAAAAAGAAGAACAAATGAGACCCAAAGACAGTAGAAGGAGGAACATAATAAAGATTAGAGCAGAAATAAATAAAATCGAGAAGAATAAAACAATAGAAAGACTCAATGAAAGAAAGAGCTGTTTCTTTGAGAAAATAAACAAAATACATAAACCCCTAGCCAGACTTATCAAGAAAAAAAGAGTCTACTCACATAAACAGAATCAGAAATGAGAAAGGAAAAATCACTATGGATACCACAGAAATACAAATAAATATTAGAGAATATTATGAAAAATTATATGCTAACAAACTGGATAAACTAGAAGAAATGGACAACTTTCTAGAAAAATACAACCTTCCACAGCTGACCCAAAAACAAACAGAAAATCTGAACAGACCAATTACCAGCAATGAAATTGAATTGGTAGTCAAAACCTACCTAAGAACAAAACTCCTGGACCAGATGGCTTCACCGCTGAATTTTATCAGTTAGTGAAGACCTAATGCCCATCCTCCTTAAAGTTTTCCAAAGAGTAGAAGAGGAGGGAATACTTCCAAACTCATTCTATGAGGTCAGCATCACTCTAATACCAAAACCAGGCAAAGACACCACAAAAAAAGAAAATTACAGACCAATATCCCTGATGAACATAGATGTAAAAATACTCAACAAAACATTAGCAAACCGAATTCAAAAATACATTAAAAGGATTATCCATCATGATCAAGTAGGATTTATTCCAGGGATGCAAGGATGGTACAACATTTGAAAATCCATCAACATCATCCACCACATCAACAAAAAGAAGGACAAAAACCACATGATCATCTCCATAGATGCTGAAAAAGCATTTCACAAAATTCAACATCCATTCATGATAAAAACTCTCAAAAAATGGGTAAAGAGGGCAAGTACCTCAACATAATAAAGGCCATATATGACAAACCCACAGCCAACATTATACTTAACAGCGAGAAGCTGAAAGCTTTTCCTTTAAGATTGGGAACAAGACAAGGATGCCCACTCTCCGCACAGATTCAAAAAGACATATGCACCCCTATGTTTATTGCAGCACTTTTTACAATAGCCAAGATATGGAAGCAACCTAAGTGTCCATCAGTAGGTGAATGGATAAAGAAGGTGTGGTACATACACACAATGGAATACTATTCAGCCATAAGAAAGAAACAAATCCTACCATTTGCAACAACATGGATGGAGCTGGAGGATATTATGCTCAGTGAAATAAGCCAGGTAGAGAAAGACAAGTGCCAAATGATTTCCCTCATCTGTGGAGTATCACAACGAAGCAAAACTGAAGGAACAAAATAGCAGCAGTCTCAGAGACCCCAAGAAGGAACTAGTGGTACCAAAGGGGAGAGATGTGGGAGGGTGGGTGGGGAGGGAGGGAGAAGGGGACTGAAGGGTATTATATTTAGTACACATGGTTTGGGAGATCACAGGGAAAATTGTGCAGCACAGAGAAGGCAAATAGAGAATCTGTGGCATCTTACTACACTGAAGGACAGTGACTGCATTGGAGTATGGGTGGGGACTTGATAATATGGATAAATGTAGTAAACACATTGTTTTTTTATGTGAAACCTTCATAAGAGTGTATATCAATAATACCTTAATAAAAATTTTTAAAAAAGAAAAGATGCTCCACAATTCTAATTATCAGGGAAATGCAAATTAAAACCACAATGAGATATAATGAGATATCACCTCACACCAGTTGGGATGGCCAATATCCAAAAGACAAGCAACAACAAATGTTGGCCAGGATGCAGAGAATAGCGAACCCTCCTACACTGCTGGAGGGAATGTAAATTAGCTCAACCATTGTGGAAAGCAATATGGAGGTTCCTCAAAAAACTAAAAATAGAAATACCATTTGATCGAGGAATTCCACTCCTAGGAGTTTACCCAAAGAAAGCAAGATCCCTGCTTCAAAAAAGACATATACACCCCTATGTTTATTGCAGCACTATTTAAAATAACCAAGATATGGAAGCAACCTACGTGTACATCAGTAGATGAATGGATAAAGACTATGTGATACATATACATAATGGAATATTATTCAGCCATAAGAAGAAATGAAATCCTACCATTTGCAACAACATGGATAGAGCCGGAGAGTATTATGCTCAGTGAAATAAGAAGGCAGAGAAAGCTAAGCACCAAATGATTTCATTCATTTTTAGAGTATAACTACAAAGCAAAACTGAAGGAACAAAACAGCAGCAGACTCACAGACTCCGAGAAGGGACTAGCGGTTACTAAAGGGGAGGGATTGGGGTGGGTGGGTGCAGAGAGTGGGAAAAGGGGATTGAGGGACATTATGATTGCCACACATGGTATGGGGAGGGTCACAGGGAAGACAGTGTAGCAGAGAGAAGACACGTAGTGACTCTGTGGCATCTTGCTATGCTAATGAATAATGACTATGTTGGGATGTGCGGGGACTCGATAATATGGTTGAATATAGTGACCACAATGTTGCCCATGCGAAACCTTCATAAGATTGTATATCAGTGATACTTTAATAAAAAATATATATAAATCAGTTAAATTCTCCATAGAGTGGCTTAATGGACTAAAAAATAATAAGGAGAACCAACTAAGAGTCTCACTTCAGCTTTGAGGGCACACATAGGGTATCTACTCTCACTACTACTATTTGAGGTAGTACAGGAAGTCCTAGCCAGAGCAATTAGGGAAGAAAAGAAAAGTCATCCAAATTGGAAAGGAAGAAGTAAAATTTTCTCGGATGACATGATAGGATCTCACATGTAGAAAATCCTGGACTCCACAAAAAAAACCTGTTAGAACTTATAAATTTGTTTGCAGGATAAAAAAATCATGATCATTATCATTTATTCAAAGATCTGTTTCATGTCTGTACATTAACAATGAACTATCTAAAAAAGAAATAAAACAATCCCACTTACAGTAGTATCAAAAACAATAAAAAATTTAGGAATAAATTTGACAAAAAATCTGCACACTGGAAATTATGATTCACTGGTGAAAGAAATTGAAGAAGACACAAATAAATGGAAAGATATCCTATGTTTATGGGTCAGAAGAATTAATATGGTTATAGACCATCTATAAGTTAAATGCAATCCCCATCAAAATTCCAAATGACATTTTTCACAGAAATAGAAAAAAATAATCCAAAATTTCCACAGGACCACAAAAGACCTCAAATAGCCAAGGCAACCCTAAGAAAGAATAACAAAGCGCAAGGTATCACACTGCCTGACTTCAAACTATATTACAAAGTTTCAGTAATCAAACCAGTATGACACTGGCATAAACACAGATATATAGACCAGCGGAACAGAACTGAGAGTCCAGAAATAAACCCATACATACATGGTCAACTAGTATTTAACAAGGGAGCCAAGGGTACTTATAATGAAAAGATAATTTCTTCCATAAATAGTGCTGAGAAACCTCAATATTCACATGCAAAGGAATGAATTGTACCCCTATCTTACACCACTCACAAAAATTAACATGAGATGAATTAAAGACTTAAATGTAAGACCTGAAAACATAAAAATCCTAGAAGAAAACAAAGATAAAACCTCCTTGACATTGGTTTTAGCACCAATTTTTTGGTTATGACACTAAAAACACAATCAAGAAAACTTAAAATAAACAAGAACTACATCAAGCTAAAAAGCTTCTGCACAATTAAAGAAACAACCAGCAAAGTGAAAAGGCAACCTGTGGAATGGAAGAAGATACTTGCAAATCATATATTTGATAAGGGATAGCCAAAATATATAAGGAACTCATTTAAGTCAGTAGTTAAATCATCATTATAACATCATCATCCAACTAAAAAATGGATAGAGGACTTGAATATACATTTTTCCAAAGAAGACGTACAGTTAGCTGACAGGTACATGAAAAGATGCTCGATGTCACTAATCATCGGGGAAATGGGGACCAAAACCACACTGAGATATCACTTCACACCCATTGGCATAGTTATCATCAAAAGAAGAAAAATAAATGGTAAGTGCTGGTAAGGGAACCCTTGTGCACTATTGGTGGAAATTTAAATTTACCCACTATGGAAAACAGCATGGAGATTCCTCAAAAATTAAAAATAGAACTACCATATGATCCAGCAATCCCACTTCTGGGTATAGATCCAAAGGAAATGATATTTCTATCTTGAAGAGATATCTGCGCCCCCATGCTCATTGCAGCATTATTCATAAGATGTGGAAGCAACCTAAATGTCCATCAATGGACGAGTAAATAAAGAAAATGTGATCTATGTATACACACACACACACACACACACACACACTCACACTCACAAACAATCCAGTCATAGAAAGAAAGGAATTCTTGCCATTTGCAACAATATAAATAGACCTTGAGGGCATTGTGCTAAGTAAAATAAGTCAGAGAAAGACAAGTACTGAATGATGTCATGTATATGTGCAATTTTAAAAAGTTATACTCACGGTAACAGAGTCGAGTAGTGGTTTCCAGGGAAAGGGACGTGGGGAAATGAGATGTTGGTCAAAGAGTAAAAACTCCCAACTATTAGATAAAAATCTTGGGCTTTAATGTACATCATCATGATTGTAATTAATAATACTAAATTACAAACTTGAAAAGTTGTTAAGAGAATAGATCTTAAATGTTATTACTGAACGCAAAAAATCCTCATAATTATGTAGGAAGAAGAAATGTTAACTAACCTTATTATGGTAATTATTTTTCAATACTACAGGTATCAAATCATGTGTACCTTTAATTTTTTTTATTTTGTTTTGCTTTTCATTTTTTATCTTTTTATTATGGTATCATTAATATACAGTCACATGAGCAACACTGTGGTTACTAGATTCCCCCCATTATCAAGTCCCCACCACATACCCCATTACAGTCACTGTCCATCAGCATAGCAAGATGCTATAGAATCACTTCCCTGTGCTACACTGCCTTTCCTGTGCCCCCTCCTACATTATGTCTGCTAATCGCAATGCCCCTTAATGCCTCTTATCTCTCCCTTCCAACCCACCCTCCCCAGTCCCTTTTCCTTTGGTAACTATTAGTCCATTCTTGGGTTCTGTGAGTCTGCTCCTGTTTTGTTCCTTCAGTTTTTGCTTTGTTGTTATACTCCACAGATGAGGGAAATCATTTGGTACTTGTCTTCCTCCGCCTGGCTTATTTCACTGAGCATAATACCCTCTGGGTCCATCCATGTTGTTGCAAATAGTAGGATTTGTTTTCTTCTTATGACTGAATAATATTCCGTTGTGTATATGTACCACACCTTCTTTATCCATTCATCTACTGATGGACACTTAGGTTGCTTCCATATCTTGGTTATTGTAAATAGTGCTGCGATAAACATAAGGGTGCATGTGTCTTTTTCAAACTGGGCTCCTGCATTCTTAGGGTAAATTCCTAGGAGTGGAATTCCTGGGTTAAGTGGTATTTCTATTTTGAGTTTTTTGAGGAACCTCCATACTGCTTTCCACAGTGGTTGAACTAATTTACATTCCCACCAGCAGATGTGCACCTTAAATTTACACAATGTTATATGTCAGTTATAACTCATTAAAGCTAGGAAAAAAAGAAAAGAAAGAAATTAAAATGGAATGAGGGATGGGGGAAAAAAACATGCAAGTGTAAATCATTGGAAAAGATGGCAGAGATGGAACACATGCATATAATTTCATTAACTCGCAAAACCTCAGTAATATTACATAAAAGTTTTTTCTTTCTTTTTCCTGATAAAAGCTAGAGGTATACTGGACACAGATCCCACCTGGATGCCAAATGGCCAAATGTTTACATCAATATTCACCTGGCAATGGGACCGTTATATAACAAGCTTCTATGATACAAAAATAAATATGAAATTTAATTTTTTAAAGTAAAGTAAAATGTATATAGATGGCCAAGAGAATCAAAACAGCTAAAACAATTTTGAAAAAGAATAAGTTGAGAGGGATCAGTCTATCAGATGTTAAGACTTATTGTACAGCTACAGTAATCAAACCTGTGAGAGTGCAAAAGGGTAGACATATAGATTCATGGAACAGAAGAGAGACTTAGAAATAGACCTACACTAATATGCTTAATGGAGCAATTAGACATCTATAGTGAAAGGACCTGAGTCTCACACCTTGTACAAAAGTTAACTCAAAATGGATCACAAACTTAATGTAAAAGTTTTAGAAAAACATAGAGAAAGTCTTTAGGATCCAGGACTAGGCAGAAAATTCTTAGACTTGATACAAAAGGCACAATCTGTAAGAGGAAAAATTGATAAATTGGACCTAAACAAACTGAAAACTTTTGCTCAGTGAAAGATCATGTTAAGAAGATGAAAAGACAAGCTACCATCTGGAGCAAATATTTCCAAACCACCTGTCTGCCGAAGGACTAGTATCCAGATATATAAGAGCTTCCAACCCTCAGCGGTAAATAAATGAAACAATCCAATTATAAAATGGGCAAAAGACATGAACAGCCATTTCATTGAAAAGGATTTACAGATGGCAAATAATCACATGAAAGAAATTCATCATCAGCAGCAACAGGGAAATGCACTTGAAAATCCCAGTGATATATATCACTACACTCATATCGAAATGGCTAAAATAAAAACTAGTGACAACAGCCAATGGTATGGAAGAGGAGAAACTGATCACTCATACATTGCTGATGGGAATGCAAAATGGTACAGACACTCTGGAAAAGAGTTCACACTTTCTTGAAAACCATACACACAAATATACCATATGACCCAGCAATTGCACTTCGGGGCATTTATCCCAGAGGTATAGAGAGTTATGTCCACATAAAAACCTGTATACAAATATTTATAATAGCCTTATTCATAATGCCAAAAACTGGAAACAACCCAGAGGTCCTTCAATAGGTGAATGGTCAAACAGTGGTACATCCGTATCAGAGAATTCTACTCAACAGTGATGAGGAACAGACCACTGATACATACAACAACCTCTATGAATCTTCAGAGAATTACACTGAGTGAAAAAAGCCAGTCCCAAAAGATTTCATGCCACATGACTCCATTTATATAACATTCTTGAAATGACAAAGTTACAGAAATGAGGGACAGATTAGTGGTTTCCAGGGGTTAAAAATGGGGTGGGGACAAGGACCCAAAGTGGATGTGGCTATAAAAAGGCAACATAAAGGAACTTTGTGGTGATGGAAATGTTCTGTATCTTGTTTCAACATCAGTATCCTGGTTATGATGTTGTAGTATAGCTTGTAAGATATTGCCACTGGGGGAAAC
Organism: Phataginus tricuspis; assembly: GCA_029783875.1. Taxonomy (NCBI): domain Eukaryota; kingdom Metazoa; phylum Chordata; class Mammalia; order Pholidota; family Manidae; genus Phataginus; species Phataginus tricuspis. Next base: position 3,224,603 of record JAQQAC010010882.1, read on the forward strand.
TGCATAAAGGGTATAAAAGGTCCATCTGTAATATATATATATATATTACACATACACACCTATACATTTAAAAAATAGCATCTTCAATACAGACGATCAATTTGTTTCTGTTTTGGGGGGGGAGGCAATATTTTTTAAGACTTGTTTTTTTAGAGCTCTTTTAGGTTTGCAGCAAAATTGACAGGAAAGTACAGAGTTCCCATATATCCTTTGCTCCCACTATGCACATAGCCTCCCTTATTATCAACATCCCCACCAGTGGTACATGTGATACAGCTGTAGGCTCACTACACTGACACATCCTCATCACTTAAGTGCACAGGTTATGATATGGGCCCTTCCTGATGCAAGGGTCTATTATGGTATCATACAGAGTATTTTCGCTGCCCTAAAAATCCTCTGCGTTACTCTGTATTTTGTTACAACTGCATGTGAATCTATGATTATCCCAAAAGAAAAAGACTAATTAGAAATAAAAGGTAATAGAGAGCTCACAGGCTGTGCAGTATTGGAGAACCAGATCTAAAGGTCCCAGGATCAGGATGAGGTCTAACATTGAGGCCACTGAGAAGACATCACTGCTGCCACTTCTGGGCCCAGATCCCTGAGCTGGCACTTCTGATGCTGCTAAGGCCAAACCCTAGACTGCTAATAACACCTCAAAGAATGAACCGACCTTGCACAGTCCTGCTTCTTTGCATTACCAGCTCCCAAGTCAAAGATGGTGCAAGTGCACAAACCAGTAGAACCTACATCACATACCTGTTTGAGTTGAAAAGAAGGCTGAAAATGAGATTCTCTGCCATTTCTGGCTTCCACAGTGGTGGTCTTGCCACTGACTAATATTCCCAGGATGGAAGTTACCAAGACATAGTCAGATGCCGGGTGGCCTTGAACAATGCCAGTGTCCACTATACGCCCCCCTTCATCCCCCTTCCCTCTGACACCTCCCAGTGCTTACACATTCCCTCCACCCAGCTCAAGTCTCCTCATGCTTCAAGACACACGTTGGAGGCTGTGTCCTCAAGAAAGCTTCCCTGACCAGTCCTTTCCCCAGGCTGGATTTGGTCCATTTCCAAGTTGTTCTGCTATGTCAACTAGGCTCTGAGTCTTGAGGACAGAAATTCTATCTGTGGGGTAAATGGAAGTTTTTACCCAGAATCTCCCATCTGGCCTTGATAGTGGTGTATGAATAAGGGCCTCTTTGTATATCAATGGATGTTCAGTGGAGAGTGGCAGCCATTCTCTCCTCCCCTCCATTCCTGTTGTGTAATTGATCAGGTGCCTGCCAGTCACCAGGGACCCACCTGTGGAGTTCCTCCAAGAAGAGGTGGGTGGGAGAAATGAGCATGTGCTGTGGCCACAGGGACAGTTGGAATGGGCTTGCTAGTAGAGCCAAGGGGGAGGGGGACTGCACCCTGAGAAACAAACACCCGTCCCCCAAACTGTCACCTGTGTAGTTTTTGGTCTTACTAGATTCAAAAGGAACTCGTCCCTGGCGGGGGACCTCCTTCCTCCTAGAGCCACACCATCTAACAGGGCTGGAGGTAAAGGGGAAGGAAGGGAGGAAAAGTCACCTTTCCCAGAAAGAGATTATCGGACAGCAACGAGCAGTCTTTCTCATCTGGAGCAAAGGGGACAGGGCAAGGATTAGACTGGGTGAACGGGCCGCCGTGAACCAGCTGAGACATGAAGAACAGGGGTGGGCTGACGGTCAGAAGCCAGCATCACTGTAGTGGTGGGAGAGGAGGCTTCCCTTCAGACAGAAGAACCTGTAATCCCGTTGAATACACTAGAAAAGTCAAAAGCCCATGATATAGCCTCCACATAAATTATGAAATGTGTCACAGTTCTATTTGCTCTATGTCAGTGTAAAAAAAAAACTCCATTTTTCAAAAGATGGAATATTAAAACTTGTCACTAGTGTGTCAATCTACCCTTTTCCTATCACCCTCTACCATCCCATCCCCCGACTGAAGACAAAACAAAAACCTTCCCGCTGTATGCTCAGGCTCAGGCCCATCCAAGCAGAACTGCGGCAAATCTGACCTAATGCCAGGGTGGTGCAGTGGGGGGACAGGGGATGTCCCCAGAAGTCATAGCAATGGGGCAGTTTCACAGCTGAATTGTCCAGAAAACACTTAAAAGGTCCTTGAAGTGTGGCAGGGGCATGATCTGGCCTGATGGGCTAGGGGCAGGGGCGGCCCTCAGAGGGCTCCGAGGCCTGCGGCCTGAGCACCCCTCAGGTGGGTCAGCCTCTGCGGGTTCCAGCTCCCTCTGTTCAGCGGGCAGAAGCCTGCAGCTCTAGTGTCTGACTTTCTGCCTTGTTCTGGTACCAAGGCAGGAGCGGGCAGCCTGGGAATGGCTTCTTTTCACATCAGTTCCCTGCTTGCCGCAGCAGGTCTTGAGGGTGGGAATGGTTTGAGGAGCATTGCTGAAAGAATCCCCGTGCCCACCACATCTTCATTTCCCTAGTAGTGGGGGAGTCCAGATGTGCACCACGCTGGCTCTCACCTGAATTTTGAAATCCACATTCCAATTCATTTCCCTTTGATGGTCATCTGAATGATAATGCATTGTACTAAGCCAGGCTAATGGGAAAGTAATCTTTCTTTTTCAGAGCTATTGCTCTGTGAAGTGCTTACCAAATAGGGTTTTTAATGGCAAAAGAGCCCAACTCTATTTAGGAATTAATGTGTTTAAATCCAGCTGGAAATGTTCCTCTTCATTCACAAGGCAGAAGCTGGAATTGGAAATCCCCAAGCAGTCCTAGCCTCCATGGGCTGAGAGGCCACAAGCCTCCATGGTATGTCTCAGCAAAGTCAGGTTCCAGCAAGGCCACCTGATGGCCCTGCCCGAAAGGTCTTCCTTCCTGAATCTGAGAACTCTTCTCTGCAGCCACCTGAAGTCCCCAGACATCTGCTTAATCACCTCTGGACCAATGGACCGAACCAAAAAGAAGGCCGACTTGTGACATCTTGGTTTATAGAAACAAGGCCAGCCTTAGAGGCAGCTGAGTACAAGACCACCCTCTGCCTCCCCATGGACCAGTGGCCACCATGCCTGGTGGCATCCTATTTTTATCTCCAAGACATGTGTAGGATTTGGGGCTCAGGTCCTTCCAACTGGAGCCTCCAGGTGGCTGCTGGGAGCTGGGGCTGCCCTTCCCAGAGGCTGGCAGCCTGGGCCACACCAGGGCAACACCAGCCGCAGCCAAGTCCTCCAGCGCACTGAGAAGAGCCCAGACACTCTTCCCAGCCCCAGACTGGGCTTCCGCACAGAACCCCAGACTTTGCAGACACTTGGGGGCTTGGCTTTCTCAGCTGGACGGGGCTCAGGCTGGCTCCAGCAGCTTCCCTCTCACATAAGTTTGGGAGACAGTGACCAAAGCATTTACTGCAGGCCGCCAATAAACACATCAGCTATACCAGGGTCCCCAACTCAACTCCTTTGCAGTATATCTCAGTCTCAGAATTTCAATCATCTTTTCACTCCCCCACACCCCAGACTGGAGCCTGACTCAGTAAGCCCAGGACATCCACCCAGGCAGGTGCTGTCTCAGCTTCAGGGAAGAGCCACGCCTGGGAGGGTTGGGATGACAGGAGAAGACCTCATGTCCTGAGGGAGAGTAGACATTTATCAGGCAGAAAGATGATTGAATTCTTTTCTGTGTGTCTTTTAAAACTGGGCAAAATCACCTCCAAATTATGATGGCTTTCAGGAGTTGATGGGAAGAGGAAATTGAATATGTTCTTCTCTATGTTCTGAGGTATTGACTGGGGCTAATGGAAGGAAATGGGTAATTAGCTAATTGATCGGGTAATTTAATTCTCAAACAATCACCAGGTGAAGTGTACCCCCAGCTGCATACAGCCTATTCCCTTATTAGATCTGCCAAAATGTAGAAGGTAGAGATGCTGGTCTGTGTGCCATGCTGCATCAGCGGTCCTCAAAACCACCCTTCAGGTTTGATGATTATCTAGAAAGGCTTACAGAACAGCTTTCTGAAGCCGTTAGACTCTTGGTTATAGTTTATTACACTGAAAGGATACAGATTAAAATCAGCAAAGGAAACAAGGTCACAGGGCCAAGGCCAGGCTTGGCTTGCAGTTTCCTCTCCCAGTAGAGGTAAACAGACACTGTTTAATTCTCCCAGCAACCACCTGTGACAACACATGTGAAGTATTGCCAATCAGTTCTGCTCATTCAATACTTAGCGTCCAGGGCTGGTATCGAGGATCCTGTAGGCATGAAGCACCCACATGACTGACTTTGGTTATTCAATCTCCAGCCTCCCTTCCCCCAGGGGTTAAATTTGATACAGTGCAGCCCAGAACCCTAGACAAACAACCATAAGCATTCACCATCAATCACATTATTACCTTAAACTACTGAGTATGGCCCCAGCCCCCAAGCATGCAAAGACACTCTCATGAGGCAGAATATTCTCATGGCTGACAGGTTTTCTCCCAGGAGAAGATGAAGAATCAGTCCTGAAGACCAGGAGTGTACAGGGTTTGGACAACGTGGGCTTGCTGAATTAACCCTTTTTTGTATATGTGCCACGACTCCATCTGCTGGAAAGCTCAGGGAAAATAAGATTTTTCTGACTAATTAAACCCTGTTTTTTTCATCTGTAATGGAAATCTATTTTTAGCTTTTTGAGGAACCTCCGTATTGCTTTCCACAATGGTTGAACTAATTTACATTCCCACCAGCAGTGTAGGAGGGTTCCCCTTTCTCCGCATCCTTGCCAGCATTTGTTGGTCCTTGTCTTTTGGATGTTGGCCATCCTCACTGGTGTGAGGTGATATCTCATTGTGGTTTTAATTTGCATTTCCCTGATAATTAGAGATGTGGAACATCTTTTCGTGTGCATGTTGGCCATCTGAACTTCTTCTTTGGAGAAGTGTCTGTTCAGATCCTCTGCCCATTTTTTAATTGGGTTATTTGCTTTTTGGGTGCTGAGGCAATGTGAGCTCTTTATATATTTTCGATGTTAACCCCTTATCGGATATATCATTTACAAATATATTCTACCATACTGTAGGATGCCTTTTTATTCTCCTGATCATGTCCTTTGCTGTACAGAAGGTTTTAGCTTGATATAGTCCCATTTGTTCATTTTTGCTTTAGTTTCCCTTGCCCGAGGAGATATATTCATGAAAAAGTTGCTCATGTTTATATTCAAGAGAGTTTTGCCTATGTTTTCTTCTAAGAGTTTTATGGTTTCATGACTTACATTCAGGTTTTTGATCCATTTGGAGTTTACTTTTGGTATGGAGTTGGACAATAATCTAGTTTCATTCTCTTACATATAGCTGTCCAGTTTTGCCAACACCAGTTGTTGAAAAGGCTGTCATTTCCCCATTATATATCCAGGGTCCTTTATCATATATTAATTGGCCATATATGTGTGTGTTTATATCTGGACTCTCTGTTCTATTCCATTGATTTAGAGGTCTGTTCTTGTGCCAGCACCAATTTGTCTTGATTACTGTGGCTTTGTACTAGAGCTTGAAGTCGGGGAGCATAATCCCCCCAGCTTTATTCTTCCTTCTCAGGATTGCTTTTGTTATTCAGGTCTTTTGTGGTTCCATATGAATTTTAGAAGTATTTGTTCTAGTTCGTTGAAGAATGCTGTTGGTATTTTGATAGGGATTGCATTCAATCTGTAGATTGCTTTTAGCAGGATGGCCATTTTGCCAATATTAATTCCTCCTATCAATGAACCTGGGATGTATTTCCATTTGTTGGTGTCTTCTTTAATTTCTCTCATGAGTAGTTCTCAGGGTATCGATCTTTCACCTCCTTGGTTAGGTTTATTCCTAGGTATTTTATTCTTTTTGATGTAATTGTAAATGGAATTGTTTTCCTGATTTTTCTTTCTGCTAGTTCATCATGAGTATATAGGAATGCAACAGATTTCTGTGTATTCATTTTGTATCATGCAACTTTGCTTAATTCAGTTATTAGTTCTAGTAGTTTTGGAGTTTTTATGCACAACATCATGTCATTTGCAAACGGTAACAGTTTAACTTCTTACTTCCAATCTGGATGCCTATTATTTCTTTGTGTTGTCTGATTGCCATGGCTAGGACCTCCAGTACTATGCTGAATAAAAGTGGGGAGAGTGGGCATCCTTGTCTTGTTTCTGATCCTAAAGGAAAAGCTTTCAGTTTTTCACTGTTAAGTATGATGTTGGCTGTTGGTTTGTCATATATGGCCTTTATTATGTTGAAGTACTTGCCCTCTTTACCCATTTTGTTGAGAGTTTTTATCATGAATGGATGTTGAATTTTGTCAAATGCTTTTTCAGCATCTATGGAGATGATCATGTGGTTTTGTTCTTCTTTTTGTTGATGTGGTGGATGATGTTGATAGATTTTCGAATGTTGTACCATCCTTGCATCCCTGGAATAAATCCCACTTGATCATGATGGATGATCTCTGATGTATTTTTGAATTCGGTTTGCTAATATTTTGTTGAGTATTTTTAAATTTGTGTTCATCAGGGATATTAGTCTGTAACTTTCTTTTTCTTGTGGTATCTTTGCCTGGTTTTGGTGTTAGAGTGATGGTGGCCTCAGAGAATGAGTCTGGAAGTGTTCCCTCCTCTTCTATTTTTTGGAAAACTTTGAGGATGGGTATTATGTCTGCTCTAAATAATTGAAAAAATTCAGCAATGAAGCCATCTCATCCAGGGTTTTTTTTTCCTTAGGTAATTTTTTGATTACCAATGCAGTTTTGTTGCTGGTAATGGACCTGTTCATATTTTCTTTCATCCTGGGTCAGTCTTGGAATGTTGTATTTTTCTAGAAAGTTGTCCATTTCTTCTCAGTTATCTAATTTGTTAGCATATAATTTTTCATAGTAGTCTCTAATAATCCTTAGTATTTCTGTGGTGTCTGTAGTAATTTTTCCTTTCACATTTCTGATTCTGTTTATGTGTGTAGATTCTCTTTTTCTCTAAATAAGTCTGGCTAGGTGTTTATCTACTCTGTTTATTTTCTTGAAGAACCACCTCCTGATTTCATTAATTCTTTCTATTGTTTTGTTCTTCTCAATTTTATTTATTTCTGCTCTAGTCTTTATTATGTCCCTCCTTCTACTGACTTTGGGCCTCATTTGTTCTTCTTTTTCTAGTTTCATTAATTGTGAGTTTAGACTGTTCATTTGGGATTGTTCTTCTTTCTTGAGATAAGCCTACATTGCTCTATACTTTCCTCTTAGAAGTGCCTTTGATGTGTGCCACAGATTTTGGGGTGTTGAGTTGTTTTTTCTATTTGTCTCCATATATTGCTTGATGTCTTTTTTATTTGGTCATTGATCCATTGATTATTTAGGAGCATGTTCTTAAGCCTCCATGTGTTTGTGGGATTTTTTTGTTTTCCTTTCATAATTTATTTCCAGTTTCATACCTTTGTGATCTGAGAAGATGGTTGGGACAATTTCAATCTTTTTTAATTTACCAAGGCTCTTTTTGTGGCCTGGTATATGATCTATTCTTGAAAATGTTCCATGTGCACTTGAGAAGAATGTGTATCCTGTTGCTTTTGGGTGGAGTGTTCTGTAGATGTCTATTAGGTCCATCTGTTCTGATGTATTGTTCAGTGCCTCTCTGTGTCTTTACTTATTCTCTGTCTGGTTGATCTGTCCTTTGGAGTGAGTAGTGTGTTGAAGTGTCCTAAAATGAATGCATTGCATTCTATTTCCCCTTTTAATTCTGTTATTATTTGTTTCACATATGTAGGTACTCCTAGGTTGGGTATATAGATATTTATAATGGTTATATCCTCTTGATGGACTGACCACTTTATCATTATATAATGTTCTTCTTTGCCTCTTACTACTTTCTTTGTTTTGAAGTCTATTTTATCTGATATCTATTGCAACCCCTGCTTTTTTATCCCTATTGTTTGCATGTAATATCTTTTTCCATCCATTCACTTTTAATCTGTGTATGTCTTTGGGTTTGAAGTGAATCTCTTGTAGGCAGCATATAGATGGGTCTTGTTTTTTCATCCATTCAGTGACTCTATGTTTTTTGATTGGTACATTCAGTCCATTTACATTTAGGGTGATTATTGATAGATATGTACTTATACTGTCACAGGCTTTGGATTCATTGTTACCAAAGATTCAAGGATGGCTTCTTTACTATCTAACATTCTAACTTAACTTGCTTATTATGCTAGTATAAACACAGTCTAAAGATTCTTTTTTTTCTCCCTACTTTTTCTTCCTCCTCCACTCTTTATATGTTAGGTGTCATCTTCTATACTCTTTGTGTATCCTTTGACTGACTTTGTGGGTAGCTGATTTAATTTTGCATTTGCTTAGTAATTAATTCGTCTGCTTCCTTTACTGTAGTTTTATTTTCTCTGGTGACAGCTATTTAGCCTTAGAAGCAGTTCCATCTAGAGCAGTCCATTTAAAATACACTGTAGAGATGGTTTGTGGGAGGTAAATTCCCTCAACTTTTGCTTATCTGGAAATTGTGTAATCCCTCCTTCAAATTAAAGGATAATCTTGCTAGGTTCAAGGCCCCTCTGTTTCATTGCTTTGAATATATCATGATACTCCCTTCTGGCCTGTAAGGTTTCTGCTGAGAAGTCTGATGATAGACTGATGGGTTTTCATTTGTAGGTGATCTTTTTTTCCTCTCTGGCTGCTTTTAATACTCTGTCCTTGTCCTTGATCTTTGCCATTTTAATTATTATGTCTTGGTGTTGTCTTCCTTGGGTCCCTTGTGTTGGAAGATCTGTGGACTTCCATGGCCTGAGAGACTATTTCCTTCCCCAAACTGGGGAAGTTTTCGGCAATTATTTCATTAAAGACACTTTCTATCCGTTTTTCTCTCTTCTTCTTCTTCTGGTACCTCTATAATGCAAATATTGGATTGGTCACACAGTTCTCTTAATATTCTTTCATTCTTAGAGATCCTTTTTTCTCTCTGTGCCTCACCTTCTCTGTATTCCTGTTCTCTACTTTCTATTCCATTTACCGTCTCCTCTACCTCATCTAATCTGTTTTTAAATCCGTCCATTGTATGTTTCATTTCAGCTACTGCATTTTTCAAAGTGCCTATCTCTTGAATTCTTTCCTTAGCTCTTGAATATTTTTCTGTAGCTCCATTAGCTTGCTTATGACTTTTATTTTGAATTCTTTTTCAGGAAGACTGGTGATTTCAGTTTCACTGAGCCCTCTTTCTGCTGTTTGAGGGATTTTGGATTGAACAAGGTTCTTCTGCCTTTTCATATTCCTATTGGGTAATGAGAAATATTAGGTTTGTGTAGGCAGCGCCCTCTAGTGCCCTGAAGCTCTGCTCTTCAGAGCTGTCCAGCACTTGGAGTGATGGCAGCGATTGCAGGTAAGCAGTGCTGGTGCCTACCCTAAGGAGAGAGCTCTTGCCTGCTTCCTGGCCACAGTGAATGCCTCTGCTGTCCGGGCCAGTGAGCCATGCACTGGGAGCAGCCTCTGCATTAAGCCCACGTAGTTGCCATAGGAGGGGCTGCCTTCTGCTGGGCTGGAGCAATGACGGGGGGCAGTGTGTTTGTCTGTAGGTGCCAGCTGGGAGGAAGGAGCAGAAGACTGCTTATCGCAGTGGGGACCCATGGGGCTACATTGCCAGCCAGGAGGATGGAGCGCATAAAGCTCCTGAAGGTTCTCAGCCTGCTGGGCTGAGGGCACTGGGATGATTTTGTCCACCTGTTGCTTCTCCTGAGCAGCAAGCTCTGTGTGATCCTTGCGCCTTTAGTAGGCCTCTCACTGTTGAGAAGTCTTTCAAAGCACCTGCCATTCTTTTGTCCCAGAGCACCTAGTTGTGAGACCTTCTACTCCCCAAGCAGCTGGAATCTCAGTCTCTCCAAATATTCCGCCTGACTTTGCTTTCCAACCCCTACAATCTCCAGAGCACCATGCAGTGTGGGTTTGTGCTCCTAGAGTAGATCTCCAGGGCTGGATATTTAGCATTCCTGGGTTTCCAATTCTGTTCCTCTTCCTCCTACTGGTGAGCTTGGGTTAGGGGAGGGCTTGGGTGCTGCTGGATTGCGGCTTTGTTACTTTACCCTTTTCCATGAGATGTTCTCTTTTCCCTGATGAAGACTGGGTCATGCAATCTTATTTCTGGTCATTCTTTTAGGATTACTTGTATTTGCTGTATTTTCATATTATGTGTGCTTTTGGGAGGAGATTTCTGCCTCACTTCCCACGCTGCAATCTTTTTTCCACCGACCTCCCTTCCCTCACTACTTTTTATTTGCAGAACTAAAACAAGAAAGAGACCGGTTTGTATTCCGAAACAGCTCCTGAAAATTACTTTCAAGAATAAATTTTTATTAGAACTTAATTTCTTATTATTTTTCCTTTTTCCAAAAAGTTGAGGACTGAAATAAAGCTTCTAATTTAGTGCTGCTGCTTAATGAAAGTCTAGCTGGACATGCTCAGAGCTAGAGCCCATTTGTTAGCTCATTTGATGTTGTGCCTTCTTCTTATATAAGCATTTTGGTTACATTTTATTTTTATAAAGCCATTAAATACTTGATGATAATGATTCCCATGGATACTGTACATTTTTTATTTTCTTATGAAAACATGAGTTCCTGCATTTTAATACTATATTTACAATATATCTTATTTTGATGTAAAGGAACTTGGGGCAAAAGTGGACAGGATTCGGAGTCGTGCTGTGCAGGAAACCATTACACCACCTCTCGGGCCGCACTCTCAGGCTGCTGCCGCCACCCCACCTTTGCCCTCAGAGAAATCTTTGAATTAAAGGCTGAACTCAACAATGAAAAGAAAGAAAAGAGGAAGGAGGCTGTGAAGAAAGTGATTGCTGCTATGACTGTGGGGAAGGATGTTAGAGAAAATAGTTTGATTTTGTTTCATACAGGCAGCATAAAACCTGAGAGCTGGCACGGTCACAAACCTGTTTCTGAATTTTAGAAGATGATAAAAATATAACGGGGAGGACTTCTGGGAAGATGGAGCGTGAGGAGGGTGGTGGAAATCTCCTCCCAAAACCATATATATTTATGAAAATACAACAGATACAACTATTCCTAAAAAAGAGACCAGAAGATACAGGACAACATCCAGGCTGCAGCTACACCTGCGAGAACTCAGCGCCTCACAAAGCGGGTAAGATACAAAGCCGCGACCTGGCGGGACCCGAGCACTCCCCCCACCCCAGTGCACTGGTGGGAGGAAAAGAAACAGAGTGAGGAGGGAGTGGAGGTACAGGCCCGCCAATTAACCAGCCCTGGTGATCTGCACTGGGAGCACAGACACACATCGCATGGTGTACCGGAGATTGGAGAAACAGAAGTGCAGGATCTGAGATAGCAGGTCCCCTCAGCCGGCTCCCCGGAACAAAAGAAAAGTGGGTGCTTTTTTTAAAGTCTTAAAGAGACAAGGGCCCAACAGCAGAACAAAATCATCCCAGCACACTGAGCCCAGCAGGCTGGGAGTCCTGGGTAATTTACGACACCTTGGCCGGTGGCTGAGGCTTGCCACAGAGATCAGCAGCTTTCCATTCATTCCCTCCCCGGCGAGAGCCACAAAGGGTCCGGCGGAGGCCCCACTGCCGGGGGAAAGTGGAGCAGCAGTACTGCCATCCACAGCATCCTCACAGAATCTACTCACGGCAGGCATTTCTCTTTTTTTTTTAATTCTTCCTGGTGTGCAGGAAAACAGCTCAGGGCCGGGAGAAGGGCAAGGAGACCAACTTGCAGGAAGGGACTTTGTTCTCCCAGCTGACACACATGGTGCCTACTAGTGACCACTTCTTTCGCCATGAAAAGGCAGAGGAATATGGTACAAACAAAGTTTAGCCAGACATCCCGGAGAGGGAGCCTGATGGGATGGAAATGCACAATCTTCCTGAAAAAGAATTCAGAATAAATGTCATAACCATACTGATGGATCTACAGAGAAATATGCAAGAGCTAAGGTAGGAAGTGAGGGAAGTGAGGAAAGACAATGCAGAAATGAGACAAGCAATCGACGGGCTTAGCAGCAGACTGCACGAGATGCAAGAGACTGTTAATGGAACAGAAATCAGAGAACAGGAATACAGAGAAGCTGAGGCAGAGAGAGATAAAAGGATCTCTAGGAATGAAAGAATATTAAGAGAACTGTGTGACCAATACAAATGGAACAATATTCGCATTATAGGAGTACCAGAGGAAGAAGAGAGAGAAAAGAGGATAGAAAGTGTCTTTGAAGAAATAATTCCTGAAAACTTTCCCATGCTGTGGAAGGAAATAGTCTCGCAGTCCACGGAAGCCCACAGATCTCCCAACACAAGGGACCCAAGGAAGAAAACACCAAGACACATAACAATTAAAATGGCAAAGATCAAAGATAAACACAGAGTATTAAACTCAGCTAGAGAGAGAAAAAAGATCACCTACAAAGGAAAACCCATCAGACTATCATCAGACTTCTCAACAGAAAACTTACAGGCCATAAGAGAATTGCATGATATATTTAACATAACAAAACAGAAGGGCCTCAAAACAAGAATATTGTATCCAGCACGATTATCATTTAAATTTGAGGAAGAGATTAAACAATTCCCAGACAAGTGAAACCAAGGGAGTTTGCCTCCCATAAACCACCTCTACAGGACATCTTAAACGGACTGCTCTAGATGGAAGCACCCCTAAGGCTAAAAAGATGTCACCAGAGAAAATAAAATCATAGCAAAGAAAGCAGACCATCCAAATACTAATTAAAGGCAAAGAATAAAACACCTAGTTTATAAAGAATGGAGGAGGAAGAGTAGGAAGGGAGAGAAATAAAGAAACATCAGATGGTGTTTACAATAACTTAACAAGAAAGTTAGGTTAGACTGCTAGATAGTAAAGAAGCTACCCTTGAACCTTTGGTAACCATGAATCTAAAGCCAGCAATGGCAATAAGTACATATCTATCGATAATCACCCTAAATGTAAATGGACTGAATGCACCAATCAAAAGACAATGAGTAATAGAATGGATAAAAAAGCAAGACCCGTCTATATGCTGCTTACAAGAGACTCAACTCAAACCCAAAATACACACAGACTAAAGGTGAAGGGATGGAAAAAGATATTTCATGCAAACAACAAGGAGAAAAAAGTGGGTGTTGCAGTACTTCTATCAGACAAAATAGACCTCAAAATGAAGAAAGTAGCAAGAGATAAAGAAGGACATTACATAATGATAAAGGGGTCAGTCCAACAAGAAGATATAATCATTTTAAATATATATGCACCCAACACAGGAGGGCTGACATATGTGAAACAAATACTAACAGAATTAAAGGAGGAAATAGAATGTGATGCATTCATTCTAGGACACTGCAACACACCACTCACTCCAAAGGACAGATCAACCAGACAGAAAATAAGTAAAGACACAGAGGCACTGAACAACACACTAGAACAGATGGACCTAACAGATATCTACAGAACTCAGCACCCAAAAGCAACAGGATACACATTCTTCTCAAGTGCACATGGAACATTTTCCAGAATAGACCACATACTAGGGCACAAAAAGAACCTCAGTAATTTAAAAAATAGTGAAATTCTACCAACCAACTTCTCAGATCACAAAGGTATAAAACTAGAAATAAATTTTAGAAAGAAATCAAAAAGGCTCACAAATACATGGAGACTTAACAACATTCTCCTAATGAATCAATGGGTTAACGACCAAATCAAAACAGAAATCAAAGAACATATGGAGACTAATGACAACAACAACACAAAGCCCCAACTTCTGTGGGACGCAGTGAAGGCAGTTCTAAGAGGAAAATATATTGCAATCCAGGCCTATTTAAAGAAGGCAGAACAATCCCAAATGAATAGCCTAAAGACACAATTACTGAAATTGGAAAAAGAACAAATGAGGCCCAAAGTCACCAGAAGGACATAATAAAGATCAGAGAAGAAATAAATAAAATTGAGAAGAATAAAACAATAGAAAAACTCAATGAAACCAAGAATTGGTTCTTTTAAAAAATAAACAGAATAGATAAACCCCTAGCCAGGCAAAGTAAGAAAAAAAGAGAATCTACACACCTAAACAGAATCAGAAATAAGAAAGGAAAAATAACGATGGACCCTACAGAAATACAAAGAATTATAAGAGAATACTATGAGAATCTATATGCTAACAAGCTGGAAAACCTAGAAGAAATGGACAACTTCTTAGAAAAATACAACCTTCCAAGACTGACCAAGCAAGAAACAAAAACTAAACAGACCAATCACCAGCAACGAAATTGAATCGGTAATCAAAAAACTACCCAAGAACAAAACCCCCAGACCTGATGGATTCACCGCTGAATTCTACCAGACATATAGAGAAGAAATAACACCTATTCTCCTTAAAGTTTACCAAAAAATAGAAGAGGAGGGAATATTTCCAAACTCTTTCTATGAAGCCAGCATCACTCTAATACCAAAACCTGGCAAAGACCTCACCAAAAAAGAAAATTACAGACCAATATCCCTGATGAACATACATGCAAAAATATTCAACAAAATATTAGCAAACCGAATTCAAAAATACATCAAGAGGATCATACACCATGATCAAGTGGGATTCATCCCAGGGATGCAAGGATGGTACAACACTCGAAAATCCATCAACATCCTCCACCACATTAACAAAAAGAAGAACAAAAACCACATGACCATCTCCATAGATGCTGAAAAAGCATTTGACAAAATTCAACATCATTCATGATAAATACTCTCAACAAAATGGGTATAGACGGCAAGTACCTCAACATCATAAAGGCCATATATGACAAACCCACAGCTAACATCATACTTAACAGCGAGAAGCTGAAAGCTTTTCATCTAAGATCGAGAACAAGACAGGGATGCCCACTCTCTCCAATGTTATTCAACATAGCACTGGAGGTCCTAGCCACGGCAATCAGACAAAACAAAGACATACAAGGCATCCAGATTGGTAAAGAAGAAGTCAAATTGTCACTATTTGCAGATGACCTGATATTGTACATAAAAAACCCCGAAGACTCCACTCCAAAACTACTAGAAGTAATATGTGAATTCAGCAAAGTTGCAGGACACAAAACTAACACACAGAAATCTGTTGCTTTCCTATACACTAATGATGAACTAACAGAAAAAGAAATCAGAAAAACAATTCCATTCACAATTGCATCAAAAAGAATAAAATACCTAGGAATAAATCTAACAAAGGAAGTGAAACACCTATACCCTGAAAACTACAAGACACTCCTAAGAGAAATTAAAGAGGACACTAACAAATGGAAATTCATCCCATGATCTTGGCTAGGAAGAATAAATATTGTCAAAATGGCTATACTACCTAAAGCAACCTACAGATTCAACACAATCCCTATCAAAATACCAACAGCTTTCTTCAATGAACTGGAACAAATAATTCTAAAATTCATATGGAACCACAAAAGACTCCGAATAGCCAAAGCAATCCTGAGAAAGAGGAATAAAACAGGGGGAATTACGCTCCATGACTTCAAGCTCTACTACAAAGCCACAGTAATCAAGACAATTTTTTATTGGCACAAGAACAGACCCACAGACCAGAGGAACAGAATAGAAAATCCAAACATTAACCCAAACATATACAGTCAATTAATATTTGATAAAGGAACCTTGGATATACAATGGGGAGATGACAGCCTCTTCAGCAGCTGGTGTTGGAAAACTGGACAGCTACATGTAAGAGAATGAAACTGGACTACTGTCTAGCCCCATACACAAAAGTAAACTCAAAATAGATCAAAGACCTGAATGTAAGTCATGAAACCATAAAACTCTTAGAAAAAAACATAGGCAAAAATCTCTTGGACATAAACATGAGCGACTTCTTCATGAACATATCTCCACGAACAAGGGAAACAAAAGCAAAAATGAACAAGTGGGACTATATCAAGCTGAAAAGCTTCTGTACAGCAAAGGACACCATCAGTAGAACAAAAAGACATCCTACAGTATGGGAAAATATATTCATAAATGATGTATCTGACAAGGGGTTGACATCCAAAATATATAAAGAACTCACGCACCTTAACAAACAAAAAGCAAATAATCCAATTAAGAAATGGGCAGAGGACATGAATAGACACTTCTCTAAAGAAGAAATTCAGATGGCCAACAGGCACATGAGGAGATGTTCCACATCGCTAATCATCAGAGAAATGCAGATTAAAACCACAATGAGATATCACCTCACACCAGTGAGGATGGCCAACATCCAAAACACAAACAACAACAAATGTTGGCGAGGATGCGGAGAAAAGTGAACAATCCTACACTGCTGGTGGGAATGCAAATTAGTTCAAGCATTGTGGAAAGCAGTATGGAGGTTCCTCAAAAAACTCAAAATAGAAATACCATTTGACCCAGGAATCCCACTCCTAGGAATTTACCCCAAGAATGCAGCAGCCCAGTTTGAAAAAGACAGATGCGCCCCTATGTTTATTGCAGCACTATTTACAATAGCCAAGAAATGGAAGCAACCTTAAGTGTCCATCAGTAGATGAATGGATAAAGAAGATGTGGTACATGTAGAAAATGGAATATTATTCAGCCATAAGAAGAAAACAAATCTTACCATTTGCAACAACATGGACGGAGCTAGAAGGTGTTATGCTCAGTGAAATAAGCCAAGTGGAAAAAGACAAGTATCAAATGATTTCACTGATATGTAGAGTATAAGAACAAAGAAAAAAACTGAAAGAAAAAAAAAACAGCATCAGACTCACAGAACCCAAGAATGGACTAACAGTTACCAAAGGGAAAGGGACTGGGGAGGATGGGTGGGAAGGGAGGGACAAGGGGGAAAAAGGGGCATTACGATTAGCAGACATAATGTAGGGGGTGGGGCACGGGGAGGGCTGTACAACTCAGAGAAGATAAGTAGTGATTCTCATCTCACTACACTGATGGACAGTGACTGTAATGGGGTTGGTGGGGGGGACCTGATGAAGTGGGTAGTTTAATCACCATAATATTGCACATGTAATTGTAGACTAATGATACCAAAAAAAAAGTGGACAGGATTCTAGAAGGAAACAATACAGTGGACAGGATAATATGAGACAACCAAAAGCACCAGAGTCCAGGACAGAAAGAAAATGAAAGGATTAGTGGTGCAGCCTGAGGACATGGGAATCTTCCCACCTGACCGCACTCCTGCTTCAGCGGGCAGCCAGCTGATGATCCTCCTTGGCTCGTCCAACAAAAATAAGACCCCAGGTAATGTGGCCAATACTAGGTAAGCAGTTTATTAAGTCTCAACTCTTTGGGAGATGAACATGAAAAGTATCATTTTCCAAAAACCTGTGCTCTGGAGCCTCCTTATCTGCTAGATCCCCATAATGATAATGTGATTCTATAAGATATTTAAGCTACTGAAAGAGCTTTATTTTGGATTTTTAGGACTTGATCTTGTTCATTTTAAGACTACAATTTCATATCTATTCAAAAGCCTTAAAGATATGCTCTCCACCGCCTCCTCCTCCCGCACAGACTCCAGCAACTCTGTGTCAACCCTCCCTTTCCTCCCCCTCCCCTCTCTCCTCCCCTCTCCTCTCTCCCTCTGTCTCACTGCCTCTGCCTGTCTCCCAGGAGCCGCCTCACAGCCTCCCACTGCATGTTCCTCTCTCCCTGCAGCCCGCACTTAGGGTGGTGGTGGTGTGCTGGGGAGGGTGATCACTAATAAAACCTCCCAAGGTGTCCCTTCTACCAACATAAACTCCCACCCTGCCGAATGCTGGCAACATAGATAGCTGCCCACTTGCCGTGTCCTCAGCTCCACCCCTCTCTCTGCAACTCTGTTCTCTCTGCCCCAAGAACAAGCAGCTTTCAGAAGAGAGACCAGTGGAGTCACGTGCAGGAGATCAGGTCCCCCCAGTCTTATAACCAGCCTGAGATGACTCCCGCATTTCTCTGCAGAAAAGGGAGGGGCAAGGATGGACCCCATCCTTCAGCCTTCCCTGACTTTGTCCAGGCTGATAGAGTCCCTCCTTCCCCAGCAGCACTGGGCCTCCCCTCCCACCACTCTGTGCAGGAGGAGCGCTCCACCATTCCCATCCCTCTCCATCCTGGGTCTGGGCCTCTCAATGGACATTCAGGGTGCTTGGGAACCAGTGCCAGCACAGTAGCTCTCAAAGTGTGGCCCAGGACCAGCAACCCCGGGTCACCTGGGAACCTGATAGAAAGGCCAATTTTCAGGCCCCAACCCAATCTATTGAGTCAGAAACTCAGGGAGTGGGGCCCAGCCATCTGTGTCTTAACAAGCTGTCCAGTTAAATTCTGATGGGAGTTGGAGAGTAAGACCCATTTCCTCCTGGTGCAAAGTATCATCCTTTGTTTTTTCTGCCATAACTCGAGCCTATAGGTTCAACTTCCTTAGATCTCAGTTTCTAAGCAGTTGAAGTGACAGTTCTAAGATGCCTACAAGGGTGCAGTTGGGGAGCTCTAGTGTCCTCTTGTGGAGCTACTGTCAAAGTGCACGGGCACATCCGCTCTGGATACAACTTGAAGGAAAAATGTTTCCCTCTGCTCTCAACACTTCTGACACCAGATGTGTGGGTTTTCCACACCAAACAATTCCCCAGTTCTTGGAAGATGCCAACTGGGTGTCCTACGATGTAACTCAATTCTGGCACTAACTGCACAGACACCACAGGTTAAGGGCTCAGCCCCACAAGGCTGCCTCCCACTTTAGACACCAATCCCAAACTCCAGAGACCTGCACTTTTGACCAATAAATTTAGAATCCCCGTGACTTCCTCCTCAGGTTTGATAATTTGCTAGAGCAGCTCACAGAACTCAGGAAAACAGTTAATTTGTTAATACCAATTTATTGCAAAGGATATTTAGGGAGCGGTCCAGAAGGGTCCCCAGTTAGAAGCTTCTGTCCCTACAGCTTTGGGATATACCACCTGCCTGGCACACGCATGCGTTCTTGTTCACCAGTCCAGAAGTTCTCTGAACCTCTTTGGTTGTGTTTTTCTGGAAGCTCTTTTAGGTAGGCATGATTTAATGAATCATTGGCCATTGGCGATTAAATCAATCTCAACTTTCCCCAGAGGTAGAGCCCAGTACCTGGGGCTAAAACTTCCAACCCTCTAATCACAGAGTTGGTTACCCTGGCAACCAGGCCCCCACCCCCGGGGGGCTTTCCAAAAGCCTCCTCATTATAACAAACTCAGATGTGGTTGAAAGGTGTCTGTTATCATTTTTATCACTCCAGAGCTGTTTCAGGAGCAGGGATGAAAAACAAATTTTGTTATAATATTTTATAACAAAAGATGCTCCCATCCCTCTTATCGCTTAGGAAATTTCAAGGGTTTTAGGAGCTCTGACCAGGACCTAGGGATGAAGACCAAAATATCTATTTCTTATCACAGTATCACAACATATTATTCATGTTCACCAAGCCGAAAATCAGCGTCGGCCCCTGCACCCCCCAACTGGCTCTGAAGGATACGGCCAGGACCGCTCAGAGTCTAAGAGTGGTTCCCTGAAGAAAAGGGGGGGCTCTTACCCTGCCTAGGCTCAGACGTTAGATGTCCACATGTTAGTTTCAAAAAGAAAGAAATGTTGGTTTGATGGAAATTAATCATACATTGAATTGGCTTTAAAGTCACCTTATGGGTAAAGGAAGGGAACAGCCAGAGTGTAAGCGACTCATCCGGGGCTGCTGGGCCAGAGTTTAGCAACTGAGGAACCTGGGATCCCCTGGGATTTCTAGAGCCCTCTGCACCACACCATGAAGTCATTTTCTTAAGAGAAAACAAAACAAGCCTGTTTCTAAACTTTCCTAACATGAAACACTGCGTGTGCACAAATCTGGGGGTTTACAATGAAATGCCAGCAAAGAAGCCGTTTCTGACTCAGTATGTTTTGTGCTGATAAACTCGCACAGCCCTGCATTTACCCAAGGTTAAGAGGGGCTCTGTTAGCTCAGCCACCATCATGAAGCATCACAGCGGCTTAAACAACAGAAATGCATTGTCCCACTGTCTGCAGGCCAGAAGTCCAAGAGCAAGGTGTCAGCAGGAGCGGTGTCTCCTGAGGCTTCCTTCTTGGCGTGCGTCCTCCACGGCCTTGCCTCTGTGCATGCACACCGCTGCTGTCTCTGCCTCTTCTTGGAAGAACTCCACTCCTATCAAATCAGGGCCGCACCCTATGATTTCATTTAACCTTAATTAGCTTTTTAGAGGCCCTATCTCCAAATATAATCACACTGGGCGTGAGGGCTTCCACCTTAGAATTTTGGAAGAGACTCAGTTCAGTCGATAACAGTGGCTGAAGCAATAAAGGCTGGGCTCAGACTCCCCTGGCCAACCCCACCCAGCCCCATAGGCCCAGCTGAATATCCCTTCATGCCGGTCCCTGCATTAACCAGGCCTGCCTCCGCCACTCCGTGAGAGCTTTCTGCCTTTCCCTTCCTAGCACTTAGCATAATTACAGCCTGCGTTTATGTGTTTGAGGGGTCATTTCTTGTCTGCCTCTTGCATGAGATGACAGACTTCAGGGGTCAAGGCTGCTTTGCTCCCTGTTGTTTCTAGCACCTGCCAAAGTGCCTGGCACATCGTAGGTACTCAAAAAATACTTTGGAAACTAGTTTATCAATGCTTATTCACTTGTTAAAAGAAGCCAGGCAATCGAGCTCAGCAACATTTGGGTTAGATGCAACTAAAAACCACAAAAGGATTTTTTTTTTAAATAATCCAGTGTAATTTTCCAAAAACTACAGCAGGCCAAGCATCCATTCAGCCCCACCTTCTGTCCCTGAAAAATGCCTAAGTGGTGGATAACTATAAGAGGACAGAGACTGCAGGATCAGTGACTCCATAATTCAATGTTAGAGGCAAAACATCAGAGGACACCGTCTGAGATTGGGGCTGGGGTGGGAGCGAAAATTACAGCTGACCTTTGAAAAACACAGGTTTGAACTTTGTGGGTCAACCTATGTGTGGATATTTTTCAATAAACATATTGGAAAAACCTTTGGAGATTTGTGACAATTTGAAAAAGCATCTTCTTTTCACTCGCTTACTTTATTGTAAGATCACAGTAAATAATCCATATAACATATAAAATATGTGTTAACTGACTGCTTATGTTATTGATAAGGCTTCCTTCCAGTCAGTTGTAGGCTATTAGTAATTAAGTTTTGGAGGGGTCAACAGTTACACATGGATTTTCAACTGCACGGGGTGGGGGGTGGTCAGCGTTCCTAAGCCCCTCATTATTCAAGAATCAACTGTACACAAAGGCACAATGGGGGATAAGGTTGAGTGGGGAGATCTGAGCATGATGTTGGGGACGTGTCACCCCACAGGTTGTCTGCCTTTTCTAATGAAGCCAGCCCTGTATGCCCAGCTTCTAAGCAGGAAGAAGTTTGTTCAGCTGTTCGCACGCCTGGACAGATAGCCATCAGCTGATAAGCCTTCTTTGGTTTCCACGTGAACTTCTTACGTTCCCTGGGACCCCTCCCTGAATGTCTCTTGGGTGTAATTCAGCCAGAAGAATTGCTTTACCATTTCAGCCAGTCCCAACCTCAGCGCACACACACAGTTTTCACAATACAGAACAACACTTTACATTTTCTAGCACAAGCAATTCCTCGATATTCTTGCTACTCAAAGTGTGGTCTGTAAATCCACAGCATTAGCACCACCACCGCCTGGGAGTTTGATAAAAATGCAGAATCCCAGGCCCCATCTAGAGCTGTGGAGTCAGAATCTGCATTTTTAACATCTCCGGGAGACTCACATGCACCTTAAAGTTTGAGAAGCACTAACCTAGAGGAACTTCACTGGAAAGTTCCCCAGTCCTACTGACTGTGCGTGTCATGGGGTGCCCCCACCACCGTCCTTCAGGGGTGGCCTAGGGCACCAGATTTTACCCACTCCCAACACTCAGAAATTGTATGTCCAGGATCTCCCAAATCTGCCTCATCATAAAAGAACCTTGTAGAACTTTTTCACCAAAAAAAATATATATATATATTTAAGTAGAGATGTCATCTGAATCTCACATTTTAGAGCTGGAAAAAAGTTTTGGCCCAGGCATTCTGAGTGCTTTGGGATGACACTACAAGGACGGTTGCTCAAAGTAACTCTAATTCAACCCAAAATGACTTCATGCTTCTACCAGTGTCCTCACATCCCAAGGCTGGTTCTGAGCTTTGAGAAGTAAAAACTATGGCCAATGAAGAGGAACACAGGTGTGTGACAGGCATAGTGACCGCCAACATCCCTCTGAGCCTCTGCAAAGCATCCAGACGTGTGAAAGCGCTGGGGTCAGAGGCAGCAGAGTTGGCGAGCATGTGGGCTCTCTCAGCTAAGTGCTTCCCAGTGTTTCTGATTGTCGGAGGGATTAAGGGACACAAAGCTGGCAGCCCAGAGCTGGCAGGCTCCTGCTCAGGTGAAACACAACTCGTGGCTGAACTCCCAAGCGTGTGGGTCATTATCCCCACCTTCAGGATCCAAATGCAGACCCCAAGGAGGCTCTCATAACACAGAAGGGACGGTTGCTTCCCCAGGGGTTGGAGGGCACCTGAGCTTGCATGGAATTGCTTTCCGGTCCTTTGCCAGGTTTACCAATACACCTGTCCAAGATTACAACACGACATGGAAACCAAGCTGGGGTTACTGCAAGGAGTGGAGTGTGAAGTAGTAATTAGGCTTTTTCTCAGAAACCCCTTTCCATGTCTACAACCCACAGAGATTATCAGGAGCTCCTGGAACAAGTTGGTGGATACCAGAGGGAACAACAACAGGTGAGGTGCTGGAAGGAAGGTCAGCAAATGTCCCCAGATATTGTCTGAGCAAATGAGCCCTGCAAGGCTGGGCCCCTGACGTTCGGTTGGCCTTGCAGCCCCTAGAAAGGGCTAGATGCACCTGGGGGGCGGGGGGCATGGTCCCAGACAGCAGGTGAGATCCCGGAGCCTCCTGCGGCGAGCACTCCCAGCTCCATGTGAACTCAGGGAAGTTGATGCAGAGCTCTGGGCCTCAGTTTCTCATCTATCAATTAGGGTGAAAATTAGTACAAATGTCAAAGACTTGTTAGGGTATTAAATTAACCAACATAAGTTACTTTGCGCAATCGTCCTTGTAGTGTCATCCCAAAGCACTCAGAATGCCTGGGTCAAAATTTTTTTCCAGCTCTAAAATGCAAGATTCAGATGACATCTCAACTTAAATATTTTTTCTTTTTGGTGAAAAAGTTCTACAAGGTTTTTTTATGATAAGACAGATTTGGGAGACCCTGGACATATAGTTTCTGAGTGTTGGGGAGAGGGTAAAATCTGGTGCCCTAGGCCACCCCTGAAGGGTAGTGCCAGGGTCACAGAAGACATGAACTGATTTTATCATTGTCATTATTTCACTAGGAACTTGACTTACTAGACTCCACTAGGGGAAGGAGGGTAGGACTTTGTGAGAAACCCAGCTTCCCACCCCCTCTCTATCAGAGCTTGTGGTGGTTCAGAGCCAAGGCCCCCAACATACCAAAAAGTGCTCTATTAGAGGGAGCAGTGGGGGTGCATCTGTCTCCCCTGACAGGAGGAAGATGGGGGCCATAGGCCAGATCCATGGGGCAGGGGCAGCTCCCTGGGAAACCCTTGCTTTGAAGGGACATGTTCTGAGCCCCCACTTCTGATTTTCTTTGAGGTTCACCCCTGCCCATCCCCGAGTCCTGCAGCCAGCCCAAAGGAAATGGGAGCAGATGGCCTGAGAGGTAGGGTGGTCATTTATTCATTTTTTTAATTGTGATAAAATACACTTAACATAAAGCCATCACCACCATCTAGTTCCAGAACATTTCCATCACTCCAAGAAGAAACCCATGCCTGTCAAATACCCATACCATTAAATCCCCGTTTTCCCTCCCCCAGCCCTGGCAGGCACTGATCTGCTTTCTGTCTGTGCATTTGTTTTTCTGGACATTTCGTATAAATGAAATCACACAACATGGTTCCTGGGATTGGCTTCTTTTCCAGGTTCATCCAGGTTGTAGCATGTATCGGTATCTCATTCCTTCTTACGGCTGAATGATATTCCATTGCCTGGATATACCACCTTTAATTCATTCAATCATTAGTTGCTGACCACTTGGGTTTTTCTACTTTTGGGTTCTTATGAATCATGCTATGTGCATATTTGTATACAAGAATGTCTGAACACCTGTTTCCAGTTCTTCGGGTCTATATACCCGGGAGGACAATTGCTGGGTCGTGTGGTCATTCTGTGTGTAAATTACTGAGGAACCATAGGTTTTCCATGGGCTGTTTTTAATCATTATTTCTTTTTAAAAACGAACAATAGCGTCCAGTTGCCTGGCAGCTATGTTCCAGCCCTGTGTCCTGTTCCCACATGAACTTGATTGTCTTCCTTACACAGATGGAGGGAAACAGGCACAGGGGAGGAGGGAAAATTGCCCAGGCTTGCACAGCCAGCGGGGCAGACCCAGGACTTGCACCCAGAATTTTGCAGCTGGAAATCTCAGGCCTGCCTCTGGGTCAGCCATGCCCATACCTGATCTACTTCTCAATATCTACATGACCTCAGGGAGGGGCTGCGGGGAGGGAGAGGAGAAGGGTGACAGACAGCCGTCATGACTAGGAGGAGCTTGTGGGGACAGCCAGACAGCGTGGCTTCTCAGCGGTGATCTCAATGCATTTTAAGAATGGATGGTGCAGCCTCTTTCCTCTGAAGATAATGTAAGAAAACTTAGAAACAAATAACATGCATTTAGTGGAATTGACCCCAAACAGGCGGAAATCATAGAGTGCTTGACTCTCAGTGGCATGCCTCCAAGGAGGAAGGAGGGGAGCAGGACCCAGCGAGGGGCCTCGTGTGGTCAGGCTGGGGGCGGACAGGGACATCTGGGGAGCCAGCAGGCTGCTCCTGAGGGCTGAACAACACATTTTCATACAAATTTCTCCCACCTTGTCAGAGCCATAGATATAGGACCAGGAGAGCATTCCCCTCACAGGGATGGGTAAATACCTGAGAGTTCCGGTCACCAGCTTCCACAGCCACCCTGCTTGGCCTCGGGCCTATGGAACCTCCTGGTCAGCTGCAGCTTGGTGCCTCATGGAAGATGCCAAACCAACCCAGAAACTCATCCGTAAAACGATCCTACAGGTGACCTTGGGACATAGCAGGACTATTTGCCGTGGAGGGAGAGTTTGGCGGGCACTGCAGGGACACCAGAGGGCAGGGAGATGGAGCTTCACTGCAGGAGTGCTGAGCTGGCTGTCCCCAGACCCCTCGTGCCCGGAATAGGAAGCCCATTATTATAAATTATAATAGCAATAATGACAGCTAACATGCACTGAGCACATACCCCAGGTCAGGCACTGAGGAGCGCATCGTGTTAATTCCTAACTTAATTCAAACAGCAGCCCTATCTGGCATATACTGTTATGTTCCCCAGTTAGCAGATGAGGAAGTTAAACTGAGACATAGAGAGGGTCACAAAGCTAGGAAGTGGTGGAGCAGGTGCCCTGAGCTGAGTGTTCTCCGGAAGCCGCAGTATTGAACCCTCGCCAGGAGGGGTGAGGCTCCCAGGACCGCCCACCCTGACTCTGCCTTCGTGCTTGGACGATTCCAGCTGGAAGGAACCTGGCTAGTCTCTGAGGGAGCACCGAGGATGAAAGGGTGATGTCAGAACAAGCGAGCACGCCTCACGCTAGCCTTGGGCTGCCCAGGGCACGAGCTGTACTGGGAGCCAGGTCACGGGCGGTCGCTCCCTGTTAGCTTCTAGCACACAAGCAGCCACAGCCGGTTATTGATGACAAAGAGGGGGAGCCCATTGCAGGCTCACAGGAGGCTGACCTGACCAGGTCTTCTCTCTCCTGCTTCCTGGCAACAGCTCCGAAACAGCCTGTTGGGGACCGCAGAGCTGGGGGTGTGTGCCCACCCAGGGCACAGTCCGGGTCTTTGTCTCTGACTCTCCAGTCATTTATTTGCTTTCCTCCATTACTCTAAAAGGACACTGCCCCCCGTTCATCCCCCTTTGATGCCCGTTGTCATGGGGCATTTCCTTTCTGAAGACCCCATATAGGGAGGTGCTCTGTGGGGCCCTGGGCTGCCTCGGCTACCCCAGTCTCTGCTACAGTTGTTTTGTCACCCCATCCCTCAGGCCACAGAGCAGTCCCTGGGCAGAGCCGGCTAGAGACATCCCAGTGGACATGCGTCCCCACACCAGAGGCTCCAGTGGTTGGGCCCCTGCCAGTTGTGGGCCCTGTGGCTGCAGGGAACCTGGCTGGCCCAGCACTTTGAGCCTCATGGGATGGAGCTGCAGCCAGTGCATCCAAGGCCCTATCTTTCTGCACCGGATCTTCTTTCTCCAACCCACTGGTCCCCACCTTTAAGGAGGCAGGTTGTGAGGCCATGTGATAGCATCAGCTCCAGATCTAAACCCTCTGAATCAACTCCAGCCTCTGCAACTGACTAGCTGACTTCAGGCAATTTATTTAAGCCCTCTGCACCTCAGTTTACCCATCTGTACAATGGGGATAATAATACACCCCTATCATAAGATAGATGTGAAAATTATAACTGTTAATGCACACAAACAGTGCTGAGACAACTGGACACCCACAAGCAAAAGGAAGCTGGCCGACTCCCTCGCAGCATATGTACATACACAAAAAAAGTAGCTCAAAATGGGTGAGACCTAAACTTAAGGCAGAAAACTATGTAACTCAGGTTTTAGAAACAAATCATCACCTTGGGTTCAGCAAAGCCTTCTTGGATATGACCCAGAAAACACAGTGACAAAAGAAAAACAGACAAACTGGACTTCATGAAAATTAAAAATATCTGTGTTTCAAGGGTTACTATCAAGTAAGTATAAAGAAAACCACAGGATGGGAGAAAATAATTGCAAATCTTATATCTGATAAGGGATTAGTATCCAGGATACATAAAGACCTCTCACAGCTCAGTGATAAAAGGACAAATAACTGAATTAAAAAGTGGACAAAGGATTGGAATAGACATTTCTCCAGGGAAGATCTACAAATGGCCAACACCCACGTGCCCAACACCATTAGTCACGAGGGAACTGCAAATCAAAACCACATGGGATGGCCCTCCACTGCCACTAGGATGGCTCTGAGAAGAAGACGGGCAAGTAAATCACAATACCAAGGTGGCAGAGATATGAGTGAATTAGAAACCTCGTATCATACACTCCTAGAAGGACGTTGAATGGCACAGTCACTCTGGAAAGTAGGCCAACAGTTCCTCAAACAGCTAACCTTAGGGTTATAATACGGCCCAGAAATCTCACTCCTAGGTATATACCCAAGGACATTAAAAACAGGTGTTTGCACAAAAACTTGCACGCAAATATTCATAGAATTATTCATAACAGCCAAAAGGCGGAAACAGTCCAAATGTTCATCAACTGATGAATGATAAACAAAATGCACTCTATCCATGCAATGGAATACTATTGAAGAATTTGAGAACGGACTACTGATACATGCTACGCCATGGAAGAATCCCCAAAACGTTACCCTGAGTGAAAGTCAGTCCCACAGGACTGCATATTGAATGATACCATCCACAGGAATTGTCCAGAATAGGCAAATCTGTACAGACAGAGAATAACTGAAGAGTTGCTACGAGTTGGAGGAAGGGCGAGTGATTGCCATCTGGTAATGGGTTCCTTTCAGGAGGGATGAAAATGGGCTAGAAATTGGTATTTGTGATGGCTGCACAGCTCTGTGGGTGTTTGAAAACCACTGATTTGTGCCCTTCAAGTGAAGTATGTGAATTACATCACAACACGCCGTTACATGAAAAGAAATGTTAATACGCATAAGTCATTCTGTGGGCTGTGTTCCCTCTTCAAGTCCGGGGTCTTTTTGTAGGCATAGCAGTTCTGGGACTCCAGGCCCCAGCCTGTCTCAGCAGAGACGATTAAAGGGATTCTCAGTTGCTGTGGCTACTCAGTCTCCCATCTGCTGCCCCGGTGGCAGGTGTGGATAGAGGGCTTCTTTTGGGCTCTTACCTTCTGGGTTTTGTGATGTTAAGTCCAGGAAACACCATCTACAGCTCTTTCCCTGCACAACCTGGAGGTAAATCTAATTAATGTTCCCTCTCCTCTAGCTTCTAAGTACAAGCAAGACCAGAAGCCAGCTGGCTGACCCCACAAGACCAGCCTCCACACCAAATCTATCATGATCTCAACTGCACTGAGAAGCAGGACCTTTTCTTTTCCTGTATCTCACAACAAAATCCACTTTTTCCCAGTATTCTGGGTAATGTGTGTGCCAGAGATTACACATTCAGAAACGGAGAGGATAAATGCGGGTAGAAGGGAGAAATAGGAGAGCTTTGGTGCCAGAGAGAGCTGGGTTCAGACCCCGGCTTGGTGCATAATCTTGGGGCCTTTGATTCCTCCCCAGGAAGAACACCCAACTTCAGAGGACTGTCGTGGGGATAAAATAAAATGTGCAAAGATGTTAGAAAAACTTATAGTGCTAAGTAGCGTGTAGCATATCTTGTCTAGTCTCTGAGGTGGCAACATTAGATGGTACTAAACAACAGTAATCACAAGAAATCCACCTTCATGATTTAAATCTAACATAATAGTAAATAACTTGAAGCCAAACTGACGCTCCTCATTGTCAAATCCAAGGCCTGCTTCTCCCCCCGTGTCCCCTGCCTCCCCTCTCTCTGCACCACAGATGTTGCCGACCCCTCTCTCTGCACCGCAGATGTTGCCGACCCCTCTCTCTCGGCCTCCATCCACTTCCCTTCTCCCTGCTCCCTTGGTGGGAGTGCTCCCACACCCCCAAACACTGTTACAAATTCTCTTCTCTTCTAGACTTTGATGTTTCTCTCCTGGGTCAGCTACCCCCTCGAAAGGTTATCCATAGGCTCAAGACTTTCCAAACAGCACTGTTTCCCAACCTGCACATCTGTCCCTGGAAATATCTAGCCACCACCTGACAGTCAACATGCTCAGAGCCTAAAGGACTTTCTTGCTCCCCATGCTGAGCCTCCATCAACTAGAACAGGTCCTGTTTCTCTCCTGCTCTCTCCATGCCCTCCCCGGCTGGTTATCCATTTCTGCATAACAATCAATTCCAAATTCAGTGGCATTAAACAGGCACCATGTTGTTCAGCTCCCAGACTCTGTCGGTCAGGACTATGGACAGGACACAGGGGGGCTGACTTGTCTCTGCTTCCAGGGTCCTCAGCTGGAAGAGTTGAGGTCTGGGGGTGACGCAGAGGTTGGGGACTAGAGTCATCTGAGGGCTTGTGCACTCAGGGTCTGACACGGGAGGCTGACAGTCAGCTGGGACCTCAGCTGGGCTGTCGGACACAACAACCCTATGTGGCCTCTCCCCCTCATGCTTCCTGGCGACACGGTGGCTGGGTGCTAGGAGCAAGCCTCCCAAGCGAGCCTGGCAGAAATTGCATCACTTTATGACCTCTCTTTGGAAGCCATATGGTGTCACTTCCGCCACAGTCATGGGAGTACCCAGAGTGAAGGGGGCAGCACGGCCCTCCAGGCTTGACACGAGGGAAGTCAAGGTCATGCTGTAAGAAAACATGTGGCATGGAGCCATTTGGGGGGAACACAGTCGGCCGGGCCCCCTAACCAGACTTCTTATTTGCAGTCTCTGACAAGAGAATGAAGCCAGGATTGGAGTAGCCAGTCGTCCTCCCAGAACATCTATCGGTAACGTTGACCTTCACTCAAAGAGACTTCAGTGGCTTGGCTGTCTGTTGCTAGAAAATAACAAACCAAGATGCTGGCTAATCTGGCCCCAGCCTATTTGACACCCTCATCTCCAAGTGCCTCCCCAAGTTATACTCGTGTCAGACGACTTGGCGTCCTTGAGCATATCCTGCGTTACGGATACCTACTTGTCTTCCCCCGGGCTGATTCCTGAACTGGGATGGTTCTCCTTTTGAAGTCAGTATTGGTCTGAAGGTAAAGTTTGCCAAGTGGGGTGTCTTAGCTTTGGAAGAAAGGAAAAGAGCCACTTCCCATCAAGGGACAGTCACCTGCCCAGGAAAGGCAGGCAGCAGACTGTGAGGCTAGCTGTCCCCTGTGCTTGTGACCTTCACCCCAAGGGCGTCCTAGTCGCTGCCCCAAATACTGCCTGCTCTGTGGGACCCCCTTCCCTGTGCGATCTGTCAACATCCTTCCTCCCAGGGTCTGTCTTCTGGAGGCAGGGGGACCCTGCTCCGGCCATAAACCCCTGAGACCTGAAGACTTGTCTGACTGCCTTGACACGGAGATGTTAATGGCTGAGTCGGACACTGGGCCTTGTCCTGAAGCGCCGGAGGCCAAGCAGAACCGTCCTGCACGCAAGCACCAGGACCGCGAAGATGACTTCAATTAAGTAGGAGTTAATTAAGCTTTGATCGTCAAAATCTCGACTGAATCACCAAATCAGAAGGATGAAATGAACTCTCCATTCACTCGGCGGCATGGAGTGACAGATCGGGTGGCAGGGGTCAGGCCCTGCAGATAATATTCCCCCAGAGAGGGCTTTTTTTCCTTTGGACATTGGGGACAAAAAGTTGAATTAATCTTAATGTTCAACTGATAGCTTTCAATCATTCCATCATCCAAACACCCAACCCCTCTTCTCCCAGCCCCTCCTACCCTCGAGCCCCCGCACCAGAAACACCCATTCTGATGGGTTCAATACACCCTTGTGTGTGTGCGTGTTGGAGACAGGGGCTGCTATTTTGTGCTTGTGGATGACTTTGGTTCATGTCAGTGGCGTGGTGCCATGGATCTCACTGCTGTTTCGCCCGAGGCTGACTCGTGTGTGGTGTGGTGCCTCTCGCTGTGCAGCCGATCCCCCGGCAGGGGCGGTGGGTCCGCCCCAGGCCCTGCTACCTCTGCTGACACCGTTACGGCTCCTGCAGTCCCATGTCAGAGTGGCAAAGGGGCCACTGGGCAAGGAGTCCGTGCCCCCTCAGTCCCGTCAGACCCTGCCAGGGCGCTTCCCTGAAGGGCTGCCCAGGATATAACCCCTCCCCCGGCAGTGGACACACGGCACTTCCTTTCCTCCATCCTCACCAACACCTTTTCTTGTCTGCACTTCTGAGTTGGCCAGATCTGGCTGGGGAACGCGGTGCCTCGTATTCATGTAACAGCCTGAATGTCTCTGATTACCAGTGACACTGAGCGTGATATGAGCACCTCTTCACGCTTATATCAGCCATTCAGATTTCCACCTCAATGAATTCTTATCTTTCGCCCACTTCGCAGGTGGATTTCTAGTTGGGGGGATGGATCTGGTTACTTTAGAGGAATCTCTTATTGAGAATAGCTGTTAATCCTTGTCAGCACTGGGTATTACAGATGTCATTTTCCAACATGTCACCCATCTGCTAACTCTGTCTATGGGTCCTTTGAAAGAAAGGACCTAAGAAATTCTTAGTTTTGCTTAATGACTTGGAGTCTTGCATGAGTCTCGTATAAGACTCAGACACAGAATAAATGACTTAACACAACAGAAGTTTCTTTCTCTCAGCAGCAGTCCAAGATAGTTCCAAGTCAGCAAAGGTAGGTAAAGTTGGGAGTTTCTGCTCCAAAAGGTCTTTCGGGGCCACCAGCTGATGGCAGCCCTGTTACCTTCATGCTGGGAGTTTCATTCCAGTTGTATTGAAGGGACGGCTGGCCCTGTTGTTTCCCTGCCCTGGGAGGCTACTGGGAGGTGAGCGGTGTGCCCCAAGCAATGTGGGAGAAGGAAGGGACACGAGCAGGAAGCCCTACCCCAAACCAACCTCTGCGGCTGGTCCCCAACCACAGGACCCCACCCTTTGACGCCCACAGTGTTTCTTGTCATTTATAGGTTAGATTCGGGGATCTTCCATCTTCCTTCTGTGACTTCTCAAGGGTTGAAAGAAGGCAGCTGTCTAGGTTGGCTTGTCATCTTGTTAGGACTCAAAACTACATTTCACCAGAGAAGGGGGCAGGGTTCCATCTGCACGTCTGCCCCTCTTGGAGTTGCCTCCTGCATTAGCCTAAATTTCTCTCCTTTTCTCGACCTCCCCACCAACCGATCTAAAGTGTCCTCATCTTGAAACCACTGAATCCCCACAAAAAAAAAAAAAGCTTTGAGCAGGTTTTCTATACTAAACTCTCTGTGTAATACATTTGAGCCTGAAACTCAAAACACACAGATGTATTTATTGTACTTGGGCCTCCGTTGCTGCAGGAAAGCTACAGAGAGAAATTTAAATGTATTGATCAGCAGTTTCTCCAGTCCCCTCCTTTGCGAGTCTTTCTCTATCCCGGCACAGGTGGTCCCCTGGCGGCGGCCTGGCTCTCCTCTTCCTGCGCCCCCAGCCCCCTCCGGGACGCCCTGCGGGAGCCTTCCTTCCCTGGCGACGGTGGCGGGTGACCGCCCGGCGTTCTTCCAGCCCCTCTGCTGCCTCTGTTACCGCCCAGGGTCTGCAGTCCCTCACCCTGGTTCCCGTCCTCCCACCCAGCCGTGGGCTTCTGCCGCCGCGCACTGAAGTTGCTCAGGCGAAAGTAGCCGTTGGTCCGGACCTGTAATACATTTAGTACTTTCGGCCTCCCTGAGTGAACATTTCTGCGGCTGCATTTGGCCGTCTCTCTCTCATCGTGTGTGAAAGTCCCCTCCTTGGCTCGCGGGACCCGTGGCGCCCTGGCTTTCCTCCTGCCGCCCTCGTCCTTGCTCCTCCGGTGATCATCCTTTCCTGCCCGTCCTAAATGTTTATACGCCCCCCAGGCTTTCCTCGCTTGCTCTCTCGCCTGTCTGGATGCACGTGACCCAGGACACACCTTTCCAAGCCTGACCTGCCTGACTGTGTGTTGATCTGCTTTCTGGGCTTCTCTTCCCAGATGTTGCACAGCCCAGCCACTCAGACCCAGCACCCCCAAGTGGAAGTCATCATGTCCCCCAGCCTGCTGCACTGTGTACCCCCATCCTGGTGGCCAGGCCCCCCATCCTACCACCCAGCCCCCCGTGATTCCCCCTTTCTCCTCACTCTCTGCTGTGGGTTGAATTATGTCCACCAGAAAGAGAGATTGAAATCCTAACCCCTGGTACCTGTGAATGTGACATTATTTGGAAACAGGGTTTTTGCGGGCGTGATGAGATGTAAATGAAGGTGTGGTCATACAGGGCCAGGCCTTTATTCCAGTAGGACTGGTGTCTTGACAAGAGAGGAAAGGAGGAACACTCAGGCCAAGAAACTCACAGCTGCCAGGCAAGGATGGACAACGATGGCCAGTCACAGCCAGAAGCTGGACATGGAGCAAGGAGTCTGCCTAGAGCCCCGGAGGGAGCCTGGCCTTGCCAGCACCTCGATTTCGGACTCCCAGCCTCCAGCACTGTGGGAGGTGCGTGAAGCCACCCAGTCTGCAGGCGCTGCTGTAGCCCTCCAGGAAGTGAGTCCACCGTCCATCCGTCAGCCTGCCTGGGTTGCCCGTCCATGTGCGCTGTGACATAGGCCTTCTTAACTGGCCAGCCAGCCACCAGGCTTGTCGAAGCACCTTCCACACGACAGACAAAATGACCCGTCCAGAATGCGGACACGCCCTGAGGCTGCTGCCTGCCTGGCCTCGTCCCGGCCACTCTGTGCTCCTGTAAGACCCAGGACACCTGCCGGTGCCAACACTGTGGACTGAGCCCGCAGTGGCCAATTCCATCCCTCAAGGGGGGTAAGCCCACCCTGGGGGTCCCCAGCTCTCGTAGGGCACGCCCCACCCCTGCCCTCACCATTATCCTCACCTTGCAAAGAGCCCTCAGCCTGGGAGCTCTGATCCCCAGTCCCTGCCATAAAGCTGGGCACCATGTAGGTACTCTGTCCACCTCTGTGGACCTGACCTAGACATTTGAAAAGTATGAGGCGTGAGCCCCAGTCTTTCTGTTGCGGCCACCAGAGATACGAACCATCACAACCTGGGCTGCCTCAAAGCCGCCCTGCGCTGACAGCTCCGGGCTCCGGGGAAGGACGGTCACTCTCCAGCATCCCGGTCTCCGAACTTCATGCCCCCTCCGGTCCGAGAAATGGAAGCCTGAAAGCCCCATCCTGGGCAGTGGGGGGCTCGCTTCGGGGTGGCCTGGCTTGGGCAGGGTGCAACCCTCGGTGCTTGGGCTCCTGCAGGTCCCATCAGCCAACACACTCACATTCAAACGCATCCACATACAACACCATGGGTCATTTTTACTGTAAATGTTTGAAAGCCAGGATTGCTCCTCAATACTGCCATGCACAGCCAGAAGTTTTTGCAAAGCAAAAAGAAAAGAAACCAAAAATTGTTGTCCAACAGTCAGGAGATGTTTACAAGTGGAACACCAAGCAATCAGGGACGCTCTTGTACTGACCCTGCTTTCCTCACCCGGTGAAGGTCTGTCCCGGGCTCTCCCTTCACGTCACTTCCACACGGCTTTCAACAGCTCCAAGCCCTGGGCCTGTGTCCACCGACTTGAAGGGCCAAGTAGGAGGCCTGGGAGGTGGGAGGCTGCAGTGCACTCCGAGAGCCCCGGGCTGGGCACAGGCCGGGGATGTTCCCAGGAAGTGGCACCAGAACAGAGCGGCCAGGCAGTGAGACCCCAAGGACCCTTCCTGGCCTGGGGTCAGCAGGACCCAGGCTCACCTGGGATCACCTGTGTGTTTCTCTGGGCTCTGCCATGAGGAGGGGATGCCAGAGCTGAGGGCCCTGCTCTCTCCTTCAAGGAGGGGTCATGCGGCAAGAGGGGTCCAGGATCACCCAGGACTGGGCACAGACTGTCCCTGTGGCGCAGAGACACCAGCCCCAGGGTGACGCCCAGTCCAGCCGAGAGAACAAGGCTCCCAGAGGCTGGGGGAGAGGACGGTGACCACAGGCATAGGCGTACGGCAGACCCAGTAGGCGTCCTGCTGGTCCCTCCTGAGGTGTGTGGCTTCAGGCAAGTTTCTGAACCCGGGCTGTGCCCCAGTCTGTAAAATGAGAGTCATTCCGAATTGCTAGAAGGCAGTGTGGGGCTCACTGAAACAAATGGTGGGCGTGGCAGTTTCCTCAAAAAGTTAAACTTAAACTGCCGTCTAGCCCAGCAAGTCCACTCCTAGGTACAGAAACCTGTGCATGAATGTTCACAGCAGCACTAGTCACAGTAGCCGAAAGGTGGAAATAGCCACATGTCCCTCAGCAAATGAATGAATCAACAAGAGGTGGTCTGTCCATACGGTGGAGTATCATTCAGCCATCAGAAGGAACGAGGTACGATACATGCTACACACAGATAACCTCAGAAACATGCTAAGTGGAGTGAGCTGGAAACGCCAGGACAGATATTGCATTATTACATTTGTATGAAGTGTACAGAATAGGCAAATCCATAGGGACGGAAAACAGACCAGTGCCTACCCAAGGTTGTGGGTGAAAAGGGAGGGTGGGCAGGGGCGTCATTTCCTCTTCTTGAAAATGTTCTGGAATTAGATAATGGTGACGGTTGCACATCTTTGTAAATATATTGCAAACCACTGAACTGCACATTTTAAACGAGTGAATTTTACCGTATGTGAATTCCATGTCAATGAAAAAGTGGAATTATGTCAGTCTAGTCTTTATGCTTAAATTATCTGAAAAATAAAATACGAATGAATTCAATAGTGGGAAAAACTAGGCACCAGCACCCAGGGACACATCAAATTCCTCATGCAGTCTCGTCGGAGTGTCCCCTCCCCAGCTAGGCTTGAGGGACAAAGGGGTACACTTCCCTCTCCCCACGGGGCCAGCACCCCAACGACTTTCTCACAAGCTCAGCTCTCCCTTACGCCCAGCTGCTCAGTCGGGCTCTCCCACAGGCAGCCGTGGGTGTCCGCTGAGGGCCGCCAGTCCAGCCTCGGCCATCTCCTGGGCCAGCGTCACACGGGGGCTCGGGGCGGGGGCTAGTTTTCTGGGGCTGCTGTTGCAAAGTTCCACAGACCAGGCAATTTAAACAACAGAATTTCTGCTCTCACAGTTCTGGGGGCTAGAGTCTGAGACCAAGGTGTGAGCAGGGTGGGTCCCTTCTGAGGCCTGTCCCCTTGGCTGGTCCTCCACATGTGGTGTCTGTGTCCTGATTTCCTCTTCTTATAAGGACACCAGTCAGATTGGATTAGGGCCCCCGAATGACCTCATTTTAATCTAATGACCTCTTTAAAAAACTCTGTCTCCAAATACCGTCACATTCTGAAGTACTAGGGGTTAGGATTTCAATATATGCATTTAGGAAGGGACACAATTCAGCCCAAAAAAGGGGGCAGCACCTTGCTTTACAGTGTGGTGGTACTGGCCAGCTGTGGCCTTATGCCATCAGCCCAGACTGAGACAAAAGGAGCCATTTAACAGCTTGTTACATGCCTTCCTTTATACATCTTTGCTAAGCTGTCACTGGCAGAAGCATCAAAGGGACTGTTTTGCTCCCAGGGCAACAAAGAAACGTATAAAGGAATGAGGAATGACGCCCGTCAACTTTGCATCCCCTGAGAGCCCAGCTGTCCTGGCCTGCAAACGACCCCTCCCAGGGCATCAGGATAGCTGGCCCAGGTCCACCCAGCCTTGGTCCCCACCCACCCCTCACCGTCAGCACAGGTCACCCAGCTCACCGGCACAGGAGACCAGGCTGGGGCAAGGCTGGGAGCACCGCTGGATGCAGGGTCCCACCCCCAGCCCACCCCCAGTGTGTGACAAAGTCAGTCCCGCCCCCTTGGGGCTTCCATTTTCTCCTCTAGAAAATATGGGGATGTGCACATAATAACCTATTAGCTATAATATTTTAGAATCACAGAACTAATTCTCATAGAATGAAATAACACCCGTAGAATAAAATCTTGGGCCCCATCCAACATCAAATTTGAATGCAGAGTTGGGCTCCAGGGCCTCCTGCACACACATTTCTGAAGGGGACCTAGATTCTGGCTCTGTTCACTCGCTAAATTGAAATGCAGGTCTGGTTGTAGTTTGAATCTGTTGGGTTTGTTACTTAAAAATCATCTTTCACATAACATGGGCAAAATAACTTCCGCCCCCAGTTCCCACCCCCTTCCCAGAATTCAGGGAGCAGGACACAGAAGTGGGGGGGAAATGGTAAAGCTTCTGTGGTCTTGACCTCTGGGAAGCAAAGTCCAGACTTTGGGAACAGCTACCAGGGGGATAGGCGGGGAATCAGCAGGAGGGGAGCCAGTAGACGGGCCAGGGGCTCGCGTGCCACGTGGGGGCAGGCAGGACAAACGCAGATTGTCTGGCACCACCTAGAATCTCAACATGTCAGAGCCAAGGTGGGATGAAGATCTGAGACCAGGGACCCACGCTGAAGGAAGAGCCGGATGATTCGCGCCCACCCGGCGCACCCGGAACAGAGGCTGCGGTTTACCCCAGTGGTTTCCCGAGACCACAGTCCCACCCAAACGCGCTTAGGCTGGAGCGCGCGCGGCGCACTGCTGACATCTGTGTTCTCGTGGCGCCCTCTGGTGTACAGACCGTGAAATAACAGGAAGCCCGGCGGTTCCTCTGGAAACTGGGTCTTAGCCTCCAGGCAGGATGACCACCACCTATGTATGCCCTTGGTGCCTCGGCCACACTAACCCTTACTTGTGCGCATGCTCGCTGCGTTCCCGGGCGCTTTCTCAGCTCCCAACTGTCCTGAGATGAAGACGTGGGGCTCAGGTTTCCTTTCTGAGTTCTAGTTAGGGTGTTTTGCCCAGGGGCATGGCACTACTTAACCACCAGATCAGGAGATATTTTAGTTATCTCATCATCCTCTAAATCATAATCCCAGAATGGAAAACCCAGTAAGGGCACCCGGTACGGACACTTTATATACAGAAGCCTTAATGCTTTGGGTTTTCCTGTTTCCATTGTACACGTGGGAGCAGGGGCTCAGATAGTACGTTTTAAGTGGCAAAGCTGGAATTTGAGCCCAGTGCTAACTTTCTCCCACATTCTTCAACACATAATGCTAACTCCCAATGAAGTGTTGGTAAATAGCTGGTGTGGGTTCATGACATCAGTACTCAGAAGGAATTTCCCAAAAGAACTGAAAACAGGTGTTCAATGAAATACTGTACATGAATGTTCATAGCAATATTATTCATAATAGCCAAAAAGTGGAAACAACCTAACTGTCCAGCAGCTGGTGAGTGGAATGACCAAAGTGTGCTTTTTGTTTACCATGGATTTTATTCAGTATAAAAAAGAAGTGAAGTATTGACACATGTCACAGTGTGGACGAACCTAGAAAGCATTGCTAATTAAATAATCCAGACACAAAAGAACTATGATTGCATAGACAGGGTCCCCTGTTGGAGCAATGAAAATGTTTTGTAAATACAGAGAGGTGATGGCTGCACAACCTTGCATGTGTCCTAAATGTCACTGAATTGCACACTTTAAAATAGGTAATTTATGTTATGTGAATTCCATCTAAAAAAAAATTCCTGTTTAAAAAGAAGAATGAGAGAAAGGGTTCCACTTACCTGTTGTAGGTGTTGAGGACCAAGTAATGGGGACAGGGAGCAAAAACCTCTGTAGAGGTTACTTTCAGAGAGGAAAGTCTGACGACAAACAAGATGCTGTCAGACAAAATATGTTGTATATTAAGTGTGATTAGTGCTAAGGGGAAGACAATCAGGAAAGGCACAAAGAGTGGGTATGTGTTGAGGGCAGGGAACAGGCTAATGAAGTCCCCAGGGGGTGAGAGCTGTGGAAATATGGGAAAGAAAGTGATCCAGGCAAAGGGAACAGCAAGTGCAAAGGCCCTGAGGCAGCAGACAGCTGGAGGCCAATGGGGCTGGATCAGTGTGAGTCAGAAAAGTGGAAGGTGATGTGCAGGTCACCAAAGCTTTGAAGGCTTTTCATTCCAACTGGATGGGAGCTCTGGAAGGTTTTAAGCAATGGAATAACATGACCTGACATTTTTTAATCACATGCATAAAACACATTGAACTAAAAGCCATACAACAAGAAGCCCACTCCACCCTCATTCCAAGTTTGACCCTGTGGGGAAAATGGAAGTCCCTATGGCCGGGATCCTCACCTGACCCTAAACCACTTGATCATGTAATTGGCCTCCTGCTAGGCGACTGCTTCCACACGCTTTGGCAATGAGCTATTATTGGCTGAGTCACTATATAAAGAGCTCTGCCCAGTGCTCTGGGTGGAGGCAGAGAAGGAGGTGGATTATGGACCTGCAGACTGCTGATGCAGACATGATTCTAGTGCTCAACCTACCACCGTGAGAATAAAGCTGGGTATCAACCCTTTTACCCCAAGTACATTCTGTTGGCGTTTCTCAGTCTCACCAAACCCATAGTGAATTTGCCAGGAGCTGAAACCCTCAGGCAAGATAGACTCCTTCTGGAATATGCCTTCTGTAGTTCATTCTCCAGTGCCCAAGAATTTATAGATCTTATATGTGAAAGGGAAGAGGAAGTATATTAGAAATTATTGCTAAGTTTCATTGATATCCTAGGAAAAGATACCAAAAAGCTGTGGGTGATTAAGACAATCAAAAGCCATATGTGAAAGTCACTTATAAAGCAGTTCTCATTTCCATGGCAAGAGGGCACAGAAAGCCCAGGACCGGCTCAGGGCTTGAGCGCCAGAGGAGGTTAGTCCCCAGGGCTGTTACATCAAGGTCAGCATCCTGGAGGGGGAAAATGTGGGACCCTGATACAGATGCCCCAAATACTTAGAACATCTGGTCCTGCTAAACCTTCTGAGCCTGCAAAAGTGCCCACTCCTCTTCATTAAGAAAAGCCACTCCCTCCTCATTTGAAGGTGATACATAGGTCTGTCCCCACAAAACACTTGCTCCCCTCGGGATCTGTCCCAACCGCCCGTTTTGCCAACAAGGCCTATAGCTGTTTGCTGCCTAACCCTGGCAAGGACATGCTGGCCCTAATCATGGAGGAAAGGGGCTATTCCACAAAGAGGCTGCAAGACCTCGCTCGCGTGTATGCGCAGGAGGCATGGGCAACTGATCCTGGGAGCCAGAACATAAGATTGCATCGGGTAGAGCTATTGAATTGGGAGCGTGCTCCTGAGAGGTGAGATTTAACACCATGGCAAAGACCCCCAGAAATGGTGACCCCTCAGCTAAGTGAAGTTGGAATGCCAGAATTGCTGGGGCAGATGGTGGAGGAAGGGATTAAAGGACTATGTACAGCCAGAAGAGCCCCCAAATGACTGTGTTCCACAAGAATCTACATGATCCAGAGGATACAGAATTTTCCACGGTCAGAAGGGGTATGCTGTGAGATGGGAACCATTATTACTATAAAGTTCAGGGGTGGCTCTCCTAGAAAAGTGAGGCCAGTCCAGTGGAAAAGGCCATTCATGAACTGGGCTTGCCGGTAGCTCTGGGCATGGTAGGACCTTGGGACATTGGTGGCCAGGTGGCTGCCCTTAACGCCAGAAGCCAGGCAGGCACAGTGATCACAATAAGCAACAGGGCTGCAGCTAAGGACCCCTGCCCCACAGAGAGTTATGGAGTTGGTGAATAAAACACAGCAACCCTAGGGGCAAAATAGACGGGCAGCTAACACCAGCGAGAGCACACCTCAGCTTGCACCATCAGAAGAAAGCATAGACGGCTGGGAAGCTGAGGGCAGTCACCCTAGAAAAAGCTGTGATCTCCTGCCAGGTTTCCAGAGCTGAGTTAGTTTTCACAGCTGGAACCCACTGACGAGGAGGATGCCAAGTCCCTAGTAGGAAGGACCCTGTATCTCCACAACAAGTGTGCCTGGTGGCACATCCTGTCCTTCCCCAAAGGGGCCTATGGCCATTTCCTTGGGGAACTGTACACTGGGGTCAGGGGAAGGCTCCAACGTTTAAAGGACTATTGGACATAGGATTCAAGGCAGCGGTGATACCCACCGTCCTGAAGCACCGCATCACAGCTTCTGGTAATGTGGGGGGAGGTGTACAGGGGTCGGACAGTAAATGGTGTCCTGGCCAGGGTGACTTACAGTGGGTCCACTGGGCCACAGATCCTCTTGGTGGTTTTCTCCAGCTCTTGAATGCATTACTGGGATTGACGTATTTCTATTTGGTGTAACGCTCACGTGAGGAAGATCAAATGGGGAGGCCTCCCATGCTAACCCTTACCCCGGCCAAGACAGAAATGAAAAGCAATAGAGTACCCCACGGGAATGACAGAAATGAGTGCCCCACAGCAGAGTCTAAAGGATGCAGGGCTGACTTAATTCACCAAGCTGGTCCCTGCAGAAACCAGAGGGATGTGAAGGACGACATACTACCACAGACTCCCCAAGTGGTCCCCAATGGGCA
Source organism: Phataginus tricuspis (assembly GCA_029783875.1). NCBI lineage: Eukaryota > Metazoa > Chordata > Mammalia > Pholidota > Manidae > Phataginus > Phataginus tricuspis. Next base: position 3,265,918 of record JAQQAC010010882.1, read on the forward strand.
GCTGCTGGGCCAAGCATAACTGTTTCTAGAGCAGATTGAATCAGTGTCAGGCTCCTGACATACAGCCATTGATACTGACTTGACAAATGCATTTCTTTTCTATTGCAGTTAGACAGGATGATTGGAAGCAGTTCAGAGTCACACGAACCAGGCAAAGATCTACATTTATAATGTTGCCACGGTGCTGTGTTAATTCTCCTGTCTATCAAAGAGATCTGGACGTGCTGGATGTCCAGGTAAACTTCATGTTGATATACCTCACTGATAATTATAGTATATTAATCTAGCTGAATAAGTAGCTCTTAGTAAAATATGCAGTCTGGTGGGTGGGAGATAAGTCCTACAAAGATTTAAAGGTTTGCCAAATCAGTAAAAATTTTTAAGGTCCAATGGTCAGAGCATAGTAAAACACCCTCATACCACTACCCAAGTAGAACCAAGTCATTGCATCTTGCATCTCCCAACTACATACCTAGTAGGATTCTTTAGGTATAGAAGCAACACATTGCATACCCAGAAGTACTACACCAGCCCATCTACTGGGTGTTCCAATGACTTCCAGCTGCAAGCAGGGCCCAGAGCAGAAAATCACTCTGTAGGAAGTCCAGGCTGGCACAAGGAGCCCTGCCACTTGGACCATATAACCTGCGAGGCCATGGTATTAGAGACACTAGTGTTAGGAAAATTTGCTATGTGAAGCTTAGGGCAAACCCCGGGGAGGGGATCACAACGTGACCCTAGCGCTGAAGCAAAGCCACGCCATCTGCAGCTGCTGGGCCCTGGTAGACCTGGAGCTTCTGGCCACGGGGCACAAAAGGCCAGGATTCAGAGATTCTAATTGTAAGTTGGGTTCTGTCGCACTCAACAAGCCATAGACTGGGTGAGCCGGACAGCAATCATTTTAATATGCAAGTGGTACATGCAGAATGATACACAAGCAAGCCCAGGAAGTGGAAGAGAATGCACCAGAGCCCCTCCATCAGCTCATGCTTCTGGCCGTAGGCAGGCTCCCTGAAGACCACCTGGCAGAGGATGAAAAAGCCTGAGCTTGAATTACAGGTGGGTCAGCTTGGCATGTGGGACTAAGCCAAGAATGGATGGCGGTGGCACTGTGGCCTCACTCAGGAATGGCAATGGCTTTGAGACAGATCAGAGGGAGAATCCGCTCAGTGGACAGAGCTCTGCATCGCCTCCTTCAGACGGAAGAAGGGGCTCAAGGCTAGAATACACTTGGCTTACAGGATGGTGGCAAACGGCCGGGCTGGCTGGTCAGGGGCATGAAAGGAAAAGACGGAGGACAAGGAATCTAGGGTCTTGTGGGAGTGGGCGTGAGATGTGAAGGTCTTTACAACTCGTGTCAATGCCCACCAGAGAGTTACCATGGAAGAAGCTCTGAGCAACCAAGGAGACACACTGATGAGCTGATCTGGGTCATTGATGACCCCAGGGCGGCCACAGGTTATCCACGGACCCCGCTGTGTGAGCGCCCGCTCACCAAGACTGAAGATCCGCTGTCCACAACAGAGACCAAAGCCACCCCCAGGGGGACACTATTCCTCCTGGAGACCAACTGGCCGCTAGATGCAAGTTGACTTCACTGGCCTCTTCCATCCCGGGGGACCAGAGCTTATTCTAACAAGAAAACACCCATATTCTGAATGTGCCTTCATTGTTTCTGCCTGCGGGGCCTCAGTCAGCACCATTATCTGAAGACTTATGGGGTGTTGGATTAGCCCACATGAGATCCCACATAACATCTCATCACACCAGACAGGGGGAACCGCTTTTTAGCCACGGGGTCCCTCTTATCATGGGATCCATTGTTGTATCATGGACCACGCCCTCGGAGGCTGCCACTTGAAAGTCCTGGAAGAGTCTAGAATGGCACAGTTCATGTGTCAGCTCAGAGGTGATGCTCTATGGTGACAGGGTACCATCCTCCAGACCCCTGTATACACACAGAATCCAAGCCTTTTATAACGAGATGCTGTGTCCCCAGTAGAAAGACTACATATAGATCTGGGAATCTAATGGTTGAAGTATGAATGGCCCCACAAACTATCGCTCCCAGTGAATCTCTCTGGAAGTCAGTGCTTCTCTTCTCCATGACTCCGGAATCTGCAAGTTTAGAAACTCTAGTTTCCAAAGGGAGCATCTTCTTAACAAGGATACAGCAGGCACCCCACTGAAATGTAAACAATGGCTGCTGCCTGACCACTACAGACTCCTCACATCAAGGGAATAGCATCTGGGCCTGCCCCTGATTATCTAGAGAAAATATGGATTCTGTTATCCAATGGGGACAGGAAACAACACGTGGGGCACCCAGGTGATGCACTCGTCTACCTTCTGGTGCTCTCGGCTCAGCTCTCTTGTGACAGCAGATGGACAAGTGATGCACCCCGACCTAAGACAGGTGTGGTCACTAGGGGATGGTGGTCTGGTCATTCCCTCATGAGGCCCACAGGCAGGAGCTGTGGATGAAAGGATGTAGAGTGGGTAAAGGAGAAAAGAGACAATGAATAGCCTTTGGATCCAAATAGTGCAAGTGGTAGAACGCATGGGTATGGAGATTCTCTGCTCAGATCCTTCAAGGAAGGATTTCCCATCCCACCATCAGCAGATGGGCCCCACGCTGTGAGCTACTCCAGGGTCTGCCTCGGCTGTGTACCACTGCCTCGCCCAGTGACACACCCTGCCCAGGGCAGCCTGCTTTCATGACTGTTGAAGCCAGGGCCATTTCAGATCAACCCAAGATAATTCTGATAGATACATTCACATCTGTTATACTAAAGACCCCCATAGGGATGACCAAAGTTGTATTGGGTTTGCATGGCGGTCCACTTCTCTGTCTGCGCAATTCTGCTTTTGTCTCTTGCCTTCCATTAATGCTAATTAATCCCCAATTAATATGTTGCCCTCCAAAGTCAGTTTCAGCATCTGCTTCCTGGGACCCCAACCCCTGACACTGCTTGCAGTTGTATCCCATAAGATTTTTTCTAAATTACACTAAAATATATATAAGGTCTACCATTTTAACCATTTCAGCAGTGTTGAATATTTTCATATTGTTGTGCAATTAATTTCCAGAATTCCTTCAATAGTTCTATATCCATCAAACAACACCCATTCTCCCCTTCCCCAGCCCCTAGCAAACACCATTCTACCTTCTGTTTGTGGATATGACTACTCTAGATATGTCATATAAATGCAATAACACAGTATTTATCTTTTCGTGACTAGTTTATTTCACATAGCATAATGTCCTCCAGGTTCATCCATGTTGGAGCATGCATCAGAATTTCCATCCTTTTTAATGCTGAATAATATTCTACTGTATGTATGTATCACATTGTGTTTATCCATTCATCTGTTGATAGACATTTGGATTATTTTTATCTTTTGGCTATTGTGAATGATGCTGCTATGAACATGGATATACAAATTTCTCTTCAAGACTCTGCTCAGTTCTTTTGTTATATATCCAGAAAGTGGTGTTGAGTAATATGGCAATTCTATTTTTAATTTTTTGAGGAACCGCCATACTGTTTTTCATAGTGGCTGCACCATTTTACAATCCCACCAACCGCACACAGGGGTTCCAATCTATAAACATCATCACCAGCGCTTGTCATTTTCTGGTTTTTTCATAGTAGTCATCCTAACAGGAGTGCGGTGGTAACGCACTGTGGTTTTGATTTGCAATTCCCTGATGATTAGTGAGAGCGAGCATCTTTTCATGTGCTTGCTGGCCATTCACACATCTTCTTTGAAGAAATGATTACTCAAGGCCTTTGCTCATTTTTTAATTGGGTTGTTTGATTTTTTGTTGTTGGGTTTTAAGAGTTCTTTATATTCTGAATTCAGATATATGATTTGCAAATATTTTCTCCCATTGTGTACATTGTCTTTTCACTCTATTGGTTGTGTCTCACTGATGCACAGAAGTTTTTCTTTTCATTTTGGTATACTCCAATTTAATCTATTTTTACTGTCGTTACCTGTGCCTTTGGTTTCGTAACCAAGAAATAATTGTCAAATCCAAAGCTTTTCACTTATGCATTCTTCTGAGAGTTTAATAGCTTCAGCTCTTATGTTTACATCTGTGATCCACTTTCAGTTAATTATTGTATATGGTGTATGGAAAGGACCCAACTTCATTCTTTTACATGTGGATATCCAGTTTTCCCAACACTGTTTGTTGGAGACTGTCCGTTTCCCACTGAATGGTCTTGGCACTCTTGTCAAAAATCATTTGACTATATTTGTTAAGGTTTATTTCTGGGCTCTCTATTCTATTCTATTGGTCTGTGAGTCTGTTTCTAGTCCAGTAGCATACTGTTTTGATTGTTGTAGCTTTGTAGTAAGCTTTGAGATCGAGAGGTCTGAGACTTCTAACTTTCTTTTACAAGATTGTTTTGGCATTCTGGGGTTCACTTAAAATTCCATATCAATTTTAGGATGGCCATAAGTTTTGGTATGCATTAATATTGTTATCCTTTAATTCAAAATAAGTTCTAATTTATTTATGATTTTTTTCTTTGATCCATCTGTTATTACAAGTGTATGTCTTAATTTACAGGTGCTTGGGAGTTTTCTAGTTGTATTTTAATATTACAAACTTAAATGCATTGTCATCATAGAACATGCTCTGTTTTGGGTTCTTCAGAATGTGTTGGCTTTTGCCTAATGGTCCAAATCAATGGTCAATTAATGTAAATGTTCAATATATGCTTGACAATAACATATTTTCTGAATGTGTTAAATGCCCCATACCCATCCTGCTAGAGCAATGTTCTCCTCAAAACTTAATAAGACAGAATAAAGAGCAGGTGCATGGGTACCTGTACCAGCCAACCTAGGAGCACACAGATGTTGAGTAGTCCACATGTCAGAACAGTTCTGTCCCTGAAACTTGTGGAGCAAGAGTAAAATGTGGGCCCCACATATCCATTGTTTTGATTAAAAATTATTTTGACTTGGTAAAAACGTGAAATTGCAGGGAATTGACCTGACCTCTTCAAGTTAAAGATTGGATGAAATAAAATTATTTCCTATTTCCATTTTTATGATCAGTAAATAAATCTTTACTTAAAAAATAATGTGTGATGGAGGAGCTGGAGAAAAGATGGTGATGTGAGAAGCGTGGCGGAAATCTCCCAAAACCACAAATATTTTGAAGATACAGCAAATACAACTATTCCTAAAAGAGTGACCAGAAGTATGAGTGCACCAGCCAGTTCACATCCAGGAGAAGAGAACATCTCATGGAAAAGGGTAAAGTAAAAAGCCGAAACCCAGCGGGATCCAAGCACTCCCCCAACCCCAGCTCACCGGCAGGAGGAAGAGAATCAGAGAGGGGAGGGAGTGGAAGCACAGACCTGTTAAATACCCAGCCCTAGAAATCTACCCCAGGAGCACAGACCCACATTGCATGGTGCTCTGAGGATTAGAGGGGCTGAAAACCAAAGTCAGAGACTAAGACTGCGAACAGGTTCCCACAACCTGCTTCCCTGGGACAAAAGAAAAACAGGCCCTTTAAAAGACTTCTGAACAGTCAGAAGGCTGCTAAAGAGGCAAAGGTTTAGGGGAAGGAACAGGTGGACAAAATCATCCCAACACACTCAGTCCAGCAGGTTGGGAACTTTCAGGAGCTTCAGGGGCCCTATCCCCCTGGTTGGCAACGCATCCCCAAGGCCCCTCACCGCGATAAGCAGCCTGCCGCTTCTTCCTCCCTGCCAGCACCTGCATGCAAACCCACTGTTCCCACCACTGTTGCAGACCAGCCTGAGGGCAGCCCCACCCACAGCAATACACAGCTTAACAGAAAGGCTTCTCCCTGCATGCGGCTAACCAGACAAGACGGCGGAGACAGGCACGGTGACTGGGAAGCACGAAAGGGCTTTGCCTTCCCTGCAAACACTGGCGCCGCTTGCCAGGGAACCCCGCCATCACCCTACACCATCCCGAAGGCCACCCCACCCCCACCCCCGCACAGCAGTTTAGCGGATTAACCCAAAGGCCACTCCCTGCACACGGTTAACCGGCACAGACAGCAGAGACAGGAAATGCGACCAGTAAGCAAGAAGGGACTTTGTTCTCCCAGTTGATGCATGCGCCACTCGCCTGTGACCATTCCCATCTCTCCAGGACTATGAAAAAAAGCAGAAGTACCTTTTTCAATTCAAAATCTCTCAAACACCAGAAAGAGGGCTCAGTGTGACTGAAATCACCAATATTTCTGAAAAATAATTCAAAATAAAAGTAATAAGCATGCTAATAGAACTACAGAAAAATATACAAGAGCTAAGGAGGAAGATAACCGAAATGAAACAAACAATGAGGGGATTTAAAAGCAGATTAGATGAGGTAGAGGAGACAGTAAATGTAATAGAAATCAGAGAACAGGAATACAGAGATGCTGAGGCAGAGAGAGATAAAAGGATCTCTAGGAATGAAAGAATATTAAGAGAACTGTGTGACCAATCCAAACGGAACAATATTTACATTATAGGGTACCAGAAGAAGAAGAGAGAGAAAAAGGGATAGAAAGGGTCTTTGAAGAACTAATTGATGAAAACTTCCCCAATCTGGGGAAGGAAAAAGTCTCTCAGGCCATGGAAGTCCACAGATCTCCCAACACAAGGGACCCAAGAAGGACAAAACCAAGACATATAATAATTAAAATGGCAAAGATCAAGGACAAGGACAGAGTATTAAAAGCAGCCAGAGAGAAAAAAAAGATCACCTACTAATGAAAACCCATCAGGCTATCATCAGACTTCTCAGCAGAAACCTTACAGGCCAAAAGAGAGTGTCATGATATATTCAATGCAATGCAACAGAGGGGCCTCGAACCAATCTACCCATCAAGATTATCCTTTAAATTTGAAGAAGGGATTAAACAATTCCCAGATAAGGAAAAGTTGAGGGAATTTACCTCCCACAAACCACCTCTACACTGTATTTTAAAGGGACTCCTCTAGATGGAAGTGTACCTAAGGCTAAATAGCTGTCACCAGAGAATATAAAACCACAGGAAAGGAAGTAGACCAACTAAATACTAACCAAATGCAAAATTAAATCAGATACCCACAAAGCCAGTCAAGGGATATACAAAGAATAGAGAATATGACACCTAACACAGAAAGAGTGGAGGAGGAAGAAAAAGAAGGGAGAGAAAAAAGAATCATCAGACTGTGTTTATAATAGTATAATAAGTGAGTTATGGTAGACTGCTAGACAGTAAAGAAGCTGCCCTTGAACCTTTGGTAACCATGAATCCAAAGCATGCAATGGTAATAAGTATATATCTATCGATAATCACCCTAAATGTAAATGAACTGAATATACCAATCAAAAGAGAGTTACAGAATGGATAAAAAAGCAAGACCCATCTATATGCTGCTTACAAGAGACTCAACTCAAACCCAAAGATATACTCAGACTAAAAGTGAAGGGATGGAAAAAGATACTTCATGTAAACAATAGGGATAAAAAAGCAGGTGTTGCAGTACTTGTATCAGACAAAATAGACTTCAAAACAAAGAAAGTCACAAGAGACAAAGAAGGACATTACATAATGATAAAGGGATCAGTCCAACAAGAAGATATAAACATAAATATCTATGCACCCAACACAGGAGCACCTATATATGTAAAACAAATACTAAGAGAATTAATTACAGGGGGATATAGAATGCAATGCATTCTTTTTAGGAGACTTCCACACATCACTCACTCCAAAGGACAGAACAACCAGACAGAAAATAAGTAAGGAGACAGAGGCACAGAACAGCACATTAGAACAGATGGACCTAACACACATCTATAGAACATTCCACTCAAAAGCAGCAGGATACACATTCTTCTCCAGTGAACATGAAACATTTTCCAGAATAGAGCAGATGCTAGGCAACAAAAAGAGCCTCAGCAAATTCAAAAAGATTGAAATTATACCAAACAACTTCTTAGATCACAAAGGTATGAAACTAGAAATAAATTGTATGAAGAAAACAGAAAGGATCACGAATGCATAGAGGCTTCACAACATGCTCCTAAATAATCAATGGATCAATGACCATATCAAAACAGAGATCAAGCAATATTTGGAGACAAATGACAACAGCTCAATGCCCCAATTTCTGTGGGGTTCAGTGAAGACACTTCTAAGAGGAAAGTATATAGCAATACAGGTCTATTTAAAGAAGGAAGAACAATCCCAAATGAACAGTGTAAATTCACAATTATTGAAACTGGAAAAAGAAGAACAAATGAGGTCCAAAGTCAGAACAAGGAGGGACATAATAAAGATCACAGAAGGAGGCTCTCTTGTCCCCTCCTGGCATGAGCCAAGAGCTCTTTCTTCTCACTTTATTTCTAAATAAAAGCCTCTACCCTGGCTCTCCTACCTTGGATGTTTGCTAGGTTCATTTTTCGACTCCACAAACAAGAACCCCAGCATCGTCTTTGGGAGCTCGTCCGGAATAACTTCGGATGTGAATATTGGCATCCAAGCCTGCCTTTTCTTTCACTGTCCTTATAGAAGGAAACCGTCTATGGCACACAACATCGGGCGCTTGTCAGCCACTTAAATGGGACTAGCCCGGCTGCCGATCTCAAAGTCTCAAGCGACAGGTTCCCCTGCGTCTCCCTCAGTGGATCCCCCGTCTCCCTTGGGAGCCGGGAATGTCACCTGAATGGAGGCCAGAATTCCCTTTCAGAGGCGTCCCCTTGGATGCAAGGGACTGAGGAGAGCTGTGGGCAACTGCGAGGGTCTAGGCTGAGGCGCCACTTCAGCCACTTCTCAAAGGACCGCGTTTCTGGAATCAGACCCCGACAGCCCAAATGGGTATCTGTGAGGAGTGTCTCTCTCTGTCTCTGACTTCCCGCCTGCTTCTTCAGGCCAACCTGGCCTCTGGGTGAGGCAGGGGGCGACCCTAACTCTCTTCTAAACTTCATCAACTTCACGGAACCTGATGTTCACCACCTCAAGGTATAAGATCTACTCTTCACTCTTATTCCTGACTTAATGCTGTATTGTTTATCTCATAATATGTGTCTGGGCACCCGTTAGCCACTTAAAAGATGATTAGCATCAGCTACCAGTCTTAAGTCTTGGATGAAAAGTATCCCGGTGTCTGCCACTCCCTGATTCCTCGCCTCCGGATGGACGGGAATGTCGGGGAGTGGCCGAGCCGATTTCCTACTTTCCTATCCTAATCTGCAGATTCCGAGGGCAGACCGGACTAGTAGACAATGGTCCTTGGATCTCAGCTCCGGCTGATTGATCCGATGGCACTGAGTGAACCTCCAGCTAGGCTGCTGCCTATGCGAGAGTTGCAGATGACCCCTGACCTCTTGTCTCTCAGATCAGATCTGCTACAGTGGGTGACTGGCTAAATAATTCCCAGGCAGTGGCAGAAACTGGTGTTTAAGAGTATAGACACCCCCTCATAACTATCCATGGCAGCGTCTGTCTGAATTCTATCTCTGGCCTTGGGAAAAGTTCCCCAACTCCTCATTCAAAGCCCTCCTCTTAGGGCTGCGCCACTTTCTCCTGTGTATTGTAAATGCAGTCTGTGAAGTAATCAAGCTGAAACCTTGAGCTCAACAAGTAAATGACTCTATTCTATTGACCTCCCTTCCTTAGAGGCAGCCATCCTGAGGCTATGGCATTTCCTTACCTGCAGCCCCCAGGGAAGCGAAACAGGCTTGTGACTCTGACCAAGGCTCTGGCAGCAAGAGGTCACACAGTCCCTTCATTTATCAGACAGGGTACTATGCTAAAGCCCATGCAGAGAAACTAGGGTCTGGATCAATACTCCCAGAGGTGTAAAGTAAGAGCATACTGGTGAGGCCCCCACTAGATCCAGGGCTCTGGAGCAGCTCTTGCTTAGTGGGAAGGTAAGAGAGAAATCAAGGCAAGGTACAGGCCACGCTGGTAAGGAGTGGTTAAGTCCAGTAGGCCTGACAGAGGAGGTGATTGACCACTGTTACCCAGGCTCCAAGGTGAGGGGACACCCTCACAGAGTGAGGCTGACCAGGTGCTGGACACCGTCTTTCTCTCTCTCTTCCAGGTGGGAGCACCCTCTTCAAGCTTAAAGCCAGACACGCCTCTGACATGCATTCTGAGGAACTGGGAGCAATTCGATCCCTAAGCCCTAAAAAAGGTGCCTTATCTTCTTCACACAAGCCTGGCCTCAATACAAAGTCTCCGATTATGGAGGCTTGGCCCCTTAAACAAGTATGCAATATAATAAAGTTATGCAGCTAAATATATTTTGCCACATGGAAGGAAAATAATCAAAAGTCCCATAGACTACTACATTATGGTACTAGTTTTCTAAATTTTTTTGGTGAAAATCTATTCTACTTATTGGGTTCATCATTATCCTCAAATATTGGGAAGTTTTTAAACTAAACTCCCTGAAACAGAAGAAATTTATCTTTTACAATACAGCCTGGCTTTAAATGACTAGTGCTAGAATTGTACTTGCATTTCATTTCCAGCCACCTGGACACACACTGTCCCTAGCAGTCCAGAGCCTTCATTGGCCCTGTTAGTCTGGAGCCATCTAAACCTTAACCCAGTTATGTAAACTGCTCGCCCTTAGAAAGTATTCTTGAAAATTGAGATACTTTTAGTCAAATAAGCTAAAAGGAAAAAAGGCAATTGGATATCAGTAACTCAAATCTTTGTGTCAATTTATCTTTCTGTGTATATAATCTTTTATTAAAAGTGTTGCTAACTGTAGTCATATGTCTCAGTTTGTATGTTTGTGTGTCTAAGCATGTAAATCAAAAACATTTTTCTACCTCAAGATGGCATTAATAAACTTGATTTAAAGACAAGCACTTGTGAAAATCGGGCATTCTAAAACTTCCAGAAAATTCTAATAAAAGATATTAAGCATTAATGCTAATTTAAGTTGAATTAGAAATGGACATGTCCTTATGGTTATCAGCTACCTAAGTTTACCTAAAGTCATTTAAGTTGACGTTATCTGTTAAATCTTTCAAGAAAAAAATGCTTAAAAAGAGGTTTAACTCAATGTAAGTGTCCATCAGTAGATGAATGGATAAAGAAGATGTAGTACGTATACACAATGGAATACTATTCAGCCACAAGAAAGAAACAAATCCTGCCATTTGCAACAACATGGATGGAGCTGGAGGATATTATGCTCAGGGAAATAAGCCAGGGGGAGAAAGAGAAGTGCCAAATGATTTCCCTCATTTGTGGAGTATAACAATGAAGCAAACCTGAAGGAACAAAAGAGCCGCAGACTCAGAGACTCCAAGAAGGAACTAGTGGTTACCAAAGGGGAGGGGTGTGGGAGGGCAGGTGCGGAGGATGGGAGAAGGGGATTGAGGGATATTATGTTTAGTACACATGGTGTGGGGGATCACAGGGAAACCAGTGTATCACAGAGAAGGCAAACAGTGAATATGTGGCATCTTACTACACTGATGGACAGTGACTGCATTGGGGTATAGGTGTGGACTTGATAATATGGGGAAATGTAGTAACCACATATTTTTTCATGTTAAACCTTCATAAGAGTGTATATCAATAATACATTAATTTAAAAAATTCACGTGTAAAAAAATAAGAGGCTTGACTTTGTCTAATGTTTGGTAAAAGTTTTGTGAGCATGGTTGTTAGGAATAAGTAAATTAAATAAGTGTCGCAAGTGAACACCTTAATAATTGTGTGTTATAGTGTGTATACCTACAAATGGCCTGAGAATTTTTGTAGTAACCTAAAACCTTAAAGTCTTGCTAAGTTAAGTACACATATTTTGTGCTTAGTGAGAGATTGTGCTGTAAAGCACACAGTTCCAGAAATTAAAATGTGTTTATAAATTTATCAATCTAAAGAATGCTAGTGTAATGGTTTACTATAGTTCTCAGTGTTCACTGAAAATTAAAGTTCCTAATGGTTTTAAGTTCTAATTAAAACTAAAAGTAATAAAGAAAACATCTCTGCATGATAGAAAAGATGTGTGTTTTGGTAAGAGAAAGTGTAAGAAATGAAAATTCCTTTTATTGAAAGTAAAAGGTAACTTTGTTCTAAAGTTTAGCTGTTTATTTAAAGAGGAAGAACTCTAAATGTAAAAAAAGAATTGTAGAAACTGGAAGAATTGATATGGTCATGCTATGTAAAATTAAAGCAAATAAGTCTTAATATCAAGTACGCAGCAAAATTAGAATTTTGTTTTCAGTTAAAAAGACAAAGTTTTCTTGAACTGTTAGTCTGCTCTTAATGTTGAAAGATTGCAAAAGGTTCTCTAATTGTTTTATCAAAGCAGTTTCTCGTGCTTAAAGTCTCAGTGAGTTGTCTGAGTATTTAAGAAAATGTGATCTTAATATTAAAAGCACTTTGCTACCAACTCTAATCTTCTGTATTTGCCTTTGAGGTATTTTGTTGTGATTCTGGTTAAATGAATAAGTATTGCTTCATGGCAACCTATAATCCTATTTAAGCAAGTGCCAAATAAATTTTCTTCTAACTTCCTAAAATAAAATTCAAAAAGGTGCTTTTACCTCTAGTTAACTCTGATGTTTCCCAGAGGGCCCTTGGAACATGTCAGAGGAATTTTTTTCTCATTGGGGAAAGTATTTGCCTAATTTGGCTTATTTATCTGATATATAATCACCTGCTTAATTACCTGGAAAGCACTGTCAAAGGGAATGATGCTAAACTTTGTTACTAAACGTTTTGTGTTACAGAAATATCCAAATTTCCTTATGTCAACTGTCTTACAGTAAGCTCTCGTCAAATCTTTAGCCATTGTCATTTGTAAGTCTTTTGTCATTTATAGTCACTGTGTTATTACTCCTAAACTAGTAAAGAACTAGATTTCAGCAGAACAGGTATTAGTTGCATAGGATTAAGTAAACTAAGGAAGATGATTTTGTGGCTTTTTGTTTCAAATGTTTCTGATAAAGTGTTTTAAGCTTTTTCTTTTAAGCTGACAACAGTTTAGTAAATGACAATATCTTTATAAGCAGAATTGAAACATTTATCTTTCTCTCTACCTGATCCCTCCAGAATTTAAAAACTCTCAGTGACTATTTTTATATTTCATGACAGTATGTTTATTTATAAGTTCAATAAGAATCTGCTTTCCTTGTAAGAGGATCAATTAAAAACACTGGTTATATTACCAAGGCTTTGACTGGAATGTTATACCTGAGAGACACGTGCGTAAACTCAGATATGAACAGACAACTTTAAGGAACTAAGGTTGACTTTATAAAGCCAAAAAAGCCTCTTGGAAGAACTGGCCTGGTACCTTGCTTACAGGGTTCCCAGCAGCCTTACCAGATGAGTAAGGAAGGTAACTTACAGGGTTCCCAGAAGCCTTACCAGATGAGTAAGGCAGGTGCAGGAATCTCAGGATGTCTTGGGGACCTCGAGAAGAGACGAATTCACCCAAATCTACAGGTACTGCAGGAAAAACCTGATGGCAATTCTGGCTTAGCTTTCTGGCCTTGAGAGGCCTTTAAAAGTCCAATCTGAAATTCCTTATAAAAAGTACCAGCAAAGCCCATTTAAAAGAGCCTATGTAATCAATTGCTCTTCTTGCTGCACTTATGCAAATAATCAAGCCAAGTGTTAATTATTTTCTTAATCTAATAAAAATGAAGATGATTTTAAAGAAAAGTACTGTTTCAATAATATAGCCTTGTCTATACTGAATCCTAATACTAGTCATTGGGACATAGATTAAATCCAGAAATCTAATTTCCCAAAAATACCTGCTTATGAATTCTCCAAATGTTTTAGTTTCTCTTATCATTTCAATTAAAGTTTTACTATTTCTAGTTCTCATATTCAGCCATGCATTCTTGATCTTGTCAAGTTTGTCCTTCCAGAATGAAAAATCCAATGCCAGATGTTGCTACTTAACCTAACAACACAATTTGTTCTATTTTGCCTAGAAACCATAAAAACAGCAAATAGTAATAGAAATGGAACCAAGATGGAAGTGCCAATCTTCTGAGGCTCTCTCGACCAACCACTGATGGAGACCTAACTGCACCCCTTACTGCATCCCCTCTCAGCATGAAGCAGCCAGAGTGGTCGTCACCCCCTTTCCCTAGCAGCAGGTAGGGTCTCCATCTGTAGAGAGGGGAATGAGACAGGGACCATGGGTATAGCCAGAGTAGGGTGAGGGCCTCTGGAAAAAGCAAGCAGGATATTTACAGTCAAAGCAACATAACAGTGTAAAGCCCCTATTGAAACTCTGTGTTCAGCATTATGCAAAGTCAAGGTCCCACTAATTCTCTAAAGATACCAGACTAGGAATATAGACATCTTCAGTGAGATCAGTTAAAGGTGAAAAGGCCAGGAGCAACTTGGCCTGGAATGTTTGAGTGTTCCACAAGGGTATCTCAGAAAAACCCATGACTTCACTGTAAACAGCCCTAGCAAACAGACAACAACCTACCCACCTTGAGCGTAGGACAGGTGGTACAGTCCACACCCTAAACCCTCAATTTCCAAAAATCCTCAACTGCCTATAAATCCCCTAGACAACGCACTACCTCAGGCCCTCTTGTCCCCTCCTGTCATGAGCCAGGAAAAAGCCTCTACCCTGGTTCACCTACAAAAAAAAAAAAAAAAGAAGAACACAGAAGAAATAAATAAAATTGAGAAGAATAAAACAATAGAAAAAATTAATGAAACTAAGAGCTGGTTCTTTGAGAAAATGAAAAAAATAGATAAACCCCTATCCAGACTTATCAAGAAAAAAAAAGAGAATCTACACACATAAACAGAATCAGAAATGAGAAAGGAAAAATCACTACAGACACCACTGAAATACAAATAATTATTGCAGAATACTATAAAAATTACATGAAAAAAATAACAAACTGGATAACCTAGAAGAAATGGACAACTTTCTAGAAAAATACAGCCTTCCAAGACAGACCCAGGAAGAAAAAGAAAATCTGAACAGACCAATTACCAGCAATGAAATTTAATTGGTAACCAAAAAACTACACAAGAACAAAACCCCCGAACCAGATAGCTTCACTGCTGAATTTTATCAGACATTTAGAGAAGACATAATACCCATTCTCCTTAACGTTTTCCAAAAAATAGAAGAGGAGGGAATACTCCCAAACTCTTTCTATGAAGCCAGCATCACTCTAACACCAAAACCAGGCAAAGACACCACAAAAAAAGAAAACTGCTGACCAATATCCCTGATGAACATAGATGAAAAAATACTCAACAAATTATTAGCAAACCAAATTCAAAAAATATTTCAAGAGGATCATACATCATGATCAAGTGGGATTCATCCCAGGGATGAAAGGATGGTACAACATTCGAAAATCCATCAACATCATTAACTATATAAATAAAAAGAAGGAAAAAAATCACATGACCATCTCCATACATGCTGAAAAACCATTTGACAAAATTCAACATCCATTCATGATAAAAACTCTCAACAAAATGGGTAAAGAGGGCAAGTACTTCAACATAATAAAGGCCATATATGACAAACCCACAGCCAACATCATACTTAACAGCGATAAGCTGAACGCTTTTCCTCTAAGATCAGGAACAATACAATTATGCCCACTCTCCCCACTTTTCTTCAACATAGTTCTGGAGGTCCTAGCCACGGCAATCAGACAACACAAAGAAATAAAAGGCATCCAGATTGGTAAGGAAGAAGTTAAACTGTCACTGTTTGAAGATGACATGATATTGTACATAAATAAACCTAAAGAATCCACCCCAAAACTATTAGAACCAGTATCTGAATTCAGAAAAGTTGCAGGATACAAAATTAATACACAGAAATCTTTTGCATTCCTATACACTAATAATGAACTAGCAGAAAGAAAAATCAGGAAAAAAATTCCATTCACAATTGCATCAAAACAATAAAATACCTAGGAATAAAACTAACCAAGGAAGTGGAAGACCTATACCCTGAAAACTACAAGACACTCTTAAGAGAAATTAAAGAGGACACTAATAAATGGAAATTCATCCCATGCTCTTGGCTAGGAACAATTAATATTGTCAAGATGGCCAACATGCCTAAAGCATCCTAGAGATTTAATGCAATCCCTATCAAAATACCTGCAACATTCTTCAATGAACTAGAGCAAATAGTTCTAAAATTCGTATGTAACCACAAAAGACTCCTAATAGCCAAAGCATTTCTGAGAAGGAAAAATAAAGCAGGGAGGATTACGCTCCCTAACTTCAGGCTCTACTACAAAGCCACAATAATCAAGACAATTTTGTACTGGCACAAGAACAGACCCACAGATCAGTGGAACAGAATAGAGATCCCAAATATAAAACCACACATATATGGCCAATTAATGTATGATAAAGGAGCCATGGACATACAATGGGGAAATGACAGCCTCTTCAGCAGTTGGTGTTGGCAAAACTGGACAGCTACATGTAAGAGAATGAAACTGGATTGCTGTCTAACTCCATACACAAAAGTAAACTCCAAATGGATCAAAGACCTGAAAGTAAGTCAAGAAACCATAAAACTCTTAGAAGAAAACATAGGCAAAACTCTTGAATATAAACATGAGCAACTTTTTCATGAACATATCTCAAGCAAGGGAAACAAAAGCAAAAATGAACAAGTGGGAGTATATCAAACTAAAAAGCTTCTGTACAGCAAAAGACACCATCAGTAGAACAAAAAGGCATCCTACAGTATGGGAGAATACATTTATAAATGACACATCTGATAAGTGGTTGACATCCAAAATATATAGAGATCACATGCCTCAACAACCAAAAGGCAAATAACCCTATTAAAAAATGGGCAGAGGATCTTAACAAACACTTCAGAGAAGAAATTCAGATGGCCGACAGGCACATGAAAAGATGCTCCACATCACTAATCATCAGAGAAATGCAAATTAAAACCACAATGAGATATCACCTCACACCAGTGAGGATGGCCAACATCCAAAAGACAAACAACAACAAACGCTGGTGAGGATGTGGAGAAAGGGGAACCCTCCTACACTGTTGGTGGAAATGTAAATTAATTCAACCATTGTGGAAAGCAATATGGAGGTTCCGCAAAAAACTCAAAATAGAAATACCATTTGACCCAGGAATTCCACTCCTAGGAATTTACCCTAAGAATGCAGCAGCCCAGTTTGAAAAAGACATATGCACCCCTATGTTTATCGCAGCACTATTTACAATAACCAAGATATGGAAGCAACTTAAGTGTCCATCAGTATATAAATGGATAAAGAAGATGTGGTACATATATGGAATGGAATATTATTCAGCTATAAGAAAACAAATCCTACCATTTGCAACAACATGGATAGAGCTAGAGGATATTTTGCTCAGTGAAATAAGCCAGGCAGAGAAAGACAAGTACCAAATGATTTCCCTCATCTGTGGAGTATAACAACAAAGCAAAAACTGAAGGAACAAAACAGGAGCAGACTCATAGAACCCAAGAATGGACTAACAGTTACCAAAGGGAAAGGGACTGGGGGGTGGGGGGGTGGGAAGGGAGGGATAAGGGGATTAAGGTCATTATGATCAGCACACATAATATAGGGGGGGTCACGGGGAAGGAAGTATAGCACAGAGAAGACAAATAGTGTCTCTATAGCATCTTACTATGCTGAGGGACAGTGACTGTAATGGGGTATGTGGTAGGGACTTGATAATAGAGGGAATGTAGTAACCACAATGTTGCTCATGTGAAACTTGAGCATAAGATTGTATATCAATGATATCTTAATTAAAAATATACAATAATAATGTGGGACAAAGTCGGTTGTATTTCTACACACTACCAATGAACACTCCATAATGGAAATCAAAAAGGAATTTCATTTTCAGAATCATCAAGAAGAATAAAATCCTTTTGGATAAGTTTAACCAAGAGAGTGCAATGCTTATACCCTGAAAACTACAAATATTAATGAAAGACATTAAAGAAGACCTAACTAAATGCAATGACATCTAGTGTTCATGGATTGGAAAACTTAATAATGTCAAGATGGCAATACTTTTCAAAATATTCTACAGATTCAACAAATCCTTACCAAAAATCCCAAGTTTCTTTTGCAGAAATGTAAAAGTTGTCCCTAAAATTAATGTGAATTTCAAGGAGTCCCAAATATGCAAAAAAAGAAACTTTGAGAAGGAAGAACAAAGCTCGGAATTCACACTCCCCAATTTTTCTTCAAAGCTACAGTAATCAAAACAGTGTGGCATAATGTTAGACATAGATCTGTGGAATAGAATTGAGAGTCTAGAAATAAATTCATAGAACTGATTTTAAACAAGGGTGCCAAGGCTGTAGAGTAGGGAAAAATAGTTTCTTCAGCAAATGATGCTTGGGCAACTGGATATCCATAAGCAAAAGAATGAAGTTGGACCTTTACCTCACACCATATACAAAGTTAGTTCAAAATGGATGAAAGACCTAAACATAATATGTAAAACTAAAAAACTCTTAAAGGTAAACATATGTGTAAATTTTCATGACCTTGGATTTGGCAACAGTTTCTTATGTAAGACACCAAAAACACAGCAATAAAATAAAAAATAGATTAAATTGGACTTTACCAAAATTAAAAACTTTTATAATGAGAAGATACTATCAAGAGAATGAGAAGACAACCTATAAAATTGGAGAAAGTACTTGCAAATCATGTATCTTGTAAGGATCTGGTGTCTACAACATACAAAGAACCCTTGCAATTCAAAAACCAAAAGACAACCCAATTTTAAAATTGGCTAAGGGCTTGCATAGACATTTCTAAAAAGGAATATACAAAGGGCCAATAAATACATGAAAATATATTCAACATCTTTAGTCATTAGGGAAATACAAATCAAAACCACAATGAAATACCACTTTAATCCCTAGCATGGCCATTATAATAGTTTTTACAAGGAACATAACAAGTATGTGGAGATAGGGTAACCCTGTGCATTTCTGGTTGGGATGTAAATTGGTGCAGCTGCTTTGGAAAATAGTTTTGTGGTTCCTTAAAAATTAACATGGAATTATCATGTGACATAGCAATTCCACTTCTGTGTATATACTCAAAAGAACTGAAAACAAGTGTTCAAACAAAAACTTGTACATAGTTGTTCATAGCAGCACTGTTTAATATCCAAAATGTGGAAACAACCCTAATGTCCATCAATGGATGAATGGATCAACAAAATGTGTTATATCCACACAATGGAATCTAATTGAGCTGGAAAAGGAATAGAAAGTGCAGAAACATGCTCCAACCTGATTGAGCCTTGAAAATATACTGAATGAAAAATGCCAGACAGAAAAAATACATATATTATTCTGTTGATATGAAATTAACAGAATAGGCAAATCCATAGAAACAGAAAGATTTGTGGTTTACCAGGGGCTGGAGAGAGGGAAGAATGGGGAGTGACTGTTTAATGAGTATTACTCGGTTTCCATTTGGGGTGATAATGTTCTAGAAATAGTGATGATGATCTCACAACATTGTGAATGTACTTAATGTCACCGAATTGCTTACTTTAAAATGGTTAAATGGTCAATTTCATGCTATGTATATTTTAAAACACACATAAGAATGTGTGTCAAAAGCTCTCAGCAAGGTAGCAATAGGGGGAATTACCTTTACTTGATAAATAGCAATAGCTATCAGCATACTTAATGCTGAAAGCCTGAGTGCTTTCTTACTAAGACTGAGTACAAGGCTCTTATCCTTCTTATTCAACATAGTACAGAAATTCTAACCAATGACTAAGGCAAGAAAAAGACATAAAAGGGGTGCAGATAGAAAGGAAAAAATAAAGCTGTCCCTATTTACAGATGACATTAATGTCTACATAGAAAGTCTATACAACATATTTCTACATACTAACAATGAAAATGCATAAACCAAAATTTTAAACATATAATTTACAATCATTTGAATGAAAACAACATATTTAGGACACATTGAACAAATATGTACAGAATCTGCACGTTGATAATTACAGAATGCTGATGAAAGAAATAAAAAAAGACCTAAATAAATGGAGATACATACCATATTCATGGATTGAAAGACTCAACATATTAAAGATGTCAATGTCCCCCAAATTGCTCTACAGACTTAATATAATTTCTACCAAAATCCCAGCAAGGTTTCATAGAAATAGACTTATTATAAAATTTATATGAAAAAGCACAGGTCCTAGAATAGCTAAAACATTCTTAATAAAAAATAATAAAGTGGAAGAATTACTCTACACCCTGTTAAGTTTACTAATAGTTACAATAATCAAGAAAGTGTGGTATTGGTAGAGGGATAGACAATGGATCAAAGAAACAGAATAGAAGACCCAGATAGTCCCAAACTAATATGCTTAACTGATTTTTGACAAAGATACAAACCAATTCAATGGAGGAAGGACAGCTTTTTCAACAAATGGTGCTGGATCAAGTCCCAATCTAAAACTCACACCTTATGTAAAAACTTACTCAAAATAGATCACAGACTTAAATGGAGAACATAAAACTACAAATCCACAGCATGATGTTAAGTTTAATAATATATTGCATATTTGAAATTTTCTAACAGAGTAGATCTTAAGTGTTCTTCTCACATACATAGAAGAGGTGATGGATGTGTTAATTAATTGGATTGTATTAATCACTTCAAAATGTGCGCATATATTAAATCATCATGTTTTACACCTTTTAAAAAACTATCACACTGTACCGCCTGATGTTGTCAATAATACTGTTACCAGCTGGAATGCTGTTTTTTCCCAGGATCATGTCTCTGAGATGACAAAGAACAAAGCCAGCAGACAAGAGTACAGAGCAAAGCTCTTTTAATGAGTGGAGAAAGCAATTACTCTTGCTAGCCAGGAGGGGCTCCAAGGAAAGATGTTGTCAGGGCTGTCATGTCTGGGGTTTATACTGCCTCCTGAGAGGAAGAAGTCCTACCCTCCCACCCCAGACCTAATAGAAAACTGAACTAATGACATCACAACTCACAACTCACTCCTGATTGGCTAAAAGTACGACGCTTTATTTACACAACCAATCAGAGCAACTGAGGTCTATCTAAGTGGCTGAGTTGGATTGGGGCTTTTTCAAACTTACAAGGGTCCTGAACTTTATCTGCCTGTATCCTACCATTATCTGCCTCAATACCTCAATAGAGCTGAAAAAAATTATGTTCAGTGTCATTAACTATTAGAGAAATGCAAATTAAAACAGCAAGGAGACGTCAGTACATACAGAAGAATGGCTAAAAGAAAAAAATAACACCAAATGCTGGTGAAGATGCAAAAGAACTGGATCCTTTGGGCAATAAATATTAGGAGTACTGGTAGGAATATAAAATGATTACAGGTACCCTGCAAAAGAGAGTTTGGTATTTTCTTTAAAAACTTAAATGCAGCCACCATCTGACTCACTGTACAGAGCTTAACATACACACACAAATGACTATAAGTAAATTGGGAAAATGTAATAAGATTGGTGGATTGTATCAGTGTCAATATCCTGGTTGTGATATTGTACAGTTCTGCAAAACGTTACCACTGAGGGAAACTAAGCAGAGTATATGTGTGATCTCTCCATATTCTTTCTTGCAACTACATGCTAACTTAAAATTACCTCACTAAACATTTCAATTTAAAAAATATGTTTGGTTTGCAAATGGTATAGGGATTATGCTTGACAGAATTAAGCTCTCTTTCATACTTCCCAGGTTTTAAACGTTAAGCAAACATTCTTTGAATGTTTTTCTCTTTCTTTCTTTTCCCAGGATTTTTTTTATGCGCTTCACTTTTGCATTCTGTGTTTACATCAGGATGTTGGACTCATTCTCAGTGGCCTAAGGCAGCAGTCAGCAAACCTGGTCCCCCATCTGCTTCTGTGAAGTTTCACCGTAATTTAGACAGTCCATTTGCTTCCATGCCGTCCACAGTTGCTCTCATACTACAATTGCTGAACGGAGTAGCTGCAGCAAAGACCCGGTAGCCCAAGAAGTCTAAAATTCTTATCTGGTCGTCTACAGGACAAGTACACTGGCCCTTGGTGTAAAGGATTAAAAAACAAAATGTAATTTTATTTAAAATGGACAAAATTTGAATATTTCCATCGAGGATAAATTAAAGAAAATATTTAAAAATTAAAATTTATTTTGCATATTTTCAATTACTTTTTATATAAGTCAAATTACAAATTATAATGAACACCAAAGTCTTCACATACAAATTATTCAATATAATAATTCTTGAATTTATACATCAAAAAATATACAAATTATTCAAATAATGCTGTTGTATTCACGAATGTTATTTTGAAATTTAAATATTATTAACTACTACATAGAAATATGGTTAGCTATTCTAGTGTTTGTTATCTGGGTAAAGAATCCGTATTATGTTTCATCCTTGTTACCTCTGGTTCTCCATAGATAGAAATTTAAGAGTAATAATAACTTTATTATTGTGAAATGTTCCTCAGTTGCCAGGTGCAACTGTTGTGAATACTTCACTAATTCACAAGTGCATGAAGAACCACGAATTAGATTAACAAGAAAAATGAGAAATTGGAAGGTCAACACTTTTAAACAAGACTGTATTGTGCAAGAATCCATTGTGTTGATGGTATCTGTGTTCTCTGGAGAGGAAGGGCTTGACAAATAGGAATTTCTTTTCTCCAAGTGTTCCACCACTCAGACCCTCCCTGCTCTGTGGAGCAGAATCTGCCCCAGGGCTGGCACAGTGCAACCCACAGCCACCCAGAGCCCCATGGCTCTCGGAAGCAGGAGGCCTTTGTCTTGTGGACACAGGGCAAGAGACGGGTAGAGGACTCCCTGGGGCGGGGCCGCTGTGAGTCATTAGAGGACGCTGAGGGTGGTCAGCTGTTCCGTTGTGGTATGCAGCCCGCGAACTCCTGAGCGGCAGAGGAGCCCCTGTGCTCTTTAATAACTGCGTGTGTGTGTCTAGGTAGAAGGCGCCTCTTGCCTGAGTCTAGCAGCAATAAAGGCAGGGTCAGACTCCAGGAGAGCCCCTGACCTGAGGCAGTGGGGCTTTTAAATTGCACAATTAGAAAGCCCTTCTCCTTCCAAATATAGCACTGCAATGTGGCAGAACCCCGGCTCCAGCCCTTTTCTGCCCACTGAGCTTCCCATATTTGGGGAGAGGAGTTCAGTAGCAGCCCAGGTGAGATGGAGGCTGGGGTCTGTGCCTCGCAGTTTCTAGGACTGACAGCTTGCAGCACTGGGCCATAGCTGGTTTCCCAGGAGCGCCACAAGAGGCCAGCTCCTTTTCTGGAATGCCAGCCTGAAGGGAATCAGTCTTAGACCCATTAACCCTGAGCCCTCAGGTATGACAGCCACCCAGGAGAGGGGGAACCATGATTTCCAGACCCCTTAGAGGTCCACTTGGGGTTACTGACATCAGCATAATTTTGTGATTCTCTCCTACATTTGGTCACAGAGGCCCAAGCATGGGGTGGCCAGACCATATTTAAGCAGATATGGGGTTTAGGCAGAGTGGCATGTGGCTCCACAAATCAACAGGGGAGCAAGAACGCCTGGGGGGTTATAATCACTCACCTGGGGCGGCAGGAGGGGAGTGGGGCAAGAGGAAGTCAGGACAGTAGCAGAGAGGACAGTAGAGGACTGGGGGGTGGGGGTGGGCGGTGGTCTCCACAGAATGAACAGCAGGCTGCAGGGGCAGAAGGGGAGGTGTTTGACATGAGACTGGGGGGAGCTGGGGTGGGGCCTTGGAGGGAGAATTATGACCAGGGGTCATTGGAGACACTGGCAGGGCCCAGAGGATATCATCGGGGATGGGTGGGGAGTCGGGTGCAGGCAACTGCACCCAGGAGCTGGGGACTTGGGGAGGAACAGGAGAGTTCTGGGAGCAGGAGGAGCCTTGCAGCTCAGGCCACAGGGAGAAGGATGAGGGGCAGAAAATGCCCCATTTCAGAAAGCGGCAGTGGTCCAGAGAAGGAAGGTGGAAAGGGGATTTGTGCTGACAGCTGCCCAGAGGCCAGGGCAGGGGCCTGAGATCGGAGGAGGATGGGGATGGAAGGGAGCGGAGGGGGCACTGATCTGAGAGGATCCCTAAAGGAGATGAAACTTGTGCTGAGCCCCAGACGGAGGGCAGGTGGGGAGGCTGGGGGACCCCGAGTCTGGGGCTGCCCCTTGACTCCTGCAGGTGCAGGCAAGCAGGCTAGGAGGGGGGATAAACACAGGAGCACCTCTCAGGGATGGACCCCCAGAGGGGCCCGCCGCGCACAAAGGGGGTGGGAATATTAGCAAACAAAGTCCTACCTGGCCACATAAATATAACCTGTTTGAACTGAAAGATAAATTAGAAATTAGCCGGTAAGATCCAATCTCCTGCCTCTTCCCATTTTCCAAATGGAGAAACTGAGGCCCGTGTAGATGCAGTGAGGGGCCCGGATCCCATCCATCATGTGTCCCTGTAAGCACCCCTGTCCCCAGACCCAGGCCAGAGGGAGCTAGGCGGGGCCATCAGTTGGGCCCTAGCCTGGCTGCAGTGAAGTGAGCAGACAATGCCACAACTCACTGTTTCCCAGGCTTCCCAGAGCTGCAGGGCATTTGAGACCCAGGGTGAAGGAGAACCAAAATGCCTGATATGGGAGGCTTTGCTTCATTAACTCAACATTGCCCTTGAAAATGCCTCACTGACTCTCAGACGCCCGGCCACCGTCCTCACATTGCAGAGCAGTTACTCTGTAATTGTCTTGCTGAACTTGTCACTTGACTGCCATCCCCCCTAGGTTAAGCTCCCAGGAGGGGCCTTGTCCCTTTGGGTCCTGCAGGAACCCCTGCACCTCACGGAGCCCAGCCAGCAGGACAGCCTCCCTGTCTACCAAGCAGAAGAATGTTCATGTATCCTACACACACTAATGTATTCATGAACTTCGGCTGCTGTTAGGGGTGTGTGACCCACACAGATGGCATCCTTTGTCGCATTATTACAGACCCTCTGGGGTGAAGATCCATCTGAATGGATGAAAATTTCAAGTTACAGAGGAATGCCGGTTTATTACTTCTGAGGACTGTCACTTTATTGCCTGGAACTTTCAATCTACTTTAATAATTCAACAGTACACTTTATTTTCCAGAACTTTCATATTAAACATTTGCATGTATCCACAGTTGCAAACTGCTCACCAAGACCTGCCTAACATGAGGAAACAGTGGTCCTACTGGGAGCGATGGGGCTACGGGAGCTCAGGGCATGCGGCTCTCTCGGGAACATGGGGTCAGTGGGGGCTGACAGATAAAATTTCTGTATTCAAAAAGCACTCTGGGCTTAATACATGTTGAAGACTCTTTGGACCACACAGCCACTAATTTTTTTTAAATAAAGCTTAGATGTGCAGACTTGGATTAATGATAACCCTTGGTTGATGGAATAAATCAAAAACTCTAGAGACTGAGAGACCTCTGAAATAAAAAGGTTTATTGAGCCTTACAGATGCTAGCTGATAAGGACTGAGTCCTGGGACAGGAAGTTTCTGCTTCACCAGCACCAGAAACAATTCACCCACCAGACTCAAGAAACAGGGCACATTTATGAGGGGTCTTAAGGAAAGTTCTTTAAATTCACATTGCCTATAGATAAGGAAAATGGGATAGTTTGAAGTGGGGAAGTCCTGGGATAAGTGGTTAGTCCGTAGACAAGGCTCATAGATTGATTGTTGATGATGGTCAGACACTGGTCACACCAGGGGGATGAGAAGATATTGGAGACCTTCTAGGTGATTGTAGAAGTGACTCATCCAGGAACACGGAGTTCCTGGTCAGCTACAACCTGCAGCTAACAACTGCTGACCCTCCCTTGTCTCTCTCCCTCATTGTCTGGCCCTCATGCCATTTAGTGTGGGACATTTCAGAATTTTTGCCTCATCAGTGGCGTATTCTCATCACTGGGTCATGCATAATCCTCTTGTTTTGTTCATTCATTCATTCAGTCAGTCCAAGCCACCAGTTTGCAGCCTCTGGAATGTATGTGGTGCTAATGACGAGTGAGTGTTAAGTGGGAACACAATGTCCCTGCAATTGCTGTTTATATGGCTAATTAGCTCAGCAAGCCTTTTCTTGGTGATAACACAAGGCCGTGTCATCGTGCAGGCTCTAGAAGGCACCTGCCTCGGTTTGCATCTAGGTCTTGGGCAAACTACTTCATCTCTCTAGGCTTCATTTTTGTCACTTGTCCAATCGCAGTTGTACCTCACAAGCTTGTTGAGAACTTTAAAGGAGTTAATCTGTTAATATGTTAAAAGCACTTAGTGCACACAAAAATCACTCAGTTAATATCGGCTACTATCGTTATTGCTAAGAAGAGGCAACCCTCTTTGCACATTTAATACTGTTAGTGATGCGCGAATTAGCAATAACACACCAGCGAGGAATCAGGATAGACCTGGAAGCAGAGAGGGTCTTTGTGGCTCAAACAAGGCTATAAACTCTTTATGATCCAGCAGGATCCTGAATCAAGCTGGAAAGTCAAAGAACACAGCTTCTATTCCAGAATCATTTTCTGTGTCCGGCTCATACTTTTTGCAGCTTTGGCCAGAACTTCCCCCTTCACTTTTTTACACAGTCTGATCCTGTGTTTCTCAAACTTGACTGCATCAGAATCACCTGTGGAGCTTGTAAAGACAGATCACTTGGCTCCCCTCAGTTGCAGATTTAGGAAAATTTGTATTCCTCATAGGTTCCCAGGCAGGACTGCTGCTGGTCTGGGGAAGGCACTAAGAACCACTAGTCTAAGCAATTAATGCTTACGGGGGACAAGGGACAGTCACCTGGAGGTCAAGGCCTCTGAGGTAAACCTCAGTTTGCCAGATGAAGAAGAGGTGCAGAGGGAACAAAGACTGGTGCTGTGCGAGTGGTCAGTGAGTGCAGGAGATGAAGCTGACAGGTCCCCAGGTCTCAGAGGTGCAGGACCACCAAGGCCAGGTGAGAAGTCCAGGATCCACTCTATCAACCTCTGGTTAAGTAGAGGATGGTTTTGGGACCTGGGAGAGACATGGGCAGATATGGCAGCAGTGTGAAGGGCAGTTTAGGAAAAGAGATCAGGGAGGAGGGCAGGTGTAATATCCTCCTTAAAATTTGGAGAATTTCTCCCATGACACTGTTTTCAAGCTAGGAAATGAAATCCGTGATTCCTAAGGATGTGGGATGAGGTAGAGAATGGTAGCCAACATTTAAAAAAATGAGTAAGAGATAGACTAAACAAGATGTGGGCATGAGAAGCGAAGCAGAAACCTCCTCCTAAAACCTCATGTAACATGAAAATACAGCAAATACAACTAATCCTGAAAGAGCAACCAGAAAGAAGACTGCAGCAGATAGCCTAAATCTGGAGGAAAGAGAAGACCTCCTGGAAAAGGGTAAAGAAGCAAAGCCACGATCCGGTGGGACCCAAGCCCTTCCCCCACCCCAGCCCACCAGTGGGAGGAAGAGGAATGGAGTGGGGAGGGAGAAGAAGCGCAGGACTGCTAAATACCCACCCCTGGAGATCTACTCCAGGAGCACAGACCCACATTACGTGGTGGTCTGGAGATTAGAGGGGTTGGAAAGCAAAGACAGGTGGAATACTTGGAGAGACGGAGATTCCAGCCACTTGTGGAGAACAGGTATCCAAAATCGGCTGCTCCAGGTCAAAGAAAGGTGGGCATTTTGAAAACCTCCCGACAGCAAGAGGGCTGTGAAAGGGGAAAGGATTACACAGAGCTTGCTGCTCAGGAGAAAGGACATGTGGGCAAAATCATCCTAGAACATTAAGCCCAGGAGGTTGGGAAGCTCCAGGAGCTTCAGGCACCCCACAGCAACACAGGGCTGAGGCTCCCCACTGTGATAAGCAGCCTGTCACTTCTTCCTGGCCACCAGCACCTGCTTGCAAACCTATTGCCCTCGCTGTTGCGACAGTCCAGCCGAAGGGCAGTCCTGCCTGTGAGAGCTACAGGGGCATAATGCAGAGGTTCCTCCCTGTGCACCTGGCCCATTGGCCTTGCAGTCAGGAAGTGAAAGAGCTCTTTCCTCCGGGCAGGCACTGGTGTCCCACACTGGTGACCCCTACTATTGCTCCAGGGTCTGGGTAGCTCCAGGGAGTAGAGCTTCTGGGCACTACAGGGCACCACCTACACAGTTATTATTCCATATGAATCATTAGAAATTTGGAATGGCAAAAGAATCTGGTATACACCAAAATCCCTCAAACACCAGAAAGAGGGCTAAGTGAAACTGAAATCATCAATCTTCCCGACAAAGACTTCAAAATAAAAATGATAAACATGCTCATGAAGCTACAGAAAAATAGTGAAGACCTCAGGGAGAACTTCAAAAAAGAAATGGAAACTTTGAAAAATACAGTATCTGAAATAAAACACACAATGGAGGGATTTAAAAGCAGATTAGATGAGGTACAGGAGATGGTAAATGAAACAGAAATCAGAGAACAGGAATACCAAGAAACTGAGGCATAGAGAGAAAAAAAGATCTTCAGGAATTAAAGAATATTAAGCGAACACTGCCACCAATCCAAATGGAACATCATGTGTATTATATGGTTACCAGAAGAAGAAAGAAGAGAGAAAAAGGGATAGAAAGTGTCTTTGAGGAGGAAGTAATTGCTAAAAACTTCCCCAATCTGGGGAAGGAAATAGTCTCTCAGGCCGTGGAAGCCCACAGATCTCCCAACACAAGGGACCCAAGGAAGACAACACCAAGACATATAAAAATTAAAATGGTAAATATCAAGGATAAGGACAGAGTATTAAAAGGAGCCAGAGACATAAAAAGGATCACAAAGGAAAACCTGTAGGACTATCAACAACTTCTCAGCAGAAACCTTAAAGGTCAGAAGGGAGTGGCATGATATATTTAATGTAATGAAACAGAAGGGCCTCCAACCAAGAATATTCTACCTGGCAAGATTATCATTTAAATTTGAAGCACAGATTTAACAATTTACAGATAAGGAAATGTTGAGGGAATTTACCTCCCACAAACCTTCTTGACAGTGTATTTTGGAGGGACTGATCTAGATGGAAGTGCTCCTAAGGCTAAATAGCTATCACCAGAGGAAATAAAACCACAGTAAAGGAAGCAGACCAATTAATTACTAAGCAAATGTAAAATTAAATCAGCTACCCACAAAGTCA
Organism: Phataginus tricuspis; assembly: GCA_029783875.1. Taxonomy (NCBI): domain Eukaryota; kingdom Metazoa; phylum Chordata; class Mammalia; order Pholidota; family Manidae; genus Phataginus; species Phataginus tricuspis. Next base: position 3,295,119 of record JAQQAC010010882.1, read on the forward strand.
GTCAAGGGATACACAAAGAGTACAGAATATGATACCTAACATATAAAGAGTGGAGGAGGAAGAAAAAGAAGGGAGGAAAGTAAAGAGAACCTTTAGATTGTGTTTGAAATACCACACTAAGCTAGTTAAGTAAGACAGTTAATCAATAAAGAAGCTACCTTTGAACTTTTGGTAACCACAAATCTAAAGCCTGAAATGGCAATAAGTATGTATCTATTGATAATCGCCCTAAATGTAAATGGACTGAATGCCCCAATAAAAAGACATAGAGTTAAAGAATGGATAAAAAAACAAGACCCATCTATATGCTACTTACAAGACATGCACTTCAAACCCAAAGACATACACAGACTAAAAGTGAAGGAATAGAAAAAGATATTTCATGCAACTAATAGGGAGAAAAAAGCAAGAGTTGCCGTACTTCTATCAGACAAAATAGACTTAAAAAAAAAAGAAAGCAAGCTTCTGGGAAGATGGCAGCATGAGAATGGTGGTGGAAATCTCCTCCCAAAACCATATATATTTATGAAAATACAACAAATACAACTCTTCCTAAAAGAGAGACCAGAAGATGCAGGACAGCACACAGCCTGCATCTACACCTGAGAGGACTCAGTGCCTCACGAAGTGGGTAAGACACAAAGCCTCGACCCAGGGGAACCCATGCACTCTCCCACCCCAGCACACCGGCAGGAGGAAAAGATTCAGAGTGGGGAGGGAATGGAAGCACAGGCCCGCTAAATAACCAGCCCTGGTGATCTGTGCCAGGAGCACAGACACACATTGCGTGGTGTATCGGAGATTAGAGAAACAGAAGGGCAGGATCCTAGACGGAGACAAGCGGGTCCCCTCAGCTGGCTCCCGGGGACAAAAGAAAAGCGGGCGCCTTTTTAAAAGTCTTAAAGAGACAAGGGCCCAATAGCGAAACAAAATCATCCCAGTGCGCTCAGCCCAGCAGGCTGGGAGTCTTGAGGAATCTCAGACCCCTTGGCCAGTGGCTGGGCAAATCAGCCATGCCCAGGCTTCCCACAGTGATCAGCAGCCTCCCATTCATTCCCCCTGCCCGGCAAGAGCCGCAAAGGGTCCGGGAGCTGCCACTGCTGCGGAACAGTGGAGGAGAGGCCCCGCCCACAGCATCCTCACAGAATCTACCCCCAGTGGGCGCGCAGCTAAGCGGGAAGAGCCCCAGAAGCAGGTCCAGAAGGCACCAAAGGGACCAGAATGCACCCAGCATAACTGCAAACCCCCACAGTACTATAGGCTAGGCTGAGGGTGACCCTCACACAGGCAGTTCAGGGGATTATCCCAGAGACTGCATCCTGGTGTGCAGGTAAACAGCTCAGGCCCAGGAGAAGAGTAAGGGAACAACAAGCAGGAAAGGACTTTGTTCTCCCAGCCGACACACATGGCGCCTACCAGTGACCACTTCTATTGCCATGAAAAGACAAAGAAATATGGTCCAGACTAAGATCATCCAGACAACCCCAGAGAGGGAGCCTGATGGGATGGACATACACAATCTTCCTGAAAAAGAATTCAGAATAAAAGTCATAACCATACTGATGGATCAGAAATATGCAAGAGCTAAGGGAGGAAGTGAGAGCCGTGAGGAAAGACAATGCAGAAATGAGACAAGTGATCAACGGGCTTAGTAGCAGACTGGACGAGATGCAAGAGACTGTTAATGGAATAGAAATCAAAGAACAGGAATACAGAGAAGCTGAGGCAGAGAGAGATAAAAGGATCTCTAGGAATGAAAGAATATTAAGAGAACAGTGTGACCAATCCAAACAGAACAATATTCACATTATAGGAGTACTAGAATAAGAAGAGAGAGAAAAAGGGATAGAAAATGTCTTTGAAGAAATAATTGCTGAAAACTTTCCAAGCTGGGGAAGGAAATAGTCTCTCAGACCATGGAAGCCCACAGATCTCCCAACACAAGGGACCCAAGGAAGACAACACCAAGACACATAATAATTAAAATGGCAAAGATCAAAGATAAGGACAGAGTATTAAAGGCAGCTAGAGAGAAAAAAGATCACCTACAAAGGAAAACCCATCAGACTATCATCAAACTTAACAGAAACCCTATAGGCCAGAAGAGAATAGCATGATATATTTAACGTAATGAAACAGAAGGGCCTCAAACCAAGAATATTGTATCCAGCACTATTATCATTTAAATTTGAGGGAGGGATTAAACAATTCCCAGACAAGCAAAAGCTGAGGAAGTTTGCCTCCCATAAACCACCTCTACAGGATATCTTAAAGGGACTGCTCTAGACGGAAGCACTCCTAAGGCTGAAAAGATGTCACCAGAGAAAATAAAATCATAGCAAAGATCACCCAAATACTAACTAAAGGCAAAGAATAAAACACCTAGTATATAAAGAATAGAGGAGGAAGAATGAGAAGGAAGAGAATAAAGAATCATCAGACTGTTTACAATAACTTAACAAGAAACTTAAGTTAGACTGTTAGATAGTAAAGAAGCTGCCCTTGAACCTGTGGTAACCACGAATCTAAAGCCAGCAATGGCAGTAAGTACATATCTATCAATAATCACCCTAAATGTAAATGGACTGAATGCAACAATCAAAAGACACAGAGTAATAGAATGGATAAAAAAGCAAGACCCATCTATATCCTGCCTACAAGAGACTCACCTCAAACCCAAAGATATACACAGACTAAAGGTGAAGGGATGGAAAAAGATATTTCATGCAAACAACAAGGAGAAAAAAGCAGGTGTTGCAGTACTTGTATCAGACAAAATAGACTTCACATGAAGAAAGTAGCAAGAGATAAAGAAGGACATTACATAATGATAAAGGGGTCAGTCCAACAAGAACCATTTTAAATATATATGCACCCAACACAGGAGTGCCGACATATGTGAAACAAATACTAACAGAATTGAAGAAGAAAATAGAAAGCAATGCATTCATTTTAGGAGACTTCAACACACCACTCACTCCAAAGGACAGATCAACCAGACAGAAAATAAGTAAAGACACAGAGGCACTGAACAACACACTAGAACAGATGGACCTAACAGACATCTACAGAACTCTGCACCCAAAAGCAACAGGATACACATTCTTCTCAAGTGCACATGGAACATTTTCCAGAATGGACCACCTACTAGGCCACAAAAAGAACCTCAGTAAATTCAAAAATATTGAAATTCTACCAACCAACTTCTCAGATCACAAAGGTGTAAAACTAGAAATAAATTATACAAAGAAAACAAAAAGGCTCACAAATACATGGAGGCTTAACAACATGCTCCTACCTAATCAATATATAAATGACCAAATTAAAACAGAGATCAAAGAAAATATGGTGACTAATGACAACAATAACACAAAGCCGCAACTTCTGTGGGATGCAGCAAAGGCAGTTCTAAGAGGAAAGTATATTGCAATCCAGGCCTACTTAAAGAAGGAAGAACATTCCAAAAAGAATAGTCTAATGAAACAATTACTGAAATGGGAGAAAGAAGAAAAACTGAGGCCCAAAGTCACCAGAAGGGGGTACATAATAAAGATCAGAGAAGAAATAAATAAAATTGAGAAGAATAAAACAATAGAAAAAATCAATGAAAACAAGAGTTGGTTCTTTGAAAAAATAAACAAAATAGATAAACCCCAAGCCAGACTTATTAAGAGAAAAAGAGAATCTACACACATAAACAGAATCAGAAATGAGAAAGGAAAAATAATGATGGACCCCACAAAAATACAAAGAATTATAAGACAATACTATGAGAATCTATATGCTAACAAGTTTGAAAACCTAGAAGAAATGGACAACTTCATAGAAAAATACAACCTTCCAAGACTGACCAAGGAAGAAACAGAAAACCTAAAGAGACCAATTACCAGCAATGAAATTGAATCGGTAATCAAAAAACTACCCAAGAACAAAACCCCCAGGCCACATGGATTCACCTCTGAATTCTACCAGACATATAGAGAAAAAATAACACCCATTCTCCTTAAAGTTTTCCAAAAAATAGAAGAGGAGGGAATACTTCCAAACTCTTTCTATGAAGCCAGCATCACTCTAATACCAAAAACGGGCAAAGACCTCACCAAAAAATAAAATTACAGACCAACATCCCTGATGAACATAGATGTAAAAATACTCAACAAAATATTAGCAAACAGAATTCAAAAATACATCAAGAGGATCATACACCATGATCAAGTGGGATTCATCTCAGGAATGCAAGGATGGTACAATATTCAAAAATCCATCAACATCATCCACCACATCAATAAAAAGAAGAACAAAAACCACATGATCATCTCCATAGATGATGAAAAAGCATTTGACAAAATTCAACATCCATTCATGATAAAAACTCTCAACAAAATGGGTACAGACGGCAAGTACCTCAACATCATAAAGGCCATGACAAACCCACAGCTAACATCATACTTAACAGTGAGAAGCTGAAAGCTTTTCCTTTAAGATCGGGAACAAGACAGGGATGCCCACTCTCTCCACTTCTATTCAACATAGTTCTGGAGGTCCTAGCCTCAGCAATCAAACAAAACAAAGAAATACAAGGCATCCAGATTGGTATAGAAGAAGTCAAATTGTCACTATGTGCAGATGACATGATGTTGTACATAAAAAACCCTAAAGACTCCACTCCAAAACGACTAGAACTAATATCTGAATTCAGCAAAGTTGCAGGATACAAAATTAACACACAGAAATCTGTTGCTTTCCTATACACTAATGATGAACTAACAGAAAGAGAAATCAGAAAAACAATTCCATTCACAATTGCATCAAAAAGAATAAAATATCTAGGAATAAACCTAACGAAGGAAGTGAAAGACCTATACCCTGAAAACTACAAGACACTCCTAAGAGAAATTAAAGAGGACACTAACAAATGGAAATTCATCCCATGCTCTTGGCTAGGAAGAATAAATATTGTCAAAATGGCTATTCTACCTAAAGCAATCTACAGATTCAATGCAGTCCTTATCAAAATACCAACAGCATTCTTTAATGAACTGGAACAAATAGTTCTAAAATTCATATGGAACCACAAAAGACCCAGAATAGCCAAAGCAATCCTGAGAAGGAAGAATAAAATGGGGAATTATGCTCCATGACTGCAAGCTCTACTACAAAGCCACAGTAATCAAGACAATTTTGTATTGGCACAAGAACAGACCCACAGACCAGTGGAACAGAATAGAAAATCCAAACATTAACCCAAACATATACAGTCAATTAATATATGAAAAATGAACCTTGGATATACAATGGGGAGATGACAGCCTCTTCAGCAGCTGGTGTTGGAAAAACTGGACAGCTACATGTAAGAGAATGAAACTGGACTACTGTCTAGCCCCATACACAAAAGTAAACTCAAAATAGATCAAAGACCTGAATGTAAGTCATGAAATGATAAAACTCTTAGAAAAAAACATAGGCAAAAATCTCTTAGACATAAATATGAGCAACTTCTTCATGAACATATCTCCCCCAGCAAGGGAAACAAAAGCAAAAATGAACAAGTGGGGCTATATCAAGCTGAAAAGTTTCTGTACAGCAAAGGACACTATCAGTAGAACAAAAAGACATCCTAAAGATGTCTGGGAGAATCTGTTCATAAATGACATATCTGATAAGGGGCTGACATCCAAAATATATAAAGAACTCACACACCTCAACAAACAGAAAGCAAATAATCCAATTAAGAAATGGGCAGAGGACATGAATAGACACTTCTCCAAAGAAGAAATTCAGGTGGCCAACAGGCACATGAAAAGATGCTCCACATTGCTAATCATCAGAGAAATGCAGATTAAAACCACAATGAGATATCACCTCACACCAGTGAGGATGGCCAACATCTAAAACACAAACAACAACAAATGTTGGCGAGGATGTGGAGAAAAGGGAACCCTCCTACACTGCT
>JAQQAC010010882.1:3301171-3343872 GCA_029783875.1 Phataginus tricuspis
TGTTTATTGCAGCACTATTTACAATAGCCAAGAAATGGAAGCAACCTAAGTGTCCATCAGTAGATGAATAGATAAAGAAGATGTGGTACATATACACAATGGAATATTATTCAGCCATAAGAAGAAAACAAATCCTAGCATTTGCAACAACATGGATGGAGCTAGAGGGTATTATGCTCAGTGAAATAAGCCAAGCCGAAAAAGACAAGGATCAAATGATTTCACTCATATGTGGAGCATAAGAGCAAAGAAAAAAAACTGAAAGAAAAAAACAGCAGCAGACTCACAGAACCCAAGAATGGACTAACAGTTACCAAAGGGAAAGGGACTGGGGAGAATGGGTGGGAAGGGAGGGAGAAGGGGGGAAAAGGGGCATTATGATTAGCAGATGTAATGTTGGGGGGGCACGGGGAGGGCTGTACAACTCAGAGAAGACAAGTAGTGACTCTATAGCACCTCACTACGCTGATGGACAGTGACTGTAATGGGGTTGGTGGGGGGACCTGTTGAAGGGGGTAGTTTAATATCCATAATGTTGCACATGTAATTGTAGATTAATGATTCCAAAATAAATTTTAAAAAAAGAAAAGAAAGTAACAAGAGACAAAGAAGGACCTTATATAATGATAAAGGGGTCAGTCCAACAAGAGGAAAAACTATTATAAATATCTATGCACCCAACATAGGAGTACCTACATATGTGAAACAAATACTAACAGAATTATAGGGAAATAGAATGCAATGCATTCATTTTAGGAGACTCCAATGCACCACACACAAAGGACAGATCAACCAGACAGAAAATAAGTAATGAGGCAAAGGCACTGAACAACACATTAGAAGAGATGGACCCAACACACATCTACAGAACATTCCACCCAAAAGCAGCAGGATACACATTCTTCTCCAGTGCACATAGAACATTTTCCAGAATATATCACATATTAGGCCAAAAAAAGAGCCTCAGTAAATTTAAAAAGATTGAAATTGTACAAACCAACTTCTGAGATAACAAAGGTATGAAATTAGAAATAAATTATGAAAGAAAACAAAAAAAGCCCACAAACACATGGAGGCTTCCATGTGTTTGACACATGGAGGCTGACCAATAATCAATGGGTCAATGACTAAATAAAAAAAAATCAAGCAATATATGGAGACAAATGAAAAAAACAACTCAGCACGCCAAAATCAATGGGATGCAGTGAAGGCAGTTCTAAGAGAAAAGTATGGAGCAATATAGGCTTATCTCAAGAAAGAAGAACAATCCAAAATGAACAGTCTAAACTCACAATTAATGAAACTAATAAAAGAAGAACAAATGAGGCCCAAAGTCAGCAGAAAGAGGGATATAGAAATATCAAAACAGAAGTAAATAAAATTGAGAAGAATAGAACAATAGAAAGAATCAATGAAACCAGGGGCTTGTTCTTCGAGAAAATAAACAAAATATATACACCCTTAGGAGTTTATCAAGAAAAAAAGAGAGTCTACACACATAAACAGAGTAAAAAATGAGAAAGGAAAACTCATGACAGACACCACAGAAATACAAAGAAGTATTAGAGAATACTATGAAAAATTATATGCTAACAAATTGGATACACTAGAAGAAATGGACAACTTTCTAGAAAAATATAACCTTCTAAGATGGACCCAGGAAGAAACAGAAAATCCAAATAGACCAATTCCCAGGAACAAAATTGAATTGGTAATAAAAAAACTACCTAAGAACAAAACCCTTGGTCCAGATGGCATCACTGCTGCATTTTATCAAACATTTAGAGAACACCCAATACCCATCCTCCTTACAGTTTTCCAAAAAGTAGAAGAGGAGGAAATACTTCCAGACTCATTCTATGAGGCCAGCATCACTCTAATACCAAAAACAGGCAAAGACACCACAAAAATAGAAAATTACAGACCAATATCCCTGATGAACATAGATGCAAACATGCTCAACAAATATTAGCAAACTGAATTAAAAAATACTTAAAAGATCATCCATAATGATCAAGTGGAATTTATTCCAGTGATGCAAGGATGGTACAATATTCGAAAATCCATCAACAACATACACCACATCAACAAAAAGGGCAAAAATCTCATGACCATCTCAATAGATGCTGAAGAAGCATTTGACAAATTCAACATCCATTCATAATAAAAACTCTCAACAAAATGGGTATAGAGGGCAAGTACCTCAACACAATAAAGGCCATATATAACACACCTTCAGCCAACATCATACTTAACAGCAAGAAGCTGAAAGCTCTTCCTCTAAGATCTGGAACAAGACAAGGATGTCCACTCTGCCCACTTTAATTCAACATAGTACTAGAGGTCCTATAAACGGCATTCAGACAACAAAAAGAAATAAAAGGCATCCAGATTGGTAAGGAAGATGTTAAACTGTCACTGTTTACATATGACATGATGTTGTACATAAAAAACCCTAAAGGAAAGATGGCGGCATGAGAGGTGAGACAGAGGCTTCCTCCTAAAACTGCATATTATACGAAAATATAATTAATACAACTAATACTGAAAGAGGAACAGGAAAGAGGACTGCACAAGACTGCACACACCTGGAGAAAAGAACAGACCTCACAGAACAGGGTAACATACCAAAGCTGTGGCCTGGCCAGACCCAAGCCTTCCCCCACCCCAGCTCACTGGTGGGAGGAAGAGAAACAGAGCAGGGAAGGAGGGGAGGCCTGGGATTGCTGAATACCTAACTCTGGAGCACAAACCTACATTTCATGGTGCTTGCATGATACTCTTGTGATTAAGGGGTTGGAAAGTTAAGACAGGCAGAATTCCTAGAGAGACTGGGATTCCAGCCACTTGTGGAAAACAGGGATCCATATCCAGCTGCTCTGGGACAAAAGAAAGTCAGGCCGTCTGAGAGACTTCCTAACAAGGAAGCCCTTAGGAAGAGGGCTGCTAAAGGGGCAGGGATTGCACAGAGCTTACTGCTCAGGAAAGAGGACAGATAGACAAAATGGTCCGGGTGCACTCTGACCAGCAGGTTGGGAGCTTTGCCATATAGACTCATATTGAAGGAGGAAAAAGAAATCTTCCTCCGTAGACAGTCTTCAGGTGCTACAGTTCCCTGGCTGGCTACACAACCCCAAGGACCCCCTCCGTGATACGCAGCCTACTGCACCTTTCCATTGGCCAGTCCCACCCGTCTTGCAAACCGTCAAACCCCACCCTGGCGTTAGCCCAGCCAGAGGGAAGCTCTGTCTACAGCAACTACAAATGCAAAGCATAGAAGCTTATACCTATGTGCTTGGCCCACTGGTTCAGGCAGTGGAGACAGGCATAGCATCCAGGAAGCAGGAAACAGCTCTTTCCTCCCCCCAGGCACCAATACCACTCCCCTGAAACCCCTGACATTGCTTCAGGGGCTGAGCATCTCGAGGCAGTAAAGCTTCTGGGCATTAGAGGGAGCTATATACAAATATGAAACGCCAAAGGAACCTGGTTCAGAGTAAAATTATTAATACAATGCCTGAGAAAGATTTAAATGACTTCGACCTCATGACTCTTCCTGAAAGGGACTTCAAAATCAAAATCATTAACATGCTCATGGAGGTACAGAAAGATATTCAAGAACTCAGGAATGAATTCTGGTCAGAGATCCAATCATTGAAGAGCACAATGGACAGTATTAAAAGCAGATTGGATACAGTGGAGGAGACGATAAATGAAACAGAAACTAGAGAAGAGGAATACAAAGAAGCTGAGGCACAGAGAGAAAAAGGATCTCTAAGAATGAAAGAATATTGAAAGAACTATGTGACCAATCCAAATGGAACAATATTCACATTATAGAGGTAACAGAAGAAGAGAGACAAAAAGGGATAGAAAGTGTCTTTGAGGAGGAAGTAATTGCTGAAAACTTTCCCAATCTGGGGAAGGAGTTAGTCTCTCAGGCCATGGAGATGCACAGATCTCCCAACAGAAGGGAACCAAGAAAGACAACACCAAGACATATAGTAATTAAAATGGCAAAGATCAAGGATAAGGAAGGCCAGAAGGGAGTGGCATGATGTATTTAATACAATGAAGCAGAAGGTCCTCGAATGAAGAATACTTTATCCAGCAAAATTATCATTTAAATTTGAAGGAGGGATTAAACAATTTCCAGATAAGCAAAAGCTGAGAGAATTTACCTCCCACAAACCATCTCTACAGTGTATTTTGGAGGGACAGCTATAGATGGAAGTGTTCCTAAGGTTTACAAACTAGCAGAGGTAATAAACCACAGTAAAGAAAGTAGAAGAGCTAATTACTAAGCAAATGCAAAATTAAATTAACTATCCCCCAAATCAATCAAGGGATAGCAAAGAGTACAGAATATGATACCTAATATATAAAAAGTGGAGGAGGAAGAAAAAAAAAGAACCTTTAGATTGTGTTTGTAATAGCATATTAGGTGAGTTAAGTTAGACTCTTAGATAGTAAGGAAGTTCACCTTGAACCCTTTGTAACCACGAATCTAAAGCCTGCAATACCAATAAGTACATACCTATCGATAATCACCCTAAATGTAAATAGACTGATTGCACTAATCAAAAGACATAGAGTCAGTGAATGGATAAAAAAACAAGACCCATCTACATACTGCCTAGAAGAGACTCACTTTAAACCCAAAGACATACACAGACTAAAAGTGAAGGGATGGAAAAAGAGATTTCATGCAAGTAACAGGGAGAAAAAAGCAGGAGTTGCAGTACTTGTATCAGACAAAATAGACTTCAAAACAAAGAAAGTCACAAGAGACAAAGAAGGACATTACATAATGGTAAAAGGGTCAATCCAACAAGAAGATATAACCATTATAAATATCTATGTAACCAACACAGGAGCTCCTACATATGTGAAACAAATACTAACAGACTTAAAGGGGGAAATAGAATGCAATGCATACATTCTAGGAGACTTCAACACACCACTCACTCTGAAGGACAGATCAACCAGACAGAAAATAAGTAAGGAGAAGGAGGCACTGAACAACACATTAGAACAGATGGACCTAACAGACATCTACAGAACTCTACACCCAAAAGCAGCAGGATACACATTCTTCTCAAGTGCACATGGAACATTTTCAGGAATAGATCATATACTAGGCCACAAAAAGAGCCTCAGTAAATTTAGAAGGATTGAAATTGTACCAACCAACTTCTCAGACCACAAAGGTATGAAACTAGAAATAAGTTATGCAGAGAAAACAAAAAAATCCCCAAAACACATGGAAACTTAACAACATGCTCCTAAATAACAATGGCTCAATGACCAAACTGAAACAGAAATCAAGCAATATATGGAGACAAATAATAACAATAATTCAACACTGCATAATCTGTGGGACGCAGCGAAGGCTGCACTAAGAGGAAATTATATTGCAATACAGGCCTACCTCAGGAAAGAAGAACAATCCCATATGAGCAGTTTAAACTCACAGTTAATGAAACTAGAAAAAGCAGAACAAATGAGGCCCAAAGTCAGTAGAAGGAGGGACATAATAAAGATTAGAGCAGAAATAAATAAAATCAAGAAGAATAAAACAATAGAAAGAATAAATGAAAGCAAGAGCTGGTTCTTTCAGAAAATAAACAAAATAGATAAATCCCTAGCCAAACTTATCAAGAAAAAAACAGTCTACTCACATAAACAGAATCAGAAATAAGAAAGGAAAAATCACTACAGATACCACAGAAATACAAAGAATTATTAGAGAATACTATGAAAAACTATATGCTAAGAAACTGGATAACCTAGAAGAAATGGACAACTGTCTAGAAAAATACAACCTTCCAAGGTTGACCCAGAAAGAAACAGAAAATCTGAATAGACCAATTACCAGCAAAGATATTGAATTGGTAATCAAAAACGTACCTAAGAACAAAACATCTGGACCAGATGGCTTTACCGCTGTATTTTATCAAACATTTAGTGAAGTCTTAATACCCATCCTTCTTAAAGTTTTCCAAAATGTAGAAGAGGAGGGAATACTTCTAAACTCATTCTATGAGGCCAGCATCACTCTAATACCAAAACCAGGTAAAGACACCACAAAAAAAGAAAATTACAGACCAATATCCCTGATGAACATAGATGCAAAAATACTCAACAAAATATTAGTAAGCCTAATTCAAGAATACATCAAAAACATCATCCATCATGATCAAACAGGATTTATTCCAGGGATGCAATGATGGTACAACATTCGAAAATCCATCAACATCATCCACCACATCAACAAAAAGAAGGACAAAAAGCACATGATCATCTCCATAGATGCTGAAAAAGCATTTGACAAAATTCAACATCCATTCATGATAAAAACACTCAACAAAATGGGTATAGAGGGCAAGTACCTCAACATAATAAAGGCCATATATGACAAACCCACAGCCAACATTATACTTAACAGCAAGAAGCTGAAAGCTTTTCCTTTAAGATCAGGAACAAGACAAGGATGCCCACTTTCCCCATTTCTATTCAACATAGTTCTGGAGGTCTTAGCCACGGCAATCAGACAACACAAAGAAATAAATCCAGATTATGCACAGGAAGAATTGGCAAGGAAGAAGTTAAACTGTCCCGTTTGCAGATGACATGATATTGTACTTAAAAAAAACCCTAAGGAATCCACTCCAAAACTACTAGATCTAATATCTGAAGTCAGCAAAGTTGTAGGATACAAAATTAATACACAGAACTCTGTGGCATTCCTATACACTAACAATGAACTAGCAGAAAGAGAAATCAGGAAAACAATTCCATTCACAGTTGCATCAAAAAGAATAAAATACCTAGGAATAAACCTAACCAAGGAAGTGAAAGACCTATACTCTGAAAACTACAAGACATTTATGAGAGAGAAATTAAAGAAGATACCAATAAATGGAAACACATCCCATGCTCACGGATACGAAGAATTAATATTGTGAAAATGGCCATCCTGCCTAAAGCAATCTACAGATTCAATGCAATCCCTATAAAAATACCAATGCAATTCTTCTGTGAACTAAAGCAAATTGTTCTAAAATTCATATGGAACCACACAAGACCCCTAATAGCCAAAGCAATGCTGAGAATGAAGAACAAAGCTGGGGGATCATTCTCTCCAACTTCAAGCTCTACTACAAAGCCATAGTAATCAAAATAATTTGGTACTGGCACAAGAACAGTCCCATAGACCAATGGAACAGACTAGAGAGTCCTGATATAAATCCAAACATATACTGCCAATTAATACGATAAAAGAGCCATGGATATATAATGGGGAAATGACAGCATCTTCAACAACTGGTGTTGGCAAAACTGGCCAGCTACATGTTAGAGAATGAAACTGGATTATTGTCTAACTCCATACACAAAAGTAAACTCAAAATGGATCAAAGACCTGAATGTAAGTCATGAAATCATAAAACTCTTAGAATGAAACATAAGCAAAAATCTCTTGAATATAAACATAAGCAACTTTTTCCTGAACACATCTCTGGAGGCAAGGGAAACAAAAGCAAAAATAAACGGGACTACATCAAAGTAAAAAAACTTGTGTACAGCAAAGGACACCATCAGCAGAAAGAAAAGGTATCCTACAGTATGGGAGAATATATTCCTAAACGTCATATCTGATAAGGGGTTAACATCCACAGTATATAAAGAACTCACAGGCCTCAACACTCAAAAAACAAATAACCTGATTAAAAAATGGGCAGAGGATCTGAACAGACACTTCTCCAAGGAAGAAATTCAGATGGCCAACAGGCACCTGAAAAGATGCTCCACATCACTAATTATCAGGGAAATGAAAATTACAACCACAATGAGATATCACCTCACACCAGTTAGGATGGCCAACATCAAAAAGACTAGGAACAACAAATGCTGGCAAGGATGAGAAAGGGGAACCCTCCTACACTGCTGGTGGGAATGTAAATTAGTTCAACCATTGTGGAAAGCAATATGGAGGTTCCTCAAAAAACTAAAAATTGAAATACCATTTGACCCAGCAATTCCACTTCTAGCAATTTATCCAAAGAAAACAAGATCCCAGATTCAAAAAGACATATGCACCCCTATGTGTATTGCAGCACTATTTACAGTAGCCAAGACACAGAAGCAACCTAAGTGTCCATCAGTAGATGAATGGATAAAGAGGTAGTACATATACACAAGAAATATTATTCACGTATATCCATTTGCAGCGACATGGATGGAGCTAGAGGGTATTATGCTCAGTGAAATAAGCCAGGCAGAGAAAGACAAGTACCAAATGATTTCCCTCATTTGTGGAATATAACAGCAAAGCAAAATTGAAGGCACAAAACAGGAGCAGACTCCCAGACTCCAAAGACTGGTGCTTACCAAAGGGAAGGTGCTGGGGAGGGAGGGACAAGGGGATTGAGGAGCATTATTATTAGCACACATAATTTATGGGTCACAGGGAAGACAGTATAGCATGCAGAAGTATTGAGTCTTTAGCATCTTACTGCACTTACGGACAGTGACTGCAATGGTGAGTGTGGGACGACTTGATAATATGGGTGAATGTAGTGACCACAGTGTTGCTCATGTGAAACCTTTCTAAGATTGAATATCAATGATACCTTAATTTAAAAAATGAGTAAAAGACTGAATAAACAAAGTTCATTGCACATAACAAGGGTACTGTTTCATCAAACCTATCTCAGGTATGTGTGCGTGTGCATGTGCTGCGTTGGGACGTAAGTGGGTAACAGTCAGAAAGGTTTTGGAGCCGGGTTCGAGACAGTCTTCTACTCCCCAGACCAACTCAGGAGTGGCCTCTACCTGCCCGGAGCAGCAAGCACAGGGCCTTGCCTGGGACATATGCTGTTCACGCCCTACCCTGAGGGGCCGATGATCCCGTGAGAAGGGACCCTGTGGAACCCCAGAGGAGCAAGGGCTGAGTGGAGGGGAGCAGGGAGCATGGAGAGCAAGCTGAATCCCAGGAGGCTTCCAAAGAGGGCGAGATCAGGAGGAAACGGGGACTCAGGGAGGCTTTATGGAGACGGCTTTGAGCCTGACCTTGTAAGGTGGCTGATTCGGACACTAGGGTCTTTTTATGCTGCAGATACACAGAGACAGGAAGTTGCCAAGTAGCAGAGGAATGGTACAGGGCGTGAGAAGTAAGGTCTTAAAAGGTCACCCAACGTCAACAAAGATACAAAATCTGAACAGAGCTTGAAGAAGCCTTAAATATCTGCAACGAACTCAAGCTGCAGCTGAAGAAACTGAGGCCGATCTGCCCAGTACCTGCCAAGGACACAAACCTGGGCTTTGAAGGCTGTGCTCTTCCAGGCCACATGGGGGCTGTTCCCACACGTGGGCTCAGAAGCTACACTCCACACTGTGTCCATCAGAGTCAGGAAGCAGTTAGGGTAGGATGGGGTCCAGACCCCACGGACAGTGCTCTGCCTGCTCTAGCCAGACCCTGCTGCCCCCTCTTCCCTGACCAGGTAAGAAACACTGGCCGGGAAGTTAGAAACCCTGCAACCCTCACCCTCTCACCTGCTTTGGTCTGACAAGTGTGCCAGAAAATCCTCAGGAAGAATTTTATGACACTGTGATTCTAAAAAAAAAACCCAAGATCTCAACAACTCTCACTTAACTCTGTGTGGGCCGTCCTCTACCCAGTCTGTAATTCCCACCGGCCCTGGGATGCACACACCCAAGCTCTCTCCAAACCCATGTACACGGGGCTTACCACCTGCCTATTTTAGGCCTGTTATGTTCAGATGTCTCACTTTACACATTCCCTGCTCCAGACTGGTGCTGTGATCACGCGAGGCCACTGAGAACGGAAGGCACAAGGGGGCCGCAGGCCCCCTGCCTGCCAGTCCAAGCTCGTCAGAGGCTTCTAGCATCAAGAGGTGAGATAACTCAAAGCTTGCTTTGTACTTGTGATGGTGACAAACAGCAATTTCATAGTGTGGAATGGTCTTTGGTGATGTAATCTTCTGTGTGATAAATAACCCTAGTTGACTGTGAGGAAACTCCTGCGTCTAAGAAATTGCTCAGAAATCTGTAGGGAAAAAAATGGTGGCAAAGTGAAAAAGCCCCTGTCCTTTTCACTGTCCTCTTTCCTTCAGCTGATTTAATGCCCCTGGGGCCTAATTTGTTTTTCATCATAGATACAAACACACACGAGGGCTTCAGCATCCCACAACTGCAAGGCTAATTGCACAGCAAGATTCTGTCTTAAACATCTTCTTATGCTACGTTCTTATGTAACAGTACCAATCATCTTATTTCCTCTCATTCACCTTGACTGAGGCAGCAGAAGGGTCAACAGCAAATGCTGCTGTGCATATCCATCCAAAACGGTAATTATGGCATCATTACATTCGCTGTTTCACTTGTCATGTACCATTAGAAGGTAACAAGACCAGTGTCAGTCAAAGATTGTGGAGATAATTAGAGCATCTATAGGTTAGCAGAAAATCAAATTGGTGCTGGTACCCATCAATGCTGAGGAGCTGAACATAATTAGAGGGAAAATATGCAAAGGTTGGGATGAATAAAGCCTCAGGGATTAAATACCATGACTGATTTGGGAGTCTGACTCTTCTCAGTTCTGACACTGCAGATGGCAATGGGAAAACAGGTGAACAACAGAAAGCAGTGAGGCCCGCCAGGGACAGCAAACCAAGTCACCACTGATACTGAGCCCGAAAATTGCCTGACTTTGGAAAAACACAGTTATTTACCATTTTTTCCAGTCCACTGGCTTTTCTTCAAATTATTTTCCCCAGTCTGGGACACAGGTATTAACACTCAGAGCAAGCGGGCCTTTATTCAGGAGGTCCCTGCTCTGCCCATCATGAGCTTTCCAAGCCTGCAAGCTGGTTCCTCCAAACCAGGAGTCTTCTGTGCCCCACTTACGCACCCTGTGGAGTCCACAGTACCCTCCCAGCACAACACAAAGCCCCCATTTCTGTTCACTTCCCTTTCTAATTCCGAGTCGGCAGCCAACCGCTTCTTGCTAACCTGGACCAATTTTGCTTTTTCCAGTAAAGATGCACACACCAATCCAAACAGCAATTCATCAGGTTGACACAAGAAAATTAACAATGTTTTACACCCTGAAAAAATATAACAGGTCTTAGCGAATGAGGGAGCAGTCTGCAAGCTGACGAGGGCTCTGCCACATAATCCAAGGAGACACAGACAAAGCTGAGACACGAGCAAGTATCTGGAGGGTCTTATGTGACATACGACCGAGTCCACAGACTGAAATGCAAAGGAACAAACAGCAGGCTATTGTCAAAGGCCCTAGATCAGATGTCATCAATGCAGATAAAGCAAATGCCAAGTTTTGAAGTAGGCCTGAGACAACAAGGGCTTTTGCTACCTTGGCCCACATGTACATCATCTATGAAATTCACAAGTACCTGCCCACGACTTGCAAAATTTTGCTTAGACCGTACCAAAAAAATATCCACAGCTGACTACATGCCAAATGCTTCCAGAAACTACTCGGTGGGTCACTGAGGTGGGACGGCCAGCCACGGTGGGTCAGCCTTCTGTTCTCACCTGGGCTGGGTTCAAGGTGATCCTTTTATAAGAGCCCGGTCTTGCAAGTATGGCTTCTTCCCTGAGGTAAGGATGGCCATCTCACACAAATGAGCAGCTAGAAGCTTAGTTCACATTTTTTAATAACATGGCACAGTTTACATTACACAAGAAGGCTCCGCCGATGAGAACATGCTGAAGAGTCAGTTGCTGCACTTTTCTTCTCACATAGGATCTAGAAAGGACTTTATTACATACGGGATAAACAGCAAAAAGGTCTGTATAGAACAATCTCTTTACAATACTAAATTCTACCACTACCGTTCCAGTGTACATATTCCTTGGATTTTTTTTTCTTTTTAGTTGTCTTAAAAAAAAAAAAGCACTGCACAACATCTGGAGTTCACAAAAATCTGAAGCTCACAACTAAACCTTCAGTTTACTACTAAAATAGATCTCTCTGCTTATTAGAAACAATGGTCTGTAGTTAACTTTTTTTTTGCAAAAACAGGATAACAACATCAGATAGCACTTCAATATACTAGAAGACCAAATGGAACTAATTTTATTTCATACATATATTTTACAGTCCAGTAGACAAGATATATTGTATTTCTCTGCTAGTAAAGTCATATTCTCTCCAAATATGTAGACAAGAGGCTTAATGTATTATAAAAGTATTATGAAGAAACATTAAGATTGATGCAAACGTAAAAATACACGCACACACAAGACTCTGTCTCTGCCACCTTTCACCCTCTGTAACTCTCCACGGCTCTACCACGTAGGCCTGTGAAGCTATTCCCAGACTTTATTACCAACTGGAACACGAGTCACATTAGGAAAAGTGCACCTTAACTTCATCAGCTATTGAATACGGTGAAAACATATCCATCATCTGAGAAAACTCAAAGCTTTCTTTCAGGATCTGTTTGGGTGTTATTAAACCTCATTACAAAACGAGAGGTGTGTACAGATATGAAATAGGACACACTAAAAAAACGTATGGCTCCCACATGAGGTGTGTGTGAAATCACGTGATGATGGTGACAAGATGCTGGCGACCTGTTTGTGTCCCCTGATTTTGGCATCTGACAACGCCCCTCCTCCCTGGCACTGGCTGCCTGCGTCCTTGTTCCCTTGATGGGGCTGCACTCCCCCCAGAGCCCAAAGCAGCAACTTCAGATGCAAAGTTTCAGCCTGGGGTCCAATTTGCAAAATAGGATGTTTCTCCGTTTGAAAAAAACAAGCAAGGAAAAGAGAGTCCTATCACATGAGCGCTTGTTCAGGGAAAATATGACCTTAAGTATGTTGTAAATGGGTTTGAAAAGGCTCCTTTGAATTAGGTGGGCTTTTGTGAAAAGCCCTAACATTCATTGCATAGTTGAAGGGTTTAGCTGTCTATAACAATACATGGGAACACAGGCGCAGCCGACTGTGTTCACTGAGATTAAGTTTGCAAATAGCACATTTTAAGAAGTATTAATGTATTATGTTACTTAATCTTTATCTATTTACATTTGTACAAAGTAAAGCTTTCATCTTACCCTTTTGCATATATGAACCATTAGCTCATGAAGCAATCGTTTTTTTACATAACTATGTACATGGCCTTCCCTCCTCATCTGAAAGAGCTTTGCCCGGTGGACCGTGGGGACGGGTGTTTGGTTCTGCTCTCCCCGATTATCACCATTCTGGTGTGTGCTGTCATCTTCACTGTTTTGGTTCAAATCAAAAGTTTTATACGCGAAACCAAAAGAGTCGGAGACATGAGAACATATGACTTGGCTAAAAGATCTGAAAAATTACAACATATAGTATACAAAACATTTCAAAATCTGCACTGAGTCTGTACATTTTTTACAAGGGGAGGCGTGGGGGGGCTTCTGCCCCTGGTCCGGGAGAACGGTCCGTTCTCTCCCCCACGCTCCAAAGCACGCTGGCTGTGGCTGTGGGGTTTCTTCCTCCTCTGTGTCCTGGTCTCCTTACCGGGCTTCGATATCCTTCAGCGTGTGGGAAGGGGGCCTCTCCCGCATCTCTGCAGACAGAGGAGTAGTCCTGCGGGGGGAGACGGGGCGCCCCGCCAGCGTCGAGATGAGCGGCGGGGGAGCGCTCAGCGCCGCTGTGGGCGGGGTCTTGTTGAGGAGCCCGTTCTGGTGCCCCGACGGGGGGCTGATTCTGGGGTAGTGCATGCTGGGCAGGCCGGGGGCGAGGAGGCTGGGGTGGGGCAGGTGTCCGTCGAGGGAGGCGGGGTGCACAGAGTGGAGCCGCGTGTGCTCGTAGTCCTCCCGGAGCATGTGCAGGCGCTCCCTCTCGTCCAGGTGCGCCCCTCGCTCGTGCTCCCGCCGCGGGTCCACAGACAGAGGGTGGGGGTGGTGGTGGTGGTAATCGTGAGGCTCCCTGTCCCGGAAGGAGCGCTCAGCTTCGTACAGCCGGGGGGTCGAGAGGCGGTGGAGAGGGTCGTTCCTGAGCAGGAAGTCCCTGCCCAGCGGGTCTCTCCTGTGAATGTCAAGTTCTCGGTAGGGATCCCTCAGAGGGTCCCGGATGGGGTCCCAGTGGAAAGAAGGGTACGGGAACCGCTCTCCGCCCGGGATGGGGCTGATGCCCATGAAAGGCGTCATCATGCGAGTCCTGTCCAGGCTGCTGATGCTGTTCATGGGGTGAATGCCGGTCACCCCCACCGTCATGGGCATCGAGGCCAGGGGCCCCGGGTGCACACTGGACGAGGAGCTCGGAGGAGGTGGCTCCGAGGGCCGGTGGCTCTGGGTGGCCTCCGGGGGCAGGTCGTGGTCTTCCTTGCGCTCCTCCTTCACCTTGACCTCTGAGCTCTTCTTGGGGTTCTCATAGGCCGGCTCGCCCTTGCGCGGCTCGGCGACGTCGCGGCTGGAGGTGCTGTTGGGCCTGGCGCTCTCCACCACGGGTGTGCGCACGTAGGGTGACGGCCCCCGGGCCAGCTGCTTGGCCTCTTCGCCCACGGCTCGCCCCTCGTGGCTGTGGCCATCCTTCTCGGGCGGGTGGCCCTCCTTTGCCTTGTGCTCGTCGGCGGTCAGGTCCTTCCGGGATTCCGAGTGGTCTCTCTCCCTCTCTTTGGGTTTGTCTTTCTCGCGAGCCTCAGTGTTCAAATGACCCCTGATCTGTTCAGTGGAGCTGCGGTTATGTCCCAGGGTGCTCACTGGGAGGACGGGTGCTGGTGAAGGGTGGCTGGAGTGTCTTTTCTCAACGCTTTCCCTGAGGAAGGAAGAGGGGAACAGGGAGGCCAGTGAAGCGGGCTTGTCGGCCTGGCGGGGGGCTGCCAATGAAATGGTGGTGTGAAAAGGGCAGGCTCTGGCATGGATCCCACGGCCGGGAGGCAGCCAGATGTGCCCTTTCTATGGCAAAACCAGCCACTCTGACCTTACCTAGATCTTAGAGGAAGCTTTATGGGGTGAAGTGCTAGGGATGAGAGTGAGGGGAGACCCTGCGGGGAACAATCCTCTCTGAACATGAGAGTCGAGACCACAGAGGAAGAGCTTCTCACAGCTGACATGGGCCACTGTGGCCGGCAAGTCAAGTGACGTCCAAAACACCCCGTCTAGGTTCTCGGGATCTGTTACTGTTATGAACAAGTTTTAAGAGCCCAGATGCAAATACGACCTTCCTCCCAACACTGCAGCACACAGCCAGGGGGAGGGAGACTAGCGAGAAGGTTACGGGGGCTTCTCTCTCTCCTGTGTCAGAGCAAAGGAACACAGACACAGAGCCATCGCCAAGATGCTGGACGTGAGGGGGTGTGGAAGGAAGCCACAACCTCAGGACTCCGGGTCGCAAGGAATGCTTTTTTGCATTAGGAAGGACAAGGAGTCCAAACTCTCACGAGAAGACAGATGGAGGAAGCCGGGAGGAAAGGCAGGTCTGGAGACACAAAACCTCATGGGGCAAATTGGGAACAATTTAAAGAGCATCTGCGAATGGAAATATGAAAGAAGAAATGTAGGGACCTGCCTTGGATGGGGCAGAAGGGCAGAGCAAACGCAAAGCAGTAAGAATGACAGTAGGTTAAAACCTGAGGTCACACTGAGAGCCGGGGAGTCTGGGGCAGCCCTGAAGCAGACGTGGTGACGGGGAGGAGAGAAGCGGGACAGAGGCAAGGGCGGCCACGGTGAGAGGACTAAGGAGGTTTCCTCTACAAACTTGGTTTCTAGCCAACACGCCAAGTCTATGAAGAAGTGTAACTTGGAAAGGCAGGGATGAACAAGAGTGTATTGTATTAAGTTTACTGGCTTTTGTCCAAAAGGCCATTTGACTCCACCAAGAAAAATGTGCAAAGGTTAGCGGCCACAGCCTGTTTGCCTCAACCAGCTGTCCAAAGAGAGCTCCTGGCGAGGATACGCCCGCTTCGGGGACGGCTCACCGGGGCAACTTATGGCTTGGCGCTCAGTGTCAGCAATGGCCCTCCAGCTGCGTATGACTTTGATCACACTGTCCTGAAGGAAAAGTCTGCCTTTTTCTTTTGTAAGAAAGAAATCAGTTGGCACAATGGCCTGCAATGAGCATCTACTAATCTGCTACATTTAGAGTTTGCGAATCTTTTAAATCACTAGGAAACACACACATACACACACACGTGCATACAGTATACACAGTAAAGGAAACTAGAGATTTGGATCCTATTTGAGACGTAAGTACCAAAAAGAAAGTGTTATTCAGTATTTTCTATCCAGCTTGTCTTGTGTACTCCTTATCAGTTTGTGCAAAATGAAAATAGTCTAAAGAATGAAATAAAAAGGGATCCTTTGTCAAGAATGCTTATGACATTCTTCAGCAAAAATACTGAGACACTTTCCTCTTTAAGGCTACTTCTGTTTGAGGCATGGATTCCCAAAAGTACAGAGATAAAAATGGTTAGTAAAATTAATCGTCCTCTGGCAAAACAAAACCCAAACCAAAAATACTTGACATTTCTCTCCATCTAAGTTTTATTTTTTTATTTTATTAATCATCTGTGAGCCCAGGATTTGAGTTTGAACAAAATTTGAGAAAAATATGGTGAGACAATGCAAACATGGCTTTCTAAAAGAAAACAAAAAGAGAGAGAAAAACCTATGGATGGTTTCATGGACTGCACGAACTTGAAAGCAAATAATGGTGTTGATTCATGCTGTGTGTGTTCGGTCCAAAGCTCCGACTCCCTGCCCCTCAGAGGAAGATGTGTATCTGGAGAAACTAACGCTCACAGGGACTGTGGAGGTTCTCAGTGTGGAACTGCTTCTGGGTCAGGAATCTCTCGCTACGCTACGAGTGGGACCTACGGTCACAGGGCCCTGCGGGGCCTGGGCGCTGGCTGCGTGTGAACAGCAGGTGCGCGCCAGCTGGAGCTCGAGGCTGGGACAGGGAGGGTGACGGCCAAAGTCGGCACAGAGCGGGCTCCCCCGGTGGGACTCGAGAGCGGGTTCTTTCCGTACCTTTCTTTGTCATCTTTACTAACAGAGGCGTCTCGTTTATCTACATCTCTATCTCTGTCATGAGCTGCAGCGGACGCGCTACGCTCCAGCTCGCCTGGCTTCAGCCAGGGCGGAGGGGTCGGGAACGACGGAGGTGTTCGGTGCAGCCGGTTCCAGGGTTCGTGAGGGTTGCTAAAGTTCTGCACACTGGGGCCATCCTTGTGGCCGAACATTGAGTTGGGTGCTGAAATGGTGAAGTGGAGAACAAAAAGGTTTAAGAGAAATTATATAATCTGCCGTAATGAAGGTACTTACCAAAAAACTTCTAACAGCATTCAGAGTTAAAATGAATACATATTATTGGGAGCTGGAAAAGGAAAGGAGATCAACAGATTCATTAGAGGAACTCTTATCCTACACTGGAAAGGCAGCTCTCAGCTGTTTTTTTTTTTCCTCTTTTCTTTAACCAATGGCAAAGGGGTGAAAGGGGGTGGGTTAAAAAGGAATGGGACAAATAGGTATCAAGATAATCTAATGACACCTTTCTGGTGCATGCAGAAGTCCCGAGTGAATGTGCAGAGGGTGTAGCCTGACGGTGTGACCCAGCCTGCTGACGTTAATTCTGGGTGGGACTCCTGGTTATCCCCACCCACAGCCGTGCTGCTATGACTGCTACTCTTCCCACAGCTTCAGCAAACTGCGACAGGTGTCATTAGAGACCAGACAGGGCCTTCCCCTAAACAGACACTAGGTAGAACTGGGATGGTATGCTCAGAGCTGCATTTTCGGTCTCCTACACCCAGAGGACAAGCTATGTTGATGGCATGGAAGAAAAGGAACATTTGGTGACTAAATAATGACTGCAACATGAGCCCGGCGGGCAACTCCTCTCTTATTCAGGCACTTTTTAGTAGAAGAAAATGACGTGGTCCTTCCAGATTATGGATATGGAATGCTACTGTCTCCCTGCTATTCTTCATTGAGTTTTTTCATTCCCACTAATACCAAAGGCAAGATGAGATTTAAAAGTTCATGTCACTTCTAATGGGTGCTGCAGATAAAGCCTTGGATAGTAGACATGGAATATGGATGAACCATGAGCGTAAACAACTTCCTGGAGTTCAGTCAACGACATTCCCTTCCCTGGCCCCTGGTGACACACACTAACAGTGGGCTAGCTCTTAAAACACTGGCTTTGATGCAAACACATGCTTGTATCTAACTCCATTGTTGAGGTCTGCTTTTGCAATGACAGGACCCAAATTTGCCTCCTGAGAGCCTAATTTCCTTTTATCTAAAAAGGTCTTGAGCCACAGACAGATAAGAGGAAATAAACAGTCCAAGGCAGGTTTTAAGAAGTTAAGAGGTACTCACTAACTGAAGGATTCCCAAGTCCCCCGAAGGCATTGCCACCAACTGCTGCCAGGCCAGTGAATGTAGACGGACGATTGAAAGGCTCTGCGAAGAAGATGGGGAAGGCAGGCTGTCAGGTGAGGGACGAGGGCGCTTCCTGGAGGTGGGGAAGGTGGTGTGGGAAGCCGGCCCCTCTCTGCTCAGACCTGATCTGACCCACTTCCACCAGATCACACAAAAGATGTTCACTGCACTTGCATCTGGGCGTTGGGTTAGCACAGTATTTACAAGAGATATTTTTCCACAACTGTGCATTCTGCCCATTCCTGTTCCGCTGGGTGGGGCATATCACTCAAGCCATGATGTTCTAAGATGCCTCCCTGCCCCGCCTCCCCATGATGAAATTCTGAAAGCACACGTTACACACCCTGCCCTGTGTGCACCATTGCCTGCATCTGCTTGTACACTTGCAGAAAATATCCAAAAACTGAAGGCTACCGATAAAGCATGCACCCTCACTAGGAAGAAACATATTAACAGGGCAGTGAAATGTGAAGTGATTAAAAAATAACGGGGAATGTCTCTTCATAACATCATCTTGTCTTTCTTTCCACCTCCCAGAGGTGCCCTTAGACACAGGGCAAGAGTTCAGCATCTTCTTCCCGTGGCAGGGATAGGCTGGTGTAAACAGGGATTCCCTGAGTACCGAGGCATGGCTTCACCTACTGCATCAGAGCACCTCGGACAGAGCCACACAGACCTACTGCTTCAAGAATGTGGTGTATAAGAGGAGGCAAAATCGGATGGCAGGCATTCCAACTTCTACGAGGACACCATCATCTCCCTAAGTCATCTGTGAGGTATCTAGGACTGTGGCCAACTTGCTGGGAAGAGCAGAACATAGGAAACAAAGGTTTTCTGAAAC
This sequence comes from Phataginus tricuspis, assembly GCA_029783875.1. NCBI lineage: Eukaryota > Metazoa > Chordata > Mammalia > Pholidota > Manidae > Phataginus > Phataginus tricuspis. The sequence goes on from JAQQAC010010882.1 coordinate 3,320,429, forward strand.
ACATGCCATTTCCTGTCCTGAGGGGCAACTCACCCAGGTGAGCAGCAGGGTTAAGGAAGTTACTGTGATGAGGAGGCGGCCCGAAGGGGGTTCCAGTTGGGTGTGCAGCACCTAGTAGGCAGACATGAGGGAATCAGATTGCACTGGAAGCCAATCTCTAGCATGCAGCTGGCTCCTCGTTGACTAAGGGCCGCTGAGAAAATGAGACCACATGTTAAAGGAAGGACACAGCTAAAGTCTACCCGGGCGACACCCCAGGAAACAGAATGTTGTTAGGAAGGAGAAAATAAGTCACGCTCTCTCCTTCTTCCAAGTTTGGGCTGGCCACTACCAAAAAAAGACATTTCATTTTACTGACCCTGACACACAGTGTAATAAACAATGATAAATACCGTGGGGTGGTGGGAGAGTCTATAACCAAATAAACTGGAAAAATACCAAGTTAAAAAATGTGAAGCAAGATTCTTTACAGATGGACTACCTGGAGCCACTGGTATGTTCCTGGGCTCACTGATTCTCTAGCAGGGGGAACACCTGGTCATGGAATACTGTCATCACAGAGCATCTCAAGGGGCAAGTCTTTCACTTTGAGCAGCTCTGATCCAGAAAATATATGTCTTAGGGTCCCTGGATTTGGAGTGGCCGTCATGAAGTGGCCTATCTGGGCCTGTACTGTTTTGGGTCCCTGTAGAATCCCTTTTCCTGAAGAATGTGTCAGTTGGCATGACCAGCACTGAAGGACCCTTTAAAGCCTGACCCTGACTCTCACCACTATTGAATTACAGTATGTTATGGGAGATGAAGTCTTCCAATATCTCCCAGTCTTCCATGTCAGGGGAACCTAGTTTATTCACATGTTTTTGGACACCAACAATCTTTTACAACTGACTCTTATTTGCCTGCCAGGGGACTCAGTTCTAATAAGTGGTCTTACTTCCCTTGGTTTTCCCTTTGTGCACATTTCCTCCTTTACTTTATAATTTGCCTTAAACAGTACGCATTTCTTTCAGATGCTGCAAATCCTATTCTTGAAGGAAGCTGGGAAAGGAGAGAGGGAAGAAGGGACATAGAGTGTGCACACGTGAGTTAGGGAAGGACACAATTTCTAAAAGCTGAGGGCATTAAAACAGCTTGTTAATATGCAGCTGAGAGCTGAGGTGGTGAGCTCTCTGGGAGGCAGGGTTGGCTCTAGTCTTCCAAGGAAGCCCCTTTAGTTTATTTAGGGCATTAGTGCCCAACACTAAATGAAAGTGGCTAAATGTAACACTTAAGTGTGAATCATACTTACCAGTTAAAAGTTTCCACTGTTCAGGGCAAAATGCAATGCAACATACACTGAAAAAGATGACCTCCCAGAACGGAAGTATAAACAGGGCCTCAATGAATTTGCTAATAACTATCTCATAATCCTTTGCATTTTGTCTAAGTTCCTATGAACAAGTATAAATTCCCTCAGGAATATAGACTAAATGGAGGAGGGCTGTCCCTCTCCACACCTTATTAATTTATGTTTTAGGATTCAGTTCCCTGGATGGTAAGAGCGTGTGGGCCTAGGTGAACGGGAAGCCCCGCAGCGCACGGACTGCTCTTGGTCACGTACCACGGAACTGGAAGGCGCTGGAGGAATCATCTGTTCCACCCTAGACGGTGACTTTTCTCCACCCAGGAAGTGCAAACTGATACCCTGTCCTCAAAGCAAATACAGGCTAGCATATTTACTAGGTGTTAACGGCGTTGCCAGCTAAATAAAAATTTGGCTGCATTCTGTCTGTGTAGTACAAACTAATTAATGCTTCGACGAAGACTGGAGCTTCGCTCAGCCCAGGGCCCCCAGGGGTGCCTTGCAGTTCCAGAATTATTGAAGCGAAAGAAGGCAATTCATCCGCCTGACTCAAACAGAAGCCAGGGAGAAATCTATTTCTCTCCAAAAATTGCTCTTAATGTAGCCCCATCTCAGAGCCTAGGTGCCATGGTAACAAAGCCTTCAAATATGTCCCCAGACAGAACTGACAGGGAAAAATCTGAGACCTTAGCAAATCCCATCTACCCTCAGGGGCGATTCACGTGCTTTGGCAATGAGGCTCATTACAATGATGATTTCTTGCAATGTGGGAGTTTCTTTCTGAATGGAAGAGCCTTAGGTCAACCAGAAATGAGTCTTGGATAAAAGCCTGGAAAGGCAGCAGGGCAGGATGGATGCGAAACTTGTTCCCCAAGGGCTAGAAACAGGAAGCCCCTTGAATATTTATGTGCAGAAGGATAAACTCTACTTAGCACAGGGGGGATGAAGTTATGGAGCCTGTCCCCGGGATGGGCCCGGTGTCGTCGTTTACAAGTGCTAATGAGTGGAGCTCTGTGCCAGGCACCGTGCACTGAACACAGCTTCCGAAAAGACTGAATGATAAGGGAACTATGATACCGAGGGTGCTGTTCTCCTTTACTTAATACTCCTTGTAGCCACTGCCTCCTGTTTGTATGTACGTGGACCAGGGGTGGTCATGTGACACAGATATCCCCTGGGGCCCAGCCACGGCAAACCCAATTTGACATGTGTGTGGAACTCCCTGTCCTCTATATTTCCTGCATCGCTACATCTCCTAGGCAATGACATTAAGTTCTGCAGCAGAAAAAGCCAGTAACCAACTGACTCTCCTTCCTTATCACAGACCGTACCGCTGGTAACTGTCTTCATTGCACTTCTTTATCCTTTGAGCCTTCAGCATGACCGATCGCAGTGCAAAATTACCAAGTGTTCTGTGAACACCAACAGTTAGGGCAACCACACTGTGACACAATTCCTAGCACCGTTTCCTTCAGATTCGCCCTTGCAATCTTTCCGATCTTTTTCAATAGCAGTTGACATGCTTGTGAGTTATACTGGTTTACTGTGGAAGCAAATGTGAGCTGAAGTAATATGAGTCCTCTAAGGGAAAGTGGATCTTCTTTCCCTTTTTTAATGAAAGAGGGCATATGAAAGGAGAAGGGCCATCTCCCTAGATGGGCTGTGATGCTGCCTTGCAGGCTGGCGTGAATTTTATTTTTTTAAGGAGGGACCAGGTGGCGGTTCACAGTGCAAACTTCATTTATTTAGCTACCTGCAAACGACATTTGTCAGTCCTTCCTGCCCCCTCTGAACTCACCAGCGGCAGAGAACAAAGTTGAAGGCCGTGCCAGGTCATGGGGGTGGTGGATGGCTCCAAAGAGACTGGGACCCGGAGGGCGGCTCAGGAATTCGGGTTTCAGTCCGAAGTCCAGCTTATGTGGGTCTGACTGCATCTGTTTCTAAAGCAGCAAGGGGAATAAAAGATGAAACCGCAAGAGGAACAGCAGGGGAGAAAGATATTAATGAAGAGGCTAAAGTCAACACAGGAAAGTCCACAGAAGGGTGCGTTCAGGCCCTGAGCCCCCATCAAGCTCAAGGACACCTGCTGTGAGAACAGTAACCCCCAGGCCATTTCACCCTCAGGCGCCAGACAGGCAGGTCAGCCTAGGAGGGGTCAACAGTGCCTGCTACGGGACGGTACGTGCTCTTTTGGTCTTTGGGGTTATATGGGAAAATAAAACCATATCCTATTTATTCAAACCGCCATCACTCTGATGTAGTTTATTATTTGCTGTAAGGCCCATTTTAACAAGTTTTTAAAATACCGCATTTTAAAGCTCATTTTATCAGGAATTCTGCATGAATAATCTGCTGTGTAAATTAATTGTTTAATGACTCTTGGCCAAGCTCTAATAGATCACAGTACATTAGCAACTGAGAATTATGAAGAAATATTTGCATGCCTCCAAGCTAATTTTCAAATGATCATTGTTACATATTAAAAAAAAACAACCCAGAAACACAGTAGGGATATTCATTTCACTAATGGGGCTCTTTTCTTTGCTTACCACTCCCAGTTACCTGAGGAAGAGCAGGTCAGTCCAGAACAGTGAGCCATTAAGAACCTCTCTTGTGAAGTCCTCGCCACCAACTGCCATCACTCTAGTTCCTGTTATTTATATATCTGCCCTCACCTTCCTCCAAAGCCCTAGAAACTGGATCATAATCCTCCTCTTGATCCCTTTCCTTGGTATCATTCTTGAAGCTGTCAGCCCTCTCAAATATCATGGTTTCAAAGCTGCCCCACCCAGGATTCTCAGCAGCCTTCTCTGAATCGGCTTCACATGTCTGCGCATGGACAAGCGCCAACTGCTGTCTGGCCTGGGTGCTGAAGCTTGGTGCTTCCCTTCTGCTGCCACTACCTCTCCGCTTTCCGGGCTCCTGCCCCTTGACAGCCCTTCCGCTGTTTTTCCGACTCTCACTCTTGCAATCTCTTAAACTCATGTGATGCTCTCAGTCTGTCTGGCCCTAGGCTACCTCAAATGCTATCATGCTCTGCGATAAACAAATTCTTATCCCACTGCACAATAAAGCCAGCAAGGAGGCATCTGAGCCAGCATGAGCAAGAACCACAGACACCTGCCATTCTCTCAGCTGCAGGTCACGTCACACCCATTCGCAGTGAGGCCTACCCAAGCACCTTGAGCTGGAAGCAGACAACACGTTCATCATTTTTTATGCACACACTAATCGTCACTACTGAACTCTAAGCACCCAGACACCAGGACAGGGGAGTGCCCTCTGAGCCTGGGACAGTAAGTAATGTGCAGGGGGTAGGCTCTCAAGAAATATGTGGGGAGTGGCAGGAAGAATAAGTAAATGAACATGAAAGAAAAAGGGGACAATGCAATTTCTGCTTAAATCTAAAAAATTAGTGCTGCTATTGCATGGTACACAGCACAGTGTCATTAACCCCAACTCAGGTCCAGGAAGCAACATGGAGCTGGGGGAGTCCAAAGGGTTTGCTGGAAAGGGAAGATCAACAGTTGTCTCACGTGCAAGGTCCTCCTAATTGAATTGGGATAATGAAAGCCTTGGTCACTGGGGACACGTTCACGGAAAAGAAGTTGCAAAATGGCACATACAACATCCTTCATCGCTTTTAACCAAACGAGTTACATGGAGAACATGTCTTACCTACTGTTCCGCTAACCGTATCATCCAGAACGAGAAGTGAATTGAAGTAAGCATCAGAATCTAGTTAGCTCTTCAAAGCACACACTTTTTCTAATGAAGCTGAACTGTAAGGCTTCTAATTAAACTTTGCGTAACAATAAAGTTAAAAGTGAGCGAAACAAACTGATGGGCTGTTCTGAGAAAGAGCAGGTATTTGGAACCAAAGCGAAATGTCTCAGTGACCTCATCTGTTGAGGTTGGCTTTTCAGCTTATAACTCGGGTTGTTTTTTTTTTAAATCATTTAGCCAGTAAAAAAAAAACATTTCTACGATGACTATCTCTCCCTCCTCGTTGACTGGCTTCTTGATGACAGTTCCCAAATGCTGCTAGGACTCAATGCTTGCGCCTGAAAAAGTACATTAACTGAAGCTCATTGGAATTACTTGACTGGTGATTTTCTCCCATTATTCTAGACATAGTTATACACACTGTCAATACCCAGACTGCAAAATCTGGACTTGTCACCTCCCAAGCCACCCAGTGATGCCGTATCTGGTCACCTGCAGAAGCTCTCTTCCCTATTAGGTCATAAAGGCCTGGGAAAGCATGGAATGTATCCATCTGTATGATGAAAATACAGACAAAAAAGAAAGATCGTCGGTGGGCAGGTAAGGTAACTGGCCAGACGGTGGTTCTGACAGGCACTGATCACATGCTGCTGGCACTGGTTATCAGGACTAGCCAGACTGTGGAAAGGTCACTGCACACCAAAGACTACTTCTAGAAAACTGATTTTTAATACTGTGCATTGCTAGTGGAAGTTTAGCAGCATCATATAGGGCATAAGTTACTCTCATTTTCCCAAAGCCATAAAAGGAAAAGAATGCACCAGTTCTTACAGAAAATAAAACTTTCATGTATAGGTCTTTCCAGACACTAAGTATTTTCCATACTAATACTTGGTTGCTGTAATTAGAATCCCAAGCCTTTATTTTAGGATTTACTCTATATTTAACTTCTTTGGATCAATAAGATGACAAAACCATTAAAAAAGAAACCATCAGAGTTATCAGTTTGCTTCTGTGTTTCGTCATTTTGCTGGTGGTTTCCCTAATCAATAATAAGATTTCCAAATAGCTTTTGCAAGAGAGACTTGATCCTTGCTGCCTGTGGGTCTTCAGAATCTGTTTAAATTCCCCTCGGTCAGGAGCTCATACACCCGCATGTCCCCATCCCCATCCCCTCCACAAGACTGACCTTGACTTTCTGTTGATGGTGGTAGATCTGCCAGGCAATGTGAACATGCATAGCACACCACTTCCCTGGTTTCTGGAACAAGAAAGAGCAGCGTGGTCAGAAGGAGGACGTTTCAGAGAAAGCTGCTTTGAGTTTCCCCAAAGCTTTCAGCAGATTTTAGCTGCAAAGGCTGTTCTATGAAACCAGAGTACTTAGTGCCCTTCTCTCTGTAGCTCGCCAGGGCCCGGGCCTGAGGGGGCCGAGCAGCCCCTCCTCTCCTCCCACGGAGACCAGGCTGGCAGCTACCAATCAGAAAACCATACTTGACGAGGACTGCCTGGTTACCAAGGATAAGATGGCAAAAGCCAGAACCCCACTTTGTGCCTCTTCTCTCTTTCTTTTCTGGTGCCAGCTGGCAGACCTGGTAGAGTGGGAAGCCCTACTTAACAAGTGTGGCCATGCCATAATGCAAATCGGCCATTCAGAAGAGCTAATTAGTGAATGTGTGAATCAGTTTAAAACAAGAGGCTACAGAACCTGCCTAGCCTCCCTTAACACTGGCTTTTTAAAATGCCGAAGTGGAACAAAGAAATGCACTACATTTTTATTAAAGCCCAGTTCTCATAAGTGCTTCCCATTCATGCTGGCGGGCATTGTTCATATCTAAGTAAATAAAGGAACAGAAACAGAGAACTGCTTCCTTCCTATGCTCTAGGCCTCTGCAGATACCAAGTCCCCTTCCTCTGCTCTCTGGGGGCATATCAATGCATGACCCTCAAACCATCCCATGTCCTGCTTTATAAGCACTGATGCATCTCTGAGTGCATGCTGCTTGCCACCTGGGGGCAGGGACCGCCCTTTCCACCTCATTTGTCTTCCTGCTACATAATCTACCCATAAGCCCCAAATGTGCATTCAATGACCACAGGATGGATGAGAAGAAACAAAGTCCCCTTCCTACACTGGCAGAGGGCAGACACTTCTGGTTTCTATAGTAAGAGCCCTTTCTGAAATATATACTTAAATCCAAGTCTGGAGTCAGTTCTCTTCACTTGGAATGAAATTATGGGTCGTTTGAAGTCACCTAAGTGATGACACAATCCCCCTATTTTTCCCTTTGTAGAAACTGAATTATCTGATTATATGAACCAGAAATGGGGTAAGTATAGCAGGAAGTCTACTCCCAGACAACATTTCCTCCCTCCACAGCCCCCAGCAAGTCAGCATTTATTCAGAGGCCATCTGCTGGCCACTCTCCAGGCCTTGCAGGATGGGAACAAGCCAGCGCTTACAGTAGCGCTTTTCGGCACCAAAGGAACAGGTTGAATGGCTGTGACAGTACCCATCACACATGCAGGAGGAGGCAGCCACCAGACACATGCTTTCCAGGTTCAAGAGAGACAGTAGGACGCAGTCTACGGCTTATGTCTCTTCCCTAAGTTCCCACTAGTCAAACCTTTCACCAGAATTGCTAATAAGAGAACCTGACTCAGTTGAATTTCACTGCCTCACTTTACTTCAACGGCCCAGCTTCTTGCAACACTCAAAGCAAAACTATTCAGGCCACTTTCAGTCACATGACCTGAAAAACCTCAACAACTGTCTTCCCAACATTTCACTCTGACATCTCTGTGACTTGTTTCCTTGTAATGGATTTGTATTTTTAACCCACGGGGAGTCAAACAGAGGTTGCAAAACAGTTCTAGAAGAAGCTTTCTTACCCTTAACATAGGTCTGAAAGGATCTGTCAACTGTGAAGAGAAAATGACAACTTGGTTACATGCCTGTCACTCAAACAATTGCTCTAATTAACAAATTTGTAGTGCTTCATTAGGAGGGGAAATTAAAATGTTAGAATTTTACTTTTAAATGAAGCCCTTTTAGAGAATAATTAACCCATTTTCACACTATCACAAGTGCCAAGTGTCCCCTCCCCCACTTCACAAGCCTCGGTACATCTACACTGACAAGCCCCCTGAACAAGTTTAATCAATAGCAATTTGCCCTCTGGCAATATGATTTGTTCACATTACACATCTGAGGAGTTTCACTGTCTTGAGCAGTCCTTCCAAACCACACTGAATTCTAAGGGAGAATGGCCTTCAGACTGGAGGACTTGTGAGACTGGCTACTGGTGGGTATCTGGGGAGAGCCTCCTTTCCAGACATGAAGTAGAAGGAGGCTATCGCCACCAGTATCCTCAATATCATGACTGAACATGACACAGAGGTATTAGACATTGTAAAGAAGTTCACTAAACATCATAAAAATATTTACATTGTTGAGGCACTTTAAACTTCCACCTCACTCTGGCCATCCATTTCTGACTGCCCTTACCCAGGGAAAAAGACAATGTTCTAAAAAGTAATCATTTTTTTCACATTTACTACAAAAATGAATGTAAATAACAATCAAAGGGACCAGACTACATCTACTGTGTAACTCCAAATTCTTTTGAGCATTGATAGAGGTATACGTTATGAATAAATAACATAACCGAATCACAATGGATATTTTATTAAGCTCTAGAGCATAAAAGGATCCTTACTACGCTAAAAGTATTGGGCTAGAATAGCTGTGTGGTATGGTGACTTCCAGGAAGAAAAGTGCTAGTGCTTTTCCATTCAAAACCTTTTAACCCATTTTTTGGTGGGAGAGATATTTACGATGAGGACGGACAAGATTGGTGGAGCAGCAACTATGCAAGGTAACAGTGTCCAATTCCTGGGTTTAGACCACAAGCCGCTCCTCTTCTCCCCCATCGGCAGTCACTCCCCTGGTTCTACGGCTGCGGTAGTAACCAGCATTTTCTTCCAGAAACTAGAAGAGCAGCTTCAGAGCAGCAGCTCGCACAGGCTATGGACGGTGTGAGCCCCGGCCTACCAGCAAGCACCCTCTGGCGTTACCTGAGACCAAGCCTGACTTTGTACGCACCCTTGGGTCCTTCTGGAGTAGAGTGTGTGGAACTGTCCCAGGTCGAGCAGCCACATCGATAGGATTGGACGTCTACGAATAAATAAGACCACAGCTTAGGAGGCATGTAGCATGGACATGAAAGCAAGATCTTTCTTTCATTCCAAATCATGGAATACAAGAGTTAACAGACTCCTTTTTGTTAGTGATCGCACGTGTTCTTCATGAAGACCTGCTCCCTATTTCCTTAAGGGACCCTCGCCAGAGAGGGCGCTCTCTAGCAGCAGCACCTAAAAGCAGGGGGCAGACCGCACCCCATCTCACTGCAATAGAAAGCACAGGATCTAAACGGGAGGCCACCTGTGCAGGTGCGGCCCCTAAACCCATCTTCCTCTGGGTTACTGACAGCCCCTGCCACTGGGTTTTTTGCTTTATCACTACACATTTCAAGAAATGCTTATGTGAACATCATTAAATTTGCTGTATCAGGAGCTATATTCTGAAAGCGTTCTATAGGTGTTAAGCCTTAACTAATTAAAATCTAAATTTTAACTGGCAGACAATAAGAAGGAATTATATTTCGGAACGACTCGTGAGCAGTGGTGGACACAGGACAAGAGCCCCTGACTTTGGGACCACACAGATCTACCATTAAATGATATCTGAAGTGACTGCTGTTTCTTTCCTATTCCCACCACCATTCTTAAATGTCATTAATAGTAACCTTCTCTATAGGCTTCTGTCCCTTGAATTAACAACAAAAGGCCTACTTCAGGCACAGGCAGTCACTACCTCCTGGCGCATAATAAAAGATTTAGAAAAATTTTCTCCAGGTATTTTATTTAAGAGATCTATCATATCAGGAAGTTAACTCCTGTGGAAAAGGGGCTCAAGTTTAGGCACAAAGCTGGCTGACAAGGAGAAGGAAAAAAATGAAAGAAAGAAAAGCAATCAGCGGCTGTACAGCTAACAATTAAGCTGGAGTTGTTAACAGCCTGATTTGCATACATATGAAGAACTCCACTAATGAACTGCAATCTACATATTCAATCAGTAAGATGGCCTGGAAAGGCCTATTTCGACACCAGAAGAGACACTTTCTTGCCCAGATGTAGTTTTCTGTGTGATTGGATAATTGCGAGTGAGGGAAATTGTCTAATTTATTAAATGACCTACCAGTCTGTTTGGGGATGCTCTGGAGATTTGTTCAAACCTACAGGGGACAGACCAGGATCTGAGGGAGTGCTGAAGAGCAGATGAGGGGACGGAGCTTAAAGACCACCATCATTTACTCCAAGGAGGTGTCTAGCATGGACTCACAAAAGCCCTGTGTACCTATAACCTAGCATACAAGCTATATCCATGTGAGTGAACGTGATGTCTAAGGCGTACCATCCCACCTTTGGTGCTTTTCGATTCCTTTTCCTATCCCTAGTTTTAAGGCAACGGCCTTTGGAAGGGCAGTATGGGCTCATCCTGGAGACTCTGGCCCAAACCTGGCATTTTATCTTAGGAATGAGATGGGGAAAAAAAAAGAACCCAAATCACACACAACAACATTTCCTACTTTAAAATCTGAGAAAAGTGACTAACAGGAAAAGTACCTTTTGCTTTTTTTGAATGAAAGTAAAGGAGGGGCTGTCAAGTGACAGTCACAGAAAGGTAGTGTACTGAGAATTACTCCTCATTACTGAGTGAGCTTCAGAGGGAACTCTCGCCCAAGGTGAGCAGAGAAGAACTTAGTTATTATAAAGGGCAAAAGGGTCATTTCACACTAGGATGTTAGTCGTGACTTTGGCAGTGTGACCATGGCCGAGGTGTGTGGCCGAGAGGGCAGAGAGGGACCAAGGGCCCACGGAAAGCCGGGCAGCGGCCCCCACCTTCAGGCAGACCCTGTGTGCAGACGGAGGGGCCTGGGGAGTCAGGCAGGGAAGAATGAGCAGGAGCATCTTCCCTTCACGCAAGTCAAAGGATACAAGTTCAGTCTGGAAACGTTTTCCTCCCTTCTGCTAAAACCAGGAATGGCTCAGCTTTGCAACTTTGCTAATGCCATACTTGAAGAACATCTTGGTGCACACGTATCTGACATTTTACAGAATTCCTGGCCAGAAGCTAATGTCTACAATACTGGTGGGGAAAAAAAACCCCTATCTATTCTGCATATTTTTAAGAGCACAGGAAATCCTAGTGCAACTGAGATTACACAGGTAGCACATACTGAAAATTAAATTTTGGCTGAGGTTTAAAACTCGATGGACTAGACAAAATAATCTCGCTAATCCCAATGGTCACCTGGATTAGAAAAATTAAGTCACTGGCAGGAGAAAGGATGCCAACCCATCCTCACCACTAGCCTCACAAATACGCCTCTGTTCGCAAAGTAAGGTTTCTTACCTTGGGCTGAAATGCTCCTTGTAGTGAACCGAAAGGACCAGTGGGCGGAATCATAGGGGGAATGCCCGAGACCGCAGGAGGGTAGGAATGGAAGAGCTGTGGCCAAAGATGGAGAGGGAAACACGGTTTTAGCAGGAGGCAAGTGATATATTCAAATTCCCTTCCCACAGAAAGACATCATTAGCAAGCCAAGTAATCTCAGTTTGATGCTATTAGTCAAGAGGCCATGAGGAAATGATCACACAGATGTGCCACGAATGCTTAACTTAACAAGTTAAAAGTAGTTCAGAATCAATCAGCCAACAAATGATGTCCCAGATGAGGACATCATTAGAAAGGGAGCTTTGCTAATTATTAATTGTGAAATCGGATATAAGTCCTAAATGGCTGGAGATTTTAATGCATATCAGAAACAGGAGGGATGCTGAGCCAAATAAGATGCCCAGAAAATTACAAGTTAATTAGAAAAAGGAAAAAAGAAAAAGGGGGGAAAAAGGGGGAAGAAAGAGAAGCAAGTCTTTATGAGTTCCAGGATTTTATACCATTAAAACTCAATTAGTACTTTTAGATTTTTAATAGTTTGAGAAAATGAGAAAATATTCACAATCCTTGCTTCATTAGGTGGTTCTAGAAGTGGCAGCTCCAGAGGACAATTTAATTGTCTCATCTGAAATGAGGACAAATATTTGTGGAAAGGTAGAATAAAGTGCCACAGTGTATACTTTCGATGGAGCTATCTACCCACTTTTCTATTAAGATGGACAAACTCATTGGAGGCAATTCAAGCCCATCCCTTAATGCATCAGTCTTACCACTCAAGGTGGGGAGAAGAATGATTCTGAATTAAGAATGTGAATTTCTTGAATTAATAGTTTATAAAGGACACAATGGAGAAAAGAAATACACAGCAATACTAAGGACATTGCAAACACATCTTTTCCTCCTTCTAAAAATTTCTGAGCTCCTATTGCTCCGGCTCTGTTTACTCGGATCCAATCACCATACAGAATTTAAGTACCGCTGCACCCTTATGGTTGCATATGCTAAAAATACAGTAATTCAACCTCTTCCTAAAAATGCATTTATGTTAGCTACTTCTATGTAATGACTGAAATCCACAGTTCACAATCCTGTTTTCAGAGCACATGTTTTTTTCTGCTGGTCTTTATTTCATTTTGCTCCCTTCAATGATGCAGCAAAGGTTTTCAGACTAATTGATATTGAACTAAATCCACTTAAATAGTGATTGCAAGCCAAGTGCCCTCATTTAAAACTACTTTTAAGTCTAAAATTGTGTTTTAGATACTTGAGTGCATTGCATCTTAATTCCCCTTATAACATCCTAATCCCCAAAGCAGGGGAAACTAGGCACTTCATATGTTATCTGCTATAACTAATAATATGAAATAACTCTCTCACAGTACACTGTATGAAGCAGAGTAATTAAATACATGCCACACGAAAACACACTCAAATTTCTATTACTGACTCCAAGTGGGTTTTTTTCCTTCCATGTCTTTAATAAAAAATTGGAGTTTCTCACCATTTTCCTTTTGCTTTAGCCCATTACCAACCCCCTTGGAATACAGCAGACTATTATCCCCTTCTCGACTAAAACTCTGCAGTACCTAAGTAATAAAACATAAACTTTCCAGAAATTCAGGCCTCCAGGCTTATGCTCCATCTTAAATCTAGGACTCTCTGTAGGATATGCACATAAAAGGCACTGCTTTTGGTCCTAGGGAGTAAATCTGATCCACCTGTTGAGCATGGTGAACTTACCCTAAGAATGATTCTGTTAGCTGGTCCTTAATTTAAATCAGCAAATATAGACAAAGAGCAGAAATCTGTTGATTATTAAGGATGGCACCACTCATGGGATGCATCCAAAGAGGAAACTCAAGGGTCTACTGTATTCTGTGTGTCCAGATGAAAAATGCATTTAATCACAGCACTGAGCAGAGCAGTATGGAAAGATGTGGGGCCCAGCCACTCAAATGCACTTTCCTCATTCTTCTCTGAAGAGGCCCCCTCATGTTATTTCTTAATGTCTCTAGAGGAAGTAATTCTTAATTGATTTCTGAAATTTTCTAGTCTTGACTTCTCAGCTACACTCTGGACTAATACAATGTCTAATTGTCTGGTTCAAAGTATGAATGAAATCACAGGCTTTGCTGATCTATTAAGTGGCACTTCTGTTCCAATGGTAAGTTAACACTATCTGAAAGTCAAAGCAAGAAGAGTTGAATATAGTGAATCAACATGGCTACAAGCAATTATAAATCTTTCTTCTTTTTGGTTTCATTTAAAAAATATAAACAAATCACTGAGCAAAGAAACTTGCAAAATTTCAGGTAAAAATGATGCAGCATTCACTCCATAATCAAAATATCATGCTAAGATGTTCAAGGTCTTTGGATAAAAAGAAGCCCTTGTCTTGTAAGTAATTGAACATATAACTTAGGTTGGTACCCATTTAAGCTCCAGAAAGTACCCTTAGAATTGCAAGCAAAATGTAATCTTTCTTTAAATAAAGAAGAATGAGTTTAAAGGGAAAAAATTCATACATTTAAATTTTAAGACCTTTTATTTAAATGATACTTTTATTTTCAGTTATAAGACGCTCAGGAGAACAATACCAGCCATGTGAAAGAGAGTTCTACATTTAGTCTAGAGGAAGTGAAAATCAGCTTTTTAAAGAGTTATGAGTCAAAAAGATGAGGGACTTTAGAAATAATTCAAATTGAAGTCCAGGAATTCTGCATTAATGACATTTCAATAGATTCCTGAAATCCTGTGGTTTCAGAGTCTCCTGAGACTATAATAACGCAACTGCAGACACCCCACTTTGCAGGACAGATGCCTGGTTTCCAGTGAAGTTGACCTTTGCTTTAAAGTCTCGGGTGTGTTTATGATCTTTTGATTCAGAAGCTGATACTGCATCTTTACCAAAAGCAAACGTCACAAAAGCAAGCAACCAAGTAACGAGGAGCAATGGGAATTCTGACGAGGATGCTTAAGGAAAGCTGCTAGTCGTTTACTGATCTGGGGCAACAGCACAAAAACGGAAAAGCAGTTACATTCAATATGTAGCATGGCAGTATAAGACTCACACTGTGCCGGTAGAATGGGTCAACTTTTGTAGGGTATTTGTCAAACTGTAAAGGGATCAAAGCAAAAGCTAGTTACTTAAAGCATCTACATTTCTGTTTGCTGTGTCAGCTGACGTAGTAGCCCTAAGTAAGCATCTCTGTTATCAGACTCCATGACCTCATTGGATATGAAACCATTGTGATACTCCTGAGTCACTCGGACAAGAAATGGAGAAACAAGGTGACAACCCACATGGTGCATTTAGGGCCTGGCCACACTATAGTGTCTTTCTTTCTAGGCTATATCTAGGGATAGGCACAAAACATCTAATAGAGAAAATAGGCAATTTTTCAAATAAATAAGAGAGAAGTGAATCTCTAGTCTGATTTATCCAGGAAATTCCCTCCTTTTTTAATCTTCACTCTGGCAGAAGAACTGGAAGTTCAGTTATCTACGGACATGAATCACACCCCAATACGAGGCAATCAGGGCTAAGTCTTAGCACTTTCTCTTGAGCAGAGAGGAGCATACCACTGTTTCCCTAGAGAACATCACCATCCTGGTGCTGTGACTCCCCTCCGGCAGATTAAATTTACTTGTGCAATAGTTCACTCAGGCTAGCACAACCTCTCCCAAAATAACAGGCCCTTAAAATATAACTGTGGAGAAGTATATATAGTTCATCCAGATTAAAGATACGAGATTTACTCAAAATTGTTTTTGGTCCCAAGGCCTCATCTCGAACATTCTTCTAAATAAAAGGTATAAAATAAGCCTTAAAATACATTTACTTTAAAAAATTAAGTTGAACAAAATGGGGAAGCATGAGGGGGGAGAGGATGCAAAGTTTAAAGGGAACAACCTCCTAAAACCATGGGATTCAAATCTATTCTCACAATGCCCAGACTAGTCGCCTTCTTAATGAGGCATCCAAAATTAAATGAGTAAAACCCTCCAATACTGTTTCAGACAGGGCTCTATCTCGGAATATTTAGTACCCTAATACGCCACTATTCCTCACAGTGAAGTTAAAAAGAAAATCCTAACTGGTTCGCCAGGCACGGGCTATGTCTCAAGCAAGACCATGTCACTGCCAGGGGAGCCTCTACGGCCAGGCGAGTTCCGACCCTGCACCACCTGCTGACAGAGCACAGTGCCAGACTGGGGCGCTGTTTGATGAACTACGAGAAGCGTGACACCCCCAGCCATCTGAAAGGGTGGCTGGCTGGGGGGTGGGGGCGGCACTGTAGCCTGTACTCCACCACTCAGCGCTCCCCCGGCTCCCAGGACTGAGTGAGCACTTGTCGGCTCCTACTTGGTGCAAAGCACTGACACATACATTTTTACATTTGGTGCAACTCCCCACGATGCTCAAGAAAACAAAACTACCCTTTAGCACGTTAACTACACACAGTGGATGTGACCGTTTGAGGGCATCTGAATGAAACCCACCCACAGTGCTGGAGATGACTGTCCTGGGAAGGGGCCTACTTCGGGGACACGCCCTTCCCTCCAGGGTGCACAAGGCCCGAGGGGCCCCTGACAGGCTGCTGCGCCCCAGGAGCCCCGTCCTGTCCCACCA
This sequence comes from Phataginus tricuspis, assembly GCA_029783875.1. Lineage (NCBI taxonomy): Eukaryota > Metazoa > Chordata > Mammalia > Pholidota > Manidae > Phataginus > Phataginus tricuspis. The sequence goes on from JAQQAC010010882.1 coordinate 3,336,647, forward strand.
CGCCCGGGAACCCCGTCCGCCCAGCCCCCGGAGCCCCGGCCATCCCCTGCCCTGCCCGCGCCGCGCTCATCCTCACGTTTCTGCCCGCGGTACGCACCATGGGCGGTGCCGGCGTGGGCATGATGGCAGCGGGCGGGAGCGCGTGCGGGAACGGCGTGAAGGTGTGCTGGTGCGTGTGCTGGTGCGTGTGCTGGTGCTGATGCTGGTGCTGGTGGAACTCCGTGCGCAGGTAGGGCGGGGGTCCGAGAGACGCCCCGCGGTCCGCGCTCTGCGACGCCAGGAAGCGCGTGTTCAGTTCCTGCCGCAAGATGTCTTGCTCTGCAAGAAAGGAGGGAGAGGATGACATCCTCCCGCACCAGCGATGTCCTCAGCACAGCGGGGCCGGCGGCAGAGGGGCGCCAGCCAAGGGCGCACGGCTCTTGGGAAGCGGGGGCAGGCGGAGGGGCCACGCAAAGCGGACACCGTGCCGCTGTTCTGTCTGGTCTGGGGGGCCGTCAGTGCGCTGCTGACAGGCTGCAGCCCAAACAGCTGGAGTCGGTGCGGCCGTTCCTGCCTGCGGAGCAACCCCGGCCTCGGCACATGGCCCGCCCGTGCCTCAGTTTCCTCACTTATCACGTGGGGATGGTAATACGGCCCTTGCTGTGGGTTTGTTTTGTGGGTGAAAGGAATTAACATATTTCAGAGCTTAGGAGGACTGATGGCACACTGGATAGACGCCGCTGTTCACATGGCATTCACACCCCCTCAAGGGTAAATCACTGTTTCACAGCTATGTCAGTGGTTTAAACACAGTATGGCTACAGTGGACCCAAAAGTGGGACACTTGGCCTGATCAGTACAGGTGCAGAGGAAAGGACCCAATACCTAACGCTAGGTCTGTCCTTAAAATTCTGGAATGCTTTGTCACCAAAAGTTCCCCTTCCCCTTCCAAGAAGGTAGAAGGCCCTATTCAACCAAAGCAGAGCCCTTAAAACAGGATGCAACTGAAGATGCGGAATGAAACAGACCCGGGCCTGGGAGAGCTTCCATCACTACAGGGAGCCCAGACGAAGGCACACGGTCACGCTTTCCTGCTCAGTGGGTGACCTCGGCTGGACAAGCCTCAGGACTTCAAGCACAGGGACCTCTTGGGCGTGTCTGAGTCAGCCAGGTTGTATGGGTACGGGTACAATTTTTGCTGCCCCTCGGCCCACAAAGGCTTGGAGGGAGAGCATGGGACGCGCACCACAGGCTGCGGTTCAGGGCAGGGCCCGCACAGCCAGCAGGGGAGGCCGGGGCGGGAGTGAGCGGGCGGGCAGCCAGGCGGGCCAGCCCCTCCGTCCTACCTGAGTAAGTGCTCCCGGCTGGGTGTCCGGGCACCTGCAGGCTCCCTGATGTCAGAGGCGGTGGAGGAGGCAGGGCAGTGGGAGGGGCAAACATATTGGGGTGGTGGGGGTGTGCGGGGGGTTGGAGGGTGGGCGTGAAGCTGTGCAGGGGGCTGTGGCTGGGCAGCGAGAGGGCGAACGGGGAGGCCGAGGGGTGGTGGGAGGCGTGCGGAGCGGCCGGCTGAGTCTTCGCGGGCGGGCTACCTCTGCTGCGGCAACCAGATGAAATAAAGGGAAGAGAGAAGAGGTCAGTGGCTTAGTTTCTGCGAAACAGTCCCGTCTCCCGCCCAAGCCTTTCCATGCTCTTGTTCTTGTTCCTTCTCTTCACAGACCCTCCTGTGCTCTCCAGAGGCCTCCGCTGGAATCACAGCTCCCCTAACTACCGTGGACTCATCCAAACAGAAACCGCTGCTCTGGAGCTACTGGCATCTCAGGGCTCAGAGAGCTGATTCTGCGGGAAACTCAAGCCTGCTCCCCCTCTGCGGCCAGAGCCTAGAGCCTCATCCTGGCCCCGAGACGGCCCCCTGCCTTCCCGCCCTCCACTAGCCACATGCTATGAAGCAATGAGATGAACAAAAAGGAGTGGGAACAATGGCCTGACTGGTCCTATTTGTCTACTATTCTGTGAAGAAGCCCAGATACGAGGGGAACCAGGGAGCTCAGCACCCCAGAACCTCTTTGTCCGGAGGCCACAGAGAAGGCCTAGGGGGCAGGACATGGGCTCCCAATAAGGCAGGTTCCTTGCCTTGTCAAAGACAGGAAAAGGCTAGCCCAGAACCGCCAGTCACCAGACTGTCGCTAGGAAAAACGACACTAGAGACACAGAGCTGTGGGGTTGGGGTCCCCACTCCAGGACAAGCAGGGGGGCGCTGGCCATGTGCCCCAGGTCTGTCTCCCTGATCTTGGCATTTCTCCTTCATGCTAATTTTTAAACTTTCCTTAGTCATTTGGCAAAGATAAGACTGACCAGAGCCTGGGTCTCCATGCAGGAGCTTCTCTCTAAATCCAGCTTGTTTCTTTTCTACTTCTAGTAAATTGCAAGGAAAACCACCCCAAACCAGAACACAACTGGTCCCAACCTTCCTGCCTCTGGACCTGCAGGGAGCCGTCCTCCTCAGAGGCCAGTGGCTTCCCTTCTAAGAATCTTAACATGATGATCTCTGCTGAGCCTTGGTTTCCATTCCCTGCCCGTCCCCGGGGAACGGCGGGGCTCCCAGGCACAGCAACCTCCATGCTGTTTGTGAATCACGCCCCTGCCTGCGCTGCGTTCGCTCACGCGGGGGTATCTCATATTCCAGGTCTGCCCGATGTCCTCACTCTCCAGGCCCAACCCACCCATCCTCTCCCTGAAACCCGAGCCTCACGAAGGGCTCTCGTCCAGCCTTCCAGCCTCTGCCTCTGGGGAAAGTCCAGTCTCCTTGCTGGTACCCTGTCTCCTTGCTGGTACCTGCCTGTCCCGAAGACGACAACCAAAGTCAGGCAAAAAAAGAGCAGGTTGGCTCACCTTAAACTGTTGAGGCTTAAGCTACTGCTGTTGTAGGCTGACAAAGGCTGGGGGAGGCTCTGGGACGAGGGGTGGGCCTGCGCGGGCGGCAGGCTCTGGTGGAGCAGCTGGCTGGGCGACTGCGGCCGGGGTGGCCTCTGCGCCGGGGGCGGGGGCGCGGGTGGCAGCTGGGCCTCTGGGGGCGCCTGGGGCGGCTGTGTGCTTGGCCGTGGGGGCTGAGGTGGGGCCTCCGTGCGTGGCACCAAGTCAGGGCCTGGAGAAGGAGCTCGGGGCTGGGGCTCCACCTGGGGCTGGGGCAGCGGCTGTGGGGCCTGAGGGCAGGGGTCTTTAAGCACCACGGACTCAAAGATCGGCTCTTTGCAACAGTCCTGGCTCTTCTCCTGGCTTCTCTCTAGACCCGATATCTTGGGGACAATCGGCCCCGCATCCTGGCTGTCATGTTCGGGTAGCGTGCCAACACCTAACTCCGGATCTGCATGGGGGAGAGCAAAGACAAAACCACAGGCGGTGACACGTGAGTGTGACATACGGAGCCCAAAGCCACCTGCCAAGCCAGGCTGCACAGCCCCAAGGACGCCACCATGTCCTGCCTTTTCCACGTTTGGTGCCTGAGCACACTGTGAACCAGCCAGTGGGCGATGGGGAGAAACAGGGGAGCAGCCTTTGCCCCCTGGGGAGGAAGGTGATGCAGCCAAGACAGGCTGCATTCCAGAAAGCAGTCTAGGCAGCCAGAATCTGAAAATGAACATTTTCCTTAATCTTGACCAAGCCTTTCATGGAGCAAAATTAAGAAACGATAGCCGACAAGTTGATTTTTCCCTTTTAAAACAAATACAGTTCTTGAATACACAAAAGAGAAGTATTTTTAATAGCAAACGAAGCAAGCATGGTCTAACCACACACAGAGGTTTCTTCCTGGCCTTGACTCATCCCGCCTTCCCCTTCTGGCTGATGGGGCGCACTGGACATTTAGAGAAAAATCCTTTGTTTATCAAGTGCTAAACTTCCGGTCAAAGACTGGGCCTCCTAATGCCCGACAATGACTCCAGCAGCACCTGAGACTGAAGGTACAAACGTGAATCCCAGTCAAATTTACTGTCAACCACACACGCTAGGGCTTTCAAAGGATGCCTCCTGGACCCCTGGAGGGAGGGGGGACGCTGGCTGTGGAGACTAAGCCTGCATGTAAAATTTAGGTAGAATTCTACAATCATGTAAGAAATCTAGAAAATACATGATCCTGGTATGAACTTAAAAGATATGCTCCCCTGCAAAGGTCAGACCATCTCTGTGACATCTTTTAGAGTAGTTCTCTGGTGCAAATCAAATTCCATAAAGTCCTCTAACAGAAGGATGAAAGACGAATATGAAAGACAAATACGGCATTAAGTGTAAAGAAATGACCCCATTTACATGTAAGTCCTTTTGTACACGTCTCGGGGAAAATTACCTTTCTCCCATTTTTGTGCTAAAAAAGCTGTTCATCATCACACAGGTCAGTGATATGAAGAGAGCCGATGACACTGTTCTCAGAAACAAAGGGTGTGTTTCCAGGCGTTTCCTAAATGAGCTGCTTTGGGCGTGAACTTTCCAATCTCACTGGATCAAGTGTGAAAAATATGTGATATTCTCACTGGTCCTATTAATTTCTGTTGATGTACGCCTGGGTATGCACCCTTGTCATTTTTCTTCCTTGGAATTTGCATCAAAGCAGCTCATTATTTTCAATGTTCTTTTGGTCCAACAGACCAAGTGTGGAACATGCACAAAAGCAACAACAAGCTGTAGGTTTATCAACAAAGCCCATTTTAGGCTAATACTACCTTGGCTATCTTCAGTCCCACAGACCATCCTCAACAAGTACACGAACGTGCTGCACAGAGAGGCCCCTTTTCATATGTTTCGGGTGTGAAAGGATAAAACATCCAATCAGGCACCAGTGGGGCTGATTCTAGGTTTCCGACATCCCACTCACAAATATTTCTATCCTGTGCTGTCTTCAGAACCTTTTTAGTAAGAGGTCTGCTTATGATAAGCTGAAATGTTATGAATCCCCAAAACCTTAGTTTCTAACCTGAGGGCTCAGAGAGAACACGATATTTGCCGTGGATGGACCCCATTCTCCCAGAAGAGGGCCTAACTCACGAGGGAAAACTTTATCTGCAGACATCCGCATCTAGGGGTTCTGGCTCTGCTTCTCTTTCAATGCTTCGTCCCCCATTTTCACGAGATTTTCCACAGCAAGTTAATTACATGAGCTCATTGCAAAACTCAGGCTTGCAGAACTTCCGGGAATATGGCGTCGTGAACGGACTAGCAGAAAAATTCCTCCCAACATTATATTTATTCACGAAAATACAGCAAATACAACTATCCCTAAAAGAGAGACCAGAATACACAGGAAAGTGCACAGCGTACAGCTACACCTGTGAGAACTTGGCAGCCGGTGAGGCGGACGGGCGGCGATCCGGTGGGACCGAGTGCTCCCCCCCCCCAGAGCTCCGGCGGCCAGACACGCCGGACAGAGGACTCGGCACCCGGCGAGGCGGGATGGAAACACGATCCAGCGAGACGAGAGCGCCCCTGCACCCCAGCACTCCGACGGGAGTCTCGGCAAGGCGGGTAAGGTACGGAGCCACGAGCAGACCGAGCGCTCCTCTCCCCCAGCGCTCCGGCGGGAGGAGAGGATTCAGAGCCGGGAGGGAGTGGAAGTCTGCGCCCGGAGCGCCCCTCCACCCCAGCACTCCGGCGGGAGTTCCGGCAAGGCGGGTAAGGTACGGAGCCGGGAGCGGACCGAGCGTCCCTCTCCCCCAGCGCTCCGGCGGGAGGAGAGGATTCAGAGCCGGGAGGGAGTGGAAGTCTGAGCCCGGAGAGCCGACACACGGCCTGCGGGGTAGCGGAGATTGGAGAGACAGAGGGCACAGGGTCCGAGCCGGGAACGTGCAAGCTGCCCGCGGCAGGCTCCGGGAAGGAAAAAGAAAGGAGAAAAAGGGGAAGAAAAGCGCGCGCTCTACCTCAGCGGTCTTAAAGAGACAGGAGCTCAGTAGAGGGGCCGGATAGCCCCGCGAACTGAGCCCAGCACGCTGGGAGTCCTGGGGAGCTTTGGACCCCGTAGCTGGCGACTGGGAAAGAGTGCCCGCCATTGAGACCCCCACGGACATCAACAGCTTCCCATTGTTTCCAACCCAGCCAGAACTATAGTGGCGCTGGAATAGTGGAGCAACAGCGCCACCTACAGCACTCGCGCAGAACCCACGCCCGGTGGCTTTTTTTTTTTTCTCCCCTTTCTTTTCCTTTTTCTCTTTCCCTCTCTTTCAACAGCCTCCCATCCATTCTCACCCGGCCACAGATTTAAAGGGCCGTGTGGAGCGACGTGGCCGCGGCTCTGGAATAGCGGAGCAATAGCGCCACCTACAGCATTCGCACAGAAACCACCCCGGTGGGCTTTTTGGTGTTTTTTTTTTGTTTTGTTTTGTTTTGTTTTGTTGTTGTTCTTGCTGTTTTCTTTTAGGTGTTGCTGCCTTTTCTTTTTCTTTCTTTTCTTTTCCCTTCTCTCTCTCTCCTTTTACTTTTATATTATTAGTAGAAATCTCTTTTTTTTCTTGTCTCTCCTTTCTTATCTCTCCTTGCTACCAACAACCAATTCTATAGTCATGAGAAGACAGAAGAATATGATACAGACAAAGCTTCAGACAAACACCACCCCAGAGAAAGAATCTGGAGAAATGGACATTCACAGTCTTCCAGAAAAAGAATTCAGAATAAAAGTCATAGCCATGCTGACGGATCTACAGAAAAATGTGCAAGAGCTGAGGGAGGAAGTGAGGGAAGTGAGGAAAGACAATGCAGAAATGAAACAAGCCATCGAAAGGCTCAACAGCAGATTGAATCAGGTTCAAGACACGATCAAGGAATTACAAGACAGGGACAAGGAATACAAAGAAGCTGAGGCAGAGAGAGATAAAAGGATCTCTAAGAATGAAAGAATATTAAGAGAACTCTGTGACCAATCGAAGCGGAGCAATATTCGCATTATAGGAGTACCAGAGGAAGAAGAGAGAGAAAAAGGGATAGAAAGTGTCTTTGAAGAAATAATTGCCGAAAACTTCCCCACGCTGGGGAAGGAAATAGTCTCACAGTCCACGGAAGCCCACAGATCTCCCAACACAAGGGACCCAAAGAAGACAACACCAAGACACATAATAATCAAGATGGCAAAGATCAAAGACAAGGACAGAGTATTAAAGGCAGCTAGAGAGAGGAAAAAGATCACCTACAAAGGAAAACCTATCAGACTGTCATCAGACTTCTCAACAGAAACCTTACAGGCCAGAAGAGAATGGCATGATATATTTAAC
>JAQQAC010010882.1:3348872-3425942 GCA_029783875.1 Phataginus tricuspis
AAAAAAAAAACAAAACTCAGGCTTCCCACGAGGTGGGCTGGTTAGCTAGGTCTGGGGCAGAAAGCACTAACACCCCAGAAATGCTCTAACAGCACAAAGTAAGAGAGACTTCCTCGACCGAAGGTTCTGTGTGCATATGCAGGGACTCCTCTCACTCTGACGTCTAATTTGGAATTATTATATCCGGCTTGCTACATGGCAGGAGCACACTTCTATCCTTTTGTAGGGCCTTTTCTCTCCTGAATGGGATGGTGAAGAATAACTGCATAAACATTTTCTATCTTGTTAAAACTTAAATTCAAATTCATGATTGCCCTGCAGAAATCAATATCTAGACAAAGTTTCTCTCTGACATAAAGAGAATGTTTACTTTCCCAAGAGACATCACCCCAGGATATCATTTATATTTACTTATGCCGATAAGGAAGCACATTAGAGATACATAGGTAAGTGCATCAGATACCTAGTTTGACCATATTTATCTCCTTGTTCTTTCTTTAATGAGCCTCTAGAATTTGGATGAACAGCGAGTTTGCAGGAGGCATTTAGGGTTGGACTTGTTTCCCAATACTCTGTTCAGACAAATGGACTTGGCTTTCATGCCTTTTCTACTGCTCATTGTCTCAGAACCGAGCAAAACACAGCTAGAGTGAGACTTGGGAGGCATTGTCATCAGTGATGATTGGTGAGGTACAGGCAGGACCAGAACCTCTCCAGCAAACCCTGCATATTTGTATGGACCAGTCTGTGATGAAGGACTAGGAAGCTAGAAGCGTAGAATTCTGGAACAAGACCAGAGGCTGGGAAACCATCCTAGCACTCCTCAAACTTTCCTGAGCCTACAAGTCACCTGCAGATCTGGTTAAAAGGCAGACTTAGTTCAGCAGGCCTGGTGGGGCTCCAGAGTCTGCCTTTCTCAGAACCTCCCAGGGGACGCTGATGCTTGGACCACCTGTTAGGAGCAAGGATCTCATCCACTGCTTGGACAGTCCAGGAGTCAGTAGACAGAAGGAGGGAACTTACTCGCTAGAGGTCATTTGGCTGCTAAGTAAATCAGATGAGTTGTAGTCCTAACTCTGCCACCACTAAGCGCTTTTTCTCTAATTTATACTGTCCCCTAAGATGCAAAAATCCTAAAGCCAAGCAGGTAATGGCAAATCCAGAACACAGTAGAAATATTTAAGTGTATATAAATAGTGCAAAACGTCAGGAAAGCTACAAAGAGTTGCTGGAAGCCCTCACTGGACCTGAAGGCTATCATCCATCCGTCACTGCCCTGTTGCTGCAGCCTAGAAGCAAGGCAATTGGCAGGTTTGAAGGCTGGGAGGAACTTTGGGGCTGAAACAGTTTTATGACTCCCCATTCACACAGGAGTCCCTCGAGGAGCGAATTAGGCGTCATACATTTTTGTGGCTGATTGGTAATGCATTTCCTTTTCCTTCAATTAGTCAATAAATGTATCTTCGCAGTTGAGCTTTTCCATCTTGACAGTCCATTTGTCTTACTGTGCTGCTCCGAAGTTGGCAAGAACACAATATGCACAATCATTTTGTCTTGCTCTGTGTGCCCTGAATTTGCCAATGGACAAAATTTGCTGAGGTTGAAAGAAGTAAGAATGTGCAAACTGACCAGTGTTATTTAGAAGTTTCATTCATTACATTTTGGCGTTTTAAAATCTCTCTCCTTGTAATTATAAAAATAACACATCATGCTTATAATAAAAGACATGCAAATTAAAATTACACTGCGTACTTACACAGTAAAAAGGGTGAATTTAGTGCATGGACATTATACCTCAATAAACTTGACTCAAACACCATAAATTTTTAAAGACTTAAGGGTAGATCAGAACAAATGTGTTTGACCTTCATACTAATTTGATACAAGGTCCCTAGGAAAAATGGGCCCTTTTGCACTTTACTAGCAGAAGGTAAACCCTATAACCTCTATGGAAGGCAATTTGGCAACATGTAGCCAAAAAAGGGAGTTCCCGCCACCTACTGTGTCAGGATTTAGTCTATAGACACAATAAAATAACAATGGTTTAAACTGCAAGTTTGGAAACAACTCAGATGTAATCATGGTTATATATAAATTTGGTACATTCCAACAATGGAAAATATTGCAGCTATAAAAATGAATGAGGAACTCTGCATGTACAATGTACAGTATATGCTAACTTTTGTGAAAAATGGAAGATAATGTATATGGGAGAACACCCAAGAAACCAGCAGCAGTGGCCACCTTTTGAGGGCTTGGGGAGGAGTGAGTACTAGACAGGATGCTGGAGGAGGGCAGACAGTGCTGTCTGCACACCCACATATTTACATTTTGGAATCGGGTGATCATGTTACCTATAAAAATTTAAAAAAGAAAACTGGTCTTATATTTAAAGCAAAGAAAGAAAAGCAAACAAAACTGGGAATATGAAGAGTGACATGACTACAGGCATGGAGAGTGTATTTTACAAAAAATAAGAAAATATAATGCACAGATTTGTAATAAATTTGAAAACAAAATGGATTTTGTGAAAAAACAGAACTTACTAAGACAGACTCAAAAACAAACAAACCTGATCATGAAAGTAAACTGAAAATCTCAGTAATCCACCTCCTACCCTAAAAAATCCAAAAAAAGTTACCAGGTGCATATAGTGTTACAGACAGTGTGGACTGAACCTGTATGAAACGAGTATTCCTGCCAATTAAACTGAAAATCAACAGCAAACATATAACAAAAGCAAGAGGCAAAAGTAATATTTACATAAAGTATAATTATCTAACTAGATTAACACAGCACCCAGCTGGAAATATATTAGAATAAGAGTGCCTCATAAGATACCCAAACAAAGAAAAGCCATAGTTAACAGTAGCTTTTCTAAACACCAGCAATAGTAAATAGAAAATAAAAAAGGACCTCCTTTACAATAACAAAAATCATGTAATAATAGTTGGGAACGAACCGAACAGGAAAATTACAAGGCCTATAAACTTTCAGAAACGTATTCCCCAAAATGCTTTGAGAACAACGTTCAGGGGTGTTTTATGAGAGAGAGAGAGACAGAGACAGAGACAGAGAGAAACAAGTCAAAGCCATGTAAGAGGTGGTTCTCCTCAGAGGATACCACCTGTAGGGGGACTGTTCAAAATCTGTGGGAGTGTGTCTGGCTGTCACAAGCACTGGATGGCCTTGGGGCGCTGGGCCTCCAGGGAGATTAGAAGTACTGCTATGGGAAGGACAAGCCCACACAACATCCTGGGTCACTTGCTGAAATCCCCAGGACTTCTGTGCAGCTTTAGAAAAACCTAGAAGTTATTTTTTAATATAAGCACAAAATATTTTCTGTGTGTGGTTTTAATACACATGGGATTTTCCAGAAATGCAATTACTGTATGCTGTTATGTCTGTTACATTGTTATGTCTTGTTATGAACAATTAAGAGCTGTTTGTTTATCATTTGGGATAGTTAGGACATCGATGGTAAGGCTGAGCCTGGTATTTGAGTTACTACAGCTCACATGCCTGCATGAACCTGCACTGGTAGCAGCCATATTTATAAGCCATTCCATGCAGAGATTCCAGCATCTGACCATTTCAGTGTCTTCTAATGTAAATAAGCATTTATACAACTTAAAAACATATTATGTTACTACCAACTACTTCCTACTTGTTTCTCCTTTGCATTTCACTCAGGCTTTATCTACATTTTTAAATTATATGTATACATAAGTATATGAAGTATATATTTTGTTTCAGAAAGTAAAGAAAAAAAGTGTGTTAGAAAATATTCCTTTTATTTCACAAAGAGGGCATTGGGCGTGATGGGGTTGAGATTTGATTCATTATGTCCTTATGAGAACTACTGTGTGTATAGAAGTCCAATAAATACAGTAGTTACCTCATAGGGTTGCTGTGGACATTAAATTAAGTCATGTTAAGTACCTTACACAATATATAGCACAAAATAAGTGATTGTTTCCAAAACTGTTGCAGAAAAATATTTAATTTCATGGAAAATACTTCATGACAAAATTACTGATGAGTAAAATAAAATACTCTATCACCAGTACGGTCAATACCCAAGATTATCTGTGTAAATGTATATATGACTGCACAGAAAAAAGATATGCATAAGAATATTAATTCCAATCCCATCATCTAGAAATAACCATTGACTTTTATTTAAAATTTGTGTTTTTCACATTGCATATTTTCTGTAGCGAAACTCATGTAAAAGAAAAAAAACGGTATGACATTTTTAAATGAGTCCTTCATGGGTAACATACTTGTCCCATCAAAAGACGTCAACTGAGAAAGTGACTGTTCAAGTCCTTTTAAACTGCCTTACCTACTGGATGGACTATTTCAAAAAGCTCTTTACCCAGAGGACAGATAAATTTTTATCTCTATTTTTATCTCTCAAAAATGATAACAGTTGGCGTGTGTTAGCCTCCCACCTACCCTCTCACATTTCTAACGGGTTCTAACTGGATATATTTGGGCAGGAGGGAAATGGTGAATATTGATGATGAAGAAGGAAGAGGAGGAAAAGCAGGAAAACTGTCCCAGGGCACATTTCTGTGCTTCTGCTCTTTACACATCTTTATACTTGATTACAAAGTCCTAATAGGGCTTACTCCTCTACAGGGTCATTACCACAGAAGATATGAACAATCCTTAAAGACATCAAGAAAAATCATGTAGTGCGCTAACCATTAGGCAGTCTGTCCAGGTATCCATCTGTATCTTTCTGAATGTTTGATCCCTATTGTCTAGAAATGGACATGTCCGATGGTTATGCTAGTCTATCTTCTAGTTAACATCTCTACATATTTGCCCAAATGATGAAGCCATAAAGACCTCACTACATGGAAGGAATGAAGATTGCAGCCAAATAAGAAAAGAACTCAAGACTTCCAATTAAAGTGTGAACATTAAAAATGTTGAAACGTTCAACAATAAAAAGCCCAGAAAAGTACAGAAGCATGTTTCTGAATCACACGCCATTATTTCCAGCTGCTAGCAATACCCACTCGTTAAACACTTTCTCTTGTCCATTCTATTACCTCAAATACTCTCCTTTTTAGCAAAGGCTGCATATTTCGTAGACATGTATTAAAACAAAAAGTTGCACTACTGACCTAAGTTGACAACTCTCCCCAAGTGTTAGGTTCTGTCTCCCAAGCTCTATGTGCCACCAGTGCTTTGCAGAAAAGGGCCACCTTCCCTAACACTTCTCTCTTTATTTTCCTCCTTTCCCTCTTTTCTTCAAATCATTAAACAGACCAGTTTGTTCCATTAGCAGATTCAATTACTTGAATGAATGGAAGGATGACATTCGGTCTTGAAACTCTTCTTCTCGGTCACTGAAACTGTACAAATAAATTGAGGCAAGCCCACTGTTTGTTCAAGGAAAATTAATTTTCAAACACTGTCAGAGTGGGAAATCAGGGGAATGGTGGGTACTTGGCAGGGCTGAAAGAGATTCCATTTTGTGTTTGTCATTCTGTGTAAACATTAATTACCAGCTGGGATGCTAAGCTTGGACTCAAGTCTGTACTGCAAACCTCCGAGGGCCTTCAGGGTTCCTAGTAAAAGCAAAATCCTAAGGAGGGAAAAACAGCCATTGCATCTGCCACAACACCAGTCGCCCACTGGGAAAGCTGTGCAGAGACTGGCAGATTAGAGGCTGCTGTTACTGGAGAAGCTAGTTGGGATATCATCTAGTTTACCAGATTAACCTAGGGTGGGGTTAATCTCACAGAGGTTAAGGAAACATCAACAGACTGCAGCTGAGTGTAAAATGTGTTTCAAGTTTATTCCTTGTAAACCTCCCACCAGAAAGCATCAATCCTTAAGTATGTCCGTGTTTCTGATGCCGAAGACCAAAAATCTGCCTTCAAAGGGAGCATCAACTTTGACAGCGCCGACTGGAGCCCATCAGAATGGCTTCTGCTTAGAGAATGGAGTGCCCTTAAAGGTCAGCCTGGGCTTGCAAACATTTTACTTCTTTTTTAACTTGCTTCTAGCAATAAGAAGTTAAAAAAACAGGCTGTGCTCTACTGGGGACAGAGATGGGGGCATAATAAAAGTCTTTAAGAAAATCCAGGAGTGTCAAGATCACATGTGATCTTGGTGGTTTTTTACTTCATACCAGGAAAAGACTAATTAGTGTCACTTCACCTGCCCGGCACTGTGGCAGGGCCTGAGGCTACAAGGATGAACGCGGAACGGCCCCTGTCTTCTAGGGGCAGGCTGAGACCGGAGAACACAACACAGATGAAACAACCTGAAAATAGCAGTGAGGAAAACCGCGGCCTTAAACTTCAGTGTTTGTATCTGTAAGGTTCAGAGATAGACTTAGATCATCAGAACTCATGAAGATATCTACTCTTATTTTATTGATTCTAAGTTATGGATGGTAAATATGATTCTGAGTTATGGATGATTATCTATAACAAGATAATCCTTGCCACGCTGGCCTCAAGAATCAGTCTTGGGCTCAAATCAACTGAATCGTATTCCAGGCTGTGGAGAGACCTGATGTGAGAAACAAGGTTGAAGGATGAAAATGAAGGAGGAAATTTCCAGCCCCTTCAGAGAACACTGGAATAACTCCAGATACCAGTTTCAGACAAAGCCCAAGCTTTCGTGTTTTGCCTCAAAGACACACCCCCATTATTTTTGCTCACGTTCTCCCGCCAGCCCCGAATTCATCAGCCTGGCCCTCTGGAGGACATCAGCTCCCGCCCGGTTACACCCCTACCACCTCCGCCTCCGTCCCCGCGCCCCCGCAGCCCCTCCCATGAGGTCAGCTTCCTGGCCTGGCTGTTCCGCGCACAGGACGCGCGCCGCACGCACACCCGCACGCACAGCTATCCTTAAACCCAGTGCACGCTCAGCACTTAACGAGATACTTCGGTGCTGTACATCAGCACAGGCGCTCCTTCCAAGGCAAGGGACTGAAAGGATTTTCAGCACCATGTCTCTACTCATGCAACCCGGCCCGCCTCCTCTGAGGAAGGAGCACATCAATCGCCATAATAAAAGCCACAGCGCACATGCCTTTGCCTGGAAGACAACAAGGCGCCCATCTGCTTCTCTTGGAAATCTTCCAAGAGGTGACACCAAGGCACTGACAATGAGTTATAACCTTGGAGGTTTGGTTAAAAAAAAAGTCTTCCTAGAACCTAATTATCTTACCTTTCACTTGAAGAACAAACAAGTGAGGATATGAGGGAAGGGGAAAGAATGTCATCTTTCTCAAGGCAGCCCTCCCCCCAGCATTATCATTACCAAGTATAAATGAGGACTCAAAAGCTGTCACATTTGCAGATCTGCTTATAAACCTGACACCTTCCTTACTATATTGCTGCCCGGGGCTCTCTTCTCACGTCACTGCCCGAGGGTTTCATGTCCACAGCCAGAAGGGGCAATAATCATGAGGCTAATCTGGCCCCGTCACCTTCTGAAGCAAAAATTCTTTGGTCTAATGTGTCCTTGTCATTTCACCTCTTAATGTAATAAGCAGTTTTTCTTGGATCTGTACATGTCTCTTGTATCAGGATGCTTATGACATTACGGGGCTATGGAATAAGGCATCTAGCCAGCAATGTTTACACTCTACCAGGTCACTATGCCCACTAAGGTTGGCATATGATTGGCTCTAGGTTAAACCCTACTTTCACTGCTTTGAACTTTAACAAAGACTATTTTCTTAAGAATGAAGGTAAAAGCCACCAGCACCAAAGACCTACTGAAATACTATCAGTCACCCTACCTTCCTGCTTTGAACACTATGACTCTGTTTTGTCTGACTTCAGGCACAGCTTAGACAATCACTGAGACCCATTTAGTAATGAGACTGGGTGGGGTGTGCAGTGATGGCATGGAAGAATTTCCATCTTCCAGGCTATCTTGGGCTTTTCCTTAGCTCCCTGGCCCTACATACAAGTCCTCCCCTCTCCAAGTTTCTTCTTAAGCCTCTGGATGCAGGGCTCTGATGCGCCAGCTGTGCTCCCAGGTGACAAGTTCCAGTCCGCACTGGCTTACTCCTTCAGTGCTCAGAGCCCGCAGGAGCACACACACCGTGTCCCTCTAGAATGAGAGTCACCTGCTTCCTACAACATCCTGGACCTTCTCCTCTTCCCTCAGAGTCACCCTCCCTCAAGGTCCAGGTATCAAAGGAAGGTCTGAAGTTACCCTAGTACGAAGGAGGGAAGCAAATCTTTGAGATTCCTCAGAGTGTAAGTAAGTCTCTCTGTTTTGGAGGGAAGGGAAGAAGGGATCCCACACAGCCAGACATGTGGACTGCTCTGGCCCTGGCCCACCTGGGTCAAGAGAGGTGCAGGGGAGGAAATGGTGGTTAATTGCCACGAGCAACACTAGCGCCCTCAGTTGTTTTCCACCACATCCCAGAGAAGGAGGCTATTCCTTCAGAACATCATCAAATATCCTAGAAGGGCTATTTTCCCAGTGTACGGAGGGGAAACTACAAGAGCCAATGAAAACTCTGAGTCCTCTCAGCGGGTCCCTGTGAGAAGTGGGCTTTTTTTTTGCCTTGGGAAATGTACCATCCTTTGGCAATGAGTGCTGTCAGCATTCAGATGTGCCTGTCTGTATTCCTGAAGCAGATGACAAAACTCCTCCCTAAGTCTGTTCAAACAACCTGCTATGACCCCTGGGACCCGGGTGCTGCCAAGGCCTTGCAATCTGTCTGACTCGTTTATGTGTGAGCACCACAGATGCCTCTAGAATGAATCCACGGAAGTGGCTTTTTTTCTGACATCAGGGAGCCTTTGATTCTTTGGCTAAAGGAAGGAGAAGCAGGGAAAAGAGGTTTTAGACAGTTTCTCTAGGTATATTTTGATGTTTTGGGACCCAAACTTTGCATCACCTCATACTCTGATTTCAATGTATTCTACAACTCTCTATTCCAAGTGTGGCCCACAGGCCAGCAATACTAGCATCACTGGGACCTAGTTAGGAAGGTGAAGTCACAGCCACTACCCACCTGCACCTCCATGTGGGTAAAGCACTGTTCTACAGCACTGTCGGGAGTGTGGGAGGCCCTCAGCAAGCCCCACTGTGAGGGCTGCCATCCACAAGGTCTTCACCTCCCAAGACCCACTCCTGGAATAACTCCCCGCAATCCTTCCCCAGAACCCAGGTGCATTCTCTCCCAGCACGCTAGCTGCTGCCGGGCTGCGGTGGTGGGCAGCTGGCTGCGTCGTTCGCACATCGGGAGCCGCCTCCAATCCTGAAGGGGGTCAGGGAAGGTGGCAACAGGGCACTCTTACTCATGGGGATACTTCCCACCCTGCTCCACGCACACTCACCGGCTCACTTGCCATGCAGAACAATATAGTCTTGCCCGAAAGCACAGCCATGAGCCACCTTCAAGAACCTGACAGCTATCATATAGAAGAGGAAGTAGATTTACTGTGAATGGCACCACGGGCAGAAGTAGGACCAAAGAAATATAACTGTAGAAGTAACCAATCGGACCTGGTCTCGGCAGCCGCACAGGGGAACAAGCAAATGATCTATTTTGCTCTTCGCTGGGAGTGTCCAAGGGGGCGCTGAATGACCATGACAAGGATTTTGAGGAGTGAGTCATGGAATGGGGAAAAGTTTGGACTAGATGACTTCTGAGATTCCAGGAGTTCCTGAATGAGACACTGGTAGCACACTCCTTAGAAGAACATAATTTCTTTCCTTTATCTTTCCAGAACTCAGTCTTCTAAACAATCTCATTTGTAGGTTAAAGAACACTATCGCCTTGATAAATGCAACATCTTCAATACTTATAAACTAAGAATACCTCAACCAAATGACTATGGATATAGTGTTTTTTAGGAACAGAAGAAGTAAATCTGCTTATCCCAGCCATGAATTTTGTAAACTTGAGGTTTTTTAAAAATGGAGTGAGGGGGTGTGTTGTGCAGTTCCATTTCAAATATTTTATCTTTTTTAAAGGAAAGGTCTACCAATCTTTACAATGATTTTCTAGATATCATCCATGTGATAGATACTTGGTAGAAAAATTAAATCTCCTGCTATTATTTCATCACTTGTCATTATTTCCTTTCATTATCCTCATTTATCATAGAAAAAAGAAACATGGTCAAATATAACATTTGAAGCTACATGTATGTAACGTTCAGGAAACAGTAAAGACAACGACAACATTAGCCTAACAAAAACCATGTATCCAGGGGGGATTCCATGGTGTAATGATTAACACTCTGGACTCTGAAACTCCATATCTGCTTGAGTCACCTTTCAGAACTGAAATGTTAACAACCATCCTCTAGAAATGGAACAGCGGGTAATTGTAACTGTCCTGGGATAGAGATGGAGCTAGAGTAAGTCATCAAAACAGTCCTGCTGTCTCCCACTTACAGCTGTAATCCTGGAAGGGAAATGCTGTCAGACATGTCACAATGACTTAAACCCCCCTGCAAATGCCTGAACTTGATCTTCAGAGACGTTTTCAAACCAGAACGACAGTAGGTAATATGGCATTCGTTTGTTTTGTCTTCAGCTGCCTGAGGACCCTGTCTATCATCATCCCCAATTCAACATGACTAAAGTCAAACCCATCCCCACTCCAACTCTGGCTTCCCCATCCCCAGCGGCAAAGGTCAGAAACACAGCATCAATTTAATTTCTTTTCCCCTTATAATAATCAGTGGCTTACATGTGAATTACTGCTTATATGATGCCATTTAACACAAATAAAGCAACAGTTACAGAATCTGCTGCTCCCTAGGAGCCTGAGTGAGCTTTTAAAATATAAATCATATCAGTGCTGTCAACCCCATTTAAAACCTTAGCTTCCCATCATAGGTAAACTGCCAGCTCCTCCGCATGGCCCCTGCTGCACTCTCGCTCTGCTCCGGACCACCATCCAAATGCTCCATGCTCCTGCTCGCTCCCCTTTGCACAAACAAGTGCTTTTAAATCCCACCTTCCAAAGTCCTATTTAGACAAACTCCCTTGCTAATGTTTCTCCAGTCACCGCAGCCTCTGGCGACAACCCCAACCCTCCGATGAACTTCTAGTGTAGATACTTAATGCCTGGGGACTTACCAGACACTTACTACATTTTCTTACTGGTATTTTAATACATACACCTAGTTTTTTGAGAGACAGATCTCTTAAAATCTTTGCATTTATTTCAATCCCAAACACAATGCCTTCATTAGAGTGAACACTTGATAAATACTTGATTTCTTCAGCCACATAATAAGCAAAACACAGAATAGCAGTGAACGCTGGGAGGCATGGACCACAAGGCACGCAGCGCTGGGGGAGAGACAGGGCTTGCCCTACAAGACAGAAATCTCTATGATTGCAAAATACAATTGGCACACACAGATCACGGCATAAATCAAACTGGGAAATCATTAAATAGAGATTTAGAAAATAAGGACTTCTCCAATAAAGCAGAGGTTGAAAGTTAATTTAAGCTGAAAAAATTAACTTTCTGATTTGTTAAAAGTTGAAGTGAAAATTTAATAGTCAAATCACAATTTTTTCCTGAAGAAATGCATCACTGCAGTGGAATTTCAAGGATGACTAAAAGACAGCAAGATCGGATATGCCTTATCAACTCAGGAAGACTGAGAAGGGTAATCCTGAAAGAAATCCTTTTTGTCCTCAGCAATTTGACCTAACTAGAAGCACCATTTAAATCTGACAGTTTGATGCTGTCGGAGGTAGAAGCTCTTCCTGCAGGAAAAACCACCGCTTGGAAGGCTGCTGACTACTGCCAAGTGACACGTGTCACTCAAGCACGTCAATGGAACAAAGACACAAAGAAATCATCAGAGCCTAAACGACAGGGTCTTCAAGTTTTCCCTGCTGTCATCCACATGCCATCTTTCTCCAGCTTGGCTACGGTACCCGACCATGCTCGCTGGTCCCAACAATGGCACCCACCCAGCAGCCACACGGGACCTGATGTGCTCCTACCTGCGTGCACACAGGCCACACTGGCTAATGGAATTTAAAGGTCCCTGTTCCTTAAATTTCCTCCTTGTTCAGATGCCAAGGAGAGTTTTTAATCCCAAAGCAGAATTTAAGTCCTGACCTTAAACACTCCTGGAGGAGGCAGCCTAGAGATGTCAAGAGTCAGCAGCAGGCATCCGGCTAAGGTCCCCAAATCAGAAATGTGCTTGCCCACAACCCTCAGTGGCTTCCGGGGTCACTGTGCAAAGAAACTCATATAGCCCATCAGAGACAAATGGCCAAAAGTCATTCACCCCTGGAGGAACTATTTTTAGTTACTGCCGTGCTTATGTTCCTTTAGAGCCTGACTTATTCAGATCTATAAATTGCTTTATCCCGATAACCACACTTAGGACAAAAGATGTCAGTTGAAATTTGGTGTTTTGAAAACATTGAGCCTAGAGTTCAAATATTCCCAGAGCAAAAATAAAGCCTATCTCCCAGGTTTATAATAAAACTTATCTCCAAAGAGAGAGAACAATTTGAAATGCAAATGATAGGGCCTCAAAATGTGTTAGTTTATTTCTTCTTTTACAAAAAACGGGGGTGGGGAAAATTATCATTCACCCCATGCTTTTAACCATCCATTCTTGCTCTCTTGAAGTGCCACCCACATTCCTTGCTTCAAATTCCTGTACATTAGAGCTGATTACTGCTCCAGGGCAAAATGGGTCATGAGGGCCCCAGACAAGACAATAGACTTGGCACAAAGGTGCACTTCAGATATAATTTTCAAATCAGTCAGTGTTGGAGGGAACAAAATAAACAAAATAAAACCCATCAACTGCAAAAGAAAGCATGTCCTGCCTAGAGGCAGTGAAATCTTAGTCCTCTGGAATTCACCACTGACTCCCAAACACTTAAGCAGGGGTGTTTTTCCCCTAAAACCCCAGATCAATTCATGGCAAATGATTAAATCTTTTTGAGTACAAAGAAACACAATTTTCTGTCTGTCCTAACAAGGGCAAATAATTACAGAACATGCAGTCTGAAGAAGATGCATCTTGGTGAGTTTGTGTAGTACCAT
Source organism: Phataginus tricuspis (assembly GCA_029783875.1). Classification (NCBI taxonomy): domain Eukaryota; kingdom Metazoa; phylum Chordata; class Mammalia; order Pholidota; family Manidae; genus Phataginus; species Phataginus tricuspis. The sequence continues at coordinate 3,361,915 of JAQQAC010010882.1, forward strand.
TTTCTAAAGAAACCCAAATATGAAACAATGGGAAATGCGTTTGAAGGGTAGCTGGTTTAATGTAACTCAACAATTAAATGGAGAAGCTAAAATAATATAAGTTCACTTTAGATTTCTCACAAATGAATAGAAATTATATCCCCTTATGACACAATTTTGAGACACAATATATTAGATGCAATATGTTAAGAATTAGCTGGCTTCAAGCTATGGCTTTGCCATTTATTAGCCAAGTGCCTTTGAATAAATCACTTTACTTTCCAGAGCCTCGGTTTCCTCATCTGAATCAAGGCTGATTTATGGGGTTCCTTCTAGTTTCAGGAGTCTGTGACTGTACTGGCACATTAGTTTCTTTTCAGTTAAGGTCATCAACAAATCACACACATAAATGAGATGAAATTTTATTTTTAAATCAGACATTAGATGGGTAAAATACAAGTTTTTCCTTTATGCTATTCCTAAAGAAATGATCTCTTCAATAGACACTAACTGAAAAGTAAGAGCCATTTAAACTCTAGCTTTTAGGTTTTAGAGAAATCTGCTAAATATAACAGGTCACTAGACTTATAAATTATTCTTTAGGCTGGAGGGGCCTTTGGAAAATGGCTAGATGAGCCAAGTCTGTTCCTTTAACATTTATTGTCATTCCTTCTAGTAAAAATAAATTAGTCTTCAAGACTATGAGCTTCCTGAGAGTGAGCAGGTATTATAACTCATGCATCTTCATATTCCTAATGCCTGGGATACTTTAAGAACACAAAAGATGTTTTACTGATTAAGTGAAAAATAGATGAAGAAACAGGGGCTGCAATAATACTTGTTTTGAAAAATGGGAATATGTTCCAGTGTAAATGCTGACAACCACAAAGGCAGAACCAATCCACAGGAATACACTGAGCGTCCAGACCTCAGGCCACCGTGTGCACTATACGTCTGCCACCCACATCGGCTGTCACACTGTCCCTCTGATTACAGTAACCCTCCTTCCACCACCTCCCAAGAAACTCATAAGCTGCTATCCTCCCAACATCCACTTCTACAGCCACCTTCAGGCCTTTTTCAAGGTAAAGGCCAAATTTATTCTAACTCTTACGTATTCCTTAACCATTTAACATATGTAGAACTAAGTTATTATTTGTATAAGGTTGCTATTTGTTTAACAAAATTGTCAGTGATGAAATTTGTCTACCTAACCCATTTCTTCCCTAAGTACTGTAATTTTAATTGTTCCATTGTACACAACACAGTGATTTTTTAGAAACATTTATGCAATGCTAGAGCAAAACCGATAAAATGAGGTAAATCTGTGATACAATGAGCTTCTCTTATAAAGAATGTCAAAGAATGGATCAACCATCAGTCCAGGGCACAGTCCTAGGGGACTGCAGGAGCATCTAGGTATTGTCTTCTTCAACTTATTTATTAGCAGGCAGAATTTGAGAGAGTAAATATTTTTGATTCATTCACTCCAAAAAAATGTATAAGCACTTACTATGAGCTCAGTGCTGGACAGAGAAGAGAAAGATGATGAGATGTTTAGTATCCTAGCAGAACTCATAACTGAATGGAGAAGAGACATAAACAGCTATGATGCAATGTAGTAAAAGCTCTCATACAGATATCACAAAGTCCTCTGAAATCTCAAAGGAAGGAACGACTAACTTTCAATGACAGGAATATGAATCCCCCAAAACTAAGCTGAAATGATAGGTTAAAAGAAGAAAAAGAAGAAGAAGAAAAAAAGAAGTACATTGTTTGTTAAATATGTACCTTTAAAACCTTTAGAACTTTAAAACACCTGCTGTTACTAAGCTTTGCGTCTCCTTTCTCTTATTTGAAAACAGTTGGTATTTGCATTTGTTTTGAGGTAAGCTCAAATCAGTAAAGAGCAATCCTAATGGAGGTTTCAACTGTCTTAATAAAAATGTGTAACTGAGAAAATGGGGATGAGGTGTACTGGTTAAACCACACCCAGAGAGCCAGGTGCTGCCAACCTCACTCTCAAGGGTCCCTGTGCAAGCTGGAGCAAATTCAAAGGATGGTGAACAGAATTAAGGCCACAGCTCCCTGGTGGTGGCTTAGTGGCTGCAGGAAGGGGGAAGGGAGGAGGCGGTGGGCGTGGACACTCTGTTCAGTATTGGAAGGGCTGTCTTGCGGAAGAGCAAGTAAACTTGTCATTTGTGGGCCCAAGGGGAACAGCTACCTGGGGAACAGGTATCAGCCCAAGAAAAAGGAGGGTTTTCTAACAGTTAGAGCTGCCCCAAGATAGACTAGAGTTCCTGGAACAGCATCTCAGGGGTGTTCAAGCACCGGCTTTGTGACCATCTAGCAAGGAAGCTACAGACAGCAGATTTACGTATCAGACAAATGGCCGAGTCTAGAACACCTTTCAGATCTTCCTCCAACTAAAAGGTTCTATGATTCCAGTTACTAAAAATTAGCTTTGTGACTTTAGGCAAGTCACATTTCTTCTCCAACTCATAACTTTAGAGCCAGCCGTAACACTGAAATCATGCTGCCTGGCACTTTTGTACAGATAATGCATCTATGATATAGGAAAAACAAGAAGCGCAAGAAAGAGGTCGGCAAGAGCACACAGGCCATCAATCACCTAGACCTCAATCATGCTCCCATCAACCAAAGACTTCCGATTAAAACCACAGTGAGGTATCACCTCATGCCTATTAGCCTGGCTATCATCAAAAAGACGAGATATAATAAGTGTTGTGAGGATGTGGAGAAAACTGTTGGTGGGAATGTAAATTGGTACAGCCATTATGGAAAACAGTATGGAGGGTCCTCAGAAAATTAGAAATAGAAATACCATATGACCCAGCAACCCCACTTCTGGATATCTATCTGAAGAGAACAAATTCAAAAAGATGTCTGCACCCCCGCATTCACTGCAGCATTATTTACAGTATCCAAGACATGGAAACAACTTGAATGTCCATTGACAGGCAAATGGATAAAGAAGGTGGTGCACATATCTATAGTGGAATACTACTCAGCTTTAAAAAGAAGGGAATCGTGCCATTTGTGACAACCTGGACAAACTTTGAGGGTATTGCACTAAGTGAAATAAGTCAGAGAGAGAAAGATAAATACCCTGTGATTTCACTTATATGTAAAATCTAAAAAAACAAAACAAATGAGCAAATAAAATTAAACCAAACTCATAAGACATAGAGAATAGATTGGTGGCTGCCAGAGGTGGGGGTGGAGGCCTGAAATGGGTAATGGGGGTCAAGAGATACTAACTTCCACTTATGAAATAAATAAGCATGGAAATATACAGCATGGAAATATGGGGAATGCTGTCAATAATAACTGTATCAGCTTTGTATGGTGACAGATGGTAACCAGACTTCCTGTGATGATCAGTTTGCAAATGGTGAATCACTGTATTGTACATCCAAAACTACAATAATATTATATGTCAGTTATGCTTCAATAAAAAAAAATCCAAGAGTTCTCACTACCGTGTTCTGCCCTGGATCTCCGCAGGGAACGCCTCCGCGAGGGCGATGAGGCGGCAAGGGGAAGGAGACACTGCTGTGCCTTGGTCCTCTCTGCACATCTAAGCTGCTGCTCTGGGCACGCAGTATCCCCGGGAGACTGAGACACTTCAGAAAGGAAAATTCATTTTCACTCAAGGTGAGTAGCTGGTAAAACCAGATCCAGATTTGTTTCTGGATCAAGGTTTTCTGTTGTGAGCACCAAACCCCTTCCTTCTGTTAAATGTTTCCATGGCCCATATGTAGGGAAGATAGAAAAAGATCTGCAGAAACGTGCCATGCTCCAGCAGTACCATGGTGCCCCACGTCCTTCCAGGTAACAGCTTGCTCTGAAATGTCTCTGGGACCAGACACCAGTGCAGCATGGGAAGGGCCTCAAATGACAATGCAAATTACAATGTTCCCAGTCAGTGTGGCCCCTCCACAGGAGAGCCTCGGAATGTGCTCTATATTCCGTGCACACAGAAATGTGGAAAAGACATTTAAACCTGATTAATCTCCTTCTTTTTGAACAAGTGCATTCCAGTGTGTTAAGGACTTAAGTGAATAGAAAAAAACCACACAATTAAAGTTCTAACACCCTCCCTTTCCAGTGGTGGGAGGTGTGATAAAGCAGCCTGTAAGGCACACAGGGCCACCTCTCCTTCTTGACTGTCACCACGCCCCTGGGACTGAGCCTGGAGCCTCATGCATCAAAAATCCCAGCAGCCAGGATGGCCCGTGCAGCTCACCCTACACTGGTTCTCTTCATTTTTGCCATGCACCTCACAGCGGTACCACTCTGCATACCTAGGTCTGCCATTTGTTCAAACACTTAAAGGAAAAAAACACAACCTAAGTACATGCTAGGAAGAAAAAAGTGTTCATCTATCTAAGCGCTTCGATGGGGTCTTTTCATCTGCTCGAGCAGCAACACCTGCCTTTCGGACCACCGAGAGAAGCCCACCTGGAGTTCCAGGCTCCCGCACGGGAGAAAAGGCAGTGGGAACCGCCACTTGTCTGCCCCCACCCCACGTTTCAAGGACAGAGCTAAACAACTGCTGCTCACAGTGTGTTTGCGCCTTCGCAGCTTGACGTGTGTGCCTGCCCGCCAGGACACTTGGGACACTCGGGCCGCCTGCAAGACTGTGTGCCCGGTTCTTTACTAGGTTTGCAGAGGGACCCATCAAGCTTTCAAAGCCTCCCAACCAAAGAGTCTCAGGGTAGCTCTGCCGCGCCTTTAACTACAGCTTTCAGTTTAGGGACTTTGACTAAAAGCTGGTTAAAGAATGTCTTTAGTAGAAGCGTTCAATAGAGGGCTTTGTTAATCCCCACTGCCTAAAATTTAAAATCTAATTAATTTGTATATTAAAATGCCTCTCTTTATTGTTAATTAGCTGCAGTATAATAACCTGTCTACATTATATTTTACTGCTAATCACAACATCAATAAAATGGGCGATGACTTTTTCCCCTCTTCAAGGTTACCCATGAGGTAGCCCTTCCCCTTGTCACCCTCTTGGCTAATCCTTTTCTCTGGATTTTAGGTCATTTCAACATTCTGAGCACTCCTTGATAATGAAGAAGCTATACAGTAGTAATAAAGCAGTAAAGAAAAATGCATGTTAGTCCAATCTGGCAACTATCCCTTCCTCACACATAAATGAGAACTGGACACCACAGGTTAGGTATTTCTATTCCACACTACAAATAACAGAGCAAACTGGGCTTCCTGCTGACTCAAAACCAGAAACATGACATTCTGATTCCATTTTGATTCTAGGAACTGCGCAGAATTTACACTATAGATGTTTCCAGGACATGCAACACTGGTGAAATCTAATTTTCCAGGCCCTTTCTGCATCCAGGTACTTAAAGTTACTAGACAGTAAGGGATAGGCTGATACCTGGGAAACTCCCTGCTCTGTCAGCACATGGAAAATGCAACTAGAACCTAGTGGGATCATCAGCCTGCATGGATTACCCCGATTTGTTACTTTTCTCCAACTCCCTGCATTTTCTACTCATCACTCCTTGTTAGGTGTCCAGCAGATAAGCATTAAGTAAAAGGAATGATTGTTCTCCTTGTGAGCAGTTATGGTCACTGTTTTAATTAGCTGAGAGAGTAACCCTGTGGGCTAACGGGGAGACTGCAATGACTGGAAGACCCCCTGAGTGACAGAGGCAGGGCTGGTGAACACCCAGGATTTACAAGGAGGTGAGGGGTGAAGAGGTCGGGCACAGGCAACAGAGGGGCTTATTTACGACTCTCGTGCACAATCAATCTCGGTTATGTATGGATCTTTCTGACAGTCAGAGATGCACTTTGTGGAAACAATGTCCTCCCAAGAGTACGAAATAGCAACTACAGCTCTGATAAGCCAGCTTTAAGGATGCGACAAACAGCAGAGATGTTTCTCATCCCTTGTACCGTTCGGTGCCGCCCACCTGCTGGTGTTCTCTTCACCAGGGACATTCTTTCAACTAATGGCCTGTCAGTCAGAATAAGTCCCTCTCTAAGTCCCTCCTGTTTGGGTGGATTAACAACTGTACAAAGAAAGCACTGACCTGACATTTTTAAAAATAGAGATGAACTTAACTTAAACCATATATATCATAAATACATTTTTCTTTATACACTCTAACCACATCACTAATTTTGGAAAACAGAAAACAAAAATACCTAGTACCAAACCCTGATGACATATATAAAGCATGCCTGTTATTTCACCTTTTCCTTCATTCACGCAGAAATATTTTTCTATACTAATGTCTGATTTTTACAATGATCATTTCTAAAGGAATGATATGTATGGTCTATGGATTTTCATTGCTGGCTTTTTTTTGGTAACATTTAACTCTTCAGTTCATTTGAAATTTATTCTGGTGTGAGAAGATCTAACCATCTGTTGAATAATCTTTCCTCCCATTCCTCTTTGATTATTATAAAGGCTCTTTTATCCTCTTAAATGTTTATATGAAAATAGGACATGTTTTTGGATAATCTCTTTATAACCTTATGGTCATTTAATAGTACCATAATATCCTAATTATTATAGCTATATGTATATATACACACACACACACAAATAAATAAAATACAAGTGGTCACTTTCTCCTTTACAGATCTTCATATCTAAACTTCACTTGCCCCTCTCCACTGTCAACAAATCAGAATTTTGATGGTAACATATCTGAACTTCCAGAGTAACTGGGACAAACTTTACTTTTAGCCTAAATCAAGAACTTGCCTTTTTGTAAGTCTCACGTCTCTCAAAAGATCTGTAAGTTGTCTTCATCTACCTGTCTTCCTCAACATGAATGGAATGTGGCCCGTCTGCTCTGTTTTCTTCTCCCTTCTCAACAGGCATTCTGATAAGGAATTATTCCCCTGCCTCCAAGGGCTTGTTTTCCAAGTGGAGAATTTCAGGAAAACACAGAAGCATCAGAGTAAAGCCAATACGTGCTTCAGTTCCAGGGAAAATGATTTAAGTTCCTGGACACAGAGAAGGAAGACAGGCCGATGCACACGGCGTTAGCTCGATTCCTAAGTGAACTCTCAGTAGAGCTCTAATGTCAAAGGCTGAAGCATCCTTTACAGCATCCCTAAAAACCAACAAGACCACCCCAGAAGGTTGGGGGTGGGAACCCAACCCTGCCCCTGGAAGGTACATCTCCTGGCGCCCCCCTCACCTGCCCTGCCCCTCTCCTCTGGACATGCTGCTCAGTGACTGGCGAAGTTTCCACACAGGAGGCATCGAAGTCCTGAACCAACCAACTGGATTTGCCATGCCCCACACACCCTTCTGAAAGTCGATTCTATTTTGTTTGGTTTTGGATTTTAGAAAAAACTAAATAAGGCAAAGACAAAAAAAAAAAAAAAAAAAAAAAAGAATCAAACGCATCTCCCGGGCTCCTACTTCAGTGGCAGTCTACTTCAGCTCTCCCTTGGGGAGGTTTCGTTCTTAGAGAAAAGGACATTTACCCTATGAATTAGCTGTGCTCTTCCACTCGAGGGAAGGACTGTAGACTGATTTTTTCCTCCTCCAGATTTATACATTATCTTGACCTTGTGTTGAAAGCTGATAATTATCTCCCTTACTACCTTAAAATACCAAACACTTCTTCCTTAACCTTCAACAGTGCTACACCGAATTTAAGTTTAGATAATTATTAAGCTTTTAAGCAGTTCTTATTTCTCACAATCACCTCTTTGATAAGTCATTGCCTCCATTTTAAAAAGAGGGAGAAATGATGAACAGAGTTTAAGAATCTTGGAAAGGCAATAAAACCACTCAGGGAGGTACCACACAACAGCTTGAAAATTAACGTGGGGACTTTTACAGTTGTTATATGCTTTATTTTCTATTCTTGGAAACTGACTAATCCACTGAGTGGTCCACTGTGAAAAATATTATTTCCAGTGAGCAGAAAAGGTAGTACATTACTGTACCTCCATACTCAGCCCCCAAGCCCCCAACACTTGCCAACAGATATATAACCCCACCGAATCGCATTGTGTGACATTTCTCTTATGTTTGGCAGTGTGTGTGTATCTGTATTTCCATACTGACACTTCTCAGGGTTGTCATGAAATCAGAATGGGCAAGAATAATGTGAAATTCGGCATAGGCAGCAGGCTTTCAAATGTCCTGAGCATAGGAATCAAGGCCTTTGCTGTCAGCTCGGCCCTCTGTTCTTGAGGCTCAAAAGGATTCCGAGAAAGAAAAAAGTAACTTAGCCAAAGAAGACTCTATAGTCTCTTCCACCCAAAATATAAAAGATGCTTAATGACAACATTAACAAAGTACATTACAAGCAGTCTGGACATACGTGCTAAAGCTAGTGTAAGAAAATGTTAACAACTGCAAACTCTAGATGAAGGGGTGTGTTGGTGAGGGTGGGGGTGGGAGGAAGAAGGAGACAGGTGTTCACTATACAATGCTCTCAACTTTTCATGTTTGAAAACTTCCACTCTAAATTATTGGGGAAAACCATCTACATGGTTGGTATCTTTAATATCATGCCGCACTTGTCCTGCAACAGCCAGGGTTTTTTAGTTCCGTAGAATGTTCTATTTATGCCACAGAAATATTCTGTGACTTGCAAAGATGTAAACTGTGATTATTAAACACCACTACCTCTAAATCTCCAAGAGTCCTGGGAAGCGTCCCCTGGAAGTTACCCTTAAGCTGCTGTTCCGTCTGCAGACACAGATTTCCCCTCATCCCCTCCCTTGCAGAATTAAATGCTCAGGAAGCTAACCTTTTTATGTACTCTGCTGTCTCGGATCATTAAAAATCTAGGGTGTAAATGTTTATTATTCTTGAATGGCGCATAAACCAATTTCTACCAAACCTGCAATACTGAGTTCTAATTAACAAAGTGATTAGGACGTGCAGCCCTGCGGAAATGGTGTGCGATGGAACATCGCAGAGGCCAGGTGTGAGGCCTGCCTCCACTACTGCCCTACAGCCTGGCTCCGGGCAGTGCCCACCGCCTAAAGCAGCTTCCTTGGGGACAAAACGGAGATGAGGGGTGCCATGTCTACTCCTGGTGCTTGCTATGAGCACAGATAAGTATAAATAAATTTAATAATATAAAGAAATGAGGAAACACTTTGAAAATTAACATGCAGAATATACACTTGAGGAGTATGATTGCTAATTTACTTTGAATGGGTTTTGCACCTGTTTTCAAAAACAGCACCTATTTTTCTGTGTCATCCCAAAACAGAATTACCAGAATTCAGAGAGTTTGCAATGATGTATAATATGACAAGTGGGGACTGAAGGGGGGCCTGGGCTTGCCTGGTCCCCCGCATCAGGAACAAGGCTCAGCGGGTTAAACGAGGCAGGAACGGGACGAGTCCAAGGTCACTGGGTAAAGAGAATTTAGGCGGAACACCCCCCACCAACCCACCTGGACACAAAATGTTTCTGCCAAGAGAGAGCAGACCCCGTTGAGAAGCAGATCCCCTGTGGGAGGCTGGGGATGGACAGACAGCACTGCAGGGAGGGGATGGACCTGGCTCTCTGTCCACGATGTCTGCAGGTCAATCCAGGAGTCTCTGACTCTCTCAAGGGGCAGTGTAGTCCACCCCAGCCTCCTCCACGCCCTTTCTCTGGGCAGCTGCTCAGGAAATGGAAACCGCCCTCCACGTGAGGAGTCCTAAGGTATTGGCGGCACAGGTGAGATCAGCTACAGATTCTGATGCGGAAAGAGAAGGGCCCAGAAGTCCTAGTATAGGGATGTGTTTAGGAAATACACTTACAGACATTAATTTTCTTACTCAGATGCAACACTTGATCCTAGACTAGACTCTGTATGGGGGGAAACAATGTCATAAAGGACATCGTGTCACCTGACAAAATCGGAATATGAGAGGTGATTAGACAAAAGTATCACATGGGTGTTAAATGTACTGAAGTTGGTAATTGTACTGCGGTTCTGTTAAGAGACTATCCTTACTCTTAGGAAACACTCAGGGAATTATGTAGCATTAAAAGGCCATAATTTATGTAGCTTATCCTCAAGTGGTTCTGAATAAAACTGTCTATTTGTGTGTGTGTACATACATACACACCTACATACATACAGAGCGAGAGAGAAGAAAACCAGAAATGATAATTAAATGGAGCAGAAAGCTGAGACGGACCTGGGAACAGGGTATATGGGTTTTGTACTATTTCTGTTCTTGCACGCTTTCTTTTTGAGATTATTTCCAAATAAAAAGTAAAAAAGGAGAGGAGGAGAGTAGAATGTCTCTTTGATAGTCACATGGAATGAATAATCACTGGAAGGTAGGATAAACTGAGTGACCAGTCTTCAGTTGATTTCACTTAAAACAAAAAAAAGGGCTTCAACAGACATTATCAAGAAGTGAAAGAACCCGCAGCACAGCAGCAAACCCTTGTGAATCACAGGTGTGATCTAAGTTTAAAATTCAGAACGTATAAATATCTACTCCACTCAACAATAAAAAGACAGATAACCCAACTAAAAATGGGCAAAGAATTTGACATTTTTCTCCAAAGAAGAGACAAATGGCGAACAAGTACCAAAAAGATACCCAATATCTTTAGCCATCGCCTTCCACCTCCTGCTACAGCCCAGCCAATGAGCAATGGTCACAACTGAGCTAATGAGAAGCCAGGTACATAGGACTCCCATTTAACTCCAGTGGACTTGTTTTGCTTAGAACAGCCTTCCCAACTGAGCCCCTTCCTCTGTAAAATGATGTTCCTGTCTTTGTTCTCCAGACATACCTAGGTTCTGCTGTAGTTGGCTTGTCCTGGATTGCAATTCTCTGCTGCTCCTGAATAAACCTGCTTTCGCTGGTAAAGTAACTGACTGTTTTAGTTTTAACATAAATGGTACCCTAGCCATCTGCACAGCATCTCCAGGCCCACCTCAGAGGTCTGTAAAAGTTCTCCAAAGTACCAACTGAAATAAAAAGACATAGAAGGTGTGGCTCTCATTTGCAGCCTGTTCTGCAAACCCCTATTCTCGAGGGCAGAGCAAGCCATAGCTCTCTATAGAGACAGAGCGGCTCCTCCCGGCTGCTGAGATGCCCTGAGGTTGTGCTCGGGTTTCCCTTGCATGCCGGCCCCTTTGGGAGAAAGAGTTCGTGGAATAACCAGGAGAAATTTCTTTTAATCGGGGAGAACTGCTGAGGAAATAATCTGTGGAGGAAGAAAGTTAATGGATCAGTTAAGAATGTAAAATGTCTTGGCATTCCTTATTTGGGTCACACACAAAAAAAGTGTAGAAGGTGAGAACTCCTCTCCTTTGATAAAATTACCAATTGGGAAAATCGTCAGACACAACTTCTACAGAGCCACTTCTAGATGGGCTTTGAAATCAGCAAGGCTGGATGAACTCAGTCTCACCATCCAAGACCCTCTCAGGGTTTTTCTAATCTGGTTTTTCAACAGGATGATATCCAATCCAAAAATCACAGTAATTCTGACTTTAAGGAGAAATTTAGGATTCCCTTCTAACTTTGGCTGGCATAAAGCATTAAAGAAAAAAATTAACTGCTCTTTAAAACCTCAGACATAGCAATTAAGATCCATGTATCAGGACAGCATCACAGAGCAAACAAAATTTTTTGCTTCTCTATGGTAAGCTCTCCCTCAAATTATGTGGGCCATTTTGGACAAGTGCTGTTTGTGAGATGATTTAAGAAAGCAAATGGGAAAAAGAGTGTCTTTAAAGTATGAGGGAAAAGTATTTAAAAACTCAGTCTATTTTGTTTTAATTTTCTTACAGACCAGAATCTGATTACCAGCTTTTTAAAATACCGTGCCTAAAAGGAAATATTCATATTCAAATTTTGTCATCTATTTCTGAATTTGCTCAAGGAAATGATGAAGAATGAGAGTTGCGAACAAGTACATCAGCTAATCTTCCCACTTTGGAGATGAACTGAGTCATCAGGAGCAAACCAGAAAAGGCCAGAACCCACATGTTCTCAGCGCAGTCAGTTCCTTCCCTGCTGCACCAAGCTGTCTTCAGGGGAACCCCTCCTGGCTGAAAGGCAAGTTACCCACAGCGAAAGGGAGTAAACAAAACCATTCACATTTTTCTTGTATTTGTCCCATATATAGTTTTGATGATTAAGTCTGTTTTGTTTTTTTAATGACTAGCTTTCTCTTCTCTGAAGCAAATGATTCCTTTTAAGAGTTTGCCTTTCTCAAGTTATAGTTTAATTGTGGTGGAATCATTCCAGATAACCCTATGCCATTCAACACCACAAAGCCAGTGTCTGATGTCTGAGGCTTACTTACTTCAATTTCATGCGGCCACTAACACAGAAGACTTCGGCAGCAAGCACATGCCCAGGTGGAGGATTTTAACTTGTTGGGTCAGATCTGATATTTAATGCTAACGTGTCTCATAAAACCAAGGCATCTATCTTAGGGTAAATTAGATGATTAGACAGTTTTGTCTTGAGACACAAACTGTTAATCTCTGAAACTTAAATTTTACAAATACCCTGTGATAAACAGGCTCTTTGGGCCACAACACACATGGCTCTGGCCCCTTTTTGCTTGCTACGACAGAAACTCGAATACGCGCTTGGGTACAATTACTGTTCCTGTGGTATAAATGGTGCAGGTTCCTGCTTGCTGGCCTGGAGGGAATTGTCTGATCTGTTCAGAATCGTAAAACTACCTTTGGACTCCCACAAGGTGGGGAAGAAATAACCTTTCTCCCCTTAGACATCACACGGGTTAGGTAAAGTCACCTGGGCAACAGGTTGATGCTCAGGCCTGTACAAATTCAGCACATTCATTAGTTCTAATTGATGAGGAGGGTGAGGACAGAAAGCTGGCCCGCAGAACTGAAAACTCACGTCTACCTTGGCCTCACAAGTACCCTCCCTAGAATTTACCTGATCAAAGACTGTGAAAGCTCAGCGGAAAGGGAATGAGGATGGGGTAATTGGCTTTTGGATGCTTTAAAATAAGACAATCCAGCGTGTTATCCTTTACACGTGCTTCTCAAAAGAACAAAAGCACAAGATCGTCTCTCAATACAGGTCACTTGGGTTCCAGAAGGTGCTCTTGGTGTTTAAGCCTCTCTGACTTGACAATATGATCCTCCAAGTTGGGGGATTAGGGGTCTTGGGGGCTCCAACAGCAATAAGCTGGACAGTGCTTCTGGATTTCTTAACGCTTCAGATTTTATCTTCTCAGAATTTCTAGGATACAGTATTATAGAAGGTTCCATTTGTACTGTGGTATTTCCACTCACCGAGTTTGTATTTTTGTCTATTTTCTTCCTCCTGTTAGTATCTTAAGCCACAGAAATTTAAGAGGGCCAACATTAGATGCCATTTTGATAGGCAACATCAATATACTGAAAAACTGATTATATATATGTGACAGAATGTTTAAAAGCATAGTATATTCCATATAGCAATTCACGAATTTAAATGGGAAACATGTCAATTGTTTTTTAAAGAAATGCCATTTTTCATTTCAAATATGTATAGTTTGATACCAAAATATTCCTTGAAACGTTTCCCTTATGAGAAAATAAACTTCTTTTCTAACAGACACAATGGTCTCTACGTAAAATCTTCCAAAATGTTGAGAAGGGGCATTCTAGGTATTATCTCCATTATCTACTTTTTTCTTAAAATGTTTATTTCCAAATTTACATCCTAAAATTGAACACTACAAATCCTGACTCCGAATAAAAAAAGTCCAGCCATATCGCCTCCTTCTCCTCAGTGCTTTGAAGTCGAGCATAGTTAAGAGCAGCATTGTATAGGTTTCTATATACCTGCACCAACTGACAACAGGCACAGAAGAACCTTAACCGTAAGCCTTTGCTGAACGCTCAAAATTCTTAAATTGAACGCTCAAAATTCTTGAATCAGAGACATCGACTTCCACCAGCAACAGGCTTAGGACTCCCATGGAATGTCACTGCTTTATCCTCCGTCATGTAAATTTGCTAAATGGAAAATCCTCAGGCAGTTGGCAGAATGAAAACGCACTTGGTGTTGACAGTCATGATGAAACACGGGGAGTACAGAATCACTCTCAAATCTCATCCATTTTTACAACATAATTCTCTTAAATGGTTGCCTTTATTAAAAAGGATTAAGTGCCTGCCACTATAATTTCCATTCCACCCAGGCATCCCTTTAAGATAGGGTGTAACAGTCATTGCCAGTGGAATGTTCCAAGCTGATGACATTTCAAACAGTATTTCAAGGTCCTGACAGTGGACCTCCCTTCAGGTTCAGTCAGGACACTCACCAAGATTTAACCTAGAGAAAGAGGGTAAACCATTTTCCAAGTCCAGTTTAATCTGATTTAACTCTTGAAGGGAAAGTCAGTTGTTTTACTAAAATGCCCAACTTTGTGCTTTCTCAAAAGATCTCTAAATGTAGACAAATTATAAAAAGTGATATATATGCTACATATATGTACCATATTTCTAAGAGTCATTCTCCCACTGCCTCCCCTCCCCCCACACCATTTTAATGTTTTTGAAATACTGATGTGCCCTGCACAAACACAGTTTAACGTGGTAGTATTTCTCACCCTCTACCCTCCAAAAAATTAGTAATGACTCAACAGTGCATCTTAATAGAGGCAGTACATTGTTTAATGCATGGGGTTGCTGAAAAGGAGGCATGTAGATTAAGTCGTATCACCCTGGTTTAGAAGCACCCTACCACGTTAGTACCTAACAAAGAATTTCAGGATAGAAATGAAACCATTCTTCCTCCTAAAAACAGACTGACATTTTACTTCTTATAATAACACTGCTTTTTGTTAAGCTTACTATGCACAGAGAATCCAGTTATGGTATCACCTTTCTATACCTACAAGGTTGTAAATCATGTGGAATCAAATCACTGATTAAGCAAGCACACATGAAAAATAACTGAGAATACCCAGACATATACCCCTCCAAAATCACAGCTATATATAGTTGTCTAGATACATATTTAGAAAGTCTATAAACAAAATATTAGTTTCAGGGGCATCTGATCTTTATTTTTGAATTTTATTTTCTAGGTAATGTCTCCTTACACCTCAATTTTATGTTCAGCCAATGACCTGCAGACGCAATTGAAACGTACACGAGAAGCCTCTTTTACTAAAGATGCAAATCAAAGTGGAGCTACATGAGGTTTTTTCTCTACAACTCAGAAAGATCAATTACAACACAATTTCTCTGGGGGGAAAAATCCAAGCCTTTTATTTCCTTCCAACGCCCGAAGCACTTTGTACAGCGAATCTATACAGCATACATTCAAATAAATGCCTGCTGTCTATGCCTGACTCAGAGGGAAGCCTGCCTGCAACAGAATAGTTGTTAAGAGTGCAGGCTCTGGGATCCTTCTGCCAGGCCCAGGGGTGCTGTTCGCCAGTCCCCTGGCTCTGCGCAGCTGCCTTAGCCTCTCTGAGCTTCCCTGTGTTGGAGACCTATGACCAGGTAAGTGAACTCCCCCACCTCCAGGATCTTTGCAGGGGCCTACTTGATGCCTCCCAGTTTAACGAGGAACCTTAGAGCCCAAAGGTGCTGCCATGTGCTTTTTTCAACGTTCAACCTGAGGAAGGCATGTATGTGAACTAAGAAACCTCACACAAGAGTTCCAAAAAGATAGTTTTGCTTGTTAACATGACTAAGGGTACATGAGGGGAAAGTGCCTTATAAAGCTCAACTCCTAACTCCAGCTGCCCACTTTGAGACATTCTACTTCTAATTCTGATACTTAACCAGATTGGTTTTAATCAACATTCAGATTTATTTTAGAATAAATTAAATTGAAATAATAAACTGAAATGAAACATTAGTTTGTAAAGGTAAGTTTCATGATAAAACATGTCTGTGCCCACTGGGTCTTCAAAAATAGAAATAAGACAGTATTTAAGGACCTGACAATTTAAATCTCTCTGAAATCCACAAGAGTTTGGATCTAAACTACATGAATACATTACAGATCGTTTAAGAATTTGCAAGGGATATGGTTTCTGGTGCATGAAGGTGATTGCACATATACACAAAACTTTAACAAATCATTGTTAAGAATAAATAATGTTTCGGCACACATCATAACGATTAAAACTTAATGGACATCCACTCTCACCTGAAGGGTTCTTGAGCCCCACTTCCATTATCAATTAACCCATCAGCTTGATTAGTCTAGTCTAATTAGTTAAATCCCTTTTAAGGAAAAGATTATGAGTTCAACGGTCTGCCAGGTCCAGGGCTGTAGGAACTACAAACTAATCTGTGAAAAATGGGTGGGAGGAGAGTCCTGAAATTCCAATGGAACCCAGGGACCCAAAAGCTCATCTGACTATCTAGATCATAACTGTTTATAGGACATAAAAAACAATGAAATTCAGTACACGAGTACCCCAAGCCCTCAGCCTCTCCCTAGAGTTATTTTGTGCATGCAGACTTCCAAGAGAGTGACTTCTAAGTACCCAAAAGAAATAGCTAAGTGAACCAGATAGCCAGTTAAAGCAGTGTGGAAGCAGACAGAAAATGGGATTCTTTTTTAATTAAAGAGTTTCTAGGTAAGAAGTCCATTGTCACTATGAAGAAATTTATAACATAGGATATCCTACAAGACAACCAGTCTGGACTACTCATAAAGTCAATGTCATTAAAACATTTAAAAAGGTGCGTGTTTGGAGGTGGGAAAGAATGGGGGGCGGGTTCTGTAGTCAATATCAAGAGACTACAGAGTCATATCCACTAAATGTCTGACTATGATTGGATCTTGGATCCAAAAAAGAAAAGCCCACAATAAACACAAACACACACACACACCCCAAACATGCTGGAAACAATCAAGAGAAGCTTAATAGGAACTTTAGATAAAATTATGGAATCTGAGTTAACTTTCTTTGGTGTGACGATGGCGCTGAATTACGTAGGAAGGTGCAGATGAACGCTGAAGTATTCTGATGCGCTCACCACTACGCCATGAGACCACTAGCCGTGAGGGACAGAGCCATGTCCGTCTCAGTGTCCCCTGCCCCTCACACACTGACTGCCACAGAGAGGCACTCAAACACCTAAATGGATGCCTGAATGAAATTCTGGCCCCGCCTGCGCCAACCGTGCGGCCTGCAGCAGGTCATCTCCCTGAGCCTCTGCAGAGCAGAGACGGGACCAGCTGTGCAGGGCCCTGTACCCATTAGAGAGAATGTGTATCAAGGGCATATCAGTATGCATGCTGGCATTTACTTGGGACTCAGCAATAGCACTATCATAATCATTATTAGATGACTCAGTGTTTTAAAAATCCCTGGGATCGAGAGGTACAAGTGGTTTTAGTTTTCATCTGGCATCACCCAGGCTTGTGGATGCGGTGAGTGGGGAGGTCTGGCGCCTGCTCCCCTTGCTGGCACTGGCACGTTAACCTCGAAACACTACTCTGCTGATCTCTCTAGTTAGGACTCCTTTGCTTTATCAGCACAGTTATTTCTTCACGTCATCGTCTGACATGGGAATCTCTACTACCCAGAGAAATGGGGGCCTGACCCACCTTCCCTGTATTGGAAAGCTCTTCACAAGAAGCTTTTTTTAGCCATGTGGAGCAATGAGCTGTGTTTCCTAAAGGTCCTGGGTTGGAAATCACTTTAAAAGGAATTCCTTAGCTTCAGAAAGCGCACTAACAATTCTAGAGTGGTTAACAAACTTGGGCTGGTAAAAAAATAGGAAGACAGAAGGGAGTCCTCATGGAAAAAGTTTGGTGGTGAGAATAAGGACAGTACCCTTCTGGGGGGAAACAGGGCTGAGAGAAGGGAGGGGTGTGTGTGTGTGTGTCTGCATGTGTGTGTGTGTGTGAAGATGCATGGACAATATCAACCACTTTCCTCTCCATGAGGCTTTGCAGAGGCAGGGCAGGAAGACAGCCTGTGCCTGTAGGAAGAAGGCTGAAAGCTTGGGAGCCCCTCCCTTCTGCCCTGTCTCCCTCCCCCACACAATCCCAACAGACTGACCCGGTGGCTTGTGGCTTTGAGGCCAGGGTAACTGCCTTGGTGTTCACACCCATCAGGGTCCCCCAAAGCAGCAGGAGTACTTACCACTTCCTTAAACTCTTGAATCTTGTGAATAGTAGAGCAAACAAAATAAGTTTAGGCTTCGATAAGTCTCTCTGTCAGCCTGGGGGCATTAAAAAAAAGCCTCATGTTGAACTTTGGAACTGCCTATAATAAACTCCATGGGGTAATGATTCAGATTTTGGCAGGAAAAGCTTTCAGGCAGCTTTTTAACAGGGGGAATAGAGCAGCAAAGAAAGACAGAGAAGTGGAGACGGGACACCAGGCAAGAGGCCTGGCAGAGGACTAACTCTTAAGGTGCCTGCACTTCTATAAAATCAATTTCCCAATTTCCTAGGTAACAAAATGTATAGCTTAATATCCGGTCACCAAGGTAATGCCTGCTCTTAAGTAACATTATCCTAAATTACCTTCAGGGATGAGAAAATGGTGAAGTAAGAAAAACCAGCAGGAAAACCCCCCAGAATTTCACTTTGCACGGTGTACCTGGCTTTTCCACTGGTTTGTATTTAAAATTCGTGTTTTAGACAGTAACAGTGATAGCGTAATCCTGCTCGCTCTAATCCAGGCCGCGTGGGCCGAGGAAGTAATTAACTAGTCACTCCTGGTAAGAAGCCCAGTAGAGCTCCGGACCCTAAATACTCACTTTAGCAAATGGTACTCTCGTTCACTTCGTACATTCCTTATAATGTGACAGACTTTTGGAAAACTTGGCAAAGATGCCCAAGGCTACCGGGTGGCCTGCCGCCTGGGGGCCGACAGAGCTGGGGGGAGGACAAGGCACTGAGCCAGGGAGTCCCACGGGGCTGTCTGCTTAGCCTCTGTGCCTCAGTTTCCTCAGTCGAAATGGCACTGACAACACTCACGAACTCGAAAGGGCACCGTGGGGAATCCCATGAGTTCATCTGAGTGAAGTGATTAGAATGAAGCCCGGCTCAGAGCAGGTACTAAGTACTCACTGAATGTGAGCTACCCTCACTAGCGGGTTAAGGCACCTTCAACAAACTGTGAAAGAACCTGGATTATCTATCACCAGGGGGATGGCAGTCCAGGATGGTGCTGACAGACCAGGGTTAGGGCTGGTGTCCCAGAGTAACTGTTAGCAGCGGTCTGTTTCACTTTTCAAGTGTGTCCTGCTCTGGACAGTATACAGTCACCTCAAGGGTCACTCCAAAGATATGCAACTGCAAGGTATTCTGGCAAGAGCAGGGTGAGAGAACAGTATCACAGGCTTATTTATGCACCTAAAGTCAGGCTAGATCTGTTGTTTGTATTTTTCTTGTCGTTTGTTTCTTAAGCTAAGGATACTCTTAAGAAACAAAAGGAAATAAAAAGCTAGTAGAATAGGCCAGTCTTGCCTAAGGGGCAAAGACTGAGGAGGGTGGCTACAGCAGCAGAAAGGCAGACTAGCCTTGGAGGCCAGCCAGGGAAGGAGGCAAGAGACGCAGTTCCCTCGGGGGCAAGAGGCAGAGAGCCCTTCTGGGTCTGGAAGAGGCGACAGGCTGCTCCCCAGCGGATGCCTGCAGTCTTCCCTGCCCGGGCCCTGCTGGGGTGGGGGCAGCACAGGCTGCGGAGTTCCAGGCAGCTCCGGTTGGAGAGTACAAATGTACACAGAACTATCAGCTGTAATCTGCTTTTCTTCCAGAATAGTCAGCAGCCCAGGGGCAGGAATGGAGGAAATAAGTGGACTGGCAGTTAGCAACTGGATGTAACAGTACTGAGAGACTGGGGGGCAGTGCGAGGGAAATGCCTTGAGAAGAACTGTCTTTTTGGATCCGAGTACCTCTGAGTAGCATTTGTCAAGGAATAAAAGTGCTTCTCTGCGCAGGAGGCTGTTGGAACTCAGAACCAAAGACCAGCACCAGAGATGGGCCAGAACAAAGTTCATAGAACTTGGGCGAACAGCAGGGATTTCTTGCACTTCGCCATCAGGGAGTGCCACGCGGGCTGAGCTATCAGGCTTTACAGTGAGCAAGCCCAGCAGGCTCCAGCGGGGTGAGTGCTCCCCCTGGGAGGCCTGCCTTCTCCCCCCGCCCCCAGCAGACATGCCCTTGCGGGAGGCTGCTTTATCAGACCCAGTGACAAGTCCCAAACAGCAAAAAAAGCAAATGGTGTTACTAACTGCGCTGAGACTTCCAGTGAAGACTGTTGTCCCCTCACCTGAAATTCCTTTGTAGCTTTTCAAGCTTAATTTCTAGTAATCAGCAATATAACTTTCCAATTCTATAAATACATAGAACCTAGTTTGGAAGAGGTTAAGTTTAAATATCACACAACGACTTCCATAACAGTAAGTGGTAAGTGTGGCTGCCCAGCACGGATGCTGGGATGTTCCCTGCTCCACCACCTCGAACTCCCTGTCGAGTTTCCCCAGGCTGGAACTGTAGAATCAATTACTTTTTGCCCCAAATATACTACGAACAGTTTAAGATGAATGGGAAATTGTGTTGTCAACAAGAGGCACTTTTTAATTTACCAAACCAAAGGTCCCCGGATTTAAGTGGGGCCAGCAAAATGAAAGAGCAGGAGACGGGAGGACGTAAGGCTGGAACAAAAGAACTGGTTCTGTCACTTAGCAGTCGAGACAGTTTTCTCACATGTAAAATACCTTCTTGGCTGGGCTACTGTATGAATTAAACAAAATCAGCATATGAAAAATGGTGGCACAATGTAAGTACTTGATATATGTGGGCAGCCTCCCATTCCTACCCACTTGGACCATTTGATCAGCTATGTAAATGCCCAGCGAGTTGATTAGATCAAGTAAGATTCTAACTTTTTCTACTTTATTTCAAGTCAGTCTCTCTGGTTATAACAAGGCTTGAAATCACTCTTAGGATGTTACCTTTTAATTCTTTTAGGTTCAGCACACAGAAATTGAGCCCCTTTGTATACAAAGCCAACAGCTGGTCACTGTGGGGAGGGTGGGAAGAGAGTTCAGAGCGGGAGACAGCCACATCTACAACTCCACTTAAGAAAGACAGGACGCACAATGTGTTCAAATCATGGGTGGCAAGAGGGAGGGCTTCCTGGATGATGTGGCATTTGAGCAGTTGTCAAGAATAGGTCTGACTTCAAATTTGCACACATATGTGTGTAAAAACTCATATGATGCTGCACTCTTTCAGGTACTTTCTAGTTTTCAGACATTCTGTCCCTTCCATTGAAAAACACAAACCACATAAAAAAAGGTTCAACAAATCGAAAACATAGGTTAAATCTATTGTTAGAAAAATGCAAACAGAGAAGGGTACAGATGCGTTAATAAAACTCCTGGTAGGGCACCAACTTCTTGCTCTGATAACTTGCAACTAAAAGGAAAAATTAAGCACTTACCTTGCTTTTCCTCTGACTATATGAGGGTAACCAAAGAGGTCTAGTTGATGAGCAAAACTCTGTTGTGCAGAATTTCAGCGAATACATGTGGAGGAATGGCAGAAACGGCACCCTTTTGTCAACTCTAACGACATGCTGGATGGGCAGGGGTCACCAGTGGATGAAATCATTAGATGAAAGGATGACGGGGACCTTGACAATGCAGGTGTGAGGCTGTCACGACCTGAACTTCACTGGACAACCTTGGCATCCAGACACTGCAGGTGTGGCAGTGTGTGAGGCAATGCAGAGCTCACTGCAAAGGCTACAGGGTTTTCCTGCCAGAGTCTAACTTAAATTCTCAAAGAGATCTAGTCAAAGCTCTTGGGCCAACTTTCACTTACATGAAATATGAGGGACAGAGGAATAAACTAATGATGCCACAAGGGCTTCCAGAACATGGGACGGTTTACAGAACAGCTGATCTGGTTTCTGCAACAAGTCACTGACTTGAAAAGAATGGGAGGCTGGGAGAGGGCGGACGGCTCTAGATTCAGACAAATGATACCATGACCCCGGATTGTATTCTGATGGGACCAGATCTTATAAAATGACACTTGTGAGAAAAGCAGAGAGATGGGATTATGACTGGACATTAGATGATACCGAGGAATAGAACATTCTGTTAATCTGATAACAATGTGGTTACATAAAAACTTTTTTATATGTGCATTGAAGTATATAAGGGTGAAATGACATGACACCTGACTGCTTTAAAATACTTCACTGAAAGACAGGAGGACAGATATCACTCGATCTATCCTTATTACCTAAAAACAACAGTGCCAAGATCTTGATAAGTAGGAATCCAGAAAATGGGTATATACTGGGGGGTTGGGGGGGTTCATTTTAATGTTCTCTACATTTAGTTAAGTTTGAGAAGTTTCATTTTTCAAAAAGCTTCTGATATGGATCTATAATAGAATTGAATTCACTTTCTTATGACTTTGAGTGGATACTCAGTTCAGATATTCACTACTGGAAAAAGCATTTACATTGGGAAAGGGTGAACACCCATGAATCCCTGAGTGTGCTCCCACAGCAGACCCACCAGGATCGCCTGGTGATTTGTTAGAAAGGCACGTTCTTGAGCCTCACCCAGGACCCAGTGAATCAAAACCTCTGGGGTGGTACTCAGCGATCTGTCTTAAAGAGCCCTCCAGATAATTCTGAAGCAGGCTAAAGCTTGAGAACCACTACCTGAATACGTCTTGGAAAATGCCTGTTCTTGAAGGACATCTAAAAAAGCTTTCGTACTTAGGTGACTTGCTCAAATTTCTTAGGGTATTACATTTCCTGGGAACACCCAACTTTACAGATATAATGTCAGAGCCTTAAGACTTTATACTATTTCCCACAGAAGGAGGAAAATACTTTAAAACATCTCCATCCATTATTGTAGTTTAATAAGCAATTGACACAGCACTCTGCCGACAAAATGGTTACTGGTAATCATGGTGCATTGGCCCAGTACGTGTGTGTTTTCTGTTGTGATAACCCTTCATACAGATGGCAAACGGTCATTTGTAAGCAGCATCTGCCAACCAGGAACTAGAGAGAACAGTTTGTCTTTGAGAAGCAGTTGAGCAAGTTAGCTCCGCTGGTTACAGTGTAACATTGGCCCAAGGTCATGGTTCCAAAGCGCTTTAGATCAGATAGCTTCACTTATAGCCCTGGCCATAGGCCTAGCATCTGCCAGCCACCCCGTATACATAAGCAGGTCTGTTCCGCAGGCTAGCGTGGAAGGACTGGAAATCCACGGTGAGAGGTCAACCGAGTCCAACAGTAGGTGTGCAATGTTAACTTTTCAACAGATCTGGTGCATCTGATATTAAAAATAAACAAATGAAAAGGCTGCCCAACAACGAAGAGTTGTAGTTCCTGGTCAATAGGAGCACAGATTTCACTGAGGGACTCTGTGGGTCATCTGAGCCTCAACATAAACCTCACTGTCAAAGGGTTCTTCCTTGCATCTGGACCTGTGGTGCTGGAAGGCTTGTTCAAAACAGACTGCTGGGTCACACTCCAGGAGGTGTTAGCATTTCTGTATCTAGGAACTATTCAAGGGGAAGCCGCCGATATGGCTGGTCCAGGGCCACACTGTGAGAAACCCTGATCTAAACCTGGTCCTGCACCTGAATTTCATCTGATCCATTTCTTTTAACGGTGAGTTCCTCGTCAGAAAAGATTGCCTTTTCCATTATTGTACAAAATGAAGGAGTGGGCCCAGAAACCCAGCCCATGACGCAGCGAGAAGACGAGGAGGGCACAGAGCAGACCTGCAAACATGCTCTGAGAGACTCCCTTGTCAAGCACTGGACTGGGGGCATGGCCTTGGCCCTATCCTCAAAAAAGCTGACAGTATTTCTGCAGCCCTTTCTCAGACGAGTTCTAAAAAGAGTAACAGAGAAGACCTGGGGCAGCAGTGGGCCGGGGTGGCGGGCGGAGTTCTAAGGGCAGCTTTCGCCATGAATGCCAATGGCCACCAGCCCTCGAGACTCCCCTCTCCACAGTCCAGCTTTACCCGCCAGCCAGCCAGAGCTGCTCACCAGCCACCAGCCCTCCCTGTTCTGGGATGTCCGTTGCTCACCTGTATGGAAATGACAGCTGCTTGTCACGGTCTACATGAGAGGCCCCACTTGCAGCAGTAACTAGCGCGCCATTTCCAAAGCTGTCATTCTCTGGTGTCAGCACAACCCGCTGTTCAAAGATCTGCTCTGACACAAACCAGGCAGTGCCGTGACGGTTATTGCCGCAGACTCCTCTGTGCTCCAGCACTGACGGCAGCTGCTCGGCGCCCAGGGTTTGTTTCACCCAATTATTTGTTTGTCACTTGGAAGCCCAAGATGTCGGGCAGGTATTGTGGAGGTATTTCTGGCCTGATGCTCAGGCAGGAAGCATAATGAGGCCCTCAGGTGAAGGTCTGCTTTGTCAGTTTGGTGCTGAGATGATGTGCAGCTGAGAGGCCTGAGTAGCAATTAGGATATTTGAATAAGATAAGATACATGGCAGATGCTGAGAAGGCTCAGAAAGTGGGCCTGAACTTTCAAAATGCCAAAAAACCCTCGGAGTAGGCAGTTTTCAAGTTTGTCCTGCAGCTAACACAGAAGGAGGAGGTGAAAGCTGTCTTTCCTCAACCTGGAGGCCCTGAGAGGGAAAGCCACGGAACCCAGACACCATCCTGCCCCGAAGGCACTCCCCGGGTGTAAGGCCTCTGCCAAGGGGGCATATGGTCATTTGGGCAAATATCAGCTAGCCAAGATTGGAGAGGCCAGAGCGAAATGGGAGCTGTCCCCTACCCAGTTCTCCCCAGCCTGCCTATTCAGGTCAGGAGTTCCTGCTTTGCTGGGGAGTAGAAATCACACTGATGTGATGTCTAACATCTTGGGAAGAGGCCATTGTACAGGGCAATGTGGCCCCTAGAGCCAACTGCAAAAAACAACATCACAAAATTTAGTTTATAATCTGATGTCCAACCAGTGCACACGGAGGCACTGATCAGCTTCTAACCCGGGAATGTTTCCAAGACTCTCAACGCAGCATCTCATCAGTGAGTTCTTCCTTTCTACAGCTGCCGATGCACAAAGTAAGGGAGACAGTCCGGACAAAACTTATTCTGAACAACACACGAGGGTTTGGTAACAGTAAAATTAACCCGACTCCTCCTTAAATCGATTTAGTTTTAGTTTGTGCCACCTCTTGGGGAACACCAAGAACCAAGACATGAAAAGTATTCTTTCTTTTTCTTTACTTGAAAACAATCCTTTCCCCAGTCGATACCAAAAAGGTGTGAGTAAAGCTAAAATCCAGCAAGTGTTGTACTGAGAGAATGAAGTATCATCACCTTCTAGCAAAGGAAAACCAGGAAGACTCTTTAGTCAAGAAGGCCCAGGTGAACTCCAGAAGCAGCAGAGGGCTGATGAATTGCTTGGTGTGCGAGACTCTGCTGACAGCTAAGATGAATATGGCAAGGGGAAGTCGTTCCTGCAGCGATCTAGAAGGGTCCATCCAAGCAAGCCTCATTTCAATTTGTGTTGGTAAAATGTGTCACTCTGTGTAAAAGACTCAGAACCTAAGGTGCTCCAAGGCAGGGCCTTGCCCCTGGTATTTAACCTCCAGCCCCCACCTCATCTACCCTGTAACTATCCCTGCCTAAGAAATGTCAGTCATTACACTTGAGAAGTCAAGTAAAAAGGAATCCAGCACCTGAGTTCTTTATAAGGGTTTTGTCAACATTTACTAGGTAGATGAAACACCTCTTTTACCACCATGCAAATGCAGACCAGCAGAGGAGACTTGCATTGTTAGTCTTATTCCGGAGGTTAATACCTAACAGCTGGTGCTCAAATTGTAGAGCAAGCCCACCTCTCCCCCATTCACTCTTTCCTCACCCCAGAGGCTCCACCCCTTTACCTCTCAGATCCTCCTTAAGGAGCTGCAACCTGGAGAAGAGAGAGGTTGATATACAGCCCTATTCTTGCTCACAAGTTCTGAACTGAAGTCAAGGCCTTGGCCACCAGGCACCACTCCTTTCAAATGCCAGTGCTCACAATGTCTCATTCCCAGCTACCTGGGCAAAGGTATGCTCTCTGCACAGGCTTCAGGCTCTGAAAGGCCCTAGAACACTCCAAAGCAAACTGGCCTTTAGACCTAGAAGGGATCTTGGAGTCCATCCAGTTTTTCTCATGTCACCAATGAGAAAACCAAATCAGATGGAGTGATTTGCTCACGGTTATCAGCAGCCCAGCTCAGACTTGAGCCTGGGTCCTCTGTGACTAAAGTAAGTGCTTACTGCATACATCCCACCCACCACCTCCCTGCAAGCACACCAACCTGGCCAAAATGTAAGCAACAAAATCCAAGTGAAGACACATGAAAAACAGGCCCTATTGACAGGCAATGCCCAGAACCGTACGATACTCCCCAAACCTTAGCAGCAGCTTTATTAACTAATTTAACAACAGCATCGATTTTAAAATGGAAAACACAACAGGCTTTTAGTCTAATGGTGCAGGTTGGCAGATCTGTGCCCCCAGAATGCCCTCTGAAAGGATGACATCTTCCGCCGTCTACGGAGGGCTGGTCTGGGCTTGCTGACCTGTCTTTCTTCCTAAGAAAAGTCTTAGGACCACGGATTTTGTTTGTTTTGTTTTTTAATTAGTAAGTAGCCTTCCTTCCTATCAGATCATTTAAAATATCTCTTTGAATTTAACATACGTTCAAACTCTTACTTCGGGTCCTATTTTTCCTGGAATCTGTTCACTGCGCTATATACCAAGCCTATGACATAGTCAGCGCTCAATGCTTGTTGAACAGAAGAATTAATTTCAACGGGGTGCCCACTTTAAACCAAAGGCCACAAACGGAATAGGCTTTGATGTCACTTACTTGACGGCTGACAAATCTGATTTCAGGGGAGGACTCCTTGCAAGCCAAAGCTTATGGATAAAGTTTACGGATAAAGAAGCCTTAAGAGATCAGCAGAGGACAGTCCACACTTGGAAAATCAAGAATTGATAGAGACCCAGAGGGATTACATGGTTGGACTTTTGGCGAGAGGAGCTTTACTATGGAAAAGCCTCTCTGGGCTATAAACAGATAATGAGAAAATGATGTAATCTGGGCTAAAATTAGGTTTCAGTGTTACTCTGCTGAGAGATGTGAAAGGTGATAGATAAGAGGGGGAAAATGTTTTCCAAGTGGCTTTTAAAGGCATCCAAATATAACCGCCTCCCACATCAGTCTATTAACAGGCACACTTGAGACATTTCCCTCTTCAAAAGGACTCTCAGAAAAAGCAGTGATGTGCTCTCAATCTCCTTCTTTATAAGATGAGGTTTACGAGGGTCAGACAAAACTTGAGTGACCACAGAAAGCACTCCTCTTCACTAACAGCCCCTCCCGCTCAGCACAGATCTGGCCTCATGCTTATGTCACGGGTTACTAGGGAAATGCCCCTTCTTGAAAATCCTACGTCGCTTTGAATAAAATCTGACTAAAAGTAAAGATCAGTCCACTCACCGGCACACGAATGGGTGTGAAAAGTAGACACAGAGAGACAGTCTTATTGGAAGGAGAGGCAATCAAGAGACGCCTGGAGCTGAGCCCTGCCGTAACGCCCTCCGGGGATGATTTGGCCCCACCTGCACAGATACTGGTGGATCTCCTGGGAGGCTGGGAAGTCCTCCTGGTTGAGAACCTTCACCATCAAAATAAAGTTCCCACTGACCTCCAGGAAACATAAAACATCGTGGGACAGTGTGGGAGAAAAAGCCCTGGGGACTTGTTCTAGCCAACGAGATGATCGGAAATGTCGCATACCACATCCAAGCCAAAACTTTCTGGGGCATTCTACAGCTCTGTCTCTCATTTTTCCTCTGTACCAATATCACTACCACAATGGTGGCTGCTGCCCCAGCCTGGGTCCCAGACTAGAGACAAGGAGAATTGCACCTGGCCAGCAGCTGACACTTAACATGAGACAGCCAACAGTGCAAAAGAGGACGAGCAGAGACCCTATAACTGAGGTAGCAGGGCTAGGACTCTCTCAAGAACCAGCCCCGACAGTCCACTATCCGTTGTGCTGCTGCACACTGGTGACAGGTGTATAGCAGCAAGGCACACAGGACATGGTGGGTTTTCACCCTAAGCTACACCACTGGTAGTTTTAATTTTTCAACTCTTGGATTCAGTTAATGCTGAGAGGCTTGCTCAAATGGAAAATTCTGCACCTAATACCGACAGTGACATGACAGAGCACACCACAGAGGACCGGCTCCTTCTGCTCCTGTCCACAGACTTCAAGAGTTGGTGAGAAACATTTCTAGAGGGGGAAACCAGAGGCACAGCCATCTGTGGCCAGCTGTCTGCTTGGAGGTAAAATGAACCTCCAAATGCCAATTTACAGGCCACCTTATACAATCAGGCCCTAGAACATCCTCTCCCAATAAGTGCAGCAAGCTCAGCCAACTGACGGAAGTCAAGTCTACTGAGGGGTGGGGGGCGGGGGGTGAGTGCAGGAGGTCCGAGAGTGGTACAGGACCTCTGAATGTAGGCCCAGGATGTCTTTGGTGAATTTATGAAGTGGGTCTTCAATCGAGAGCTGTTTCCACTTTTTAAAACCACAGACTGGGCAAGTAGGGAACACTTTGATGGTTGCCGTAGGCTAAATCAAAGACAGCTGAGCAAAAGCTCAGGCACCAGGAAATTAATAAAATCGCTGTTGTACTCACTCCACCACAGGTTTAGGAATAAACCTGTAAAAATCTGAATTGCATAGAGGAGATAATACTTGAGTGGGAATCAATCATTTCCCCACTGAAAAATTTTGACATTTCCTTATACAGCATATTTACTGGATTCATAATTCACCAAAGTTGCTTCCTGAGACTGAGCATTGCTGGGCTTGCTGAGTAATTGAGACACATTTTGCTTGTTAAATAAATTCCAGGCAAGAGTGTGTTTGACTTTTGCACAGGAAAGGAAAGAATTCTTATGTAAGCTGCAAAACAATAGTGTTTTATCTTATCTGAGGAACTTACTGCCGCTTGCCTGTGTGTGTTTTACTGCCAAAATAAAATAAATGGAATCAGCTCACACATGATAACATGCTCTTTCCTAACTCATACTAATTGCTTGCCTAATTGATGTTTGTTGAACTTTCTCCATTTCATTGAGTGATTAGGTACAAAGCTAACAGTTGACATCTGTAGGCGCTTAACTGGCGTCTGTAATTACTGTTAATGTTAAATAATTGTTAGTTAATTGGAGTGGTAACTGACTGAATAGAATCCAGATTGGGAAGCCAAAAAGAAACCTAGTTAAATAAACATACATTTTCAGAGAAAACAACATTTTTCTGCAGTTGTCAGAAACTAGAAATAATCCAGAGGCCATGGGCTAGCCACAGGCTCCCTGGTGCAGAAAGTCCCCCATCTGGAGCTGACCCCTCTACTTGACAGTGTTACCGGTCAGGACGCCCTCTGTCCTTCAACTGTTCTCATTATGGACTCTCCAGTACCGGTTTGGTGTTTTTTATTCTGTCTACTGTGTATTCCTTTCTCAGACAACCAAATACGACATCAAAACACTAAATATGAATGGATTGAAAAGAGGCCGGTCATTCAAGCGTTTTTGCCAGTATTGCCAAGTGTGGAGAAAATTCAGAGAACAGCAGCAAGGCAGCCCTCATTGGATAAAGTAAGCGAAGGGCTTTTTAGCGGGCTCGACAGTAAACAGTGGCGTCTGATCATCTGACCGAGAGGGGCATCTGTTCCGCTGTCTGTGCTCTGCTGCAGCTCACGGGGGGCGCTCAGGGGGGCCTGCGTTCCATCTGGAAAAGTGGCGTCATTATCAAAGTTCTACTCCAAAGACACCATCAAGATGAGTTTGAATGCTTGGAGTTTCTTCCACCCCTTCCACTAAAACTCCAGTGATGGGATCCAGGATTTCCCCACCACACTCCCCCATACAAAGTTAGAGAAAGACCAGGTAGTGCTTAATGGAAAAATAGCCGGAGAAAACACTTTCTCACAACATGGGATATATTCAGCTTTACTGGTGGTCCTATACTAACGGTGCGAGGCATCTGTTTCCAAGAATTCTCAAGGAATATAATTCTACACAACAAAGGTAAGAGTCTGGCTCCTATAGGAAGGTCAATTTCCATCACAAAAGGAGCTGATTACTCAGTACGTGCAGAGTGGGGCCGGGGAGGGGCCCCACTACTCTTAGGGCCGTTGTCTCCAATCAAGCACCAATTACCTTTCAATAGTATTTAATTTTCCACACATCAGACATCTTTATTTCCTAAAGACCCAAGAAATCCTCTCAAACAGCATGAAAAAAGTCCAGAGAAATAAAAATAAAGAAAAAAGAAAAATAAAGAATGAGTGACAGTCCAACTTTCCCTTATTTAGAATATAAGATATCATAAAATACATAATTTACAGAGGCAGAAACGGGCTCAGTTCACTCTTCTGAATGTGCTTTACACCATACCCTCCTCCCAAATAACCAAATAAACCCAAGGCACGACAAGGAATTGTAAAATGGTCTTCATAACTTCTTTGTAATTGTATATTAAACTCTAAAGTAAAAAAAAAATTTCACAGTCAACGGCATCACTTTCACTTACATAAAAACCAAATTGTTTTAGGGCAGGGATTTTTCTTAAAAGTCAATGGTGGCCTTAGTGGTAACATAACTCTTACAATTTTGGAAAACCAAGGAATTTCCCCTTCATGTCCAAAACTAATGAGAGAGGTGAGCTCGTCGCCCTTAAAGGATTCATCACGTACCCAGCTACTGTCTCATCCCTCCAAACTGTATCCCTAGTGACCTTCTTCTCACCTCATTTCCTCAAATCTCAACCAATTCCTAGGTTTTCTTTTTACGCTGCTGCCAACACCAGTAACCTAAAGGCTCCAACCTCCTGTGTCAAACAGAAACCCTTAGTACAAATTCCACCCCAAGAAGAGGCCATGCGTATCCACTAGCAGGTCCGGAAGGGCCTGGAAAAGAAGAGAGCGGGTCAGGGAGAGCTCAGGCGGCCCCAGAGCTCCACCTGGTGCTCCTCGGGGTGAGGGGCCACCAGAATGCCCCACGGCCGACCTGGGGGAGGACAGGTAGGGTCCTGCGTAGGAGGGCGCGTGGCTGCTGCTCTGCCATCACATTTGCTTAGATGCTGGGTGCTCACAGCAGGAAGGAGAACCAACCCGGGGCCTCATCCCCCCCGGGTCATTCCCACGCCACCCGGCACCCCTTCAGAGATGCCCAGGGGCCTTTCCCCAGGGGAGGGCCTGGCCCTGCAGCTTAGGACAAAGGTGAAAGAAAGAGGGGTGAGAGTCTGGTGGTGAAATACACCTCTTGGCTATCTCTCATCTTCTCCAACTTGCCTCTGTTGCAGGACAGATCCTGGAAAAAAGGGCTCTGAGGCCAGAAGAGGCCAAAAGCCAGGGCCTTTTCTCTTCCCCTAAGCTGGGCCATGGCCCTCCAGAGAACACCTGACTATGGGGCCTGCTTCCTCCCAGACGGGATGTCCCTTCTTTTTCATTGCTCCTCAGGTAGCTCTGCCCTGGAGCAGTTTCAGAGTTTAAAAGAGACTATCTTGGCAGGGTGGTCGTGAGCCGCCAAGCACCAGTTTTCTGCATTTCTATATATAACAAAGTGGCGAAACCACCAAGAAGTAGGAGAACCTAGAATAGAGAGGAAAGGGTCATAAATACTGGCTGGGCATATTACATTGACTGGCGAGTTCCTGTTAAGGATGAATAGTCCAGAATTTGGGGTACAAATCTTGCTGTTTCTATGGCAGTTCAACCAACGAAATACAGACAAGCACTCAGTCTCTCTCTGTGTGTGTCTGTCTCACTGGGAAAATTAATTTTTTCTTTGGCAGATGGTTGAGTCACAAAGACAGAAGGATTCATAAAATTCACATGAACATCCTGTAAACATTTAAACACATAAAGATTAAATAAAGCAACCATGACCTTGATTAAAGTTAAAATCTTTTTTCTTTTTGTCTACAACCCCAAGCCCTGCAATTTGGAGGCTCATCCCCACACCTTCCTTGACATGCTCCATTCTCACTAGTCATGGTATATGTACATGCAAGGATGTTCGATTCATTTGCTTTAAAATGCGAAATAAAAGGCACCAGAAGAAAGGAATGATTTGGAGCACCTACACACAGAAATCTCACTAGTTCTCTATTAAATTCATGGACTCTGCAGGGAAAGTCAAAATAAAACAGTGCTATAAAACATATTCAGATTGCCCCTGCCGCATTTCAGCCCCTTCCCCCTTTCCAACTAATTGTTTTATCCCCTCCAGAGATGCCAACCCAGGACTAAAGCTTTTGCTCTGACAGAAAATTCTAACCTAAAGAGGCTGAATGACTTACTGAGGCTTACGAACAGGCTGATGGGACTTGGGTCATGGCCCCTGCTGCTTCAGCTGGAGCTTCGTCCCCCCAGACTGTACAGCCCAGCAGCAAAGCTGTGCCCCCCTGCCCCCCAGTCATCTTGAGAGATTAGCACTACCCTCCCACAGTGAAATTTTATGGACCAAATCCGCCTGCCACCAGGCTCCCCAGCATAATCTCACCAGCAGCTTAAAGCCACGTTTCTCTAATAAGAACCCGGTGGGACTCCGGAGAGGGAGAGGTGATATGTAGCTCTAAACATCTGGAGGTGGAGGAACACACGAGTCAGCTTCCCTGCACTCTTGTTAGACTGTTCAATAAGCTGCAGCCTTGAAGATTTTCCCAGTAGTGTTTGTTACCTGGTGTAAATTTGCCCTTTCTCACAATGCTTTTTATTGCTCTTGGCTAAGAATACTGGACTGAGACAAGAGACCTGACTTGCAGGCAGGGCAGGCAGGCTGCTTTGCAGGAGAACTTGAACTTGATGTACATAAAACTGACAGTTCCTTGAAGGCCTTGTCAACCATCCATCCAGTAAACCCCGCCACTACCCAGAGTAAAAACAGACCAAAACCCACGAGCACACATCAAGGCTCTCTGCACCTGGCTTGAAGCAATTATACAATGAATCTCTTTTTGAACTTGTTTTCCTGATATTTAGCAGTTTGAATACTAATCTCCTTAACAAAACTGTCCCCATGCTTTCCCCGCTCCCCTGCCCCCCTTAATCTCTTTCTCTCAAGGGAGAGGGCGGGTGCTGGATACCAGTCAGTCTCCTTTGCAGCACCTGGATTTGCATTGATTCCGTCTCTTGTCATTCATGTTACCAACAGGAATTAGCATAAGGCATTAAGGGGAAACTCTGGGGGAGAAAAGAAAGGCCATTTTGATGGAAATAAGGGGCAAAGGAATAATCTGCCATCAACTAAAATGCTTATTTGTGTATGGTTTCCCAAGCAAAGCTTAGAAAAAGCCTATGTTGATTTTAGTGTACACAAAGAAATCTTAATCCTTTCAAGGCAACTAAATCACCCCCAGAAAAGCAGCTCAGAAGAAAGGCACCCTGTCAGGGGCTGACTATTCACAACCAAATAGATGCCACAAATCACACTCTGTAAGTAAACAAAAATAAGAATGTGGGAAATGTTTGATTGGAAGAGGGGACAAAATCAGGAGGGGAGGGACAGAAGGGCGACCCATCATCAATCACTCTCCTTGCTCCCTCAGAGCCTCTCAGCCTGGGGGGGGCGGGCAGCAGGGGCCCACGCACGGGTCCGGGGCTGATCCAAAGGAGGGGAAACACATTCCAAAGCTTTTTATAGCAGAGTCACGTGGGGTTGGAGGTCTTGGGGATGGGACTGTGATTGTCATGGAAACACAGAAGCCCTCCCTTTGGTGACCTGTCCTACCTCAGTGTCTTCTTCCTCCTCCCCCCTTTCCTCATAAAGACAGACCAGTGTCCACCAGTCCTCTTCCCTCATCAAAATGAGCAAAAAACAATTATGCATTTTTACATATGAGCACTGTATGCTCTGAACTGCACATATCTTCTTTTATTGGGCTTTTAGTATCATGGATAACAAATTTATACAAACTTCCAGTCCATCAAAAAATATGATGAAATATAAAACTGGAATACTCTATTATGCAATAAAAAAGATAAAATTCAATGTGACAATAATTCTGGAAGTCACAGCAATCACATAAGCATATACACCTCAAGGGAACTCTAAACATAATGCAGTATTTAAAACTGCAGTTGGTTCAAATTCTAAAATAATCTGGGAGCTCAAAATAACTGTGCTTGGAAACATATCTTACTAACCAGCTAGCAGAAATGCTAGCCAGGGCAACAACAGAATGCTGAAGTGGGTTCAAGTCTCCCTTTATGAAGGCCCAGCTCTGCTCAAGTGCTACCAAGTTACCTTCCACATAACACAGAATGGATGCCAAAGAAGCACATCTTTTTTACTTAGCACTTACCCTGTAAACACCTAAGTCAGGTTCTACAGTGAAGAATATCAACTAGCTCACATAACTTAAACCTTTCAAATCGTGCACCTTTGCAAAGACAGTGATTAGAGACTCCCTTGAATTCCATGATT
Organism: Phataginus tricuspis; assembly: GCA_029783875.1. Taxonomy (NCBI): domain Eukaryota; kingdom Metazoa; phylum Chordata; class Mammalia; order Pholidota; family Manidae; genus Phataginus; species Phataginus tricuspis. The sequence continues at coordinate 3,396,371 of JAQQAC010010882.1, forward strand.
TCCAGCAATGCTGCTACAAATGAAACTGCCCCAAAATCTGTTGGCAATGATTTAAGATAACTTCTCCCCTAATGTGCTGCTGTATCATTAGCCTCTCGGACTCTATATTGCAGTTTGGAAGAAATTAATGGGATAGTGCATATTTAAATTTTTCCCTTTTGCTCGTTTATTAACTTTATGAAAAGCCCACAGCAGAGTAAGGCTTGGTTTACGACCATAATACTGAGACTACGAAACATCCACTGGTTATTAGAGTCTGCAGCACAAATCAGCTACTTACAGTTCTTCAACTGCTGAGTAGCTGATAAGTAACAACAGAGTTAAGGAATTTGGAGAAATATTATTCTCTATTATCGATTCCTACATTAAATTAAAGTCATATAGACACTAGTGATTTCTTAGTCAAATCAATTTAAATAAAGGGTCTATGTATTCTTTTAAAATAAGTTTTTTTTTCCAACGGATCACACAAGCATACATGTTTTCTCAAGCAAAAACACAATATATGAACAGGACCTCCAGAATGGAAACAGTCCATTGTTTTTTATTCTTTCTAGGCAATGATAATGAAACCAATAACAAAAGTAAGCCATTGCTCAGATTTAAGGAGTCTTACCTTTGTTTACAATAACAGTATTGAAGAGTTTTTCAGAGCTGGCATCTGATGCCTGAAAAATAGAAGGAGAAAAAGTGTTATTGCCATTAATATTGTTGTTACCTTCATAATTACTAGTATTTTAAGTCAATTTACTGCATTTTAGAAAAGCCTAATGGGGAAAGCAGCTATTTTCCCCAATTGTCCACAAGGTGGTGCTCGTTGACTGCATGAGACAGACCTGCAGTGCAGCTATTTGCTGGGGGGAGGGGGGTTGGGGGGATCAAATTTTAAAAACGTGTTCTTATTAGACATATTATCTGTGCAAAACATATTTCTGAGATGATACACAGACCAATTCAGCTTATTCACATAATGATTTTGCAATTTCGTTGACGGGTCATTATTTTGGAAATGGTACTTTTTTCATGGTATTTGCAGACTTGGCTATTTTTCAATTTTGTTTCACAAACCAGAAATGCCTATTATTTAACGCTAAGCTTTTCCTCACTAAAAAGCGTCCATCAGCAGCACTCCCAGAAATTAAGTTTTAAAGATTCATCTGATGACCCCAAGATTCCTGTCCCTTATAGTAACCAGGATGCCCTTGGTGTTGAAATGGAAGCAAGCTGATCTGCCCCCAAACCTGACACTATACATGCCATCAGCATTATTTCCTTTCCATTCTCTAGAAATCGTGTGAGTCTGCTAACTATTACAGTGGCTTGAGGAAAGTGAAATAAGCCTGTTTAAATAGCAAGAGAAAAGCCAATTAAAATTATACACTAATGTTCTAGAAAATATACATGAAGTTGGTTTGGAAGAAAATGTAATGTTTCAGAAGCACTAATATTTCTAGAACTTGAAAAAATTTTAAGTTAAATTAAAAATCAAGCATTCCCCTTTACATAATTTGAAGGTGGTTCCTGCATTTAAAGTTATAATGTCTACATTATATTTATGCTGTTTTGGCTATGCAAAGAAATCACTTATCTTTCACACTTTATATATAGAGATATATGTTTTGAAAAAGCAAAGCATAGAATGTTGACAAATACAAAAACAAGAAATCTGAGAAATAAGCGAGGGAGAAACCCAAAGTACAGCACATTTTGACTGTGGGGCTGGGTTTTGGGGACAAAGAAGATACCCAATTAAGTATTTCCATGTTATGTCGGCAAAGATGAGATATTCCTGTGTTTATCTGGGGAACCTGTTCTAGTGTTAAATGCAAGTGATAGAGAAAGACAAGATATTTTCACTGTGACTACTTTTCCCTTTAATCTTCCTATTGTAGGGAGGGTTCAGAAGATTAACAGATTAAAAAAATGAATGTAAATACAAAATAAGTGTTGAACTGTGTGCATTTATACTTAAACAGTGTAAAATAAATTCTAGATAGAGTTTTCCTTTTATTTTGCATGAATAAAAAATATACCGATGGCCTTCTTGATATCTCAGGCAAAATCATATAAAATGGTGTACTATAGTAGCTTTTCATTAAAAAAAAAAATGCCAAAAAAGTGTTGCATAGAGGGGGAAACAAGACACCCATGAAACAGATCATGAATACATGTTTACTGAGTTATAAAAGCAAAAATTAAATGAAGTGTTGTTACAGTGTAATATGGAGTGAGATTTCTAGGAATGTGAGTTTCCCAGCTAAAAACTTAAGAGATTTCACCGTTCTTCAATGAAAGTGTCATTCAGTTCAAATTGGAATGGCTATGGTAAATTCATGGCTCAAAAACTAAACTCCAGATGATATTTTTAAAGGAAAAGAAAAAAAATCTGTTAATCATTTTACCAAACTAAAGTAACCCTTGTAGATTTGGGGCTTACCTATTAAAATATGTCTAATTGGCCCAAAGAAACATAAAAAAAAATTACCCCACACGCAAAAAGCATGGATAAGGAAAGAAAACCGTTCCTGATTGAGTTTTTATTTGTACTGGGGTGTGTATGTTTGTATGAGAAAGAGATAGAGAGACAGAGAGAGAGACAGAAGGGCGGGGGAGAGGGGGAGAGAGATGTCAAACAGAACAGAAGCTGTAGGGGATCAGGCCCTCTGTCTTCACACCCGTCCTTGGGGCAGCCACCTTCGTCGCACCCTGGCCTACACCCCGTATTCTCACGCGGTTAAGCAATCCTGTCTGAGGCAAACTTAGAGGACGTGATTACTATGATGCTAACAGTCGGTTATCAAAGAAATGTCTGACAGGATAGAGAGGCTTAGGAATATGCCTTCTAAAAAAACCGTTTTTGAGCTCCTTAATTTTCTGATACATGTCACGAGCCCCAAAATGCCGCCTCTTGTCACCGGGGAAGGGGGAATCATCAACAAGGCCTCCAGGGAAGACACCCAAAATGACTGTAACGGGACTTTGGCTAATCATAAAATGATTGTAGATCCCCTTCTTTCCCCTATCCAGGCAGTTAAAGCGATGGCGGACCACACGGTCCTGAAAAGTCAGGCAAAAGCTTCATATCCAAAGTCTGAAGTGGAAACGGCAAGAAAATTCTTTGCTTTCCCTCCATGAACTTTCCGAATTCTACTTAGGCTTTTAAAGCATTCTTGCGATTTATTTGGCTCCCTGGGTCTTAACCTTTGGGACGTTTCCTTTTTCATTGTTTTTAAAAATAGGTCTGCCTGCAATCCCTTATATTACCTGGACCATATTTTCCACGCTGACTTTTTATTTTTATATTTAGTTTTTAAATCAGGAACGACTAATGGAAATGTGGTGAGCCGAAGAGTTAGCAGGCAAGTGTACCTTGTCCTCTCCTTTTTTAACACGGGGGTCCCTTTTTACACGCTCGAGACCTTCGGGTTTTGCTCGCCATTTCGTTTCCTCCCCCTCGCTCGGTGTTGGAGGGTGAGGGCGTGAAGTGGCTACATCTAAAATGGACAGGAAAACGAAGATCTCTTTTGACTGCTTTTTACATGGGGGGAGGTAGAAGCAGATTTTTCTTAATACTAAAAAAACGAGTAGACGCCGTCCTTGGTGTTGAAAGAAAGTTAAATAAGTCATATTGGAGGAAGGCACACGGAGAATGAGGGAAGCGAGTAAGAGCCTTCCGTGCAGAAGGGGGTGGAACGCGGCCGCTCCTGTCCGGGATCCCGCCTAAGTCCCTTCTGCCGCAGACCCCGGAGACGGCCCTCCGCACCCGCGGGTACAGGGACTCCGCTGCAGGGCAAGAAAAACCTCCTCGAAACTTAGGCGCGAGCTCTTTCACCAACTGCCACGGATCCGAGCCCCGATCTCCCTTCGCGTCCCTGCGTACCGCGTGCGGGTCGGCATCCCGACCTCGGAGCGCGCCGCGCCGCGCCACGGTCTCCGGCGCGGCCCCGAGCCAGGCCGAGCCCCTCGGGGCGGGGAGGGGCCGGGCAGCTCCGGTCCCCGGCACCGGCGCGCAGCCCCGACCGTCCGCACCGCCGCTCCGCCGCCGGGCTCCGCGGGAGTAAAGTACAAAGGCGGGCGACCGGGCCTCGGGGGCGGGCGAGAGGCGGGGTGAGGACCGGGGGCTCGGGCGCGCCAGACGCGAGGAGCCCGCCCCCGCCACCCCGGCCCGCGGGCCCGCCGCCGCAACAAAAGACCTCCGACCCGGCCGCCTCCCTTCTGACCGCGGGCGGCGAGCGAGGGAGCCGCGCCCCCAGGGCTGCATTACCTGGTTGCAAAGGGTTAAGCGGTCCTGACAGCCCCAAGTTCATGGTTTGGTTCCGCAGGAGGGCTCGCGATGGGGGATCGTCAGGGACCAGGGAAAAAAACAGCCAAACACGCGAAGCGAAGAGAAAACGCCCAACTCCGACCGGGCTCAGTCCGCCAGAGTCTCTCCTTTCCTTGCCAAAGTCTGAAAGCGAATGCACGCGAACCAAATCCGAACCACGGCAGCAGCTTCGGGCGGCCGGGAGCCCGAGCCGCGCACACATCCAGGTCGGCCGAGGCCAGGCGGGCGGCCGGCGGCTGGAGCGCGCCCTCCGAGGGCGCCCGGCCGCGCTCGCCCGCTGCCTCCCGCCGCTCCTGCGGCGCGCAGGGCCGGCCCGCTACGGCGGGACCTCGAGGAGCGTCCCGGGCGGGCGGCGGGCGGGCGAGGCGGAGAGGAGCGGCCGAGCCGCGGCCGCGGCGCGCGGAGCTAAGAGCGAGGCGGCGGCGGCAGCGACAGGACAAAGGAGACCATGTGCGGAGGGAGGGAGGAGGGAGAGGGAGGAGGAGGAGGAGGGCGCTCCGCGGCGGCGGCGGCTTCTCCCCGGCGGCCGCCTCGGGCTCCCCGCCTGCCGGTCCCGCCTCTCCAGCAGCGCCGCGCGGGCCGACCGGTCCTGGGCCCGCCGCCGCCGCCGCCGCGGCGCTGTCGGGAGACGCTTTGCGACTCTTTCTCTCCCGCCGATCTCGCCGGCGCGCGGGAGGCGCTGCAGCGACCGGGACGCCGGGCGGGATGCGCGGGGCCGGAGGCGCCTTCTGGCCGGAGCAGGCGGGGAGCTCCCGGGGCTGGCTCGGCTCCGGCCAGCGCTCCGCTCGCGGCGCCTGCCTCTCCCGCCGGCTCACAGCTCAGGTGAACTCCATCGGCGGCCGCCGCCGTGGGCTCCCAGGCTGGACGGGGGCGGGAGGGGAGGTGGTGGCACCGGGGCCCCTCGTCCCGGACTTCGCTCCCGACCGCGCCGAGCACGCCTCCTGCAGCCGCTCGCCGCGCTCGGAGCGGGACTTCCTCAGCGCGCCGAGCCCGAGCCGCCGGTGCCACCGCCCCTCCTCCGGCCCGCCCCGCGCGCCCCGCCCCTCGCCGCCCCTCCTTTCGGCCCCGGCGTCGGGTCGGCCCCGCGGGGGCGCAGTCCCCGGGCGCGACATCGACAGCTGTCGCCCCCGCCCCACCGCGGCTTGGGCCCCAGGTCCCCGCGGCTGTCTTCCCTGCGGGCGGGCGCGGCGGGAACTGCAACGCTCGGCGTCCTCTACGCAGTTGCCGCTTCCAATACTGCGCCGCGGCAGGGAAAGGCCACTAGGCCCGCATCCTGGGGTGGAACTGCGGTTAGGCCAGTCTCAACTATTAAGAGCAGGCTCTCTGGGCGGTCGCGGGGGCTCAGTGAGAAAGTGATGTATGCAGACCGTCTCGCACACAGTAGGTACTCAATCCAGAATAATAGTAAGTACATTGTCGGAAATGGAGGGTGTCGGAGTCTAATGTAACAAAAAGGTCTTAACCACCAGGATGAATGACTTAATACAATTTGTTAGATCTTAAGGATAATTGAGTGCATGAACTGGCCATTTACACCCTACCCCCCACTCTTATTCTTCAAATCCACTGACATTTATTTGAACACTTCACATCCACAAAAGTAGGAGCCAGTCGGTTCTCCTGGGCTCCACCAGATGAAGGGAAAGGATTAGGGCGGTGTCACAGCCTCACTAAATGGGCAGCAATTCCTATCATCATTATGTTTATCATCGTGTTCTCTGGTGCCCAGTGTAGGGCCCAGGGTGGGGGGTGCTCAGTGACCTTGTACAAACTTGGCCCTTGGCGGATTTCCCCAGCGCAGCCCCACCAGAACATACCCTCCTCCCTCTGTCCAGCCCGGTAGCCCACCTCTGCAGAGTTCTGGCCTCCTCACTCACTAGCCCAGCCACAGAGGCCCTGAGGAGGCCATGAGCCATGCCTGGGGGTGAGGAGGCCCTCTGCAAACATGGGGAGTTGTATTCCACACCCGCATCTTGGTGCACAGGAAATGCTGCTGGGATTTTCCAGCACCAGGCAAAGAGGGCAAGCGAGGCCTAGGGTGCGGCTTGGAGAGGGTCTAGGGTAGAGCAGGCGCACTAAGCTGGAGAGAGAGGGCTACCTGTGGCTCCTGATCTCCCCTCCAGTGCCACTGTCACCTGGAGTGCAGCTGAGAAGGGAGGAAAGGAATGGGTTTGGGACAAATGTACACTACATATAAATGACATGGAGACTAGTTTATGGCAATAATGGCCATTTCTGACCTCTTTGAAGTTGAACATCCTTCACAGTTTGATGTCATAGCTCTTGAAAAACCCCTCAAGGGAAAAAAAAGGGGGGGGGGTGCTTGCTGTATGGCATTTTTTTTTCTTGAGCTTCCAAATACAATTAATTTTGGAAATAAGGAGGTCTCTCTACCCTCACCTCCTCCCCAATAGCTAGCAGTACATGGTGTTTCTAAAATGAAATTAAAAAAAAAAGATAGGTCATAGAGAGGTAATGAATCTTGAGTTTTCAAGATTTTTCTAATAGATTTTTCTCTACCTCTACCCCAACAGAAGTCAGAAGAAAGCATGCCTTGGAAAGTGTAAGTTTGGAGTTAGATTTTCCAATTGCTTATAAGATGTCACAAAAACCAGCTGAGGCCTTCAAGCTAGGAGGCATTCATTCTGAAGCTGTTTCTGTAGTACCGAGATAGCTCAAAGGCAAACATTAAATTTTCAAGAAAAGACATTAAAATGTTGTTTCTTTTGGAGCAATCAAAATGGGACTGTTTTCTTGTGCTCTAATAAAATCAACATTACAGGGAATAAATTGCCAGAGCCCCTGCCAGGAGGTCCCCCACAGGGTAAACTGAGATGGACAAAAGCATGGGCAACTTAGCTGACCAACTAAAACAACCACTTAGTCCTCTAAAGTGCTTTTATCAGGAAGTATTTCTGACACATGCCTTGCATTAGATTGTCATCTCTGATTTTTAGGGATTAGGCCTCAGATGAAAGCCTGGGATAGATCTGCATGTGCCCCTGTATTTTGATTGCCTGTAATCAGAGTTTAGTCTCTGCATTCCTGCATCCACGTTCAGTCCTCCTGCACTGCGCCCCTCGCCCTGTCTCTGTCCACTGCTTTGTTTCATTTCAGCCTCTCACCAGGCATGTGAATAAGTCCATTCTGATTGTTTTCCAAGTTGCTCCATTCCACCTCCTTTCTGGAAGGGAGGGTACCAATGTCAAAATTGGAAGGGAAGAGGTACAGAACAGCATCAGAAGTACGAAGAAAGAAAATATCCACAGGATAATCCATATACTGGGCGTTTGGATCCCAGTCAGCAATCTGACTTTCAAGAGTCAAGATTCATAATGTGCTTTTTTTCCCCCTTGAGATACCCAGCTTTCCTTTATTGGAATTTTAATCTCAAGATTACAAAGTTAAAGGCTGGCATACATTATGTCTGTAATATTCTGGTTTCACATACTAAGCACTAATGGCTTCCTAGCATCGCCTTCAGCCTCTGAATCAGACCTAAGGAGAGCAAGTCTTACAAAGTGGGGTCCCTTACACGACGCAGATGAGAAAAATACGGACTCAATGGTTTTTCTGCTATTAGAGAACTTATTTCAGAACAAGAACAAATTTTAATATATGACCAAAGACCTTATTAGACAAGTTTATGGTTTAATCAGCTGAAACTTTAAAAAACAAATGAACAAACCCAGGCTAAATTAAAATATGAATCTTCCTCCAATCACAAAACATATCTAAACAAACATACACTAGGTTTAAAACTAATGGAAGTTCTTAGAAATCAATCCAGAATGGCAGTTTTTAAAGGTTAATATGTCAGATTTGATTCAATTTGTATCACAAATGACCAAACTAAGATCAAACATTTTCCGGTAAAATATTCTTATAAATTCCGGTCTTCTGTCAAGCATTCTATATAGAAAAATCTCATTAATTTCATGGTATTCTCTCTCATAATGAACTTAAGGCACTTCCTAACAGAATGTGTGCTAAGTCATTCTAGGGGTGGTTTAAAGGGAGAGGAAGTCTTTATAAAAATTGCTTTGGATGTTTATATTTTACATTATGTAGTTTGAAAGACCAGTAAGGAGGAGCAATGACCTGTAAGTTCTGTCTCCAACCCGCCTTGAGAGAGACGGCTTGCTTCTGTGTCTCAGGAGTCTCCATCTTTTCAATTCTAAAGCTCTTCAAGTTTTGCAAATACACGAGTTTTATCTATTCTTTGGGTGGAGGGGAAGAGCCAGATCTGGTTGACATCATGACCCCATCAGGTCAGAAGACCTTGGGAAAATCTCTTCCCTCTCTGGGTCTCAGTTTCCTCATCTGTAAAATGAGATGACGATGCACGTATGCCTCAGAGGGTTGTTGTCAGTAACAGCCCCCGGCAGGAGGCGAGACATCTGTGTTTGCTATTATGATTAAAGATGACGTTCTTACTTGGATTACTGTGGAGGGCAACAACATAAAAGCAAATTCTGGTATGGCTTCAATGGCATGGCCATGCCTTCTACCGAATTCTCTCAATGCAGACCACCCCAGTGACAACGAGAAGAACCGAGTGAACGTCAAACACGGCACCAATCCCCAAAAGTGGCGGCAGTGGTTTACACCATGTGTCCTAGAGCGCCCCACCTTCATACAGGCACTACTGCAGACATTCCCTCCAGACAGGGTCAGAACCTGGATACTGGATAGTGTGGGTCACATATTAAGGATGGAGGGAAGGGAGCACCGTGGTTGTTCTTAATAGATTATACAGGCCAGTCTTGAATCAAGCAAAATGTTAAAGAGTTCACCAGGGTTTAAGATATAATCAACCTCCTAATAGTCAGGGCTTCAATTCTTAAAACATAAAATAGCACATATTCCAATTATGTCATTTTGACACATTAAATTGTAATTTCCAGTTTAGTCAGGTCTATAGTTTTGCCTGTGACTATAAAAATAGTTTCTTACCGGTATAAAAGCATGTTTTGTTCTCTTGCCCCTTTTCTCCGTTCAGGATACCCACCACCTCAATTTTATCTTAAATTTGACCGTACAAGGACTACATCTCGAGTGTCTTCCTTTACACCACAAGCCACAGACACGTGCCCAGTGAGTGCCCAGCATTTTAATCAATTTGTGAGGATATGATGCTAGCTTATTGCCTGTGATATGCCTTCTGAATCTACCTGGTTTCTTGTGGATACAATTCACATCTTGGAATGTGTTTACATGTCAAGTAACCAGCACAGTACTCGGAGGCCTGCATGATGAGAGATAATAAATAGATGGCTGAGATTTCCCAGCCTGTAGTAAGGCTAGGGGTGCCTGACAAGTGGCTGACTAACTGGTAAATGGAAGGAGGCTCTTGACAGAAGACAGCTACTGAGAAGCCCAGAGGGACCCGCAGTCTGACTACACCGCCCTCTGCCTCTCACCCATGGCAGGCCTAGCGTGGAAGACTGGAGTCAACAGGTCGCTCACTACTACAAGGCAGGAAATTCCCCCGTTGCCAAGGCTATCCTGCTTCCCACTTCTTGTACCTTCTGTGCTGTCCAGCCCGGGAGATTAAAACTCTTTCTGGGTCCCAGGGATTTCTCCTGTTAGGCCAGTTCATTTTAAACTATAGATCATGACTTCCTCCTCTAGCAACACATAGCTAGTCAACCTCAGGTGGCCCCAAACCCCTCTGCTCTGTGCCCCCCACCCCTTTTGAGTGGGTGATTTTAAAATGGAAGCGTCCTTACTTATCACTCTGAAAGGAGACTGCAGTAGCTCAGCTCTTCCTGTTGTAAAGCAAACTGCCATTATATGCCTGTGTTGCTACAATTGATCACGGGGCTGCAACAAGAGGGAAGTAAATAAACTGAACCCGGTTAGTTTATGATGCCTACGCAGGGGGGAATAAATATTTTCCAAGTGTAGAAGTCAAGAAAACGAATTTTACTTTCAAACTTCACAGTGCACTATAAACTACAGAGGAAAAAAAGTATAAAAAAACATAAAATATCTCTTACTTAACCATCAAATCTACACTAAAATATTAATTTCAGAATGTGACAATCCCATAAAGGTAACAAAAATAAAAATATATTCAGTCTCTGCTCGCGTGGCCCAGTGGCTTCTTACTTGTCCTGGAAGCATGTATGGTGAGCAGCATGGGGCGGCCGTGGAGCCTCCAGAGGCCCTCCTGCCCTTTCCCCGCTCCTCCCGCAGGCATTCGTACTGATGTGGATTTGTGATTTGGGGTCTGCAGACCTGCATTTGGTTCCAAGCCCATTGCTCCCTGAGGACAGGTGCTCCCCCTGCCCCAGCTAGCTACCTTCCCAAATCTCCCATACCTGGCTCCTCTCACTATTTGTACATGGAAATGGGGGTGGGATGGGGAATTTGAGGTAATTAAACGAAAAAATGTGTACAAAATGTCTACATGAGCTCAAACGAGGGGCAGAACAGAATGTGTAAATAAATGCATGAAGGTGATAAATTAAGGAGAGTAAAGTGTCAAACTGAAAAAAAAAAGATGCTTTTGGTGAGATACTTCCTTTAGCTGTCTGCCTAGATTATCCCAGAATCTGATTCATAAGCAGTCCTACCAGATTTTATGCTTTATGGCCCTCAGTCTGGTGGTTAAGAGTTTGGGCTGGCAGTCAGAAGGGCATATGGTTTGAATCCAGTCTCTACCAAGATAGCCAGTTCATCTTGAGTCATTACTTACCTTTTCCTAAGCCTCCCTTTCCTCATCTGTAAAATGGGCAACAGGATTTAATTCTCAAAGATTGATGTTGTGCACACTGCAGAACACAATGCAGCATGATGCCCCTCACTGCGGTGCTGTTTATGAGGGATGGTTGGGGAGGGGGGCCTCTAAACCGGTGTCAGCCGTTCTTCCGCCCGGGGGCAACTGAGAGGTGGTAGGTCAAGAGGTTAAAAGCGTAGCTACTGACGACAGGCTGGCTTCAACCCGTGGCTTGTTCTCCACTAGCTCCGAGATGGTGGATAGATTGCGTCACACCTCTGTCTCTGAGTTTCCTCATCTGTAACGGGTCAACAACACCTGGTTCTTTTATGACAGCACCTACTGAAGGGTTCATTGAATTAACACATGCAAAAAACACTGGAGCAGGACCTTGTCTTTTTTTAGCTACAAGTCATCTAGGAGTAGATATTCCTAGTTTCATAAATGAAAGTGGTCAAGCGTTCACTCTTTCAAGGAGAAAGTGAGAAGGGTCCTTGATGGTGGCATGACAAGGGCAGCCTTGCCCTTCCTCCCGGGCCAGATGGGCTGCGAGGCCAGAGAAGGAGGCCTGAGTCAGGGAGACGGGGCTGGGACTCGCTGGGCAGCAGGGGCCGTCACTGCACCCGTGTGCACACTAAGAGCGGTAGCCAGGGGCTCCCAGGAAGGGGCGTGTCCTCGGGAGAAGGGGCCCTACACGGAAGGCAGTCCTGGCTGTCACTGTACCTGTCCGTGTGTCAACAATGCACTAAGTGGCCATGTTATGAAGGGCTGCTTGCAGACCGATCATGTTTCCCAATTCTCTGCGGAAGAGGCATTTTAGCCACTTTGGCCTGAGTGGGCTCCCCAAAGTTTCAACAGATTGGGGGAGAGAAAGGGGCCCTTGAAGCCACCCTAGATCTTCCTCAAGTGGATGCTTGAATGATTCATATGAATACAGTAGTATAGTTTATCTGGCTTCCCCAAGTCAAACCAGATGCACTATTGTAATTTGGTAAGTTTTGCACTGAGGGAAAACTTTTTCTGTACCTAATTGGAGGACCCTCATTTCTAGCTTCAGTTAGTCTCATGGAAAGACTGTTGCTGTTCTAGGTCTGGGTAAGGCTCTGAATATGATTCTAATCTTCATTTCCTTCAGTGCCTTGAAATGGAGGGTGGAAGAAACCAACTACCAGATGAGACCAGGGAAAGAGCAGAGGCCACAAATATATGCCATGATGCCCTTTCCTGGTTCTAGATTCAGCCTCTCACCAGCCTGCTGCCCTTCATGCCTTTGGGAACACATTTTTTTGGAAATGTTTACAGCTATTATGTCATCTGCTCTTACAGCAGCCTGTGACGGAACAGAATGACTGGAGGCTCCTCTGGAAGTGGAGGAGTCAGGATAAAGCACTGTTCTGGCAAGCAGGTCCAACCCCTTCTTCCCTATACCACGTTCTACCATCCGCACAGCTGGGGGAGGCTCGGTTTCTTACTCCCTTGGCCAAACTCTCAGTGCTGAAAAGTATGTCAGTTCTAGATCTCAGGCAAAATAAATTCTGATACTTCAAATCTAGAAGCTGTCTTTAAGGTATCCAAATACTACTAGGATATATGAGTAGTTTACCTTCATAGGTTTTGTAGTTTGAAAGATTACTGACATCCTGTATTAAGGTAACTTACAAAAAGTAACATGAGAAATAGTGGCCATCTGCATGTCAGCACATCTTTCCCTACAACCATCTCTCAAAGGGTTTGCCGTATTTTCCTAGAAACATGCTATCTGAAAGCATAAACAATCTTTACGGTACTAGAAATTCTATTCCTCCATCTATGCTGATACACATGGACCTAACAAAATGTTCATAGTATTCTGATGGTCCAAATATTTACTTGCAGAAATTCTTGTTGGGCAAGAATGAAACATTTGCTCCAACTGTTTGGCGAATCACATAGCTGCTGGGGGACTAGGCGGGCAGCTAGAATGCCAAAGCATTGCCTTGGTTTAGCTTTCCTGAAGGCATTCTTATTGACCAGTGGTTCTAATTTTTCATCCTCATTCTGGCCTTAGGTTTTCCTCCCTGTTCCTTCCACACTGTCAGAACGGAGTGGGAAACTGCCATGGCCATTATAATAGCCTCCATCTCTGTGGCTTTATGAATCAGATGAGCACCCTCTGCAAATGGTCAACTGCCATGCAAATACCAGTTGCTATGATCACATGCTGTTGTTACGTAGGGTGAGGGCAGGCCTGCACACCTACAGAGACCTGCTAACTCCTTTCTGGTCCTACATATCCTCCACTTAATGTCGACCTTTGTTGCAAATTAATTAAACCTTCTTCACCTTCTTCTGCTCCAAACTATGGCTTATCTTAAAAGTTTCTTTAGGGAAATATATCTAAGATATGTATTCCCAGAGTCTTGGCTCACCTCTGGACACTGTCATTCCGGAGGGCCACAGATTTCCTTAGTGGAACAAGAAGCTGCTTTGGAGAGCACGGGTTTAATCACTAGGGCCAGGACTGTGCACTTCCACCCTGTCCCACCCTCGCCCTCCTCATTCCCCTTTAACATGCCATTCAGCACCGTTTGCCTTATACATAATAGATGCTCAATAAACAGTGGTCAGATCAATGAGTTGGTGAATGAACTGGCCATCTCTCTGCCAACTAAAATGGAAGAGAATGAAGATATTATCTCAAAAATGAACTCAACTATAAAGTCCTTTCTACAAATTGCCACCAGTTTAAGAATTCACATCGTATCAAAACCTATCATCATAACGCTAACAACGCAGCACACATGAACTCTTTGGAAAATTGATAACTAATTGAAATACCACATCAGCCACCATGGTAGCTACTCTCTAAATGTGGCCTCCAACGATTGCACATATGCACACCATACTCCCATGAGAAGACACAGCATATGTCCTCTACCCTGGAATCTGGGCTGGACTTGTCACTGTTTTGACCAATAGGACACGGAGGAAGTGATGTTCTGGAACTTCAGAGCTTAGTGTTAAGGAGGCCTGGCAGCTGCTGCTTCCTTCCTCTTGGAACCCAGCCACCTTGTTGTGGAAACCCACGAGCAGGCTCACATGCAGGAGAATTAAGGCCTCAGGACTGAAGGTCTAGCTGAGTTCCCAGCCCACAGCCGGTAACAACTTGGCGTCCATGTGAATAAGCATCCGAGTGGGGCCCCTCCAGCCCCAGCAGAGCTTGCCTTCACTGATACCATGGGGAGCAGAGAGAAACTGTCTGTGCAGAACCCTGCCCAAACTGCAAAATTGTGAGCAAGTAAATAATTGCTGTGTTTTAAGCTATTAAATCTGTAGTTTCTTCCAAAGCAGTAAGTCACTGAAATAATCATCTAGGTCAGCCCCAGCTTTGAGTAAAAGGAAGAAAGACAACATGCCAGGATGAGACACATCCGTGAGCATTACCTTTGCTTTCTTGCCTCTGCAAGGGAATGACGAGGAGCCTGAAGTTAGGGAAAGAACACCGCTGAAAGAAAGATAAATAACTAGCAGCAAAAAATCCTGAAATAAGAAAAACCTTTGCCAAAATAAAGAAAAGTTTTCTAGTTGATAAAGTAGAAGAAAACTTAACGTGACAATGTTAATGAAAGAATAAATCTGATCTTCCCTTTTCCTTTTGGAGGCTGAGAACATTTGTAAAACTAAAAATTCTCTAGTAATCCCTTCTTTTATCTAAAACAGATTGCAGTTTTAAGCACAGCCTCGTGAAACTGCAGGTTCAAAGGAACCTGAAACCGAATTAGCATAAAATCTGGAATTCTCATTTCCACCAAGTGCACAGCTGCCATCTGACAGATCTTCTGTGATTTCGGTTTCAAATAGAAACTGAAAGTAGCTGAGGTGGTGTGGGCCACAGGCTCCACTTTCCATCCTCACCGGTCCACACAGTCACACATTCCACACCCCGTCCACACAGTCACAGAAGAGTCTCAGGCTCTGCCTTCGGTTCTGGAACACTTCCCCTGTGCGGCAACCTGCTCAACCAAAGTAGTGAGGAAAAGACCACAGCCAGGCATGGGGGTTGCCCGTACCATACAAATACTTTGATTATAACCTGGAAGTGTTAAATATTTTTTAACTAAATTCACAAAAAATAGTGAATCTGCTGGGACAGAGTTGGTGGAAGCAGTAAAGCGCCCTTTCCCAGTTTTTGCATTACAAATGCCAAGAAACCCACACACCTACACTAAAATTTAAATGCCAGCAGGTATGTTGATACTCTTACATGATTCACTTAACACTTCCTGAGCTCTCTCCTTAGGTAATGACAACTCTAAGCAACTATAGCTGATTCTGGAAAACCCAAGGGGCGTTGCTCTGCCTGCTGCTGAAATACCATCACCTCTGGGACAAAAAGTTACACTTCTTTGTATAAGGAAGGAATGAAAAAAAAGATCGCCTATGTCTGATCCCCCTGAGGAGTGTATGTGCTGGAAGAGGATTTTCTCACCCCCATAGAGAGGGTGGATTTGCCCAGAGCTTCCTCCTCTGATCCCCATACGATCAACTGCATGAATTCAAGTGACAGCTGGTGGGGGCTGCATCAACAGCGCAAGGAAAGCAAAGCAGGCTGCCGCCACGCAGGGAGAGGGAGGCGCGGCCCTCTCCTCTTCCCCTCACACACCTCCCTGCCCAATTCTCTGTCCTCCACGCCCCACTCTGAGCCATCTGCTCCTGAACCAGGGCCTGGATGTTAACAGCCATGGCTATGGCAAGACACAGGGAAGGGGCCAGAAATTCACAGGAAGGCAAGTGGCCGTTCAAGGGCTTGGTCACCCGGGCTTGTGCCTCCTCTGAAGTTCCTCTGCTGTCAGTGTACAATTTTTCATATTCTCCAGGAGGAAAAAAAATTTAGTGAGCATCTGGTATTTACATAGAATCTTAGAGGGAGTTGACGGATTTAATTGTAAGTGTTAGTAAAACAGGAAAATTGTAGCCAGGCTTTCAAATAGCCACTCGCCTGTAAGTAGAGTAACAAGGCTTTCCTTTGTGCTGCTGGTAGAGAATGCAGTTTATTTTCCTAGCAGTGAATTTCCTTGGAGAAGGGGAGGTTGGTGAAAATACAGTTGTAGGCTGGTAGCTTTTACCTTAATTTATGATGTTGTCCTCCTTATACAAAGATCCAGCCACAAACAACATTCAAGCAGGCTGTGTGCTCGGAGTTGTTTTTTTTCCTGTTGCCCTAGTGGTGATGGACTTGCTGTTAGCAGGGTTCACTGACAACATGCATTTGTGAAGTGAGTGGCTGGGCTGAAGGTACAACCCAAGGCCAGGAAAACGACTGTAAATAACTGACCTATATGAGGATGAGGGTAGTGGCTTGATCCTCACCGGTAGCAGGTCTGGTGAATTTTAAAAACTGGTCGCGGGGCCACTGCAGAGCATTATGGGGAAGGTTAGTTGCTGAAAGGACTGTACAGGATTAGCAAAATCATGAGACTTGGGTTTAGAACAGTTCCGGTTCCAGTCCCTACTAGTTGTGGTTTCAGATAAGTCATTGAACTTTTTCTTTACCGTGTTATTAGCATACAGTTTGGGATGAATAATCTCTCTTGCTCTCTTCCATATGTAAGATTTTGTGACTCTGTATGAACTAATATCTAGATTATAAACAGAGAACTGTCTCTGTGCTAGAAAAACATTTTCCACTGTCTGTTTTCTTGGAGTTTACAGGATTAATTCTAAGTAGGGCATCTCATTTGCCTTGCCCTTTCTGGGGCCCCCCACTCTCTTGGAATTTCCCAATAAATCAAACATGTCAGAAGTACAATATGGTTTGCATTTAATACTTCCAACTGGTAAGTATAATTTAACTTCCTCGTCAAAACAGTCAAGGCACAAGTGAGCCTGCCAAGCTCTGTGCCTCTGTCACTTGGTACCATGGGCCCATTAAACACATTTGTGAGCTTTGTGTTTAAAAGGAAACCAAAAGGGTAAACGTGTCATCATGTACTCTTTAATCTGAAATCCACAGGGGAAGGACTTCAGAAAGCAAGAAAAAAAAATACACATACCCTCCCCTGAATGCCCCCAGCACCCCCCCACCCTCACCCCCTCACATCAAAACACTGCTCTGTCTGAAGCAGGGCTTTGTCCTCGTCAGACCGTTCCTAGCCAAGCAATGTGCACACCACATTGGGAACCCATTTAGGCATTTCTGACTTCTCAACAATCAAATAAAACAATAAATAGCCTGAACTGGGCTCGAAGGGGAAGAGGCCCACATGTATTTTCTCTCAGAATTTTTTTTTTTTGACATGAAAGTTTGGCTTGAAAAGAACTTCTTGCACAGACACATGTGGCCTTGATAGGATAGATCTTGAACTGATGAGACAGATTCCAGATTCAAGCACAATATCAGCATTTAAATCCTCAGAATTTAGTCATGGAAAGTTTGGGTCACATTAAGGGCTGTGGGATCCAGGGATGAGATTTAGTTTTAAATTAGCCTCTCGGGCAGGCCCAAGAGCCCCCTAAGAAGCACCATATGTCTCAAATTCCACCTCTTTCCTTCTCTCTTGGTATTTCCCATTTGACGGACCAGAAAATTCCTGGCTTCAGACAACTTCCCTGTATATTTATTGTTCTTCCCATCCTTAGAGTTACTTAGAAGAAAAAACAAAACCTCTCTTTTAAAATGTTTCCCAACTTTTTGTTTTGGAAAACCTCAAACTTAGACGAAAGCACAGCATGGACACCCCAGAGCCCTCCATTTATGTCACTCGATCGGTGCTGTTGGCCACATTTACTTCCTCTCTCATGACTCTTGAAATGCATTAAGACACACATACCATGGGGTGTCCACGTATCTACTCATTTAGTGTTTGTATGGGGGAAAGCACACTCTCCAGCTTCCCTTCTATGTTTTCCTCACGGTCACTGTCTGGTGGTCAGCATGCAAGACTCCGACTGGGCCTTGTTGACTGGCGGACCAGGTCCCTGTGTGTTGAGAAGGTCTGCACACGTCTGGGTCTTCTTTCTGCTTCCAGGGCTGGTGGTGACCGAGCTCAGCAGGAGGGAGTGGGGGCTGGAAGCTGCTCTGGGTATGGTGGCCAGTCAACAGTAAAGCTGGGTCAGGGGACAGGAGAGGGCCTGCTTTCGCGGGGAGCCGGAGGCGCCCAGCTTGCTCTGGTACAGGCCGCAAAGAGGCTTGGTTGAGGATATCTGGCATTCTGCCAACCAGCAATAACGTGGTCTTCAGCGTTTCCTGACATTGCTTCTTCATCTGCAGGATGGGAAGTCTCACACACCTCCCTCAGAGATGCTGAGGGTCGAATCGGCTAGAGCAGTAAGCGCCCAACCGCCGCCCGTTACCGCGCTTGCTGCTGCTGCTTGTAAGTCCTGCTCCCTCAGGTGCCATTTCAAAGGAAAGCTGGTAGGCAAGGCAAGACCTGGATGTACATTTGGCCATGTTAGCCTCTTAATCTCATCAAAACCTTTCCTTAACTTTAATAATGTGTGGCCTGCTATATGATTAATAATTTTTTGATGGTATACTAAAAGCCATTCATTCAGTAAGGATACTTTTACTGAATATAGACTATATGTATGAAAACAAAAAACTCATGCTATTTGCCCTTGGGGAACTTAAAATTTAGAGAGGAAAGAAGATAAACACATGCGTTAGTTGGAAGGCAGAATATGACAGGTGTCCTGGGTGGTACCAGGAACAGGGACCTGGGGAAGAAGGTTCATCTGGCAGGAGAAGGCAGTTGGAATGGGGGGGGGGGGGAGGTAGGGTGGGAAAAAAATGCCGAAGAGGCAAGGACAGGATGAAGTGGTGAGCTGCGGAGAGCCAGAGCTTGGGCGACTGGTTAAATCTGGAACACGGACGCGGGACACTTGCTGGGGAATACAAAGAAATTGCTTTGGGCAAAGTGAGTCTAAAATACTGTAAGGAAAGCCCAGCCATGGTCAGAAGTACAGGAACACGGGAGAGGGCCCAGGCTCATGGATAAAGTGAGGCTGTCCTCTGTAGAGAGATGAGGGCCTATGACTGCCAAGAGCTCAACTGCGGGGTGGGAAGAAGGCCGAGCCCAGGACCAGCCCCGACAGCACTGAGCTTGCCGGCCAAGGCAGGAGCCACACACAGAGTGACGCGGAAGGGGGACCACGGGCTCACTACAGAGCCAAGGCGGGAAGGCTTCTGGGAGGAGGGGAATACAAGGGCCCGGAAGAGACAGGTGCACTGGTGATTCTGGAGGTCTCTGCGGACGCCATGAGCATGTAGGAGGAGGAGGGAGGAGCTACATTCCTTAGCACAAGTTAGTAAGTAAGTGGAGTGGTAAGGAAAGAGAGACAGTAAGCACGGACTCTTGGAGAAGTGTGATGGAGAAGGACTGGAAAGTGACAGTGAAGTGCACATGGAGGTTAGGGGTCTGGTCCCAGTTGTTTGTGGCAGAGGGCACATCACCCTTTAACCTACCTCATGAGATTTAATGAGCTCTCTCTCTCTCTCCATTCATTTATGTCTCCCTGCCCAAGGGTAGTGTACATAGATACATATAAATACGATATGTATGTACTTTTTAATAAAAATGAGTAGCCAATACCATTTGACCCAGGAATTCCACTCCTAGGAATTTATCCAAAGAATATAATTTCTCAGATTCAAAAAGACATATGCATCCGTATGTTTATTGCAGCAGTACGTACAATAGCTACGATATGGATGCAACCTAAGTGTCCATCAGTAGATGAATGGATGAAGAAGATGTGGTACATGTACACAATGGAATACTATTCAGCCATAAGAAAGAAACAAATCCTACCATTGGCAACAACATGGATGGAGCTGGAGGGTATTATGCTCAGTGAAATAAGCCAGGTGGAGAAAGACAAGTATCAAATGATTTCCCTCATTTGTGGAGTATAACAACAAAGAAAAACTGAAGGAACAAAACAGCAACAGACTCACAGACTCCAAGAAGGGACTAGCAGTTATCAGAGGGAAGGGGTGGGAGAGGGTGGGTGGGGAGGGAGGGAGAAGGGGACTAAGGGGCATTATGATTGGCACACATGGTGTGTGTGGGGTCACGGGGAAGACAGTGTAGCAAAGAAGGCAAATAGTGACTCTGTGGCATCTTACTACACTGATGGGCAGTGACTGCAGTGGGGTGTGGGGGGGACAGGATAACAGGGGTGAATGTAGTGACCACATTGTTTTTTCATGTGAAACCTTCATAGGACTGTATATCAATAATACATTAAAAAAAAAAGACGAGTAGCTATTTATGCCAAACCAGTGGTAAATAATCCATTGTTATGTACTTTACATTCACAGACCATTGTGTTTACAGAAATAAAGGAAAGTGCAAGTAGAAAGAAACCTTTATAACATTAAGGTAGTTTTAAATCGCGGCTGCAAATCCTTGGATGCCCTCCCATCAAGAGGCGGAGTCTCTGTCCCTTCCCTTGAATCTGGTGGCCTGTGACTGCTTCTGCCAAGCGGCAGAAGTGGCTCCACTTCCAGGGCTAGGCCAGAAGAAGCCCCATAGCTTCTGCTTCCATCTTGCTGTCCAGAAAGTGCCCTCTCGGGGAACTCCTCCCTGAACCCAGCTACCAGTCTGCAACAAGGCCAAGCCACGTGGAAAGGCCTGGTACAGGTGCTCTGGCGAACAGTTCCAGCCAAGCCTTGATCACTGGGCCCAGGCCTGGGATGTGTGAGTCAAGACATCTCCCAATGAACCGAGCCCCCTTCCACTCAAGTCACCCAGATATCCTGGAGGAGAGACAAGCGTTCCCGCTACGCCCTGCCCAAATTCCTGGCCTGCTGGACCTGTGAGCATAATCAAGCAGTTGTTGTTTTACACCACTAAGTTTTGGGGTAGATAATTGAAACAAACACATCTTACATATGGATTTCCTGCTCTGCCGAGGGCATTTTCCATAATACAATTACTTATTTCCGAGGCTGTTCCCACGACTGGAGGTGGGGGTATTAATCTGAAATGCTTTTGTAGCATAGCCACACCTGAGGTGCACTGAGAAGCTTAAACGTAGGACAGAAACGGCTCTTCTGAATTGTGGAGCACAGGTGTATCAAGGCACGTGCCAGGGGCTCTTACTATGTCACTTTTAAGAGAATCAACAAATGCAGAACTTGATAAATATTTTCTGTTAGAAAACACAACTGCTTGCAGTGGGATCCTGCTCTGTTTGTCACTAGTTGCCCTCCAGTTGTCAGAGAAGCTCCATAACTCACTGAACTCCTTTGTGGATTCTTTATAGCTTGTGGGGAAAGGTGACCCTACATTCCCTTTAGGTGGCTTGCTTTCTTGGGCCTGCTTTAAACCCTAAGTACATGCTTAACTCCCTCTTCCCATAGGAAGAGCAGCTTTGGCTTCCACAGAGAGGTAAAAGCAGGTCACAGCAGCCGCCTCTGGCGAGGAGGTGGGGGAAGCCAGGCTGCCGTCACCAGTGGCTATCAGGTGCCCCGGGATCACGTTAGGTGATAAAACACTTGGCTGACACCAGAAAAAAGAAGCAGCAGCCCTCCTCCTCCACCCTGCCCTTACTCCCTTGCTTCCGCTCCTTTTTTTTAAAAGGAGGCTTTTTACCCTCATTAAATGAAACCTTATCTCTGAAAGACTGCAATCCTCAGCAAATGACAAGTGTGCCTAATCTCATTTTCTGACAAGTGATTCTGACAGCACCTTCCTTTTGATTTTTGAGACATGTAGTTAGATATATATTAATCTGTCAGTCATCACCCCTAGGAAAAATATAAAAAAAGAGACAGAAAGAGAGAAATGAGTATTTGTGACAATGAAGGCAAGACAAGAGGCTAGGACACCGATTTTAACTGATGTGTGAACACGCCTTCCTCCGGCCCCCTCCCTTGCGGCGCAGGGAACATCTATCGGGGGAGGTGGAAGCTGCCCAGGCAAAGGGCCTGTGGGATGGGCCTCCAGGCTTTTAGGGGACGTGGTCCAGGAGGGAGAGCACGTGCTCTGGAGGGAGGCAGGCCAGATTCAGATTCCCTCCTCTGTAAAGGCGAGGGTGGTTATGCACGGCCTTTAATCTCTGCACCTTAGGGTCCTACCTGTAGGACAGGGCTCATGGCGTCTCTAGCCATAAAGATTAACTAATCCTTACCTAACGCGTGTGCAGGCATACAGTAGGCACCCAGTACACAGAGACACTAGGGTGCTATTTCTGCTAAGGTCTTCTAGGAAAGGAACGCTTTGCACTGGGGGAGCTCTGGGACACACGGGACGCACCCATTCCTCAGAGGTAATGCACGCGGAGGGGCTTCTAGAATTGCAGCGGCGGCTCTCACAGGGACCGCCAAGGAGACCCGTTTCACAATTGGCACCCCACAGCTCTTGAAAATGCAGCCCATCATGCACTGTGCTCCTAAGCTACGTCAAAGACCACAGATACACGGTCAGCCCTGTCCCTGTTCATGACCTGAAAGTAGATTGCTAACTCTATTACTGAGGCCTTTGTAGAGGGGAGCGTATGTGTACTTTTTTTTGAGAGTCTGGGGGCGTCATGGAAACCAAATCTGTCCTGGGTCCTCTAGCATGAGCCATGTCAATGTACTCGTTTGACCGAATGAAAGTAGACCTGATGTTTTCTAACACCTTTCATTAATCTATATCTGCATTCGGAGACATCAGCAATGTAAAGTTTTTTCTTTTCATTCAGAGAGTGGCGGCCTTGTGCAGGGAAAATGGAAAGGCCTGTAGCATCTTATCAGAACTAAGAGGGCGTGACTGTGCCGGGCGTTCGAGCTCCTCTTCTGAGAGCCACAGAGGATGAACGCCGACGAGCCCAGCAAGGCCATCCTCTGTCGTCCGGTTTTCAAGATCGTGCGAAGGCCTCCCAATGTTTTCTGGAGCCACTGAGCCCGAAAATAGATCCACAAAAGTCCTCTCGAGGAGTATGCCGCTCTATGGGGGCGCTCCTGGGGTTTGCACCTCAACTCCTCCACCTTCCACCCCCCAAATAAAACACCACAAAACACCTCAGTATCCTTCCACGGCACCCCTTGCGCTGACTCCACCTGCCAGGCCCGCTGTTAGACATGCTTACGTAAGGGTCAGAGAACAAAGGAATGGAGAAGAGAAAGGAAGCAGTTTACTGACTCATTTTCACCCACTTCTTGGATAGGAAGCTTTGTTACTCGAAAAACAGGTACCTCCTATGACAGCTGCTATTTATCTCTCTCCTCTCCCACTTACTTTCTTTGAATCTGACTAGGTAGGTCTGTCTTCATGGCTTCACTCCCACAGAGAAGGAAAGAAATAGAGGTAGAACCACAGTAACGGTGAACATAAGGGCATGTGGGACGGGGCAGCGTGAAAGAAGATGGGCGCGTGAAAGGTCCATGCTCGGGCCAAATTCCTCTGCACGGTCAGCAATGGGGAAGCTGCCTTCTTCCCTCCTACTCCACCTCCTTCATCCACTCACCCAGCACTGTGCTAACTGGGCTGTAATGTGCCCCAAAGGAGGAGGCGTTTTAGCACAAAGGTGGAAATATAACCCAGAAAAAACCTTAGAGGAAAGGCAACAGACTTGTGTTTTAGCAAAAATGGTCTAGAAAGTCTCCAAACAATGGAGAAACCTCTTTGAAGAAACCTGGCTTTTACTTTAGGTGAGTTGCTGTGCATGTGTTAACTAAGATTCTAGTCACAAAGACAACAAGAGAACAAATGACCAAGCCGCTCGCAACCCATGTCAACTGTGAGGGCCACATCAGAGATGCACGCGGTGCCCCGTTAGGGCTCATCCAGCATGGCCTTGGGGTCAAAAGTACTGCCTTGTGTTCTGACCACACCTATTGCTTCCCTGCTCTGGGCCTCATCATAAAGTGGGCTTTGTGAACCAGCCTTCTCAGGATTTCTGTGATGAGGATTATACTTGCGAATATCTGTATATTTAAAAAGCACTACATCATCTCCAAAGGCAGTTCTGGACTACATTTATATGTATATAAACTGGTATACATTTTTATGTCTAGATGCTGAGTGCTACTGTCATCACTGGGTTCAAAAAGATGTCCTCAGAACTAGAGAGAAGATTACTTTGTAAGAGAAAAATTACAATGAAAAGTAATTAAAATGAAAAGAATGAGACTGGCCAACTGGAGAAGTAGTCCAAGACATTGCCCCAAAATTCATGGCTGAAGAGATCTAGAGTGACTTCAATTCAACCTAAGTGACTCTGGTGTAAATCTCAGGGAGTCATGGTCCAATTAGGACTAAGAAAGCTAAAATTGAATCAAATCATCCTAGTGGGTGGGTAGACAGCTGACTTGATTTGATTTCAGCTTCCCTCTCTCCATCCACCCACCCTCCCACCCACCCACCCATCCATCCATCCATCCATCCGTCCAATAATCATCTATTTGGTTTCTAAATATGTGATGAACACAGAATATGTTGCACTGGGGCTGCAAAAACAGGTTAAGACAGAGACTCTGCTCTCAGAGAGCCCACCATCAGGTGCTGGAAACCGGTATAAACAGAAAGTGTCATAAAGTGCTACAAGAATAATAATAGCATAAGTCACTTCACAGTGTGGGGGTTCACACAGGGTGGAACGGACAATTCTGTTAGTAGCTCTTGTTCTCACAGTCCCTGGTCACCAAGTGACCTTCTCATTGTAATTTGGTTTCCTGGGGGACCGTCCTTTGGGAGCAGATGTGCCAATTGGTGCACATAAATCAGTCTGTTGGTGGTGGCGGGTGGTTATAGTCCTACTTGCAAACAGAAAGATTTGTGTTCTAATCTAGTCAGTGTCCCTAGAGTCTGATTTAGCATGATCGCCTCTGAGTTTCTAGGCTGGACTGACCTAATGGAGCAACTGCCCTTCTGTGAGGCTGGGCTAGCGCCAGCTGAGCTCTCATCTGACTTTCTATCTTACTGTTCTGTAAATACTGGAGTAGGGCTGTTTTCCTGGGATGGGAGCTCCTTTGTCCTTCTGCTTTTAAAAATCACATGTCCCACTCTTTCCAGTAAGTCAGTGACATCTCTTCACCTTCCCCAGAGCTGTTCTGCCAAGGAAAACGGTGACACCTGCTTTAAAATTTCTGAGGTTAACAGGTCTCTGGCCAAGGACCTCCTAGCTAACGAATCCAGAGTTAATGCTGACTATCTCTCCACTTTTTACTGGGCTTCCAAGACAACTAAATGATTATTATCCTCTTCTTTGTGCAAGGGATGTTGGGAGGAGTATAACCACCAACCAGACCCAGATTGATTTATATGCACCAGTTGGCACACGTGCCCCAAAGGACAATCCCCAAGCTTCTCTTGGTTCTCTTACTCTTTAACAGTGGGCTTTTCCAAGCCTCCTTTCAATGTCTAGGAAGAAGGAAGTGGGAGATGCTTAGTAATTCCCCAGCTTCTACCATAATTTCTAAGCAGGTGACTCCCAAATCTTCAGCTCCATATTCTCCTGCATTCCAGGCCCATCCTTACAACTCATTTGTTGATGGTGGCTTGAATATCCCATAAACACTTCAAAACTTGACAGTTTCTAAATATATCCCCATAGGCATTTCCTCCTGTCAATGGTCTCACCCAGTCCATCCTCCCTCCCCAGCTCCAAACCCAGTTCACCAAATCCTCTGGAAGCTGTTTTTCCCCTGTCCTTCATGGTTTCCTCCCATGGTGCCACCCTCTTTGGCCTGGCTATCGTTTGGGTCCTCAGCCTGTTGGAGGATTTTCTGTATATGGATTGTATCTTCCCAGCCTACTGCTTTCCACTCTTATCTTTTCACCCAATAAAGTCTTCAGAAAGGCCAGGCCCAAGGACAGAGATCTGTGTCAAACCATCTGATCTTTCCAGGTTGACACTACTAAGGGACAGGTTAGACAGAGACTGCCTTTCAATTTTCATCTCTGCCCCACCAAAGCTGTACAGATCTTGGGCAAGGCATTTAAGCTCTCTGAATACAGTCCCCTCTTCAGTGATTACTTGCTACACTCCAGGCTGACTGGAGGAAACTGGGTATATGGTCTACGTAGAGCTTCAGATTATGTTGGTATCTTTGCTGAAATGAAGGGAAGATGGAAAAAGTGACAATTCTGTGAGCCTTGCTTGGCCAGCAGTGCCTGACCCAGGACCCTGTTGGAACTCAAACACCTGTATTGCCTTTGAATAAGGAATGCTATTCTCACAAGTCTCAAGGAGAGGAAAATATTAATAAAGACTAGGCCATCCTTTTAAGGGATAATTTTCCTTTCTTAAAGCAGTTACCAGGATTGACAATCTTTCCTTCTGACCATCAATTCTAAGTCATTTTCCCAAGCCTGCTGAATAACACTGCTCACTGAACACCCAGCTGGGGAGGAAGTAGACCCAGCATGGCTAGACGTCATCTCTCTGTGAGCCAGATTTGTTTGTGATTCTCTACTTAGTTCCCTTTGGGGTGGCTGCAATCACTCTGCAATCAATGCCTGGGCATAAAACAAATAGGTCAGAACTTTAAAAATAGGATTGGGGTTGCAGAGGGTTGATGAGGGGCAGAAGTGTAAGAGAATAGGGTTGTTTATTCTCTTATCCTAAAGAGAACTCAACAACCCCTTGAGAATCTGAAAAGCTACAAAGGAAGTGCCCTTATTTATGGAGGCCACTGCCAAGCATGTACCTGATAAACTGTGTCTGCCCTGGGCTGTGACCAGACCCAGGGACCAAATGTCTCTCTTAGGTCACCTAGGGTTCTTGATTTATGAAACCTTGTCAACCCACAGGCTGTGTAGCCAGGAATCAGGCGGGTCTGAAGAGCTTCCCTCTGCTTTGATGGTTCAACTTGACAGCAAGAACTCAGCCCATTTCCTTTCCTCACTTGGTAATAATGGTGACAAATCTTATTCTGAGATTAAAAATTTCAGTCTTCTTACTCAACACTTGCTATCTTCTGATACATGCACATGGGGATCAGGGCTTAAATGCAGATGGAATCAATTATAATTTGATTAAGACAGCACAGAAAGAAAAGAAGTAATAACAAACATCATTTCATTTATAAAGCCTTCCTTCCTCACCCAGGCTCATGGTGTGCAGAAAAGGCAATTAAAACTGAGTTCAATTAAAAATACTATAAAACAGAAATCAAATAAAATATTAAAAAGCCAAGTGCCATTATTAAGTAAGTGTTAGTGAGAGGAGGCCCTCAGACAATAACACAAAGTCTAGAGAGAGCAGGAAATTGTCAACCAGTGGGGAGGATGCCTGCTTGACGCGCACCTCCAGTGAGCGCCACTTTGTTTAGCACAAAACCCGTGTTTTGTCGAAAAGTAAAAAATAAGGCTCTCCTTGGCCACTCTACAAGTGTGCAACTTGTATTCGTTTCACATTTCCTGTGCCCCTGGCTGCTTCACCTCAAAAAGGCACATCCCCCATCGGCCTGCGTGACATGCATCGTGTGTCTGTTTGAACCTGCCAATCGTGCTCACTTCCCGCCCAGTAGGTGTGGAGAGACCCTCGGCGCTCTTGCACCAAAGAAGGATCAAGTCAGAATCCCATGGAGAATGTTGTCATTAAGGCTCTTCATGCAACAACCTGAACACTCAAAGGAGGAAGGAGGAATTGTCTAACTCTGCTTGTGATTTACTAAGAATCTGGAAAAAAAGAAAAAGAAAAAAAGACCTGCAGGCCAGTATGATGTACAAAATAGGAGACCTGAGCTTCAGCCCTAATTGTGTGACCTTGGGCAAGTCACTGAAATTTCTCCGAGCCTCAGCTCCCTCAACTACAGATCAAAGGGCTGGACTAGCCATGCTAAGTCCCTTTCGGCTCTCTCTATTCCTCCATCTATGTAAACACACCGTGCAGGCACTTTCTCTGTTGAACTCATCTGTACCTCTGTAGGGTAGACGAAAGCCAGAGAAACAAGATTCTTATTAGTATATAATCTGAATAACCAGAAGGGATGTAATTAAAATCAGGGTTCTGTTCCCATAAACACACCCAAGGATCTTCCCATAAAAATACTACGGTAATTAACGAATCTGCAGACCACATGCCGCCACCCTCCAGGCCCTGCCAAGCTCAGGGGCGAGCCTGGTTCCGAATCCAGGCTCACGTCCTCCCCTCGCAGACAGCAAGCCTTGCTCCTGACTGCTGTTCCAGTGTGTTCAGCCCACGGCTCTGCATGAGAAAGGAGCATTTTCAAGTCATGTAGGGGCATGAATACATTTCTGGAATTTGAAAAATCATTAAAATGATGAAAAGAAAATATAAGGGGCCTGTTTGTATCAGAATATTCCCACATCTACACTAAAGCGTCTGCTTTTCTCTCTTTGCCTTCAAGAGATTGCCACAGAGCTGGTGCCAAATTGGTTCCTTGGGAACCTGGCTCCTGGAGCCCTCCTACTTCTGGAGCGGCTACCCCCTCCCCCGGGGAAGTGTGCCTCACTGTCCAAATCCTCTGGGGCTAAACCCCGGGGGCTGTTCTGACAAGAGCGAAATCTAGTTTCAGAATTCTCCTCCACTTTTAACACTCTTATGTCATGCGTTCACCCAGACTGGCCTTGCAGCCCAGATATTATATTTGTCCTGTCAACTGGCTAACATGATAAACTTCAGAGTGCCCCAGCCAGGGAATCTGAGGCCACTTGGGGACAGCTCGGGAGGTCTGCTTTAGCAGAACATGTCTGTCAGGATTTCTAGGTAACATCAAGGGAAGGTGTTCTCAATCATATTCCCAATGAGGCCCAGTGGGAGAAGCCTGAGCTAATCAGCTCTCGGACATTTCTAGAGTAAATTTATTGAGGGCAAGAGTCAGGTTTGGTCATCTTTGTGATCTCCATCGATTTGCCACAACCTGGGACTCTTTGAGGGTCCTCTGCACCTACTGATCTGAATTCAACAATTGAAAATTGATTTCAGAGTCTCTGCACAGCCTCGCTCCTCCAGGTGTGGTCCACAGACACGGAGCTCCAGCACCACCGCCTTGTGTTAGAAATGCAGAATCTCGGGCCCTTTCCTGGACCTGTTCAGTCAGAGCCCGCATTTCAGTGAAACCCCCCGTGATTGCAACTGTAGGGAAAATTCAATTTCATATGTCCAAGATCCTCACCTGACCCCGATACACTTGCCCACTGCCCACGTGAAACGCTCACAGGTGCAGGCTTGCACACATGTGGGCAGTGGGCTGTGACTGACTCTGTATAAAAGCTCCACCCAGTGCTGTGGGGCTGCAGTGGCAGAGAGACCGGGAGGCAGACTGCCCCAGAGGAGGACAGGACTCTAGTGCTCAACCGACCTGCCACCACGAGAATAACGCTGGGTATAAACCCGTTTACCCCCAGGAACATTCTGTTGTCATTTTTAGGTCTCGCTGAATCCATAGTGAACTTGCCCGGCGTTATCCCCCTCAGGCGAGACAGCGAGGTACACTCAAGTTTGAGAACTACCGCCTAGCATACTGAGGCAGAGAGGTGTGTATGTGCAAAAACAGCCACACTGGCACATTTAGAGCTAAGGAGGAAGAAAGAAAGTTCAGAGCTGGACTGCATACTGCAGATTTACAAATCTGATCATGCTAAATA
>JAQQAC010010882.1:3425952-3503452 GCA_029783875.1 Phataginus tricuspis
GCTCAGCCTAGGTCTGGCTGGATTTTCTGCCCAGTGTTTGTTAGTGAAAGGCCGGAAAAGGAAAAGAAACGTGAAGGTGATTTCCTTGGGGGCCTTGAGTCATTCTGCCAAAGTTGTGAGGCTTTCAAACCAGCCCAGTGAGGGACTTCTTCATTGGTTTTCTTTTTAATAAGTCCCAGTTTCTTTCTCAGCACAGGTATTATTTTTCATTCGCTGATGATGGTAGAAAGCCTCCTGCTCACATCTGTATTATAATAAATGCATTATAAATGAGTAAGTAGGAAACAGTAAGGAAATGATGTTTTACTTTTAAATGCTAATTACGTAGCCCTGGTGCAGTTAATGTGCAGGGTGTTCTGTCAATTTTTAATGTTTATGCCAAGTGTAGTCTTCAATTTAACATGAGCTTTTAATCCTTTGAGTACTAAATTGCCTTTTAATGCTTGCAGAACAACATTGTGTTTGTACAAAGTCAGGTCTGAAAAATGTATTTAGTACAAGGTGTGTGGTGGGAAGGCAGAGAGCCGGGGGAGGGGACTCTTTTCTTTTTCCAAGGTGGTGCTGGAACACAGCAAAAGCAAGCAGCTCTCTGCCTGCTTCCTTCCAGAACATCATTCCTATTCTTTCTGAGGTTGCTCGGAGTGTTGCTCTCCTGTTGCTCATTTAACCCTCCAGTGAAAGCCTGCAACGCCCAGGAACACAGTCAGCCCCAGGGTCCACCTTGCACCATCAAAAAGACCACAGCAAAAACAGATGCAGCAGAGGAACTGCTCGT
The DNA here is from genome assembly GCA_029783875.1 of Phataginus tricuspis. Taxonomy (NCBI): domain Eukaryota; kingdom Metazoa; phylum Chordata; class Mammalia; order Pholidota; family Manidae; genus Phataginus; species Phataginus tricuspis. The sequence continues at coordinate 3,426,728 of JAQQAC010010882.1, forward strand.
GTGCTCTGACCACCACCCACACACACCAAATTGGAAGGGAGAGGGGTGCTAGGTATCCTTGGGGCTGCAGAGACATTTTCTGCAGCCATATGCATGTAAAAAAATGTGTGATGAGAAAACTTGTATGTTTCCTATAAATAAAAGGACTAGAGATTTTAAGACAAGAAGAAGAGTAGAAGAAAGCATAGAAAGATACATAATGTGACAAGGCCAGTGGGGTGGTCAGGGCTTTCTCTGCTCTGAGCACTGTTCCACAGGCAGGGGGTCACACCCAAATCTCTGTCTTGTGATCTATGTCTCCCTTGGGAACCAACTTCTCCACTCCCAATAGATCAGGCTGAACTCCTCACTGCTTGTGAAGGACACGAACTTCCTCTGAGCTCCGCATAAAAATAGCACTCCTTACCCACCACTTACTATGGCTCTGGGCACCTCACTAAGCGCTTTACATACACGAACTCATTGAATCCTGTCAATAAACTAGAATACTACTATTATTATTATCCCCATTTTACAGATGAAGCAACTGGTACACAGAGAAGTTGAGTAACTTGCCTAAGTTCGCATAGCCAGTAAGAGAAGGATCTAGCATTTGAATCTGATTCCAGGGTCCCATGTTCTTAACCAGCTCACAATGCTGCCTTCCCCGCTCTCCGGTGAAATGCCTTTCCCGGCATCTTTTGTCAACCAGGGGGCCTCCCACTTGTCAGAGGCTCCTGCTGAGATACCAGCTGCTCTCTGTGGGGCTCTTCACTGACTCTCCTGCTGTCAGCCACATCCATCCTGCATACGGGTCGCCCTGCACTGCTCATGGGGCTGTATTCACACCGTATCAGGTGCTTCTGGAGCTGGATCTAAGGCCACCACATCAAAGACCTGTCATTCTGTTGATTATAGAGAATGAATATGTTTCCACACGTGTATGTATTCCAACATGACTATACCGGAGGCCCTGATATACCAAAAGTAGTGGGAAAAATGGTGCCTGTTAGCCTTGGGAACAAAAACCTCATTAGAAACCCAGTTTAGTGTTAGTTTGTACCTGACGGTATTATAGTTGTGAAGGACCAAAGTGGTTGAATAAGAGCAATTTCATGTAGTTTGATGTGTCCTTGGCTAGGCCTTAGTGGGGTCAGCAGGTCCATGAATGGCATCCATGTCATCCCGGGCCAGGCCACTGACCGCTTCCCAGCCTCCCAGGGCCAAAGGCTCCCGACAGCAGGGTATGCCTCTCAGTCCCTCTACCAGAAACCCGTTTGTAGAGGAAAGCATTTGTTTTTCCAAATGTTTTCCTTTGGTGATGAGGCATTCAGAAAGAGCAATGGCCACAAATGTACACTTAGTAAACTACCTAATGATTAAATAATATATTACTAAAATTTGAATATAAAAGGCCATCTTCACATGTAAAAGCTAATGGGCATGTTCGACAACCTTTAGTACAGCTGCTCAGACAGGGAGGGAACTAGAAAGGGAGAGAAATTATGAGGTTTCGTCACCTCATATGAGTTCCACAACCACGCAAAATACCGCCCGGAGTCCCACAGCTGCCATTTACTGCAGGGCACGTGCAGCATGAACAGCCACCTTAAATACAGGTTTTTATGAAATCTACTTATTGACATGGCCGGCCACATAATAATCTGATGCAAATCTGTGTTGGTTTTACAGGTACAAAAACAAATGCCTGAAGGGACAAGGCTGGTCTGGAATGACGAAAAGACAACAAGCATCAAGAGGTCTTTGTCTACTTGTGAACTGGAGATAGACTTTTGAGATCTAGTCTATTGCATGAACCAAAAATGTCAGTAGGGACAGAATGTCGGTCTGTCCATCTTGCTTTAGCTGGCTCCCATCTACTCGCCCTCAAACCCAATAGTTCAGTTCTACCTCAGTGAACTCCAAGGAAAACTATGGCCTGGGTATCTGGGTTCAAGTTCAGGCCCCATAACTGACAATGTGATTTAGGCCAAGACCATGTCTCTATTGGTAAATGGTGGCACTCTGAGATGTGGCAGTGAATACGTATTACCCACTAGTTAGCCACCAAATTCATGATCCTTCTTTTATGGCACAGAGTTGTTACAGGTAAGCAACTGCCCAGCAAAGGACTACATTCCCTGGCCACTCCCATGCCCGGTGTGTGGCTACTTAAGGCCACACGATTAATTTTTGGCAATGGCCCATGAGCAGAGAACCTATACGTCAATGCCGGGTCTCCTTCCCCTTGGCCAGGTGGGTGTAGAAGAGTAGAAGGATTAGGAGATGGCAAAGCACAGGTAAAAAGAGCTGAATCACCCTTTGGTCCCTGAGTCACTGCATGGAGGAGACTCACGTGCCAAACAGGGATATCCATATTGAGACTGTTTGACGGATGAGAAACAAACATCTTCCTGTTTGACCTCTATTCACTTTGGGTTCCACTTGCAACAGGAGCTGACTTTATTCTAATGAATATGTAGAACCTCTGGTTCCTCTGAAAAAAAGCCTTTTATTATTCTACAGGACTTACTATCCTCTATCTGAAAAAAGGAAATAGTTGTTTGAAAATTAGTAGGCACCCAGATGAAAAACCGCAGAGACTAGCACGTAATAAACAAAAAACAGCTCTTCTGTCAATAACTAGGCTCAATACTCGATATTTTGGGAAAAAGCTGATATCAGTATACTTTTTTCAAGGTAACAAACTGGACAAGTCGACAGCACCACGTAAGCTTCTGCCCATCATGCCCTGGGACTGCTGAATCCCTGCCCTGTGCCCACAAGGCAAGGGGAGTGGGGCACACAGGGGGCAGAGCTTACTTGTACCAACCTCCTGACAAAGTATAGCCCAGAAAGATTCTTTAAACACCTGCCTACCTTCCATCACAGAACTTTCCCCTAGGAAAAGGGCTGGTGGAAAATGACATTATTATTTCCTCATTTGGGATAAACTGCAACAGGCTTACGTATGTAGGCAACAGTACCAGAGGAGTGATTTATAAAGTCCTGTTTCTCTCTCCCAGACCCCGAGATGCAGTTGTAACTCTGCTTCGACAAGGGGCATCACAGCTTTCTAATGAATCACTGTCACGCATTATCTGCCAGGTGACCTGCTGGGTTGGAAGTGAGGATTGTTTCCCAGGCAGTCATTAGGGTTTCCCTTGGTTTTCTTCAAGACTCTTCCACCCCTCTAGGACCCACATCCACAGCTGGGCTCTGGGAAAGGCTGGGCCATGGTGCCTGACTAGGATAAAGCGTATCTTGGAGTCTACCCACTTCTCTAAGCAGGCCCTCTCCGCAGCCCCCAGCTGCAGCTCCCTGGGAAGCATTCTGCCGTGGGCTGGGGGAGGCATGCAGTCCTTCCCACTCAGGGCTAGCTTTCAAAGGCACAGCTGGGTCAGGAGGGCTGCTAGGGCATGTTGGCAGGGCCGGCACCCACCCCGGCCCCATGCCGTCCCTCCAGGTGCCAAGCTCCCCATGGCTTACTTTGGCTTTTGGTCTGGTCCACAGGGCAAGTGCTAGCTGGGACTGCAGGAGAAGGTTTCGACTTGTGTCCAGGAAATGAAGGTGTTCCTTGGCAGAGAGGGCACTGGTTTTCTGGGCGGTTGTTAGCACTCGGTTTCATTTATGACAGAAAAATGTCACATAGCTGTATCTAGAAAGCCATTCGTGTACCTCAAATAAAGGGTTAGAAACGTCAAGTCAAGGCCTTGGCCTACAGAGGCAGCCCTGCCTGGAGCAAGCCCGGGTGCACTTCCCAGCCTCACTGGCTGGAGCTGTGCGGAGCCAGCGTTTATCGACTACTTTACGTGGATGGAGCAGGGTCTGATTTGATTCCCACCAAAGGGAAGATATCATCATTCCCATTTTACAGATGAAGTTAGGGAAGTTGCCCATGGTCACAGAGTCATCAGCGTCACCATGGGGATGTGAGCCCTACCCCAGCAGCGTGAGCCCCCAGGACCTCTGCCCATCGCTGCCCGCCCTCTACCCGGAGATGTTCGCTAGTCACTCCGCAGGCGCTCCCGGCTGTTCTTCCGCCACTTCGACCTTCCCTTGTGCTTTCCCAGTGCACTGCCCTCCCTTCGTCCCTGTGACCTAATGCCACCTGATGAACCCACCAACCCTGCAGAGCTCATCTTGATGAAGGCTGCAGGCACTGCCAGGCAGAGTTCGTGTTTCTCTCCCCGTCCACCCTATACCCTGCCTGGCACTGCTCACTTCTGTAGTGTCTTCATTCCCCTTTGGATTATGAGCTGGCAGGTCAGGGTGCCTGCTGACCCGGGTTCAAATGCCAGCTCAGAGCAAGAACAGAGGGAGTCCACTCTGTACACACGTTCTCACAGGGGAGAATGAGAAATAAAAGTCAACAAGTAAATAAGGAAGGTAGCTGCTACCACACTGACATGGGGATGGTCAGGGAGGCGAGAAGGTTCCAGGGAGCAGAAGGCTGAGAGTGGGCCAGGTGCCCACAGTTGCTGGGAACGGGCCGCAGGGAAGGCTTCGCAGGCAGAGGGGAGGGCCAGGGGCAAGTCCCACGGAGGAGGGCGGGAGTCTGGCAGGCCCTGGGAGCAGGAAGGAGACCAGAGCGGAGAGTGCAGGAGAAGGGCAGACGGGGTTTGGTTCAAGATCACTGGGAAACCCCAGGGCACTGCAAGCAGGGAGATAACATGACTGACTTCTCTTCTACAGTTAAGATCCTGTCGGGCCCTGCGTGGGGAGCGGGTTGGACAAGAGGAAACACACAGTGCTGGGGACCAGTGATTTCATGATTAAATGTCAGTTTTTGGCACCCAGCAGGCCTTCAATATGTACGCCTTGCCCCTCAGGGAGGGAGAATAATGCAGCCTCAGGGGAAAGGTTTTCCCCTCTCCTGCTCTGCGGCCTGGTGGGACCCTGGACAAATTATAACAGGGCAAAGCCCCAGTTCCCCCAGATGTAAGGTGGGGTTGCAAACCCAACACTGACTCCACGTGGGGAGGACATAATGAGAAGATGCACCTGTAATGGCCCCTGGTGGCAGGTACTGACGTGAGTAGAGACTCTGTAGTAGCCGCAGGGGCAGGGGAGGTATAAGCAGGGGTGGCACCCTCATGTTTTACCCCATCGTGCTTTAAACAGTTCTTGCCAGATAGCAAGGGTTTAATACACAGCCTTTGTACCTGGGGTAAACAAAACCTTTGATCATTGCCTCGTCTCTCTGAGTCTTGCTCATGGAGTGCACAAAGCAAGGAGCCATGACACCTCACACAATCGGTGTCCAAGCCCCAAACACGGCAGCACGAATTTTGAGGCTGGGTTTCAGGAGTTTCCAACCTCTTTGGAGAGACGCACCACACCGAGATCTCATTTATCTGGAGGGACGTGGTGCGAACGCAACACTGGAAACAGCACCAAGGACTCTCCCCGAAGTTGTCATGACGCTAAGTGCCAGGTACGTGCGGGCACTGTGTGTGTATTATCTCCTGCCATGTGCCACCCTGCCTGTCCCCAGCTTTATTTGTCCCCGTAGCACTGACTGGTCTGACATTACAGTAAATCTTGGTAAGTTTGTTTGTTTTTCCACTGTCCCCACCAAGGCAGGGACTCTGCTCCAGTTTTTCTTCCCAGCTTAAGTCCAGTTCCTGTAACAGTGCCTGGCCTATAGCAGCCTCCCAATGAGTAGGGATGAATTTAATCCTCACAATTACCCCCACGAGGTAGGCAGTATTAACACTGCAGTCAATTTACTACTTTACAGACAAGGGAGCTGAGCACAATGAACATGTCCAAGGTCAAAGCCAGTAAGTGACAAAGCTCTGGAACCTCAGGAGCCATCTGCTCACCAGCTGTGTCCTGAGGCAGGAAACGAGAAGGGTGCTGGGGAGTAGCTGTCAACCTGGGTGCACACAGAATCACGTAGGTGGGGATGGAAAGTTAAAAGTCTTAATGCCCAGGCCACTCCCAGACCAGTGAAATCAGAATGATTAGGTCCCAGGAGCCAGGACTTCTAAAGCTTCCCAGGTGATTCGGAAGTTGCAGGCCAGGCTGAGAACCGCGGTCTTGAAAGGGTCATCCAGCAAGAGCTCAGAGTTAGAGTGGGGAACGCTGGCTGCAGCTGGGGTGGCCCGGGAGCAAAACCTCTTAGAGGACCACTGGCAAAGCTGACAGTGACCTTTCCTCCCAGCCCGTGCCTACCGCCCACTGGTAATCCCCAATAATCCCCATCCTTCCCAGCTGAGAGCCAAGGGAAGCCTCACCGCAAGGCTCCTAGTCTCCCTTGAAAACACAGGGCCGCCAGGCTGCCCTAAGAAGCTTTAAGTATGTGTAACACCACTTCACCAACCCCTGCGGCCCACCAGGGAGTGGGCTGGAAAACCAGTTTAGCTTTGCAAAGGAGCTAGTATTAAAATCACTGATAGCTCTCTGGCTCAGGTGGCCATGCATGTTAGGGCCTGTGAATAACAAAAGGAGAGCTTGTAATTCTACTAAAAAATGAAATTTCCCCATTTCTGCAGAATAAACAAAAACAAAATAATACATTAGCTTTGCAATATGTCTGTGCTTCAGGGCTTCAGATTGTCATTAAAGTTGGATTTTATCCATGACAGATTTCTCCACTCCCCTTGCACCCCAAATCAGAAAACATGCAGCCTTACAATGAATTCCCTTTTCTTTTTACTTTCGGTCTGCATGTGGTCTACCCATACTAAACTGTAGAGGAGGTTGCCTAGACACTGGTCTCCTGTTGGCAATTCTCCGCTTTTCAGCCCTGAAACATCTCCCAGGACGTTCTTAGGAATCCTATAGGATAAGGTCGACATGAGCACCCTCACAATTCAGAGAAGATGAAAAGAAGCTCCCAGAAGCCTTGGCTGTGTGAGGGAGCTCAGAGTGCCACAGAGGGGCTGCTGGCCCCAGGTTCAAAGCCATCAGCCCCATGAGGTGCTGGACTCGGCAGAGCTGGATCAAAGGCTCTTGAAGGTGGCAGCAGCTGGCGCCACAGTGGCAGTAGAGCTTTGAAGCTCTTATCCAAAAAGACCTGAAGCCTACCTCCTCTGTGCGTGAGCATGTGTGACAAGGGGTGTGCTGGGGTGGGGGGAGCTCTTTCACCACTAGGCCAGGCGCCCCCAGGTCCCTAGGCCCCAGGTCTTCCCAATGAAGACAATCAACCTTGTGCTGGAGGCTGAGACATTCTGTCAAGTTCCTGCCACCCAGTTCTCAAAATGAACTCTACCACGTCCCCAGTAGGCGCCGACCACGCGAGACTGGCTGTCTACCTGGAGGACCAGGAGGGCCGAGGCACATCAGCCTCATCTTTGCTCCCACAGAAGCTGATACTTAAGGAAGCATGACCGCCATGGTGTTCCTTGCCCTTTTCCCCTCTTGGGCAAAGTATGATGCCTCAAATATATTTGAGCTAAGAGGGGGAAAGACAGCTGAAGAGGCTTGGGTGTGCCACATATTGGGAAACCCGTCACTTGCAAAATCTGGGGCTTGATGGAAGCAATCCTGTAAAGGCCTCAGGGCTCAAGTTCTCAAGCTCCTTCCCACACGTCCCCAGGAGCATGAGGCTGCTGTTCACATGTGGCCAGGGCATGACGGGATGCCTGCAATACCAACTCAGCGGCTCCATGCCAGAACCCCTTGCTGTGACAGGGATAGAGAGAAGACCCGATGACAGCTTTGGGTTAGGTTACACAGCCCAGATCCCTTAGTGTAAAGTGGCGCTAAGGGAAAAAATAACAGCAAATTAGATACTGGGTAATATTCCAGAGACGGCTCCACAAATGGCCTGGGCTGACAGAACAACTCACATCTAGCTTTGATGTCTTGATAGGTTTTTAACAAATTCTCCTTCAGTTATCCAGCTGCTCAGCTAATCAGATATTATTACCTCCTTTGTGCTTCCTCTCCGCACTCTCTCTCTGTTTATCAGGCCTGCCTTGCTGTAAAAAGAGCTCCATAATGATCCCTATCTAAATATTTCACTTCTAATACAAAGGTCTGTGTTTTGCATTCCAGAGAGACTCTACAGTTCACTCTGCTAAGAAGTAGCTCCCCTGCCTCTTTGGAAAAAATAAGCTGATTTTAGTCGTACATGATCTCTGTGGAATTTTCCTGTATAATGTATCCTTGCATGCAAAGCTGGGTTGGCAGACAGGCTGCGGGGTAGGTCCAGCCCCTGCACACCGAGGACGTCGGCAATGACTGCTGGCTGGCAACCATCCTGTTCATCCCAGGGCTCTGTCCTGCCATCCGACCACTAACCGGCAGGGACATCTGCGCAGACCGCAGAACGCCAGCAGAAAGCTGCAGAGAAACCAACCGAGGGGGTATTCGTGAAGCACCTGAGGCGTCCTAGAGCCATCAGCAGAACTTGGCATTCTGTCTCCATGGCCCTTGGCCCTAAATGTTCCTGGGATCGTTCTGGGGTTTTTAATACAGATGTGACCTGCAGCATGAACCACCCACCTGCTTACAAGATGTGAATGAAATCCTGGTCTCCAAACACAGCATGTGGTCGGGGGTGCTTCTCGTCTGCACGTCTATCATTCAGAGCAGGGTCTCCGTGTGGTATAGGATTGACGTAGACTGTAACTTGCTTTAATGTAAGAACCAAGTGAGGTCCCCCAAAAACCCCAGAGAATTAGGGAGCTCCAACCGAGGTCTTCACGGACCAGTGTAACAGGTCTGTGACTTCGGGTTGCCTAATGATCGGTATATCCAGACATAACCACGTCACGCTCCTGATCAAACCCATCTGACAACTTCCCATAACACTGAAAACGAATCCCAACATCCTCACTTTAGTTCACAGGCCCAGTGGGTCTCCCCTCGGCCTCCTCTATGGCTTTGCCCTTGATGGGGATCGCCTGGCCACTCTGCACCAGCCTTGGCACCTGCAGGTCACGGGCACGTCACCTGTTTGCCCCCGGGGCCTTTTCACGTGTTTTCCCCTCCGCCTAGAATGTTTCTCACTCCGGATCTTCCCGTGGCTCACTCCTCGGCCTCCTTCAGCTGCTCAGCTGTGACCCTGGGAGAATCCTTTCTCAACCGTTTGAAGAGCAGGCCCTCCTGCCTTCATCACAACATCTTTGCCCAGTTACATCCCTTGTATCTACAATGAGGGATATGTAGTAAGCATTTAATAAATATCTAATCAATGATGAATAGGTAAATGGTCATTTTAGATGCCTTTCGTAAAAGACAGCAATCACAGTTACCGTGGTCTCCTGACGTCGGCTTGGGTCACATTTTGTTTTTTGCTTTTTCCCCACACTCTCTGCAAGCTCTTGCAGAGGTCCCCAGTATTATTCACCTTTTCTTCCGTAGCACTAGAATTTTTATCTGATGTGGCAGGCCAAAATAAAAACTACATTTCCCAGTCTTCCCTGAAAGAAAGAGAGGCCATGTGGCAGAACTCTGGAAGCTTCTAGGAACCTGACATTTGACCCTTGCCCCAGACCTCTTCCTCCTTGTCCCTTCCCCCTACACCTGTCCTGCTGCTCGGAAAGGTCAATGTCTGGCTGAAGTTCCATCTTGGGTCATGAGAAGAGGGCCATATAGCGCTGGAAGAAGACTTGGTCCCAGAGGATCTCAGGAGCAGGGTTTCTGCATGGCTTACTTCCAGACTTCTACGTAAGAAAGAAACTTCTTGTTGAAACAACTGTTGGTCACTTACAGTTGAACCTATTTATTACTCCTTAGTGGAAATTCCATTAAAGGAAAGAAAGGAAATGTCCCAAGTAGTCTGGGCAGGGTAGCAGAGGTTGGAGGGAGCAGACAGCATGGCTGGGTTCTCTGTGGCTACGGACAGCCTTCTGTAGGCCTACTGCACACTGACTCTGTGACGGGAACTCTTGTTGAAAAGGGAAGTGCCTCAGAGGCAGACTCGAGAGCGGCGAACTCCCGTACCCACTACGTGAAGAGTGGCACGGCCTGGCCAAGTCGCCTTAGTTCTTAGGGCTTTATTTCTCTGTCTGTAAGATGGGGCCATAGTTACGGAAAGTATTGAGATAATGCAATGAAAGTGCTTTGTGAACTATCAGTCTCCCCAAAAGTAGAAGGTATTTAAGAGCTAACTCTATCCGGCCTCTCACAGACTAAATCCAGTTCTTACAGTTCTTAAGCGACTTCCTAGTTTTATATGGGCAATATAAAAAAACCAAAGCCTCACAGTTTAGTTCATGGAATTAAATAACCTCTTAAACTACCCCATGAGATTAAGACTGGCAGAGGAGAACCCTTTGAATTTATTTGAATTTTCAAAATCTTACCTATTACTTTAAAATAGTCTATTAAAATAATACTGAAATCATGTATTTTTGGGCTACAATGGAAAAAATGCAGACATGGCATTATTTCACTAGAAGGAATTAAATCACTTTTTTTTAAAGCAACTAAGGGTCCAACAGTGGCTTATCTATACCCCAGAAGGGACAGATCAAGGTGCAGGGGATGGGACAGAGCTGACCAGGTGTCTAAGATGCAACAATCAAGGACTCAGCAAGTTCAGACCCTGGGAGGCATCAGGGAAGCCCTGGCAGCCAGAAGAAGCATGTATGGGGCCCACATGTCTGCGCTGGCAATAGCTCCAGAGGACTACCAATAGATAGTAGACTCTGGGCTAGGTTTTGATTTGTGGGTCAAGGCAAACAGGGCTTTAACTACCAACTGGGGGTTTAGGTCAGGAGCAGCAGACACCACTGGCTGCTCACCCAATAGCCATTCCCCTTTCTTCTCTGCCAAGAGAACCCTAATTATGGTATGTGTCCAGCACTGGGGAGACTGTGGCCTTAGCCAACCATGACAATCTCATTGCCCTGTGCTAGAGGGCAAGTGATGCTGTTCCAGCCAGAAAGCCCCAAAAGAAAGCCACTAGAGACTTGTGGGAAAATTTTCCCTGCTAAAAGAGAAGAGCATAAGGAAGAGGCCCCTGCTCTTTCCTTCCTGCATGGCACGGTGCCACATTGAGGGTGTGACATTAGGCCTGGAGCTTCGGCAGCTATCATGCCTCTGTGAAGGAAGTCATCCCCCACACACCGAGAGGGCAGCGTGGAAAGAAGTGCCTGTGTCCTCTGGGACAACACCAAGCCTCTACAACAGGCTGGTAATAAGCCCCTTTACTTTAAAGCCACATTTATTTGGGCTTTCTGTTATTTGTGGATAGAAAAGGGCTTCAGTGATTGTTGGGCCAGCGGCCAACAGAGGTGGCAGCTGCTCAGCCTGTGTCAGTAGGAGAGGAGAGGAGACGGGAGGGACATGATGAAAATGTGGGGCACCAGCTCCCTTCTTGGGTCTCCTCAACCCGGCTGACTGCAGAGCAAAGGCTTGGCACATAGCCCAGAAGGGCCCTTGGAGCTGGGCATCCTGGGCCTGCATTGCAGAGGGGCGCAGTTCACACCCAGAGCTCAGGGGTAACACTCTTCCACTCACAGTGGGCACTGGCGAGGCCTGAGCTTTGAGGGAGCTGTCACAGCTCTTGAGGGTAAGAAGGTAGAAAAGCCAAGGAAGGGGGCAAGGGCCACTACTAATAGGTATGGCCAAAATAATCCTATGGTATGCGATGTCCCAAGTGCAGGGGACATTTACTGTTGGGACGGTCTGCCACCACGGACTGTGACAGAATCTTTGATAAACCTGACTTCACATGGTGGTGCCCAAACTCTAGGCACAATTATTTCAAATCAACCTGCAGTGTGCTTGGGGGCCCTGTTTAAAAATTTACTTCATGGGGTTGCATTTATTGGCCTTTTAACTGTCAAGAAGAAAGGCTATTACTCCCTGCAGTAGTTTAAAAACAGAAGTGATTGTTTTTCAAGTAATTATCAGCAAAAATGCCAAACAAAAAGGCAGAGCTGGAATGTGCCACTGAGAGAAACTACCAAGATGGAAAATAATGTGCCACAGACAATATCACAAAAGCAAACTTCTTGGCAGATGAGGTCCTTTATCATACATACCATACTCACCTTTCTTTAATGAACTGGCCTCAGTGGCTGTATCTGAGTCATGAACAGAATTTAATTTCATTTCTTATGCTGAGAAAGTCTAGAGACTATTAACCCTGAAATATATAATACTGTGATATTCTCACAAATAAGTAACCAAGTTTACATTCCATTGTTTTTCTTTCTTTGCAGGAACTCCTTAGCTATTATAAAAGAAGTAGAATGAATGTGATTAGGACAATTTTTTAAAAGTAATCAGTATCATTTACACTTCCATGTGTACTCTATGGCTTAGAGCAGACTTATGAGCCAAATCTTACCCTTGTCTGTTTTGGTAAATAAAGTTTGAGTGGAACACAGTAAATGTCCATTCATTTATATACTGACTTTGGTTGCATTTGTGCTACAACAGCGAGTTGGGGAGTTGCTAAGACTGTATGGCCTTCAAAGTCCAAAATATTTACTATCTAGCTCTTTACAGAAAAAGTTTGCTGACCCTGGTTTAGAGTAATGATTATTCTTTTCCTAAATTGACAATGTTCATTTTGACAATGCCTCCACATCGTGCTGAGCAGTAAAGCTCTATAGTAATTTCATAATTGCATGACCATTAACAGTGATTTCTAGCTCATCATGGGCTGTGGCACAGAAAAGACAGGCTGTGGATCGCATACAATTTCCTGGGTCCTGACTCTAATTCTATCTTTTATATTCAATTCAAGAAACAAATCACTGTGCAAGGGAGAGAGTCATTTTGAAGTATTAACATTGAAGGATTATCATCACTAAAGGATATTACTGAAGGGAATCATTCTAATTTATAAAAATAGTAAATAGTTTGCAAAATTCCGAGCCCTAACAATCATCGATAACAAATTACTATAACACGCTTATAATTGATTACAATACCCCAGTGGGTTGAACACCGTGTTTGAGAACCACTGATTTAAAGTTGGTGATTTTAAAGAAACAAATAAAATTGATGTTCTGAAGATTTATTTATTTAATTCATCTGTTCAACTGCTGAGTACTCAGGGTGGGCAAGCCCTGTGCTAAGGGTTCTGGAGTGCAAAATGATGGAAGACACTGCACGTGACGTCGGCTCTCAAGGAGCACACACTTTAAGAGGATGGGAAATAATATAGACAGATCATTGCCACTTTGAGGGAAAAGAAGGGGAAGTAATATCAAGGAGAGCTTCAGGAAGTAGCATTTGAACAGGGCCTTGAGAGAGGGATAGAATTTGAACTGGCGCTGGTGGGAGACCACATGGGGGAAGGAAGTCTAGAGGGACTGGTGAGTCACAGAGATATACTAACATACTTTACCCAAGCTCACAAAATATCATACTTATGCTTAGAACCAGGTATTGTACAATGAAGCATTTTTCAAAAGCCATTCAAAGTATAGTGAGCTGCTAAATTTAAAAGAAGGAAATATTAAAGCATGAAAGACAGTGTTATTGTTTAATTTTTAAACATTTTACTTAGACAAGAGAGGAAGGTTGCTTTATAAACTATGCTAGGAAAGGGAATCTACACTGAAAAAGTAATGTTGGTATTGGGCCAGACCAAAACCAGCCACCACTGTTGTCGAGAGGCAGAAAAGGATCTAAATATTCACGGGTAAACTGGAGGCTGCCTTCAGCTTACAGCAATGAAAATACCACCAATAAAACCGTTCTGAAAATTCAGGGCCACTCTAATTCTCTGTAAGTCTTTTGCATTTACTTGGGTACTTGATTTTTCGAAGAAATGATGATATGAGACCTAAGTTATATTCATTAACTCCTGTGTTTAGATAATATCAATCCTTTTCCCTCCAACTTCTAAGTAAATTCCATTTTTACATCTTAAATGGTATAAATCGTTTAACTCTAAAAATAAAAATGGGGCAGACGAAGGCAGGGTATTGTGTTGTGGCTTAATTCTATGTAGCACAAAATAGACACTGCAGAGTGAAGACCTTCGGCATTCATCTAGAAAGGAAGGTGTTTCAGTGTATTGGTTACTGTTACTCTGCATTGAACCCTGCTTAGTGAAACACAGGGCGATTATGTCAAAGCAGTCAACTACCACTTAGTCGGTCATAAATAAGTGGGTGCTAAAGGCTTCCCAGTATGCACTTGATCACTAATACACATGGGACCAGGGAAATGTGCAGTTATGAAGGCACGTGCCATATATTATTCGAGCATAATAATCTGGCCACATCTCCACACTTGCAGATACACAGAAATATCCCTTACTTCCAAAAGGGAGGCACAAAAGTCTGGAGGAGAAGCCATAGTCATCAATGTTGCTTGTGTCCTTTGTGTGAACATAAGTGCTCATCAGTGTTTTCTGGGATCCAGATGGTCAGACCGATTTCTAAGCACTTCTGAATATACTGAAAAGTTTGCCTACCTTACCTCCCATGACAGCTTGCTACAAATCCTCTCTTCAGCTAAATTAATCCATAGGAAGTCCCCTCACAAAGGCCTGAACTTGCCTATTTCATGAGTTTGCTCACACTAAGTGAGGCTGAGGCAAAGGGATACCATAAGCCCCATGCCTTGGGCCCAGCTTTACCACTAGTGGTTGTATGGCCTTGGTAGGCTGGTTAACCTCTTCTGTCTCTCATTAAGCTTACATGTCAAATGAAAATAGTAAGAAAACAATAAATTGCACCTCACAGGGTTTCTGCGAGGACAAAGTAAGTTCCAACATGGAAAGAGCTTAGAACTTTGTCTTAGAAACAGTAAGTGTACGATAAATGTTGTCATTGTTACTGTCGTCATTATCACCATCCCAGCTGGACTTCTTCTCCCTCCTCTCTGTTAACTGAAACCCTCTCCTCAGGCCTCAGCCATGTACCCAACATGATCCCTTCTTCCCCTGATCTGACCCCAGGTCACCTGGCAATCAGCTGGCACTACTGTTGTCAGTGTCATGGGTACAGGAGACGTTTTCTCACCCAGACCAGAAACTTCTTTAGGACAGGGACTTGCAAGTGTATGTCTGCTTTGCAAACAGAATGGATCCGATAAAATTGTTGGTTAATGGTTGTAGAAGCTAGGCCGGGGTGAATAGATGTGAACGTGAATGGTTCTCCCTTTCAAACAACATTCTAGCAATTAGCAAGGTAGTTATTAGCGGTAATAGTAATGACTGAAATGTGCAATTGTTATCTGTTTGATGTTAAGTATTTGAAATGGAAAATGATACCAGGAAGAAACTCGAGTGGGGATGAGAGTAAGAGTAAGAGGGCAGAGCTACTCATCGTAGATCGGCTACTAACCGGTTCACATTCTTTAAGGTTCACGGAGGTTAAACCATTTGCTCATTCCTAATCTACAAAGTAACTGGCCAGAATCAATGATCAGCGGGCAGACCCTGTTGGTCGCTCCAATCAAGAGCCTTTGAGTTCACTGAACCTGCAGTTGGGTGCTGAATGGCTCTGTGTCCTGGGTGGGTAGCCTTCCCCCATTACAGAGGGTCAGATCAACCTTAGAAATCCCCTGGCCTTTCCCAGTGATGGTTTTAGGAACAGGAATGGGACGCAGTTCCAGCCATGAGACCTAAGGGGAAGTTTTCTGCGGGACTTCTGTAAAAGAATTTCTTCCTGATGAAAAGAGACACGTATGTATGAGGAAAAATACCCACCTTGCCTCCTGTCTGTGAGGAAATGGTGACTGATAAGTGCAGTGTCCCCTTGAAACCATGGTGAGAAAGACAAGAATGGTGGCCTGTTCTGGGCCCCAGCACACTCACCCAGCTGAATTAACCAGCACTCTTGGGGAATAATAACTCCCCTATTGTTTAAGCCATTTTAGTTCTGTTACTCGTGCCTGAGAAGCTCCCGATTGTGAACATGCTAAGAACCCAGGAGCCATATGACTGAGGCATATTGTTCAGCCATGGGAAATCTGACACACAGAAAATCTCTGATGCTTCACAAAAGCTCCATGTGGGGCATTCTGAGATTAAATGCTGCACTGGCTGGGCCCTGAGACCCCACAGGGCGCCACCTATGCTTCTATGGAACCAACGTTTTTATTCATCTTACCTTGGCATATTTGCTTCTTTTTGTAAACTGAGCAACCTCATAATACATAATCAGAGGTTTAGGCCAAAAGGAAAAGGTACCTCCCTAATTTCAAAACAGAAGGAAATTCTCGATTTTCCTTAAAAAGAGGTTTTCTAATCATTCAGCGGGATTATTTTAATAAGCTCATTTTAGCACAATTTTACTATTGATTCTTTCCAAAAGTTCCTTCCATTTTTTTTTTATGATTTCCTAGTTTGTGTATCGTGTTTCTACAACTAAACATTCTACTATGTTTATGCTTTATGGTTTGAGTATATAAATTCTATTTCAGATAACAAAGCTCTCATTGGTACATACACAGGTAAAAACCTGAAGGCTCTGTACAGGCAGTTCAGGACTGTCAGAGCTGCAAGGCTCAGCCAAGAAAACCCTCTCTCATATTGCAGGTGAGGAACCAGAGGTCTGGAGAGGCGACCTGCTTTGGCGAGGGTCTCAGTGGGCTAGTGGCATCATGGAGGGCAGGAAACCCCATCATATTTGGTAGTTTGGTGACACTGACTGTAACAGCAACTCACATTCATCCGAGCTTAGGACAAAGCAGGAACTATTCTAGGTTCTCTATGTGTTTTAATTCTCACCAGAGCCCTGGAAGAAGGGGTAGGTACTATCATTATTCCCACATTATAAATGAGAATTGGAGACAAAGAAAGGCTAAATACTTGCCCAGGTTAACCAGTGCTCGATACATATGAAATCATCATTTGGCCTTTATAGTTCCCTGCCACTCCAGGCCATAGGGTAACATTTCCTGAATGGCTACTGTTGGTAGGTCAGCAGCTTTAATGGTGATGATCTAGTAACTATAATGGATTCTCAAATCCTGATTTTCTCCACAATACTGTCTGTAGCTGGGGCACATAGGATGGTCTGGGTTCCAAAAGGCCAGTGTTCCATCCCAGTGTATGCATTCCAAAGGTATATGGCACAGTGTTGCCTGATTTCCCAGTCTGTTAACACCAGGGACTAGACAGGGGGAGAGAGAGGGTGTATAGGCAGGCAGCCTGTGGGCAGGCAGGCGAGGGGCTAGGAGATAGGTATAAATGGGCAGGCAGGTGAGGGGCTAGGAGATATAGGTATAAAACAGAAAATCAGCCTCTCCCAGTTAGTAGTCGCCACCTGCTTACTGGCATGCCAGTCCCAGAGAGCACACCCTGGAGGGAGCGGAAGAGACAAGGTGTGACCCAAGATGCCTTGTCCGAAGTTTGTGCAGAGTAACAGAGAAGGCACTATAAAGGCAGCACCATTTTCAAGGAGCCGTCACTACTTCTCACTTAAAAGCAAAGCTGGCCAAGCTCGGGTAATTATTTTTCTGGGCTTTTCTTATATTCTGAGGCAAATGTAAGCATGGAGGGCTAGAACGGCCTTTGGAGATCGTCTTGTCCAAGCGCATGTGGTGGTTGCAGACAGAAGCAAACCAAGGCCTGGAGAAAATCAGCAGCACGTTCCAGCTCCTGTGGCCTAGAGAGCACCCGGTTTCTCACTGCTTCCCTGCCAGGGGGAGTGGGTGGGGTGAGTGCTCTCTGCCCTGAAGTGGAAGCAAGCCTTGGATTGGGCAGGGATTGGGTTTGAGCTCCTCGACATAAACTCAGTGGGGCCTGAACATGTTCTCCAACATGGAACCCAAGTCCAGTGGTTTCAACCAGCTGCTGAACCAAACAAACCTGTCCTGGGTCTTGTCCGACTTCTGCTGGGAGACTGTCCAAGAACGGGTAGGGCAAGGGCCAGGCTAAAGACCCTGCTGCTCAGCGGAGGCACAGAGGTGGCGGCATCTGCCGTGGGGTCCCCCAGTGCTCAGCCAGCCTGACAGCTCAACCCGGCCTGAGCCGACAGCATCGGCGGGGACCTGGCAAGGCCTCCTCTGGTCAGATTGCTCACAGCCTTTGAGCCGGCAGCCCTGGCCCAGCCCCAGCCCCACCACCCTGAGCCAGGCCCCACACTAATGTGGGCCTCAAGCAGCAGCCTCGCATGGCCGAGATCTCCTGGCACTGCATCCAAGTCAGTCCTGCCTACAGCTGTCGGCAGCACGGTGCGTTTGATGCCACGTGGATGGC
This sequence comes from Phataginus tricuspis, assembly GCA_029783875.1. Taxonomy (NCBI): domain Eukaryota; kingdom Metazoa; phylum Chordata; class Mammalia; order Pholidota; family Manidae; genus Phataginus; species Phataginus tricuspis. The sequence goes on from JAQQAC010010882.1 coordinate 3,444,783, forward strand.
AGCGACTCAGGCATGCTGGGAGCAGTGTTCTTGGGCATGGGAAAAGGGAATCTCTTTGGGGGCTGGAGGCGGGGAGCCACGCTGCCAGCAAGGCTGGCTCATTCCCTTCTGAACACCATCAACAGCCTGCCAGGGTGTTTTTGCTGAGACCTGGCAGTTGAATGGCCTCTGACATTTGACTCAGGACCATCCAGGTAACCTATTAAGTGAGATGCACTCTCGAGGGTTGACCTTAGTGATAGGATGGCAAGCTCACTGCTGCTCTAAATAATAAAAATTCTTCCTGACGTTATTTAGGCAGAGAGGGAAATGGCCCCTTTGGTGAAACCCCGTGGCCTTGGCCTTCACCTCACTGCTGATACAAAGGCTGGTATTTGCCTGCAATCTTTCCCTGGGAAGTAATTAGTTTCCATTTAGAGGGATGACAAATTGATCAGGCAGGAGTCGCACTGCGCTCTGAATTGAAGCTAAACTGTGATGGCTGTGGCTCTGGCAAGTCAGGTTTGTAGGTCTGTCGATGCATTTTACAGTTTCAAAATTCAATCACCCAACAGCAGGAGAGGAAAGACACTGCTCTGAACAGAGAACCAAAGCCTGCATTTCCTTCTGCAAGTTCATTATCGCCTCGCTAAAGCATGACGGTGGTGTGAAATGGGTTAGATGCAAGGATGCCTCTGTTAACGGCTAAAGAAAAAAAAGTCGCACATCATTAGGAATGGAATAAACGACACTGAGGCACAGAGCAGAAATGATTTGATTAGTAATTTCCAGTTTTGAAAAGACCTGGAAAAGTACCAAATGACTATACAGAAGGTGTGATGGAGTTCTTAATTGCTATAACTGCTCTGGGAGACTTGATGATTTGTGACATAGAATACAGCACAGTACGCTAACGCTAATAACCGTTAATTAAATGCAGCAATGATATACTCTCAAAATGCACATACGAGTTACCATAATTTCTAGATTAAAAGCTGCACTGTCAGAAGCCAAAGGCAAAGAAAGGTGGAGGGGGCAAGAGACACCTCTCTTGCCTTCCTGAGCAGGCCCCACGGTCGACTCAGAACAGAGCGGCCAGCAAACACTTTGGGAAAAAAACACACTTAGCTGGAAAATGTGAAACGGTTCCTGAATGAAGCTGGCCCTCTGGAGGGAGAGTTATTAATTCCGAAAGGCTGTTGCCGCACCAGACCATCTGGCGGTGCGCGGAGAGTTCAGTGGCTGGTGCGGCTTCCGGGTGGATCTGCCTCGCCCCCGTGACATTTCCCACTTGAACTGCTGTCATGCCTGGTCCACGATGTGTGGAGGGAAAGGGGCAGGACAGGGACCTGGCGGGACGTGGCGGCTCTGCAGAGTTTTAGGAGTACTCCTTTGCACGCCCAGCCACCGAAGAATGAGGGGAGAGGAGGAGGGCTGGTTTTGGCAGGGAGGGGCGAGTCACAGGAAAGCTTCATTTGAATAGAAGATAAGAGAAGTCAATTAATCTCCCTCCCTTTGGGTGAAAAATGTTTCTGAGCCTGAAGAAAGGAAAATGAAGATAATGCTCCTCCTTCCAATTCCGTTATCTTGGTAATGGTGCACAGAGGAGGCTGGGACAAACAGAAATCCAAAGGCAGTTCACTCCATTTTCAGCCATGGCCGTGACTTTAGTTTGTACTAAAGCCGGCAGCATTTAGGAAACACAACACCGACCTCTCGGAGAGGTCAGCGGGCAAGAAAAATACTTTTTGCCCTTCACTCAACCGTGTCTACTGCGCCCTCCCTGGAATACAGGACCGAGTCAGGCGAGGAACAGACGAGGGAGGTACGTCATAAGGTCACGTGATGCCTTTTGGAAACGTCCCTGGGACGAGGAGGAAGATGGTACAGTTAAATGGAAGAACTGGGGAAAGTTTAACGGAGGTGGCGGCAACTGATGCAAATCTTGCGGAAGGTAGAGGGCCTGGGCCCGTGGAAAACGACGGGAGCGGCCCTGGTGTGGGGGCGCAGAGGGGGAGGGCACGGCAGCTGCCCGGTGGGACCGGGGGAGGCCAGCAGAGGGGCCTGAGAGAAGTCGGGTCAGCCTCTGAAGAGGATGAGGGGGAGGAGGAGTAGGAGGCAGGTCACCAAGTGCCTAGAATGACAGACACGGCTACCCTTCATTCTGTAAGGGGGGTGACACAATCGGGACAGTGTTTCAGGGTGATCAACGAAAAGAATCTTTCATTTCCCACTGTTTGAAAGTCTCTCCTTCAGGTATACGCAGAAAGCCTCCCCCAACTACCCCTCGTCAGTTGTTTTCTTAGCATATATCACTGCTGCCCTCATATCATACATTACTCGATTCACTGTCTGCCTCCCCCGACCTTTCCCGTGAGTGACTTTGTTCTGTGCACGGAGGAATCCCAGCTCGGACTAATGCCTGGCGCTGGGGTTCAGTAACTAACTGCCGAGCGAGCCAGTGGACGGATGAGGGATGAACTGAAGCAGGGGTTCTCAAAGTGCCGTGCAGACCAGCAGCCTCAGCATCCCCTGGGAGCCGGTCAGGAGGGCAGGCTCCACGGCTGTCCTCCGGAGTTACCGACCCAGAAACTCGGGGGTGCTCCCCAGTGGTCTGTGCTTTACGAAGCTCCCCAGACGATTCTGAGACACACTGAGGTTTGAGAACCACTGAACTAGAAGGCGGCAAACTCAGGGAGACCACCGAGGAAGATTACAGCAGGGGGTCTATACAGTCATAGAAGGGAAGGGACCGACTGGCCAGTATTGTGAGAGGTAAAATACATAGCATTTGGCAAAAGAAGAGTCTGAGGGAGATTTGTTGGTTTTTGCTTTGGTAATTGGCTGAATTGTGAGTATGAGAACTCAGAAGGAGGGACCAGTTTGAGCAGGGTTGGGGAAAGGGAGCGATCAGAGATGATAAATTCAACAATTACTTGATAATAAAGTTGCTTCCTTGGATTTCAAAGGCAGTCTAGAAAACTTCCCAGGATTCCATTTTAGCATACTGGCGATGCCATTTAAAACCCAGAGAGAATCAGCAGAGGACACGCAGACTGGGGGGAAGACAGGTTCATTTGGGCATACTTTTAATCTTTGGTGTTCGCGGCACATTGGTGGTGATGGGGGGAGACGTCTTGCGGGCTGTAGGACAGACGGATCTGAAGCTGGAGGGAGACGTCCAGGATAAAGTACCATCATCAGCCCCAAAGCGGTCAGGAGAACCATGGGTGTGAGTGAGACCTCTCAGGGCAAGTGAGAATAAAATCTTGGATAATATGGAGGGCAAAGGTCAGGGAAGGAGATCTGAGATCTGGGAGTTGAAGACAAGGAGAGAAGAATGTCACCAAGCCAAAAAAAAGGAAAATCAGAAGGGTAGTTGTAAAGTTTCAAATGCCCTTCAGGGAGGTCTGATGAGCGCAGGAAACCAGGCAAGTGCAGGTCACTGACATCCCTGGGGGGACAGGTCTGTGCCAGCACAGGACTGTCCCAGACCAGCCTCAGGGAAGGGAGGACCAGGGATGGGCGAGGACACTGGGGCCGGAGGGGAAGATCTAGGAGTGGTGGGGACCTAACTTTTTCATAGTTAGTGGGAGACACAGCTTAGGGAGAGAAGGGAAATCCTACGGAGGAAAGACAGGGTGGGTATGCGCTAACGGGGGTCCGGCCGGAGGAGTGGCACCTCTTCCACTGAGAGTGGAGGGAGGGATTGTCATCAGTATGGACACAGGCGAGCAGGCCAGCCAGATGGAGGTTTCAATGGGAAACATAACACCGTTTTGCTCCCAAGAACTCAAATCTGATAGAGGTCACAGATGGAGATAAATTCAAGACAAACTCTGTTGAATGGCACCATGAATTAAAGACCTATAAGTGAAAAATAAAACTATAAAGCTCATAAAAGAAAATTTGGAATGACATCTGTGGACTAGGGACAGAGAAAGACTTCTTAAGCCAGATCTCTTAGAATGTAAAACACCAAACAAATATGTGTATTCCACTACAGAAAAAAATTTAAGGATATCTTAATAAAGGGTACTACAAGTTTAATGGATATAGATGAGAAGAAGATACAAAAAACTGCAAAATAACAAGTCAGAAACTCAGAAGAACGGTCAACTCACAACACTTTACACGTCAAATGGCAAAAACTAGAAAGGTGGATAACATCAAGTATGGGCGAGGACATCTGGAGATGAGAACTCTCACATTTTGCCGGAGAATGGTAAGAGTCACAATTCTAAAAAGCACTCTTCAATATTTACTGAAATTAATTTTGTATATGCTTTATGACCCAGCAATATCTCTTGGGCTGTATCTCAAAGAAATTACTGCAGAGTTCCATAAATAGACATGTTCTAAAGATGGTTATGGGGGCAGTGTTCATCCTGGGGGGCTGCTGAAGGCAACCCTAGAGATCCTTTACTAAGAGAATTTGTACTTTGGAATTCTTGGCAGCACTGAGAAGCAACAAGCTCTGTGTGCATCCAGCAACATGAATATTAAAAATGCAGTGTGGAGTGTAAGAAACAGAGCTAAGATTTATAGCACATTACCACATATGTGAGCTGAACACACTCAGAGTAACTGAACCTATTTGACAAAGTTACATATCCAGCACACTAGGCTGGCGTCCCAGAGTGGGAGAACGCTTGATACAGATCCACAATACGGCACACTCTGAGCAGAAGAGTATGATTAATTCAATTATCTGGCTGGAAAGCTCATATTTATATTTATTAATGAAATCTTGACACATGTATGGGAAAGATGCATTTCAAGCCGGGGTCTAGTGAGTCTTCTTCAGGTGGTGGGATTCATATTGCATCTTGAAAATTGGAATTGGACTTTAATCCACGTGGATAACAGAGCATTCTGAGGCAGGGTAGTGGCCTGAATGGAGATGGGAGAGCTATGCCGGGAGCACCTAATGTGGATTAGTGGGGCTGCAGCCAGGACCGAAGGAAGGTGGGACCGAGAAGTCAGTCCTGGGTAACTGGGTGGTAGGCCTGGGAGTCACATGCTGCCCCACGGGAGGGGAGAAGAGGAACCCGGGAGGCGGAGAGGCCAGACAGGAAGCTCCTGCAGGGCATGGGCAGGAAGTGAAAACAACTCGGGCCCCAGCAGTGGGGGCTGCGCTTGTGGGCCTGCCCAGTGGCCTCTACAAAATTCTGAGGTAGCAGTGCCGCAGCCCACGTCGGAGTTTAAGGGTGACTTTCTACAAAAACAAACAGTCATTGTGGCTGTGGAAAAGTGTTTTACTGTTCGAGGCCCACACTCCTATCCAAGGGAATCAAGCCTTCTTTCAATCCCCACCCACAGCCACCACTGGTATCAATGAAAGCCTCTCAGTCTCAGTCAGTCTGTCTGTCTACACACACGCACACACACGCACACAGACACTTCTGTATTAATCAGAGAAGTAATGTTTCACTCTAGTGCATCATGGGATTTCTATGTCCACTTCCAATTTCTACTAGGTAAGCATGTCAGTCCCCCACCTTATGTAAGGGTTTTTTTTTTTTTCTGTGAGTTTATTTTCTAGAGGTTGGTTCAGCTCATTCTCAATGATTCAAGTGTTGGGGCTCTAACTTTTTCCCTTGAGAGAATTATGACTGCTAGGAAAAATTTCCTGTTTTATCCTAACCTGTCTTCCTACCATCCGGGCCACCACCAACCATTTATTTTTCTTACAGGCACCAAAAAAAATGTTTTAAAATATTTTTCTAAAGAAATGAATGTCGTGAGAAATTATATCCACGTACTATTTACATCACACCTCCTGGGGAGTGGGACCACAATACTCCCCTAGTCACCAAAATGCATCCCAGGAGATTAAATCTACTCCAAATTAGAGTATAAACATCTTTTTTTTTTCTTTTTTCCTTGGCAGCCTTAATCCCTCTAGAAAGGCTCATTCATCATTACAAAAGAGGACATACTATATGATGTTTTCAAATTTTGCCTCTAAAACACAAGAAAACCAATCCGAAGAGCACCAGGGAAATTCTGAAACCTCTGCTAAATGCAATCACACCAACACTACTTCACTTAGCATTGCAGCCCCACTGGAAACCCAGTGGCAGAGTTTCTTCCCCTCCCCTTCCTGTTTCCAATGGGGAAACCGAGGCAGGTAAATATAAGGCCATAATTAGGGCTGCTAAGATTGACCTAATGGCCTGTGTGCAGAGCCCACCTGGGGAGATCAAGTCCATATTTCTCTTCGAGCTGGTCTTGGAGAGGGAAAAAGGTTTAAATCCTCCTGGGGTCAGCTCATTTGCTCCCGACTCAAAAGCAATTACGCAGTTCCTTATCAATGCTGAGAAGATGATATTTCTTTTGGTGAGATCTGAAAAACAGATTTTTTATTTCCCTTCCTCTAGTGAGAGGACCATAAAAGACCCAAGAACTCTGGTGTGGTGGTGGCAGTGGCGGCGGGGAGCAGTGGTTGGGGGAGATGCATGAAAAATTATACTTTGACATATATTACGCGCTTAATCTTTTGTGGCAACTTTTTTACATTTGTAAGAGTTATGGATTTTAAAAGTCAGGGCTAAGATGGCTTAATGAGCATTCACCCCCCTGGAAGTTGAAGTAGGGCTGATGTGTGTTAGTCAGCTGTTAGCTTTATTGCCTCTCTTCTGTACTAAAAGTGACAAGTTGAACACATTATAGAGAGCTCAGATGTGTTATGCAGATGAAGCCTGCAGCAATATCTGCCTGCTCTCTATTATTTATGATGTCTATATAATACAATGGACTGAGATTTAAGCCATTGTGATGCAGTTTGTTTTCCAGGGTGCTAAAGTACAGCACATTTTACAGAGAATTGCATCTCTGTTACATATTAATCAAATCCATCTTACATGCAGCTCTTACACTGTAAACTAAAGGGAAAAAAAGATTAAAGCGCTTGGCTTTTCCTCAGCTGTCAAGGACCGGCAATAAAATAATAATAAGGGCTTCTAAATAATGTGTGTGTGACAGGCCTGCGCTCGCTTGCACAGTCCTTTATGGAGGTTAACTACAAAATAAGTTCCAGTGAGTGATCGGGAACAGGCATGTGTGTAATGCTGTAATGCCAACGGTGGCATAATTCTTGAGAAGTTCATTTGCAGAAAATTCTCTGACTTGATGAGGTAGAGTTTGGCCCCTTGAATCATTCTGCCATGGTGTGTGGCGTCTGCTAAGTTGTTCTGAAGTTTACAGTCCTAGCACTTTTGAACTTGCTTCAGCTCCAGTCCATTAAAACCGGAAAGCTCCACTCCCCGGTACCCGGGCAGGGGTTTACTGTTCGGGAAGCCACAGGAAAGTGGTTTTATGATGGCATGCATACAAAGGCTGCAGACTCTGTGGCTTGGGCAAGATTGGGAGGATTGCTTTGTTTCCTACCATGAAGCTGATGACGGCTCATCGTTACTTGGGGTTTGGGAGGAAGATGGAGAATCCTGGTAATGGAAGTCTGGCTCTCTGGACATTCTCAAGGTGGCGCCCCCACACCCTTCATCCAGGAAAGCAACACACAAAAACTCCTGAGACTTCCCTGCCTTTGGTTTGAATTCCACAGATCCTCGGAAAAAGAACGTGGGTTACACGTGTCATAGGGGCTTCTCATTCTTCCCCTTAGGAATGGAAAATGCCTGCATGCCAACCTGGGCCAGACTCGCTTTTCAGTTCAAGGTAATTTCTAAAGAGAGGAAGGAGGGAAATTGCACTTGGAAGCACTCGGTCTGCCCATGAGTTAACAAAGAGCCTGAATTTGCTCCTTTGTCGTAATCAGCAGATACAACACAATGGTTTCAAGATCTGCATTTCTACCCAAAAGCTCCAAGTACAAAATTTACATTATTATCCCCCTGCCCACCATCTATATAAACCAACCCCCAAAATATTCCTACTTAGGGAAATCACTCAGCCTCCCTGGGGTCTGCTCCTCTCCCTCTAAATGCGGGGAGAACAACGCCTACCTCCTCCTACCTCCTAAGGCCTCACAAGGAGGAGTTCCGGAATTATGAATAACACTATATACTCCCCATTTCCCACATCCTTTAACTTATCTACAATGAACAGTTATTATCTGAATTACTAAAATTTTAGGGAATGCTACTTTTAAAATATTTAATTCAATTCACAAATCTAATAAGCATTTCTTGAGTGTCCATGGTTTGCTGAAGTTCTGTGTCATTTATTTCGATCTTCTGAATCTCTGATTCTCCAGCAACTATTCTGAGAAGTAAGGGTGGTGGTATGTATGCAATGCAATGCTCAGTGATTTTCAACCTTAGCTGCATATTACAAATACCTGGGGCACTTTTAAGGATACATCACTGGCCAAGGCCCACATTAAACCATTGGACCTTGGAAGATCAGGACTTTTGGAAGCTCTGCAGGTGATGGTCCAGCCAGGGTTGAGACCCTGCACAAAGCAAGACTGCTAGGGACACAGCCTCCCAGGGAAACTTCAAAGCCACTATGGAATCAAGCTGGCTGGGTTTAGATTCCTGTGCTGCCAAGTTATTCAAATGCTAAGCCTCAGCTTTCTCTTGCATAAAATCTGGATAATAAGAGAAGCCACCTGACACAATACAGAGCAATCACTTACTGCTGTCTGGAAAATGGTAGGTGCTCAAAAATTATACTCTATCATTTTTTTTTTAACTTTCTGCAAATTGAAAACAACGATACCACCTTATGTATGAGACACTGTAGGTTAGCAAAGTATTTCTGTAGGCATCGATTTTACTCCCCCCCCCAAAAAAAACCATGGGGAGGATTTATGATTATTTCCATCTTATAGATGAGGAAACTGGCCCCAAAGAGTTCAGTGCTTTTCCAAGGTCCCCCAAGAGGTAAATGGAAGAGGAAGGCGGAACCCAGGTGTTCTGATGTCTACCGCGTCCACCTCAGATGGCTGCCAGTATTAACCACACCACTAGTGGCCGTGGGTTAAATTTGTGACAGTCAACACGAATGTATGGCTTAGAGCAGTGGTTCTCAAAGCCCGTCAGCATCACCTGGAGGGCAGGTCGCTGGGCCCCCCTCCCAGAGTGTCTGATCTGGGAGGTCTAGGGGAGGGCCTGAGATTTTGCATTTTTAACAAGTTCCCAGGTGATATCCATGCTTTGACAGCACTGCCTAGAGTTAGTGAAAGGAGGTGAAGCTACCATCTCACCCTCGGCCGGGCTACCTCCTTGTGTGAGACCTCATCTACTCCTCTCCACGACGGTGCTGCCCACCAGCCTAGGCCATCTCTCACCATCTGGTCTCTTCCTGAGGAGTCTGAGTCTGAGGACCTGCGGGGCATGGCAGACCTACATCTACTTGGCCAAATCACGCCTTCCTCCAGGGAGCTGCCAATCCCCTGGTGTGATCCCGCAGGAGCAGCCCCGTCTGCAGCCACTCCAGGGGCAAACGTGCGAATGGAGGTGGTAGAGCAGGACCAGCCCGCTTCCTGGATGGAGTTTGCTGAGAAGTGCCTGGGTACCGTGCGTTTCAGTTCCTGTTCACCTGGCACAGCATCACCCACTCCTCAGAAGTCTCTCTTAAGGTTCTTCATGGGGCTACAGTCACCAGAGAGCATGGATAGGTCCTTCTGTCCTTGGGCTTTTAGGCAGGGAAACTAAAACCTGTCAGTCTGAACGAACACAAACCACCCTTCCAGAAGATTCTGAAACATGTCCCAGGCAGAGTCCTCTGAAAGCACCCAAAAGTGAAACAATACTCTTCCCATCTCCTTCCTCCCCACCTGCACCGCCTTGCCCTTCCTCCCTGCCCTCAGGTGGCGCCCTTCGCCTCTCGGACTCCCCACGCGCTGGGCCGCCCCTTCCATGGCGGGTCTTCCTTCTGCACTGGGCTTCTCTTCTCTCGCCCACCTCCAGAAGGTGACCCCCTGCCGGCAGGGATCTCTGGCCTGTTTTGTTCATTGACAGTTATGTCTAGTGCAAGAACAATCCTGGCACATAGCAGACACTTCATAACTTTTCCCCATATATTTTACTTTGAAAAACCCAAACCTTCAGGAAAATAGAAAGAATATAGTTAACACCCAGAACCCTTCACCTCATTCAATAATTAACATCTTGCTTCATTTGCTTTAATCTGTGTGTATTTCTTTTCGGTAAGCCATTTTAAAATTAAGGTAAGGAAGTATTTCCTAAGAATGAGAACACTATCACACTGAGAATTTTTTTATTCTAATGAGTTATTATTATTATTATTAAGGTATCATTGATATGCAATCTTATGCAGGTTTCACATGAGCAACATTGTGGTTACTTGATTCCCCCCTATTATCAAGTCCCCCCCACATACCCCACTGCAGTCACTGTCCATCAGCGTAGTGAGATGCTATAGAGTCACTACTTCTCTGTGTTATACTGCCCTCCCCGTGCCCCACCCCCTACATTCTGTAGGCTAATCGTAAGGCTCCTTATTCCCCTTCTCCCTCCCTCCCCCCCAAGCTCCCCTACTCTTTCCCTTTGGTAACCGTTAGTCCCTTCTTAGTCTCTGAGAGTCTGCTGCTGTTTTTTTTCCTTCAGATTTGCTTCGTTGTTACACTCCATAAATGAGTGAAATCATTTGGTACTTGTCTTTCTCTGCCTGGCTTATTTCACTGAGCATAATACCTTCTAGTTCCATCCATGTTGTTGCAAATGGTAGGATGTGTTTTCTTCTTATGGCTGAATAATATTCCATTGTGTATATGCACCACATCTTCTTTATCCATTCATCTTCTGATGGACACTTAGGTTGCTTCCATATCTTGGCTATTGTAAATAGTGCTGTGATACACATAGGGGTGCATATGCTTTTTGAACCTGAGATTTTGTTTCTTGGGTAAATTACTAGGAGTGGAATTGCTGGGTCAAATCGTATTTCTATTTTTAGTTTTTTGAAGAACCTCCATACTGCTTTCCACAATGGTTGGACTAATTTGCATTCCCACCAGCAGTGTAGGAGGGTTCCCTTTTCTCCGCATCCTCACCAGCATTTGTTGTTGTCTGTTTGTTGGATGTTGGCCATCCTCACTGGTGTGAGGTGATATCTCATTGTGGTTTTAATTTGCATTTCTCTGATAATTAGCAGTCACACCCAGAACTTTTAATTGATATATTATCTAATATACAGTCCAATTCAAATTTCCCATTGTCCCTAAAATATCCTTTAAAATAATCCTTAAAAAATTTGAGACCTAGGCCCAATCAAAGATCAGATGTTACATTTGTTCCCTTGTCTCCTGAGTTGTGCCTAATTCAGAGCAGCTCAATCAACGGCCAACAACCGAATGGACGGTGAGTGAGACAGGCTGTGATGGAGTCCCTGGGGGCCTGCCCACAGGGCCAGAGGGGGACTGGAGGGACCCTCACCCTGAATTTGCTCTATACCTCTCTCTTCTGCATTAAGTCCCTCAGCATATTCACACAGCATAGGTTTTACTGCCTGCCCCTGACAAAGGTCCCTGGACGGTTGTTTTCTTGTCACCCATCCCATTGGGGAGAAATGCATGAGAAGTCCTAACCCCATGTGAGTTTTCATTCTCCAGTACTAACTTTTCCATCTCCAGGTAGGTATAGGGCTTTCTCTTCTATTTGTGGCTCCAAGTTTTTATACAAATCCAGAGGGTGAATGTGTGGCCTGGCCAGTGGCAGGGGCAGGGGGACGCTGGTTCCTTGAAGGAGGCGTGTTTTGGGTAACCAATAGGCCGTGCATCCTAGGTAGCCCACAGAAGGCTGTTTGTTCCGTAAAAGCCAACCATGGCTATTATGATGCTATTACTGGTGTGAGCCGTGGGATGCTCAAAACACAGGAAAGCTGCTCTGGGAGGGGGCAGGAGGAAGAACCCGAGAGAGACATAAAAAGGCAATCGGATTTAGAGAGCACTCTTAGGAGAGAGGGAGCGTGATGGATGGACCAGAGTGGGCAGAGGGAGGGGAGGAGAACAAGCCAGACATGGGATGGGGCAGGAGGCGTCAGAACCGAAGGCGGACAGGACTGGGTGTGAGGCAGACGTGCCTGAAGACAGCAGCCCCAGGACAGGACTGGGGAGGAGAGCAGACTCCGGAGGGCAGGAGGCCCCTCCACTGGGTACCAGTGAATGGGTGATGGCAAAGGGGTGGGATTAGAAACCAGCAGGCTTCCCAAGATTCTCTTTGGTGAAATCTTGGCCTGTGGTTTTGGGCCGAGAGGAAACCCAAGCCCCGCTGTCCCTCCCTGGGACCCCTTCCTGCCTTCCGATGCTCTGGTGGGGCTCTGTGCTGGTGACTGCCTCAGCACCGTCCTGACAATGGATGCTCTTGATTACTTCCAAGTAGGACTACACATTGTGAATCACGTTTACCCAGCAGCCCCCACCCCCCACTGCCTCCCCGGCCCAGTATCGTTGGAGCCTGGAGTTGGTTACGTCCTCCACTGTGGACTGACCAACTAATTTCCTAGTCTCCTAGGGGCTCTAAATCTAGGCCCCTCTGACCTGCCAGCAGGAGAGATGACCTCACATTTGTCCTGCTTATCACTGGTAATAACCATTAGGGACAACGGCAGGCGCTCACACCTGCTGCCCACGAGGCCAGCAGATCGGGTCTCCACAGGAGGCCAGAGATGCAAATCTCCTTGTCCTTTCATCGCACTGTTGCTCCCGGTCACTCTCCCACAAGGACACCACCAGACCAAGGGACGCTGGAGAATTAAGCCGAAGGGACAGAGCCGGCGCCGCGCCCCCCAGCAAGTTAGCAAACACTGGTGCAGGGTTTACAAGCTGTTGTCAAGCAGCAGTATTGATTCAAAGACACATTGCTGTGGCCCCCTTGCCGTGGCCCAGCGCTGTGTGCGGAGGCTGAGGCTCAGGACGTGGGGCCAGGGGCGCCGAGTATTGTCAGCACAGCCACTGTTTTGTGAGAAGTGAATTTCTGCAGCTTGGGCATTTTTACGGCCACCCTCGTTGTCCCTGAAATGGTGCCGTAAACATCGGGGACAGAACCTGTGGCACGCGGGCCAGCACGGCACAGCGCTCTCCATCCCACATTCCGGCTGCAGAGTCACTCTCCCTGCCTACCCTGTCCGCGGCCGAGACACCCCCGAGGGTCTCTGAACCCTCCAGTCTGACCCCCGGGAGCGTGTTCCTGCAGAGGACGGCCCGGCCACCCCGCCAGCCCCGGGCGACAGGCGCGGTGGCCGCCCCGCCCTTGCGTTCTTTCGGAGGCGAGCCAGCAGGCCGAGCCGCCAGCAGCAAGCCCGGCCCCGGCCCTGCTGTAAAGTATTAACTCATACTGAACACAGTTTGTCTCCGAGGACCCTCTTGGCCCCTTCGTCATCTGTGCTGACATTTTAATCGTGCTTTTGTGGGAGCTGGCTGGCAGTTTGTCATCAGGAACGGCGCGGCGAGGGGCCAGAGCGGGTTGCCGGCTGTGGCTGCTGCTGAGGGAAGCAGCCCATTCTGACAGACTGAGCAATAATCTGAACTTACTGCGCCGAGCCTGTGGGACACCAGCCGGGCCGCTTTATCTTCTTCATTAAAGTGCGCTCAAAAAAAAAATCCATTTTCCTTTAAAGTCTCAGGAACAGATGGAGTAAAATTAATTGCGCCATTAAGTCCCGATAGACAATACCAGAGTGGTTTTCTTTCAACTGTGCATGTGTGTTACAAAGTGCTCTTCGTAAAAGGCAATTACTGCAACATTTGCCATAAAATAAAGGTTGCTTTAATGGGCAATAAACACAGGCTTCAAATTTTGTATGAAATGGGTCTCCAAAGGGCGCTGTTCAAGGCAGCTCAAAGGCACGACTGGCTTTAGTATTTCTGCTCGGGCTTCAGCTCAGCTAGTTCTGAGAACAATGATTCCCCACCCTTGGATATATTCTGATAGAATTATGTATGTGATGCTCACTCACTGCATGGGCTTCTCCAGCCAGATTTTTCTGGTCAGCAAACAGCAGGCAGGAGAGAGAGACGGGGAGCAAGAGAGACAAGCTCACTGCAGCATCCTCAGGGCGGTCCCCATGTCTGAGGAAGGAGCCAGTTAAAGTGACAGCCCTGGTTCATAGGGGCTGGAGAACACAATTTACTCATCTTCTGTCTCATAGGTCTGGTGAGGGTTTCTACTTGATTCCTGGAAGGAGAGCTCAGTGAGAAATCTATATTTATGTATATTTAGAGCCCTTTAGGACAGAGCTTTGGCAAAGGGGGAAATAGTCTTGTGCTTTACAACCGAGACAGAAATGATGATGAAGGTCTGTCAGCAGACGGAAGAGCAGACACTCCTGCCGGAGCCCGGCTTCCCGCCCCTCTGAGGACAGTCACATGACACTGTTTAAGTGAACCCGGACCGCATGGTGGAATACCAATCTTAACAGCCCAAGCAGAGGAAGCTGTCTTTTCTGAGTCCCCTTGCCCTTTTCTTTGAAAACCCCACATATAAATCTTCCCCCTTCATGGATCCCAGCTGCTCAGACATGGTTGGATGGGGCAGGAATGCAAAGGAGACCAGAAACTCATTTCAATCCACTACATTTCTACATTTCAGTAATTACAAAGTTAGCATGACATATAAATGATCCATTAATTGAAGTATGGACTACAGCAACTCCAATATTTATGGTATAAATCCATATTTCATTAAACAAATCCAATAAGCAAATATATCAGGGAGAACGTGAGAACATTTTTATGTAACTATGAGATCAGGAGCTAAAAGGACAATTTTTTGTCCAAAATATAGACCTACAGCTTAAAACGCAAACAAACAAAAGAACCCTTACTAGACTTGGAATCCAGCGGGGCTGGTGAGACAGAGAAGCTGATGGTGATGAAAATTAACCTCAAGTAAACCCAGGGTCAGCTCAGACAGTCAGGAGCGTGTGGTGGCCCCAGGAGCCCCCAGCTACCATGAGTGTTAGAGGTGCTGGCCTCTGCTCAGAAGGCTATGGGGCAGTAAGGCCCACAGGGTGTGTTCTGCTTGGATGAGAGCAAGGCAGGCTTTCAGCTGTATTTTTAAAGGGGGTGATTCACACCGACCCATCAATACTGTTGCCCAACCTCTGCTCTGCACTGGAGTCGTTCCTTCTCAAACGGCGGCGGAGTGACGTCTGTGGAAGCCCAGCAAACCTGACTGCCTCACAGCACATTTGAAGCTTCCCCCAGACCTCAACACTCAGCAAAACTCACCCTCTGCTGCCTGCCCCAGCAGGTGCTTCCTTCCTTGCATCCAAACTGAATCACCACCCGCCCCCCAACACCTGTGCCCACTTCCTGGGAAGATACCACCATGGACCCAGCTGCCTCGCTCAGGAATTGTCCCCAGACCCCTTCTTCTCCTTCATCCCTGTTCCCCATCCTGAAGATCACACCTCCTGTCTCTGCCTTCCCTATCAGGTCTTAGCTCAGACCTTGGTCATCTCACTGGGGTGTCACAGTACCTAACTTAGACTCCCTGCTCCAATATCACCTCCTCTGATGGCTTCTCAAGATTACTGACCAAGCAGAATAAAAAAGGAGAGTTTTCACACCCTCCTTTTTGTCCCAGAAAGTTCTGGTTATTGGGTTTATTTTGGGGAGTAGAACTATTAATAGTATACTACTTCATTATCGAAGTGCCCTGGTTTGGGTGATAGGTTATAATCTCAGAATTCATGGCACTCCCTCTTCACTAACTCCTGTTAATGTCAGGAAAACTCTAAGATCCTTAAGCTTGAGATCCAGGTTTTGTGAGGCTATAAATATATATAATTTGGGGGGGCTCCACTTAATACAAGATTATTATAAAAATCTACCTTGACTATGTTTTACAAATTAAAAAAAAGGAACAAAAAACAACAAAACCCACTATATGGCCATGGAAAGACACTGCTAGGGCCTAGGCAGGGTTCAGGAGGGGTCTGTGGCAGGGAGGGGTCCCACAGCACCAGCTTCAGTAGCCTCCTGGTAAATCTGCCCAACATGGAATATACGCAGCTGTCTGTAACCTGGCCCTGGCTTGCCTCTGCAGGCTCCCCAAGGCAGAGCCTCTTCGAACCCCCAGTGCTGTCCCATCCCTGTGCTTAAGCCACAATAACCACATGTACTTAGACCACTGTGCTACCTTCTCTCACCCTGTGCACCTGTGCATGTGCTCTTATATCAGCCATGAAAAGGATGGGGAAAGAGTGTCTATTATCTCCTCCACGAAGCCTCTTCCGACGACTTCAGGGAGAAGTCAGTCCCCTCCCTTTGAAGCTCTCCTGATGTCCTGACCATTTTCAACCCAGCCTTGACTGCACGACATTAAATACATGTAGATACTAATATACTAAATACATGTCTAATGTAGATACTAAATACATGTCTAATGAATGAATAAGCAAATCTGAGATCAAAGCATCCTTATTTTCCATTGCCATGTGGGATGCCTGCTAAGCCTAGACACTTAGGCTGGATGCTGTATTTAGAATGGGATGGGGAAGTGATGGGAGCTGGAGCCGATCCCGTACCATAAATTCTAACTCTGCTCTCTCTGAACAAGGCCAGTTACCAAACTAGAGCAAACTGTGACTGAATGTTGGCAGTAATGGGAAAATGAACCAGTAGTGATTCATACCTAAACACTAGGTCAGTAGTTCTCAACCATGTTTGCACATTAACAACTTTTAAAGTACTGAAAAATGTATTTCATTGCCTGGTACCTAGCCAGGGATTACTTTTTTATGTAGTGGGATCCAGTAATCCGTACTTTTAAAAAAGATTTCCAGATGATTTTGGAGTTGAAAAACAATGACCTACCCAATCCCAGATTAATCTAAAAGTGTCACTTTAAATATTTTTCTCATATTTGGATATGGTCACAGTTAGCAACCTCTCTGTAGCCCCGCCTGTACATGGTCTATTTCTGTTGTTCGCTCATGACCAATGAGCAGCAGGTGTCAAATATCTGTGTAGAGGGACATGACCACCTGGCACATCTCCACCATCTCACTGGTTCCATCACAAATGCTTCATGAGTGTTTGATGCAGAGCAAAACAAGATTGTAGGTCAAATCACAATAAAAGTTGACAGGGAAAGCACATTCACAAGCCTGTAGCTAAGTGAGAGCCGTGTGAATGCTAGCGATAAGTGCTCGGGGCAGTGATGTCCCTCTGTGGCAGAGCTGTAACTGGCAGGTATTATGTGAATCCCAAGGTGCTGGATTCATGGAGGGGACAGCAACTCCAACAGCTCTAAGTCAGGAAATAAATCTAAAGTCGGTTTGGATGCTCATTCCTTCATTCCTTCAATTTATTAGAATAAATATGTACTAAACGTTTATTATATGTAGCACGCAATGGTGGGTCCAGATATACAGGGGTACAGAAGACAGAGATGACCCCTGAGGGAGGCAGTAGAAAAGAGGCTCAATCTCCTCATGCACTGATGTCTTCAGCTGCCACTGTGGTTAGTGCTGTAAAAGGGAAGTTCAGGGTCCTGGGATGTGAAAGATGCTTATCAGTCAAGGGCCACAGAGATCTGTCCCGAGAACATGGGCAGTAATGTGCTGAACTTCAGTAGTAAACCAAGTTGCTAGCTTTGAAGTGGAGTGTCAAGAACAGCCTTGAAAGGAAGCTGGTGAGCAGAGGGGAGCTCAGGCTTAATCTCCCTGCTGGACAAAATTCTCTCTTGCTGGCGGAGAAATAACCTGTAGGGACTTACACAGTGCCATGGGCAGATGGGGTCTAATGAGTGTGGTGATGAAAATGATGAGAATTACTCGAACTCTTTCCTATTTCTATACCCCGGAGGGGCCAGTACTGCCTTTTGTGATCTCACGAAATTTGAGAGGTGACCCTCCTTCCTAAGTTTGTTCTGTGATGTTTTCCCATTCATGGGGCCAGTGTCTCTCTGCCTTTACATCACTCAAGTCAGCAGATGCCCAGCAGTATGCTGGATACTTGGGAGTATGAATGGGAACTGAGGTTTCTGGGAGGTCCCTGGGCTCTCCTGACATTCAGGCCAGCACCAGGAGGTGCAGCTTGCACAGGGAATACCTTAAAACACTAAGGAAATACCAAGTATGAGGAGCAGAGAATGAATATTTTGTATTCATTTGTTTATACTTCACTTCTTTCAGAAAACAATTTAAGTAAAGCTCAACAGATACAGACAGTAAAATTATTTAAAATGAAACAGAAAATCAAATACCCAGTTAAGGAAGAGAAAGCAAAAATATAACCATGGGAGCTAATCTAGTCAATATGATCAAGCACTGAATTTAATTCTGGCGCTTTCAGAGATGGGGCAAAAAGTAAAGAATGGCTCATGTAGCTTGCATTCCCCACTGTTCCTCCTGGAGAGACAAATACCATCCTGAGTATTATACAATACCTGCACGAGTGGTTCACAGCTTCAGGAATGAATGCTTTTCACAGCACATGCTAGTTATCTTCATATTAGTTTTTAAAATTATCAATAAATCCAAGGTATAAACCTTAAAGTATGCTCTCTCAAAGATACTTCAATTGCTGAAGAGAAGCTAATGCCATTCCAGTATGTGCCAGGCTGGGATCTATCTTGATAAAAGGAGAGAGTGGTGATGACCTAGGGTGGGGGGCGGGTCCCTTGGCAGGCCTTCAGTGAACATCCCTTCCTTCTCTGACTTCAGGGCAGAGCTGGGGCACAGCAGTACTGGAACACGGAGGCGCTGGGCATCCCTGGTGGTGCTCAAAGGCTGACCCTCATGGTTTGGATGCCCCGGGCGGCTGACATTGGGATCAGAGACAAAGCTGAGAGGCCTGACCAGCCTTCCAGCCAGACTGAAGGCCGCCCTTCTCCATATGGCGGTAAGTCACTGGAGTACCTTCTGCAAAGCCAAGATGTCCCCACATGTAGTTCACATTCTGAATTTTTTGTATCAAAAGTATAAAAATGTGCATTTATTTCACACCTACAGTTCGTCTCGGGCCTGACCAGTCACATTTCAAGCGCTCAGCAGCCAGGCGCGCACCGGCCAGTGCAGCTCCGAGAGCTCCTGCTTCTTAAGGCTGAGCGCTCTGAGCAGTGCTGGGCACACGCAGGCTGGAGGAATGCGAAGGCAGAGAAACGCTGGACAGTGAGTGGGAAGACATTGCAGGACAAACCGAGGAGGGAGGGTCAGATTTGACCTCTCAGATTTAACGAGATGACAAAATTCAGTCAGATCCCAGGATGTCCTTTCGTGACTCACTGGCCCCTACATAAGCCATGTTCCGAGATTCTGGAACACTGCTATCCACCCGAATTCTCTGTGATGATGAAAGTGTTCTCTGTGCTGTCCATGTGGCTACTGGGCTCTTGAAATGTGTCGCTGGGGAACTGACATTTAGATTTTACTTAATGTTAATTGATTTAAATTTAAACTGAAACGGCCATGCAGGGTTAGCGGCTACTGTATTAGACGGAGCAATGCTGGAGAGCCACGGCTCGCAGCTGAGTGCAGCAGCCTTGGGTTTGCAGTTTCAGAACAGGCAGTACTGTAACAGCGGCAGAGAAGCCTCCGTGATGTCCCTGAGGGCCTCTCAGGATAAGTCAGAGTCCGGAGACTCCACCCAGGCACTTGAATAAACTGGTCTGTAAATGAAACTATTTAGTATCAACCAAACAAATCTCGGGGCATGTTTGCCAAACACAACAGCTGAGGTTTTGACAAATCTGCGGTTGGACCGTCCTGGTATTGGGTAACTGTGAGGCCCAAATACTTCCCCAAGCCACTCCTAATTCCCATATAATCCATGGTCGTAAAGCCCCGGGAAGCACACAGACAGCCACTCTCTGCCTAATTGCTGTTGCAGGAGGGCACGCAGAGAGTTCCTCCGAATGTGGTAATTAACTCTCACCTTAATGGTCTAGAATAAAACACCTCTCTGTTTTCAACACTTGCGATTAAGATCTGACATGTGTGGGTACCATTTCGGCCCACCTCTAACTCTGGCAGTGGTAATAAAATATGACCTTTGCAAGAGTATCAATGGCCAATGATTTTGGTTAAGTTTGGCCCTTAGCTAACTTCAGTCCACAAAGAAAAAGGCCTGTAGAAGATGCATGAAAGCTGCCAAGAGTGCTGGATCCATTTTTCCATAAGTTGAGAGGGCTCAACCGTTACATAAAATGTTTAGAAACGTGAGTTACATTTTGTCATGATGCATTAAAGCTGATTTCAGAAAAAAATCATGAACCTTTTTCTAGTCTCATATATAATAACAAATATAATTTTGGATTACTAAGGAGAATTCTTGGCAGGAGCGAACGAAGGGATCATGGAATAGAAGCCTGGCGACTGGACTGGAGGGAGTTTTGATTCCAAGGCGGCGGGAGGGCCTGCGCAGCCGCCGTGCGGACGACGGAGCCGCGGGAGCTGGCCGGCCACCAGTCCCGCCCATCCACAGTGTGCTGCCTGAAGAACAACCAAAGCATCAGCCCCAACGAACGCAAGCTGGGTGAGAATCCTGACCCGGAGGGCAACGGCAGACCCCTGGGGCACCAGAGGATACAGGTCAAAGCAGAGCTGAAAAAGAACTCGGAGAAAGGGGTTTGCGGTAGACGGCACAGGAATGAAGCTGCCTGGGCATCTCTGGTCCAAGGTCAGCCTGAGGAACTTGCTCTAAACATGCCTTTATAAAGCCCCCGCTACAGGAAGCCTGTCCATTCACAGCATTAGGTGACACTTAGCGAAGCTCTGAGCTGGGCCGCTGTGTCCGCCGGGGTTTGTGCTGGGCCTTCCTCCTTAACCTTTGCCTTTGCGCCCATCCATCTCCAAAACAAGTATGTTTAAAAGGAGGTGGTGCTACAAGTTTTTGCAGGTCTGGGTTTCTCAGTCTAGTATCTTTTATGAGGAGCAGTCCCTTAGCTCCCATTTCTAAAAAACAAATTTGGCAGAAGATGGAAAACATAGTCAGAAAAACTAATGGGTCTGTCATTCTGAGGAAGAAAAGGGTTGTACTTGGGGTTACACTTTAGGTTAATCTAGAGAAGCCTGCAAATGAGGAGAAAATTGCTGGGAACAGTTCGGAAGGAACCCGGACAACATGTGGAAGACTTTAAAATGGTATAGATGGCAAGAGATCTCCCTGCTACAATCATAGTGCAGTGACCAATTGACTAAGATGAGGAGAAAGCCTGGGCGAACTCCCAGTGCACACCCTTGGGTCAGGAACCCTGGGGCTCCGTGGGGCCAGGGAGGCTGCCCAGGCACTCCAGGGCCATCCTGTCCCTGCATCACGGGCGGCGTCCCATCCCTGCCTTGTCCCTGCAGTCCCTCTTCTGGCAATCCTTCTCTAAACGTCCCAGTCTCCCTCCTCGCCCCCTTTGCCCAACACCAGAAGAGACAAGAGGCAAAACAAAACCACGAGCAAGAGGCCCAGGAAGCAGTGCCAGCAAGCAATGCATGGGGGAAACGGAGCCCAGGGGGTTCTTCTCCCTAAAGCAGAATCAAAGGCAGAAGCACTATCAGCTTGCTCCCAGAAGTTCTGCCCGGGGCCTCAAAGAAATAAATGAAAAGCTGGAAAATCCTAATGAACTCACCAGTCCAAACAGCCCAATGACCGGAGGGTGCAGAGGGTCAAGGTTCAGGACAATCAGGGGGCCCGGGGCCTTGAGCAGCTCCCGCCCTTCCCTTCCTGGTGGCGGGTACGGGGCGCCTACTGCATGCACATAGGGGTGTGCTTTTCGGCGATGCACTCCTGAAGGGCAAATCGGAGGTAGCTGTGCGCTGTGTTACATGGTGTCTCATGTTATAAAAGGAGATGTTAGCGCAGGTTCCTATGTCAGTGAGTACACTGGCGATCATGTTTTCAGCTTCATTTCAATGGACTTTAAACAATGGAAATCTATGGAATACAGGATTCCTCCTGTCAAAAATTCCATCTACATGCAGTTTTTCAGGAGCATGTCTTTTCTGTAAAAGGAGGCACACCAGGACTGTGTGGTAAAGAGAAGCAGGGAAGGGGATGGAAAGACGGTGCAAAGAAAGCCGCTGCTCCTGCCTCGCCCCGTGGCGCTCCTGGTCGGAGGCAGAAGTTGAAGGGAGGGGCACCGACCTGTGGGCCCTGCGCCCCTGCAGGCCTCTGTGCGGAGAGGCTGCAGGGCTGTGCAGAGGCCCCGGACACTGTCTTCAGTGTCTGTCCTCCATCCCAGCTCTGCGCTGTGGCCCCACTACCCGCCGGGGTAATGTGAGTCCCAGTCCAGGGAGGCACTAAGGAGGCTCCTCCCTAAGCAACTGCCTCACAGAAAGAGGGCAAGGGAGAAAAAGATAAAATAAAATTTTTGTAAGGAGGACACGTGCAATTCCCTGTTCTACCTGCTGCAGGTGGAATCCGGCAAACAGGCTGCTCCCCTCGCCAACTTCCTTGCTGCCATTGCTGAAATGCTGATTATTCCTCAGGGTCCGAGGGCAGCCAGCACAGTAATGCCTTGAACACAATGCCAGGGTTACCCAATACATTCCTCCCCCTGCCCTGGCTGCTTCTTTTTTTTTTTTAGTTTGACCAGTGCTTGTTCTAATTATTTTAGAGGGAAGATAGGACATCAAAAGATCTGGTTCAAAAACACAGCTCTCTCTTCCCCCTCCTGGGGTGGGCATGTCTCCTGTGAGATAATAAGCATGAAGTGGATGGCAGGCTGCATGCACTCCCTAGACAATGGCAAGCGACAAAAAGGAAGCAGCTAGCACACAGGAGGCTGGCAACCTGCTGTCAGCAAAGGGTTAAAGCCCACAGCATCCTCCAGCTCCCTGCCTGCCTTTCCATAAAGAATACAAAGCTCAGTGGGGCAGGGAGGAAACTCCCACAGGGTCCCTATTAAAACAGATCAAGTGACACATGTCGATATCCCCATTTCATAGATGCTATAATTTGTTGGACAGGAGTGAATCCTGCTGATCCGAGTCAGGGCGAGGCAAAAAAAAAAAAAAAAACAGTCTGCCAGGAAGAGAGACCCGTAGAGAGCCTGGTGGCTTTCTGTATCTGGCCTTTGTAAGAAAGCCTCATGGCCACCTGATCGCAGCGCTTTGGAAACCGGGTGTGTCCCAAGTAGAATGCCGCGCTCAGGCACATATGCATGGTGCGCAGACACACATGCGCACAACACACATGGCGTACTGTTCTGATCTAACTGTGAGATGTTAAAAAAGGTACAATAAAGCCTTTTCCTCTCCCAGTGGAGAACAGGATCAAACCCAGCTCCCCCTCCGGTAATCCTGATAAATGCAGTGCCGATGTTCCGACAAAGCGCAGGGCTGCTGCTAGGACGCCTGTCTTTCACTCTGGTTCTTCATTTGTGTTTCTCTTTTTTTCTCTCCCTCCCCATCTTTCCTTCTCTCCCCCTGTCTCTATCCCTTGCTAAAGGCATTAAAAAGAGATGGGAACCACTCCATTGAGTGTGAGCGCTACTAATCCACAGGCCCTGTTTTGCTGGGAAAGCAGGTTTTGAACAAGGCCCCTGGCCCAGATGAGTTTAGTGATCACAGTTTTATTGTTAATAGGACGCAGCGTGCTCTGTGTGTATGAGACACCCAGCATGGAGGAAATGGGGAGTCCACTCTGGAATTGGTTCCTCCTCTTGGCTAGTGAGGGTCAGGGGAGGAAGAAGGTACAAACTGAGAAAAGAACACCTGGGAGGCTGACTCCACTAGGGAGACTCTGCTGGAGAGGCCAGGTCCACCCCTGCTGTCCCTTACAGCAGCTGGGATCATGGGAGGTTGGGAGGATGCTGGGAGCTGAAAGGTCCTCAGAGATCTGCCCAGCCTTGCCTGACAGTCCCCAGCAGAGGTAAGTGACCGGCAGTGCAAAGAGCAGGTGTCTGACCCTCTGGCCACCTTTGCGCACCTCCCTGGTGGAGGCTGAATGCTCACCCTCCCTTCCCTCTGCTCCTCTGGCTGGCCAGAGAGACCTGAGCAGAAGTCGGTGGGGAGGTTCTTACTTTTCAGATGAAAAAGGGTAAAAGGACCCTTCTTTTCCTGAAATGTAGATATGATGCCAGGGGTTGCAACAGCCAGAGTGTGGCCATGAGAGAAGGGCCGAGGAAGTCTCAAAGGTGCTGGTCCTTCCTGCCGAGGCCCTGAGCCAGCGCCACCCGCTGCCTACCTGTGGCTCTCTAACAACGATGTGAGAAAAACAAATCCTTCCTTGGTTCAGACACTGCGAGCCCAGTTCTCCGTTACTTGACTCTGAAAGCACTTCTCAGAGATACAAAGCCAAGACTCCTGACGGGATCCTTTTTTCCTCTCTTCACCTCTGGTCTCTAAGGAGGAAGTGCCCTCTTTCTGCTAATGAAAACTCTTCTCTGCTCTTGACCCTGTCCCTTAAGATCTCCTCTGGGACTTTGTTCCAGGAATAATCCCCTATTCCCTCTCCAATAATTCCTATTGCTCAGCCTAAAAATGTGCTTGAGTTTCTCCAATCTTAAAAAATTTCATTTTATTTTGAGGAAAATATCTTGGGTGTAGAAAACATGTTTACCTATTCTGAAGGCATGTGATTTTAACCCTGGCTACTCGTTGGTTCACTTCTCCATGTGGCGACTATGCACCGAGCACACACTGTGTGCAGGGCGCCCATCAGACACCAGGGATCGAGAATGGACAGAACAGACGCGACCTTGCCCTTGCAGAACTGAGTCATCAGATCATCCGCTACAAATGTAACATTAGAGCTGCTGTCTATAGTGGGTACGAGGTGCCCCTGGCAGCGATGCCAGTCCTGTCAGCTGCTAGAGCCGGACGCCACCTCCCTGACCAGTCATGGGCAAGTGGCTGGCACTCAGGGTCAGACCTGGGTCATCCGCACGGTAGCCACATGATGATGAGAAGGCTCTTAGGGCAGTGTCCTCACCTGCCAGAGGGGGCTGATGCCCCACCTCCCCCCTGCACTGTCTCCGGGAAGACATGACACCTGGGTGGAGCTCATGCAGCACCTAGAACAGAGACTGTGCCCGTTAAAGGTTGGCAATTATCACTATGGTTGTTTGCATCACTTCAGTGGACTAAGATGAATGGAACAGGTATAGAAGCCATTCCATTCAGGTCTTTCTCTTTTTCTCTCTGGAGAAATCCCTCCACTAAATACCTTCCAGTAAAACAGAACTTTCCAACAGAACACAGTGCCCTTTGGTCTTATCCCCAATCTTTTGTCAGGGCTGGTAAGAACAGCCCCGTCAGGCTCTGCCTGTGTCATGTATGTGTCTGGATGGCTTCAAAGCAGAATAAATGCTTGTTGTGTGTTCTTCCTAGAGAAGCCACAGACTTGGCAAGGCATCTTTCTAGCAGGCTGGGCAGGAAGGTCCTAAGCCTGGGAACCCTAAGAAACCCTAAGCCATTTCGGCTGAGAAACTCTAGACCCCTCACGAACCTCAGTGAGCAGGGCAGTGACTGGGGGAACTTTCAGGGCCTTGCTGCAGGGTTCTGGCTCAGACAGGGGAATTCTCACTTCAACAATCAGTGTGCAGGGAGGGTATCCCTGGGCAGGAAACCCATCAAGTTTGGGATACAAAGAGGTTTCAACCATTAATTTTTTTCCCTCCTGGCATTTTAACAAGTATACACACATCCAAGATTCCCAGATGTTCCATACTGCCCCTTCCTCGTCCCTGCCACCTACTACCCACCCACCATCCCAGACAGATGTACAAACTCTCTTCCCACTCCAGGGCACTGAACTCATAAGAATGTGCCACCGTGTCCCTGACTGAGAGCCCGGGAACACAGAAGGGTGCGAGGGTGTGGTCCTGTATGGCTCCCTGCACAGCCAATTTTCTTCAGCCAGCACTTTCATTTCTAGAAGCCACACTGGCTGCCTGGAAAGGCCCAAGCAGAAGAGCTGCAGTGTCAAAGCTGTGAGTTCAGCCAGCGTCCAGTCTGGAAGGCAGTGCACAGTGCATGTGATCCCAAGCTGGGCGGCCCGGGGTGCTGGTGCAGGTTGGCCCTGCTGCCGGCCAGCCTCTGGACCCCTGCCAGGGGAAGTGAATGTGCTCAGCATGAGAGTGCCAGCTGGCTGGGCTTTCTCCCCAGGGGCGAGGCTGTAAGCACAGATTACTAGTGACTTTGTTCAGTCCTGCCAGCATGCTCCCTGAGGAGAGGAACATCACAGCCCAGCTCCAGTACTAATAGGCCCTGATGCGCCAGACCCTGGCTGAGAAGGAGGAAGGGAGTGCAGCAGAGAGGAAGACAGAGGCCACACACCTTCAGAGCCAGCAACTGGCTCGAAGCTAACAAGGAAGTTCTCTCTGCAGCATATTCCAACCCCTGCTTTGCAATCTGAAGGAATAATTTCACCACGTCCCCACTCTTTGCGGTCTACACCCATGAGAACCCCCCACGTCTCCACTTAGCCCCATCAAGGGAGCCCCTAGGGTCCACTGAATCACCAAAGAGAAACTAAAACTTTCCTTTGCTTCATTTCAAGGGCCTGTGACTGTGAAGTCACATGAGCCACCATAGCCAAGGAGTTGTCATGGAGACTGTGGTCATGGCATAACTGATGATGGTCTCCACATTCCTAAAAAAAAAATGTAATTTAAATTTTTATGTGTAAGACCAGTTCATTAGACTGAGAAATTAAATTGACAATTTCTCTTTTTTTTTCCTCCCAGAGGAATTTTTGAGAGCTATAGATGAGCTTCTATAAAAGTCTGGTGGGATTTGCCCAGTTAAACGTCACTGGCCAGGGAGGATGTGCAGGCCTATCTGGCCAGTTGCATCTCTGACCCGAAGCTAGTTCATTTCAAGAATCTAAGGTGGCTCCTTCCCTAGCTTCACTTCTACGGTCCGGTCCCATGTTCAGTGGCCACTCACCAATCCACCTGCCATTTTAAGGGCAGTAGAGCTCACCTGGACCTGGAAAAAAAGCCTTTGAGGAAATTTGATCACTTAGAAGCACCACTTGGACACTAAGCTAAACCTGGCATGCACACGGATGTGACTGCTGGCTGATGGAACAGGCAGGTGCCCAACAGAGCCCAGTTTTACTCCCAGGTGATTAGCCAGTCCCGTCTCCCTGACTAGAGAGAGCGCTCCAAGGAGCCGCAGAGATTGTCTTCCAATCAGTCTGTCTTCCTCCAGGCATGGATATTTGCCTTGTTCCTTTCCCCCTCCATTCTCCTCCTGTTTGGGGGCCTGTGCATGCCCCCCTCCCTGTAACTGACATCCAGGCAACTGCATACTCCAGGCTCAGGAGAGCGCCCCCTGCCTGCTGTCTTCCTCCTGGATATCCCTGGGGTCACCACTGTCACAGCGGGACTTACCGAGGCCAACTACCCTGGGCAGTCCTCCCTGCTGCTCCCCTGCGGCCCACCTCTGATGTTCCCAGCCTGGGAGAGGAAGACCTAATTAGTTCTCACCAGGGTCAGGCCGTAACAAAACCCACCTAACACAATACCCATCTCATCTCCTTTCATAATACGGAGGTAAGCTGTCATCAGAATCCACTATGACACTCCCCAAAATCTATTATTACCTGCAACAGAGCATTCTATATTCTCTGTGGAAATATGTCTCTACAGCCTTGATTTCAGTGGTTCAATCTGGAATGGGATGATGCACAGTTAAAAGGAAAAAAATACACACACACATACACATACGTACACACACACATACACATATATATGTACACACACATATATACACACAAACACACACATATGTACACATACACACATATTTATATATACACACACACACACAAATGTATATATACACACACATATACACATGCCTCTCCAAGCTCTTTTCCTCTTGCTATTCTGGGGCTTGTCTTTAATGAGCAGCTCCAAATGACAGCTTTAATCACTGCCTCTGGCCACTGAAAGAGGCCGCTAATGATAGGAAAGAACATAGGGCCATTTGCATCAATCAGCTCCAGTCTAAATCACTTTTTATGATAATGCACCCAAGCGAGGAAGAAAGTCTCTGAGGCGGCGGCGTGCTTGGTGATGCACCACCCTGCTGCCTGCCCAGCTCAGACTGCCCAGAAATCTCTTAAAGAGGCAGGCACCCCACCCGGGACTGCCCAGCGCTGCCCTCATTTTCTACAGCGCTCATGACCCACCACCAGGGCAGCAGCATGAGGGGCTAAGCAATCTGTTCCTTTCATTTTCCATCTTGGGGTATACTTTCTGTTAAAATAAATACATAAATAAAATAAGAGAAGAAATAAATCCTGACCTGCTTGGAAGAGGTTTCTTTAGGACACCATTTCACTGTGTTTGTTTTTAACCTCTTAAACAAAAATGATGGCAGATATATTGGCAAGTATGATATTTGCCAGCCCTCAAAACAGAAGGGCATGTGGTATGTCGGGAGTATGGGGAGTAATGGGGAGAGAACTGAAGTCTGGGTTCCAGGCTGGGCTGCTCCAGATCTACGTGACCTTGACAAGGTCTTGTTAGATCCCCTGGGCCTCTCTCCCCAACTTAGAGGGCAGTGCTAATTATCTCCAAGATTCACATCCAGCAGTGAAACACTCTGACTCCAAGACTCAAAAGGCTGGTTTCTACATCTAAAATCCCATTCTGCTGACCATTCCTCTCCCTGTACCAGGGGTCTGAACAACCACCACTCAAGATGTCAGATGCAGCAGGCAGCTCTTCTTACAGGGGCTCCCTTTACTACCGAGGCCTGGCGATTCCTTCCAATATTTTGTATCCACTAAAAACATAATTAGTAGACAACTGCACAGTCAATTCTGATGCTGAGATGGTCTGAACACAGGAATTCTCTAATTATGTATTCTGTGTATAATTAAGAAGCCTATGGTACTTTTCCCATTTACCCAAAATTACAAAGGCCTGTTAGCAGCTAATAACTTGGGGTCATCTGTCCCCTTATTACAGTTAAGAGCCAACATTTTCTGCTACTTTAAGTGTAACAACCAATTCATATATATATATATATATATATATATATATATACACACACACACACACACACACACACACACATATATAAATGCCCGTGTGCACACACACACACATATATGCCACAGAGTTTCCAATTTATTATCTGTATGTTCAGAGAAATGCTGAAAGAAAGCCCATTTTTGTAAGGCTTCCTTTGTAGAAAATATTATTGCTCTAATGAATGTGATCTCAGTACATCACAGAACTCACTATATGAGGATGGTTGCCCATACGACAGAATAATTAGTAATTACTTTTTTTTTTATTATGCATAAGGTCTTGAGTGGCATTTTGGTAAATGCTAGAGTACATTCCAGTGAGTCAGTATGAGATCTGTATTCCTTTGTGCTCCTGTAGTACTTCTCTATACTCCACAGTTAAGTACAGACCATCATCCATTGTGACTGTAATTCTAACAAGAAGACTTAAAGTACAAGAAATGACTTCCAAATGTTAGAGACCCAGGAAGGTGAATGATAGCTCCTTTTAGAGCCATTTCCCCACTGGGTCAGTTAGGATTAAGTTTGGTTGCAGGAGACAGACAACCTAAAATAATAGTGGCTTAAACAAGAATTCTCTCTCTCAAAGTCAATCCCCCAAGGTAGGCAGTCTAGGGCTGGCATGGCACTCTCTAATGTCAGAGATATAAGGTCTTTCTACTTACACTGTTAGTTCTGCCTTTATTGCCTTCTATCCCCAAAGCCCCATCGTGGCCCATGACCCGCTACAGCCCCAACCTTATGCCCACATTCTAGGTGGGTGTGCCCTGGCCCTTTAAGGATCTACCCTACAGGCAGCCCTTCACTCTTCCATTCATACCCAGTAGCCAGAGTTTAGTTCTAGAGCAGCACCTTGCTGCAAGGGAGGCTATGAAATGTAGTCGTTATTCTATGTGGTTGGACCATTTGCCCGACTAAAAATCACTATTTGCATTAATGAGGAACAGAGGGAGAATGGATATTAGAAATCAACTAGCCCTCTTATCCATGAAAAATTCACTTTTTCCATGAAACAATATACCAGGGAACTGTCTAACCACCAACACTGGGACCCACGCCAGAGTTCCCCCACCCCACGTACAACCTGTGATGCGGGGCAGGGAAGCTCTAAGATGCTTCCTTTCATCAGGCTATCCCACCCAGGGATGCATTTACTGACCTTATTTTTCCTAAGTAGGAGAGGTCCCTTTGAAGAAGTTATCCCAACAAGAAACTAGAAAATGGGGCATATTCTTCTAGAGGAGGCATTATAGACTCAGAGAATCATTTCCACGCTATGGGAAGTGGCATTTTAAAACCTCCAAGACAAAAGAACAGGACACTAGCTTTGTCCATCAAACTGTCAAAGAATAACTAACAAAGGAGAAAGTGCTCCAGGTTGGCAAGGGTTCCGTGAGACAGGCACCCTGTTCGGTGTTCTCACTCAAGTCTTCATGGAAGTCCTGTCTGTACAAATAAAGGTTTTTAGTTTTTTAGCATTAACACACCGATCACCAACATTTCACATACAGAATTCCTTCCCGGAAGTGACTGACTTAACTTTAAGTGAACGCAGATAGCAGCAGACCTACAATTTACTTCCACGATGCATAAACAGACTTCCTTCAGATATTTCCTTTGTTTTCTAAATACAAGTCTCTGGTAAAGGGATTGATACGCACCTTGTTCAGTCTCGGCTTGTCAGCACCTGGCGCCTCCCTGCTTCCTACCCCACTGCCGCGCGCCCGCCCACCATACATCTCCACAGGCTCCTTTTCTCCATAGGCTTCTCTCAACAGATTTTGCTCACAGGCTTCAAATGATCACACAGCCAACACAGAGACATGCATATTTTTTAAAAAGAGCATTTTGTCAGCACTGAAGATTCACTGCCTCCACTCCATGGTCTTCTTACCTGGGGCTACTTCCACACATCTACTAAGGGGAATGCTAACCCTGTAACCGCTCTCTGCCTCCCAGCAGAGCACTGCTAAGAGCAGCACTTTCTTGCTCTAAGAAGCAGGCCACCTGCAGAGGGGCCCCTGCACCTAACCAAGAATGGAAGATATATCCATATAAATATATAAGAATGACAGGTTGCCCAACAAAAGTAATTGAAGATTTTGAGAAGCTTATGTACATTGCACTACACAACATAAACTTTGTGAGGGTACAAAGCTGTGTCTATTTTCTTTATCACTTATTATACCCTCAGTTCCTAACATACTGCCTGCACATAGAAGGGGCTCAGCAAATGTTTTGTTGACTGAATAGATGAATAAAGCTTCCAAATCAAGAACCATGTCACAAACATAATTATTCATAGGCTGTAAAGTAATTTTTGTTTTAAAAATCAGAGGTGACCGGAGTGGCAGGGACTCAAATCCTAAATATAGTTAATCCCACAGGCTTCAAGTAGAACTCCTTATAGCCATCAGATCTAGATGAGAGTCACTTTTAAAGATCTGGAGATAGTATAATCGCCTCTTCTGATAATCTTATCTGGTGCCCAATAAGCTTTTATGAGAAAGCAGACCTCAGACAAACACTAATTTTCCACTATTTATTAGAAATAGTCTAGATTTGGTATATGAAGTAGATTTCAGTCCAAGTTTTCATGTTTACATTAAGGAGAACAAGGCGGGGAGAGAGGGAGGGACGGGGGAACAGCAAGAACAAAGGACTACTTGTAGGGCACAGGGACACGAGAGTCTGGAAGTAAATACGACTTGATTACAGTGTTTGTGCTGTTCAACGTATTTTCCATGTACGGCATCTATTCTAGGACCTGTGGGTTTGTTGGCCTGTGAACATCAATACCATATTATTCCAGTTCCCAGGTCATCATTTCAATTCATCTCATTTAGCAGTAGGTGGTCAGCCAGTGTCAAGAACCAAGAACAGACAATGACTTCCCAGTTATTTCCAAGGGTTGTCAAACGGAGCACAGCTCAAGGGCAAATGCTGTTTTATGCCATTTTAAAGAAGACATATTACTCTCTGTAAGTTTAGCCTTAGTGAAAAATGGAAAATGCTATGCAAATTCTTTACATGCTTTGAAAATGAAGACTTGGAGCAGGCGGAGCCTTTAAATGACAGCAACTGGACCGTGCGCGTGCTCCACAGAACTGCCCTGACATCACCCAGAGAAGGAGTGCAGGTGCCCAGAGCAGGGGGGCCATAGAACCCCCGTCACTAGGGCACCCCTGGTGGTGTTGGCCCTTGGTGCCTGTCCCTCCTGAGCTCGTCACCAGCCTGTGGTACAGAATGAAACTGGACAGAGCAATATCCACAAAAGGTTTCATTCTGTGCAAGTATAAAATGTAAGTGATAAATGTCATTCTGTGCAAAGGAACACACCACCAAAAATGACCGTCGAAAGGAACAAAACTGTCCCAAGAGGTTCAGCCATTCATTTATTTAGCTGATAATTACTGAGGGCCTTGCTGAACTCTATGAGACACGCCCTGCACATCTCACAGTGGCCCCTGTGGCACGGCAGGCCTGCCTGGACAAAATGACCTCACTGATCCCATATGCCTCTCTCATGGAATTTTCGTGGGAGAACATGCCAAGGATGCTAACACACCTGCCTCACTAAGTACTAGTTATTATTCTCCCTGCTTCAGAGGCAAAGGGGGGGTTGGGGGGAGGCGGCGGAGGCTGGGTATCATTAAATGCATATTTCTTCATTAAGAGAAGAAAGCAGCCATTTAAACTATTGGAAAAGTCATTTCCCTAACAATAAAGTGTCTTCTTTCTTGCTTTTTCTCTTTCAGTGGCAGGAGAAACAGCAGTTGCAGGCCCCTCCTAGAGGGCCAGGGCCTTGCACGTGTGTTAGCTGGAAGGCGGTGGCTGAGATAGCTGAATAATGTCTTATCATGACAGCAGTTTCCCAGTCTGAGGCATTTGCCCTCGAACCACTGACACAGCGCCTCTCAGTCCCGGGGAGCAAGGGAGCTGGGCGCACACCATGGAGGGCCAAGCACCAGCCCCAGAGCTGCCCCAGGAGCCTTCAGTCTGTATTTTCTAAACTGCAGCGCTGCCCCTGGCTTGTGAACATGGCTGAACAGCCTCTTCAAAGGTGTGGCTCTGACAGAGTTTAATCAGTCAGGTTCATGAGCCAAAGGGGGAATGCACGCCTGGCACACAGACCCTGGGAAGCATGTAGATGAAGAAGTTTTTGTTGCGAAACTTGTCACCCCAAAGAATACTAAGAAACTTGCAGATTTCATCTCTCCTGCCTGCTTGGCACTTAAAAAAAAAGGAAAAAAAATAGGAAAATGGGTAAAGTGCCACTTTTGTCCATCCTTCTACCGCCAACCTGTGTCTAGGAATCCAAAGAGCCTTTGTAATCCTGTTCTCCAGAAACAAGACAAGAGTGTTGACACACTCTCAGCAATGGAATTAGCTTTAAAGGAAGAAGTATGTAAAATTTTTCACTCACAGAAAAAATGAATGGTTAGAGGTAGAATGATTTGTTTCACAATGCCGTTCTGTGTTTTAACAGAGGATTTGCTTTTCTTAAATATGCACCCCCAGGGAATTTAAGTTTGGGTTCAAATGACTCAAACCTGGCCTACAGTTGGCTTTTTAGGACACATCCTTATATAAGACAAGGCACATTTGCGAGAGTTCAGCTGGGGACAAAGGAAAGAAAGTCATGGTCTCATGTGTGGGCTATTGAGTACACAAATCACTCTTTGAATTATGCTGTGCCAGAGTTTTGTGTTGATTGTGTTCAAGAAACAGTAATGCAAATACTCTAATTATTACCCAGCCAGTGAAGGGCTCCTGGACAACACTGAGAATTGACGCACATTCAGGAAATGCCCGAATGCTTCAACCTCTCTGCAAACTGTTGAAACACTTTCCTTCAATGAGACCAAGGGTGATCTCATAGCGTGTGGAATATATTACTACAACGGAACACACACAGTGCCAACACCAAACAAACATGAACCCCTGGTATCATGAGACCCTGAGCCTCCTGGGAGAGGATCCATTTATAGACCAAGAACCAAAACATCCCATCATTAATCCTTAGCAACCTGTAAAGTAAGTATACTGGGCCAGGGATTGATGGGCCACGGGTCAAGTCCTGGTCATGCCACCATTTAATCTTTGACTAATCAAGTGCTGTCTCGGAGCCTGGGTTTCCTCCCTGCACAGGCTGAGAGAGCACTTGGTAAGTGACATGGCCTGGCACACGTGTGACGTACTGGTCTTGTCATCACAGGTGCTCAGGTGCTGGCTGAGGGCATGACAAAGGGTTTGCTTTAAACACCTGTGCTCTGAGATTCTGTTGCTCAAATATTCCACATTCAAGGTGTGTTGCAACTGTAAAGACAAGCTGCCTGGAAGCTGTGAGGGCTCATCTTAGAGTCTCCGGTAACTTGAGAGAGGCGGCTGTCCAGGGGGTGGGGGAAGGGGGTTGGGAGGGACCTGGCATTGCCACCATGAGATCTGCAAATAGGGAATCAGAGACTCTTTAGGGACATCTATAAGCTTTTTTTCTCTCCTGTGATACAGAGTGAATCCCACTCTTCAAGCACGCACAGAATATTATAACTGACCTTTACAACTGTTGGTAAATAGGGGAGGCAAGTAGTTTTTTTCCAGATGAGGGAAGAGAAGGATCACTTTACCTTCCTGAGACTGGTAGGGAGCATAATCCTGAAAGAAATATGGGCTCTGAGTTCCTCTTACAGGGGTGGGCAACCCATGAAATGATGTGTGGTGTGGAAGGCTGGCTGAGGACTCCCTCTCTTCCCTTTCAACACTTCACCTTCCCAGCAGTCCTTAGCTTCCACAAAACCTTTACACAACCAGGTCTTCACATAAATTTTTGTAGAATGTGAATCTCTTCACCTTAGCCCTTGACAGTGGGCTCTCTTGTCTGCTTCTTTTACTGTTCCTCATCTTATTGGAACTTTCCAGGGTTAAATGCCATGTCTAGGCTTATTTTAGAAATCCTGAAGCAACTGCACAGAACTAGACACACAGCACACATCCTGAAGGACTCCTTTAGAAGTAAAGGGCTGCCCTACAAAGAACCTCAATAGACATTTCTTCAAAGCTGATATAAAAATGACCTGTGAGCACATAAAAAGATGCTCAACATCATATTTCATTAGGGAAACACGAATAAAAACCACAATGAGATATTACTTCACACCCACTAGGATGACTGTACTAAAAAGACAGATAATAACAAGTGTTGGAGAGGCCATGGAGAAACTGAAACTCTGATCCACTGCTGATGGTAATGTACAATGGGGTAGCCACTCTGGAAAACAGTCTGGACATTCCTCGAAAGCTATACAAAGAATTATCATCACCAAGCAGTTCTACTCCTAGGTCTTTAAAGATATGTCCACATAACAACTCGTACATGAGTGTTCAGAGTAGCATTCTTTGCAAGAGCCAAAAAGTAGAAACAACACAAATGTTCGTCAACTAATAGATAATATGTGGTATATCCATACAATGCAGCATCATTTATCTACTTAAAGAGATGGAAGTACTGATTGATACACACTGCAATATGAATGAACCTCAAAGACATTGTGCTAAGTGAAAGAAAACAGACATGTAAGGTCACATATTGTATGATTCCATTTCTCTGAAATGTCTAGAGTAGGCAAATCTACCAAGACAGAAAGATCAGTGGTTACCACACTTGGGAGAGGGGTACAGAGAGCAACCATGTGTGGGCACAGGGTTTCTTGCTAGGGGATGAAAATGATCTGGAATTAGTGGTGACGGTTGTACAACCTTGTGAGTACACTAACATTACTGATTGTACACTTTAAAGTGGTGAACTTTATTATTGAGATAGAATGTGATTGCTTCTCAATAAAGCTTCTATTAAAAAACAAAACAAACAAGAAAAGGCTGCCTTAGAGCAGCAGTTCTCAAACTTGAGCATGCAGCTGTCACTGGGAGAACTTGTTTAGACACAGGTTGCTGGGCGCTGCCCGGACAGCCTCTGATCCAGCAGGTCTGGGGTGGGGCTCAGGAATTCGCATCTCTGACAAGTCCCTGTGTTGAAGGTCCTACTGGTCTGGAACCATGTTTTGAGAACCCCTGGCCTATAGGACTGCTTCCATGTGTGTGGTGGGCCTGTCCACCTTGTCGCTCAGCTTCTAGGAGTGCTGACAGCAGGTGCATAAAGGCCTGACCATTGCCACCCAACAGGGCACAGGTCTAAAGGCCGGTGTAGCTCTGGAGCTCCCTGAGCAGTTAGTGAAGCCTGTCCCCGGGCCTGCATTACAGCCTGACTCTTCCCTCCGCCTACCTGCCTCTGCCCCTGCCACCTCCCTCTCGCAGGTGTTGATCCTAAGGGCACTCTTGAATGAATGCTCTGATTGCTAAACTCCACCTGAGCCAGAGGAGAAGCCAACCTGTCATAAAGCACACAAATCATCGGGGCGATCTTGTTAAAATGCAGATTTGGATCCAGAAATCAGGGGGATGGATTTGAGGTTCAGCATTTGTGACAAGCTCCTGGGCAATGCAAAGCCTACGTGACCTCAAGGTATGCTTCTGATTCCATGATGGGAAGACTCTACGAGCCGCCAGCTCAGGTGTAAATGGAGAAAGGCATCTTATTTTCTAGATCATAAAAAGGCACGGACATTACGCTGTCCTTGAGATCCAGGCCAAGGAACTGGGTTCTGGGTGAGTGTTCTGACGAGGCCTTTCAGGTACTTTCAGTAGCTAATCCCCTTGGCCAGGGACCAAGACCAACTTGAGGTGACTTCCCTCTATGCTCTGTTGTTACAGTATATGGCTTCAAGGCCCGACTCGAGGGCAGTGAGTCATCTGCATTGTGTAAGCAGCAGACAAGTGGTGACTGGTACCCACCACACAGCATATTCAGGGAACCCAAAACTGAGTGGGAAGGAAGATGAAAAACACGTAGAGGCAGGAGTGGGGACTGCCATCTTTTCCAGCGCCATTTGTCTGCAAGCTGACAGCATATTCTAAGGGCCCACAGGCCAGTTTGGGTCTTGTTCGCAAGGTGGATTATTTCATTAAAAGTTCGGAATCTGTTCGTAACTCGCTGGGGGCTCCATAATGTGTCTTTCGGCTTTTCTATCAGGTCAGGCTGATTTTAGATAAGTGCATGGGTGATAGACTCCGGGAAGATTATATATATTAAAGAAAAGGGAATTTGGAACCCAATCTTAATGACATTATCATGCAAGGAAACCTTCAGGGCATCACACCAACACCCATTGGTCAGAAAGAGCCCCCTAGGGTAGACTAAACCAGGGCGGCCTTTCTGAGGGAACAGCTGTCCTTGGCCCTCTTTCTCACAGCATCCAGCTAGTGTACTAGTTAGTAAGCAGGTATGTGCAGGAACAGTGAAAGCTTAGGAAAAAGGGACAATATGCAGTGGTCATCTTGAATAATTAACTCAAGAAAAGTTATGAAACTTGACAACTTGTCATTCTCAAATTTCCATCTATGTTGTGTGTTCAAGAATCTGTCCCTTGTACAATCTGAGGAAAGATAAAAGGAGTCTGCTGTGTCTTTGGGAGAACACGAAAATGGAGCAGCAAACCAATAAAGTGAGCTGGCGCTTGGAAGCCGTGGTTCTGGAGGGACACAGTGTGTTTTTGACGGTTTTGTTAGATTTTCATGGCAGTAGTGACAAAACTGGGCTATGGGACAAAGGAAAAACCAGAGTAGGTAAGTCCTTAAAATTCCGACAGTAACAAGTCACGTCGCTGCTCTGTCCCCAGACACCTGCGGGGTACCTGGAAGGGCTGAGGCTGGGAGGTGCACACACAGCAAACATCTTCCAGACCCACTTTCTCTCATTCACAATGGGGAACTGAGAATAAGCTCCCAAGTGCTTTGCAAACTTTAAAACCCATGCAGGATTGCAAATGCCTTGCTCCGTCCCTGCCATTTGCTCTCTCTTCCCGAGTAAAATGCAACTTGAATGGCGCTCCTGAGCCCACTTTACGGTACAGGAGCTCTCCGAAGGTAGTCCCTGCTTTTGAAAAATCCAGCCCTTGTGTAAGCAGGAAAAAGAAGTCAAGGTACAAATAAATATTATTTGAGGTGCTGATTATTTACCAGTATACTTGAAACCTACTGATTTCCAAATCTGCTGGAGCCTCTTACACAAATAAACACACGCATCCCAAAGCAGGGTTAAAAGGATTCCCACAAACCTACCAAAAAATACATGAAAATTACTCTCAGAGAAGGGATTTCTCTCCAGGTTCAACGCTTCCCACAAGGGGAACAATTTCATGAGAACATAATAGTAAAGGAAACAATACACCACCAAAGAGGAAAATAACATCTTTATAATTACAGATTAGTTCTCAAACAAATTCTACACCTACACACTCACTCTGCTGTGGGCTGCTTCAGTGACGCTGGCTCAGCCTCTTCAGCGGTCCACCTTTACAGCGGAACAGCTCAATCATGAGATTTCTGATACAGAAACCCCAGACAGCAAAAGGCTCTCAAAATGACCCACTCGTTTCATTCTTGGGGAATGTGGAAAACACAGTTACAGAGAGCACAGATCCGGGCCAGTCCCCCTGCAGGCGAGGGCTGAGCTTTGGTGTCTTTGCAACAGCCCGATGTCCCAGTGCCAGAGTCAGAGATTACCTAATAATTGCTAAACCGTTCAGATTTGTTTGGGACAGGAATTAGCAGCTGAAAGAAAGTCCTGCTTGGCCCAAGCTGGCACATCCCTTTCTCAGGAATTCATCTAAGTTCACATTACCTGAGCGCAGAACCCACATTTATTTCAACCTATTGGTTACTTACCCGTTAAATGGGTTTCTCAACCATCGCACTGGTGATTTAATTCCTACCCCATGGCTCCCCCAAGAAATAAGAAGTGCCCTATAATTATATAAACTCTTAATTAAACTGAAAATTCAGTGTTGCCATTACCTGTCAGTAATTCCACTCAATTAGGACAATAGACTTCCATTTATTACTGAACTCCTAATTGCTACTCATTTTCCTGGTTAGTAATTGCCAATCCAATCAGACAATGTGCTTAAAGAAAATTCTGCCATGAAATTATATTTCTCTCCATCAGAGGAAAGGTGGGATCGGAGAGCCCTTACGTGGTCAGGAGTGGGGTCCTCTTCTCCAGCCCCAGGCGACTCCAGGCTGGGGATGTTAAAGGTGCCGTTCCCCGGGGTTGGTCAGTGCTGCCTGCGATCCACGGGAGACTTACCCACAAGGGAAAGGCGTATCCAGGTAGCCAGAGAATCCCAAAGCCAAAGCCGAGTTGAAGACTACGCAAAAACAAAAGCCGTCTCCGGAAACCAAAGTTCACAGTCTCCAGGAAAGACGCATCCGCGGGCTGCGGGCGGGCGGCAGGGGAGGTATCTGCTGCATCTCGGCCACGGGAGACCCGAGCCCAGGGGCCCAGGGCAGCAGGCGCGCCGCGCCCCCGCCGAGGCCAGCGTGCCTGGCCTCTCCCGGCCCGGGCCCCCGCGGCGGGTCCCGGCCGGAGCGGCCGGGGCGGCGGCGCCCTGGTGAGCGGGGCTCTGCAGCGGGCTCCGGAGGCTGGTGACGGAGCGCGGACCCCCGCCCCTCCCAGGCCCGCCGTCCGCCCGTGACCTCGGCGCTCCTCAGGCCCGGCTCTCCTAACTAGCCCAGAAGAGTGAAAACCCGCGGTGGGAAACTTGACAATTTATTCCGGGCCCGGGGGAGGTCACCCGCAGTGCACACGCGGATTGGCTGCGGCGCGCGCCCGGGCGTGCCGGCGCGGGGGCTGGCGGCCGCGGAGGCACAGTGCGCGCTGGTGCTGACGACGCGGCATCGCGGCCGCCCAGGGCCAGGCAGGCACCGGGCGCGGGTGTCAGGGCAGCCCTGAGGCGGAGCGCAGCGTGACAGGGCGGCGGTCGGTGCCTGG
Source organism: Phataginus tricuspis (assembly GCA_029783875.1). Classification (NCBI taxonomy): domain Eukaryota; kingdom Metazoa; phylum Chordata; class Mammalia; order Pholidota; family Manidae; genus Phataginus; species Phataginus tricuspis. The sequence continues at coordinate 3,484,508 of JAQQAC010010882.1, forward strand.
TGCCTGGAACCACGGAAGTGCCCCCACCCCCATCCAGACTGGGTGGTTTGGAGGAAACGCTCCTTGCTGTTGGGTTTCAGACGTCACAGTCTCTATTTGAATCTTCCAGTTGACATGGGCTCAAGCCATTTACAACCAGAAGATGTTCAGAATGAAGGGTCTACTCCCACTTCATGGTACAGAGAAGGAAAGTGAAGATGGAAGGAAGATGGAAGGCTTGTGAAGGTGAGTAACTGGAGAGCAGGGCGAGGGCCTTCTGCTCCCAGAATTTCTACCCAGTATCAGGGCTGCCCTGTGGCTACCTTCCTTGCAGAGAGCCCTAAGCTCAGAGACATCCCAGGAATGCACAGCAGAACACTGGATATGTGCACTGAGGTCCACCCCACAACCTGAGAGGCTGATAAAGCAGAGAGCATTATCTGCATCTTGCAGACAGCATTATCTCCATCTTACACGTTAAGAAACGAGGCTGGGATTGGTTCAGAAATCTCCTTGCCCATGCCCTAGGGACAGTGGTAATGCAAACTCAAGCTTCTAATTCCTGCCTTTCAGCCATGATGCCTCAGTTCTCCTTAACCAAAGAGGCATGCTGAAGAGGGGAGATTCCTGGAGGAACCAGCCAGAAACAAGTGGCTAAGGATAACGTTCTTGCAAATAGTGGCAGGCCCGTGAGAGGGGCTGCTTCAGTGCCAGCTTTACACATCCGCCCACAGAGTAGCTAGCAATGATTCCTATGGCTCACACTGTTTTGGTGTTTCTGGACATGTTTATCTCTCACCAAAATCATCGCACTCATCCGCCCCCACTATCCACTCTACTCATTGTGTCTAGTCTGGCTTGTGCAACCTCCAACCACAGAAACAGAAGGAAACTATTAAAGTGGGGTAGAGAGAAGCAGAAAGCTGCAGAGAGCTTTCCTTGGGCTCAGGACTGGAGAGCTGCTAAGCTTTTCTCTGTGGTGTTTGAGTGCACGAGTCGAGAGGGGCCCGCAGACTGGTTGTCTCAGGTTTACAACTTGAATTTGCAGAGCTCAGTGTCTGAACCATCCTGGCATGTTTCTGAGCAGGGATCAAGACCTGCTAGCCAATTTCATCATAGGACAGGTTCTCAAAGTGTGATCCCTGGAACTTGCTAGAAATACAAATTCTTGGGCCCAACCCCAGACTTGCTGAGTCAGAAACTCCAGGGATGGGCCTAGCAATCTGTGTTTTTCCAGTCTCTCCAGGTGATTCTGGTGCATACTCAAGTGAGACCCACTGCTCAAAGAGCTACTTCCCGTGGTCCCACGAGGAGAAAAGAGCCCAGGCCAGGGTCAAGGAGGAGAAGTCATCTGGAGGTGCCTCCCCGATCCTCGGCCGTAGTCAGAGCCCCCCTAGGGGGAATCTGGAAGGAGATGAGTGAATTGGGGCATGGGATGCTTTTTCTCTTCTAACTGTAAGGATCACTGGCCCAACTCCATCCTTCTTCTACCTTGACACTAAAGGTCACAGAATCGATGGCTGCCTGGGCCAGCCACGTTCTGTGACGCCGCACCTACCCTGTCAGCCTGTGGACTGAAGCCTTCTGCTCGGGGGCGGGGGCTTTGGTTTCTGCAGAAAGTGACAGTGGAGATTTTAAAGTAGCCAGTGGTTACTGCGGAGAGAGCAGAACAGTTTGAGGGGAGCAAGTCCCTGCAATGGGGGTGCTCACTGGGCGGCCCTGGACCTACAGTCTGATCCCACCAAGGGAACTCAACTTTCACATCCGCTCAGTGAGCAGAACAGTCCTCACTGGCTTTCTTAGTTGTTGTGGGGACTAAATAGCACTTAGGTTTTGGGGAGAAAAATAAAGCACTGCTAAAAATACATAAGGTTTGTTGACCTCCCCTCAGTAATCTGTTTTCTAAGGGATAGGTTACAAATGATACTGGACACAGGTCTCTGATTGCATAATCACCAGGCTAGGATCTGGCTTTGAGGCAAATGGTGTGCCAGGTCACTGGGCCTTGAACATGGTCGAAATGTACATCTTCTGGGTGGTGCCTGCTTTCCTGAAGGTGGGTGAGAATGGAGGGGAGGGAGGAAAGGGGTTGATGCTCCAGTCTCAGTCCCCTGTCTTTACATGACTGAGGCAGTTAGCAGAGCACAGAATCATAAGTGCTTGATTTTTAAAATGCTATATTTTGGTTGAATAAAACATGTTTGAAAAAAGGAATATTACCAACTTAGACTATTGAGTGCTTTTTGCATGCCAGGAGGTGTTTTCTTTTTTTTTTTTTTTACAATTTATTTTATTTTAGTATCATTAACCTACAATTACATGAGCAATATTGTGATGATTAAACTACCCCCTTCATCAGGTCCCCCCCACCAACCCCATTACAGTCACTGTCCATCAGCGTAGTGAGATGAGAATCACTACTTGTCTTCTCTGAGCTGTACAGTACCCCCCGTGCCCCCCCACCCTATGCCAGGAGGTGTTTTCTTAGTGCTTTATTTGTGTGCATGCTTCAAAACAACCCTACGAAGTAGGTACTATCATCCCTATTTACAGAAGAGAAAGTGGAATTATACACATGTCAAAAAACTTGTCCAAGGTTACAGAGCTAGCAAGCAGCACAGCTGGATTCAAACCTCAGAAGTCTGGCTCCAGGACCCAAGTCCCTGCACTTAATGCTGTTTTGTCCATGACAAAAAGTTAGGAGAAAAGAGAAGAAAAAAAGTGTTTCATATGGAACAAACACGCAAACATGTAAAATATAATGGTGGCATATGTGACTCTTATTTCTTAATATGTGTTGAGTTTTCTAAATTTTTTCAATGAGTATATATTACATTTGAAACCTACATATTTTTTAATTAATATTTTTACAGACTATAATCTCTGTTCAGGGCTCAGCCACAAGGTGATCCTTGAACCTCCCAGGAGGCCTAGAGGTTTGTCTCTACATGTTTGGTGTCTGCCCAGGTTTGAGAGCCATGCCAACCGTAGTACCAGCCAAGCCGAGAGATGGTGGATTATCTGCTCCGCAGCCAGATCAGGGTGAGAGAAGTGGGGCCAGCCAACAGTCCAGAAGTACGTGGGGACTCTGCGCTCTGCTGCAGGTGGTGGGGCATGAGCAAAGGCACCAGGCATTTTAAGGAGACAGTCTTGTTAGTTTTCATTGGGCAGTCCTGTTGCCAAGAATCAAGGCTTCCTGTCAGAATGGGCTGGTGTAGGTCCCAGAATTTGCCTCTCTCCCCCAGCAAAAGAGGACAGCACGCCCTACGAACCAGAAGCTTCTCAGGGGGCCATCGCAAACTGGGTCTACCAAACCACATCCGGTGGGACTGGGCACAAGGGCACACCCAGTCTTTCCCATCTGCCTTGCAACTCTTACAAGCCCTCCAGTCCAGTGGGATTGACAGGTGAGGTATCACCACTTCTTTTTGAGCCTTACAGAAGCAGAGCCACCCACCCAAGACATGGTTAGAGGCAGGCCAGGACCAGGACCAACATCTTCCCAGTCTCAGTTCAGTGTTCTTTTGCCACCCCATGCTGCCAGTCGAGGTAAATTTGTAAATCTGCATGATGAAACATTAGCTGCAATGCCCTTTAACTCTGAGGCAAGTTAAATAAAAACAATTTAGCAGCACTCTACTTATTAAAAGTGTTATAAATATGTATGCAATGCAACTATCCTCACAGAGCTCTCACAGAAAAGCTATAGTCAATGAGGAAAACAACCGTTACAAAACCACATTTTGCTTCCTGGGAGAGTCTTACATTCACAGCTACATGCAAGTTTGTTACAAGTGGGAAATCTGTTATGTTTGGTTGACAACTCACTATTTCTACATTCTTGCCATATCACTGGGAGATTTCCATGCCTAAGGAGAGAATACTTGCATTTATTTAGTCACAAGGGCTTCTGGTGTATTTATGACTTAACGGAAATTTCTTTACAGTCATAAAAATATAAAATTATGATGACTGGCTCAAAGGTCAGAGAGACAAGCTTAGAGACAAGGAAATTACCCTCCTACGCCAATAGGGCTAGGCTTCTCTCCCAAACAAATCCTCAGGGCAGCTGCATTCACTAGTGTGTACTTACAGAGTCCCTATAAAGGGAACAGTGGCCCCAAAGAAGTTCTGACAGCTTAGGGAGGCAGCAGACAGTAAGAACAAGGAATTCTGACCCAGATGGATCAAAGTTGTGAGGCTCACTCAGCCACCAGCCCTGTGAACTTGGTGAATCACAGCAACCTCGGAACCTTAGCCTCCAGTGTCCCGTGTAGTAGGTGAGATATGTCCTTGTGAGGGTAAGTGTTCCCCGAAGCAGCCCTCAAAAGCTACAAAGAATTGCCAGCTAGCTAGTAGGGGCCACCAGGACCTCTTTGGGCCCACTATTCCCTTGTTTTAGGGACTCTTTAGATATGCAAATGTCAAGACAAGCCCCTGGCCACTGTTCTGTGAGGTTACCATTCACCTGAGTGTAGCTGGTTGAGCCCAAGTCCAGTGCACAGTTCAAGCACGTACACTGCCACGCGCCTCGGCCCTGCCTCCGCAGACCGCTCTCGCTCTTTCTCAGGGGGAAAGAAATGTGTCTAGGCTTTGTGTGTGGCGCTGCGCAGGAGCATTGTGGAGGGGGCAGCACAGGAGGAAGCTGCTCTGTAGCCTTTACGCATAGGCCTGAGAACAACTCTGTCCCTCCTGGAGTCTCCCTAGAGCCTGGGGGGATGAGCTAGTGCAAGAAGTCAAACAGCACCAATCAGTCATAGCCCCGTTTCTTTCCAGGTCATTTTTTTCAATGGGGTTTTGTATACAGATGGGCTGGCTTTTGATTCCTCTCCCTGGGCAGGTGGCTACTTGGTTCCTAGCCCTGGTCTGTCCACGTGGGCCCACTACTGCCCCCGTGAGAGCCCAGGTCTGTTAGTTCCCACATGGGAGGAGCGGGGGGAGGAAATCCATCCCCCAGACCCATTTCCTTGCTGCCAGAAGAAGTGGACTGCCCGGTTCCTGTCTCTCAGTGCATGTTTAAAAGGCCTCTACTCTGCCACTACTGGGAGGCCAGCGCCAGGGACAGGCCCCCACCATGACAGCGCCACCTTTTTCAAGTTGCTGCCTCTGTGGGTTGCGCTCTAGGGGATGCTCTGATTTTAGAGGACATGGGGTATCTAACAAATGTTTCAAAGTAGAAGCTTCACTTTCACTGAGCATAAGCTTTGTAACCCTGATAGATAGATTGGAGTCTGAATATACTTAGATCTCAGAATGGAAGGGTTTCTAAAGAAAAACTCCAGAAATACCCAAATTCAGATGTAAGAAAATGTGTAAGAATCAAGAACAAAGGCAGCGAAAGCAGAGGGAGTGAATAACCTTTCATTTCAGGCTGCTTTCCCCACTAGAGACAGTCATGATCTGCGCAGCCCTATTTGATGCAAATGCCTCTCAGAAAGGAGGCAGTGGATAATAGATAAAAAGATTATCTGTGACATTATGAAAAATGAAAGTTTAAAAATGGCTACAAGTCCCATAAAAAAAAATCCTAAGCTTTATTCGGTCTTGTTGAAAGGCAACAGTGGGACTGTGTTTTATCCAGCCGCCAGGGCCCCTGCCTTTTTCGCCACTGTTCTTATGCCCTCCACCAGCTCATCAGTTTTCAAAAATCTTTCCTGCTGGTTTCTCTTTGCTGGAAATATAAGGTCCAAGAAACTATCACAGCCCTGTTCCTTTTTCCTAACCTGACTGTGATGCTGGAAATTCAAGTGCTGTAGCTCCGGCCCCTCTCTCTTCCCTTCCCTGCTGTCCCCCTCTGTGCTAAACCACCAGCTGCACACTTGATTTAACAGGTGAATTACAGATTCAAGGCATGGGCTTCCAGGGCAGGAAAGAGTCTGATTTTTGCCCAGGTCTCTCTTGATTGGCTCAGCATGGAAGTCTTTCATTTAATGGGCCAGGTCCTGCTGAGAATACCTCTGCTGGCACCACACTGATTTCTTTCTTTGTTGGAGAGAGAAGCGGAGATGGTAAAGAGAGATTTTCCATCTTCCAGATTTCTGGTGTGCCCGCTATCTATCATGCTCTTTAAACAGACCATCGCAAGTGTAACCCAAGACTTCCGGGAAACATTTCATTTCATTTGACCAGCCATCTTTGATCTCAAAGTTGGCTGAGGTGTGGAAGAACAGATTTGAACACCTAGGCCACAAAAATAAGCCTTTGTTTTCCACACAGGGTGGAGGCGGTGCGACATGGCAGTTTAGTGCAAAGGTCTGGAGTTGGACTACCTGGTTCAAATGCTAGCTCGGCCACCTGCTAGCTGGGCTGAGTTGGAGCGAGTTTCAATGTCTGAATTTCTCCATTTGCAAAACAAACACGAAAGATGACTTGACTGAATCATGTAAAGTTGCTGATATTTAGCTATGTTTGAATACATTAAGATTATTGGATTGAAACATGTAAAACTGTCAATACAGGCATTCCTTGCTTTACTGTTGTGCTTTGTAGATACTGTTTTTTTTTTTATAAACTGAAGGTTGTGGCAACCCTGCATTGAGCAAGTCCACTGGGGACACTTTTCCAACAGCATTTTCTTTCTCTGTGACTCTATGTCACATTTTGGGTACTCTTGCAGTACTTCGGGCTTTTTCAAGACTATTATATTGTGTGGTGATCCGTGTTCAGGATCTTTGATGTTACTATTATAATTGTTTTGGGGCACGATGAACCATGCCCATATAAAACAGAAAACTTCATTGATAAATACTGTAGGTGTTCTGACTGCTCCACCTACGGGCCATTCCCTGTCTCTCTCCTCCCTCTCCTCAGGCCTCCCTGTTCCCTGAGACACAACAATGTTGAAATTAGGTGAATTAATAAACCCCACGATGGTCTCTAAGTATCCAAGTGAAAGGAAGAGTTGCATGTCTTTCCCTTTAAATCAAAAGCTAGAAATTATTAAGCATAGTTTGGAAGGCCATGTTGAAAGCAGAAATAGGCTGAAAGCCAGGTCTCTTGAGCCAAATAGTTTGTGGGTGCAAAGGAAAAGTTTTTGGGAGAAATTAAAAGTGCTGCTCCAATGAACACACAAATGATAAAAAGCTAAGAAGCTTTATTGCTGATAGGAAGGAAGTTTTGGTGGTCTGAATAGAAGGTGAAACCAGCCACATCATTCCCTTAGGCCAAAGCCTAATCCAGAACAAGGCACTAAGTTTCTTCAATTCTTTGAAGGCTCAGAAATATAAAGGCACTACAGAAAAAAGTCTGAAGCTATCAGGGGTTGGTTCATGAGGTTTAAAGAACAAAGCTATCTCCATACAGGAAAGTGCAGGTGAGCAGCAAGGGTTGATGTAGGAGCTGCAGCAAGTTCCCCAGAAGAGTTAGCTGAGATCATTAACAAAGGTGGCCACACTCAATAATGGATTTTCAGTATAGATGAAACAGCCTTCTACCAAAAGAGATGCCATCTAGGACTTCCATAGCTAGAGAAGAGAAGTCAATGATATCAAAGCTTCTAATGCAGCTGGTGACTAAAGTTGAAGCCAGGGCTCATTGAACATTCTGGAAAATCCTAGGGTCCTTAATTATTATGTTAAATCTCCTCTGCCTGTACTCTAGAAATGGGACAATAAAGCCTGGATGACAGCACATGTGCTTGCAACATGGTACTGAGTATTTTAAGCCCACTGTTGAGACCTACTGCTCAGAGAAGAGGATTCTTTTCAAAATATTCCTGCTCACGGACAGTGCACCTGGTCCCTGAAGAGCTCTGATGGAGATGTGCATTGAGGTTAATGTTGCTTTCATGCCTGAAAACATAACATCCACTCTGCAGCCCATGGATCAAGGAGTCATTTTGATTTTCAAGTCTTATTATTTAAGAAATATATTTTGTAAGGCTATAGCTGTCCTAGATAGTGATTCCTCTGATGGATTTGGGCAAAGTGAATTGAAAACCTTCTGAAAAGGCTTCACCATTCTAGAAGCCATTAAGAATATTAGTGATTTTGTGAGAAGAGGTCAAAATATCAACATTAACGGGAGTTGGAAGAAGTTAATTTCACCTTTATGAATGACTTTGAGGGGTTCATGGCTTTAGTGGGGAAGTATCTGAAGATGTGGTGGAAGAAGTAAGAGAACTAGAATTAGAAGTGAACCCTGAAGATGTAACTGAATTGTTTCAATCTCATGATAAAACTTGAGTGGATGGGAGTTGCTTCTTATGGATGAGCAAAGAAAGTAGTTTCCTGAGATGGAATCTACTGGTGAAGATGCTGTGAAGATTACTGTAATGACAAGAAAGGATTTAGAATATTCCAAAACTTAGTTGATAAAGCAGTAACAGGATTTGAGAGGATTGACCCAATTTTGCAATTCTTCCGTGGGTAAAATGCTATCAGCATTGCAGGCTACAGGGAAATCGTTTGTAAACCGAAGAGTCAATCAATGTGGCAAACTTCGCTGCTGTTTTATTTGAAGGAATTGCCATAGCCACTCTGGAGTACAGCAACCACCGCCCTGATCAGTCAGCAGCCATCAACATCAGGGAAGAAACTCCACCAGTAAAAAGATTATGACTCACTGATCGCTTAGGTGATGGTTAGCATTCTTTAGCAGTTAAAATATTTTTAATTAAGGTATACACATTGTTTTCTTAGGCATAATGCTATTGCACACTTAAAAGACTACAGAATAATGTAAGTGCAATTTTCATACGCACTGGGAAACCAAAAAGTCATCTGATTTGCTTTATTGCGATACTCATTTTATTTTAGAGGTCTGGAACCACATATGGCCAAGGCATGCCTGTATTTGACTGTTTTGACTATACAAAATAGCAATTTGATATGGCCATCCAAATACCTACTTCAAAGTGTAACTGTGAGGAAGCAGAACAAAAAGCCATTAAAGTGCCTTACAAAATGCCTGGTACACAGTATGTGCTCAGTGAAAGTTAGCTCTTGCTATTATTGTCAAGAGACTCATAGTAATCACTTACTGTATGGAGATCGCTGTACCAGATGCCCAAAGTAAAATACCCAAATCAATAGTCGCCTGCTTGCCAAGGCTTTGTGAAAGAGTGCTAACAATCACCACAGCAGCTGGAGTAAGATGTGCACGCACTCCCAACTCCGTGTTGTCAGGACTCTATCTTTTGTCCCATTTCCTCTTGAGAAGTCCATGCCTATGTGGAACGCTTCCTTCTAATTCTGGGGTCATCTTATCCACTCCTGGCTAATTCCACAAGCGAGTCAGTCTTATTGGAATTACACCTCTACCTACTCAGACAGAGATGCCAGAAATATGCTTGAAAATACACATCGACTATAAAAGATGAAAAAGTAACGGGGGGAAGGGTGAGTGGGTCTTTTCTTAGAACCTAGAACCACAGTGTCTGGAAGCCAGGCAGTTCTGAGATCAGGATTAGGCGCGGTTAGAGTGTCTGCAGGGAAGGCACAAGCCTAACAATGCAGTCTCCTGGGCAGCAATAAAGCTTCCCTAAGATTCATTATTCCAGGAGGGCTTCCTCAGATTTCAACATGATTCTTTGCATCAACACAAAGTTCTCCAAGGGATTCTCAGGAGTTGCCTGTGGCCCCTGGTCCCTCCCCAGGTGGCTTCCCCTAAGACGGCCCTTTTGTCTTTGTGCTCTTTCTTCTGTTTGCTGCTGTTGTGGGGAGAAAGGATCTGAGTTACTGCAGGTGTTGGAGTGAGGGGGAAATAGAGGAATCATAAAAATCTATGGGCAAGTGCTGACTGAAAGGGCACATAGTAAATGTCAATCTGCAAACTGAATTGACCCAACAGAAGAGACCCAACAGACTCTCCGGAGGCAAATCTATCCAAAATGCAAGCAGGTGGCTTTCTCAGGACAGATTTCAGGATGCAGCATGCCTCTTTCTGGAGTCCCTGCAAACCAAGGCGCTCCCCGAGGGAAAACACCGAGCTTTGCTCGCACTCCCAGTAACAGCATCTCTTGGGGCCAACGGCAATTCTTGAGATGCTCGGCCATAAATATAATCTCCTCCTTCACTATACACACACACACACACACACACACACACACACACACTCCCATACTTTAACAAAATCATTGTCCATTGGCCTAACAACTGTCTTGAAACATTTTATACTTTTTAAATTATGAAATATTTCTGCCTACAAAAAAAGTAGAGGGAAATACAAGAATATATGTAAGGAAAACCTACATAGCCCCTATGCAGCTTAAGAAATATATGTTTGGAATACCTCCTCACAGGGAGATACTAGCACTTATTTGATATTTATTATGCATAGTACAGTATTTATACTTTTGCAATATATGAGTATAAATACAAACATTATGTGATATTGTTCTGCACTTTTTAAAACTTTATTTATTTCATCGGTTTTATTCCGTATATGTCCTTCTACAACTTTTCAATAAAAGATTCTGTTTCACTGGCCCACTGTGGCTTGTCATTTGCTCTGAACGAACTGGCTGGATGGTGGGTGATATTAGGATGGTAGGGTGACCACAGCAGCAGGTAGCATGCAAACTAGGGTGCTACTGAGAGTGCAAGGGGGTGCTGACAGCAACTACACCACATATAAATTGGGGCTATCCCAGGCCATCCAGGACATATGACCATCTTAGTGACGGCATCAGTCTCTGCCTTAATCTATGTGATCTGCAGGCCCAGTTAGAAGCCTTTTGCTGCAAGTTTCTGATGGGTGTCTTAGAATGAGCCAGCTGGTCTCTGCCTTTTTCAGCAGCGAGTCATCAGTGAGAACCCCAGTTTCCTCTGTAGTGAAATGGAGAGTCTGGAAGAGGAGGGAGGTTCCAGCCCCACGCACCCTTCCTCCAGCTCCTCCACCCCGGTCTGTGGCGGGAAGTGCTCAGAGCACAGGTGAACACCAGCAGCCCCACGGGAGGCCACAGAGCCCGCAGAGGACTAGGGCACCCTTCCTGTGTGTCAGTCCAGCTGTTTCCACGTCAGGGCAGGGGCAGGTTGCCCCCAGAACCTGACTGGGCAGGGCGCTCCAGTGCTTTTTCACACCGCTTCTTAATGATCCCGTTTCTATAGAATGAGCTCATTTCCAATCAGGTTTTTTCTCCACTCTCAATTGGTTATGGATGCACCCTTCAGATGTGAAATAGTGGTGAACTCAGTATTTGATACATAAAAGCCAAAAAGAATATCAGAGGAGTCAGTAATCTTGGCTTCTCTTTGAAAAAAAAAATCAGACCCTGAGCTTACTCAGCACCCTGAGAAGTAGAGCGTAAGGTGCATTGAGAACCTACAAGTCGTCGGGTTGGATTGGGCTAGGGCTGCACCCTGCACGGGTGCGCGAGCACCTCTGAAACGACGGCTGCAGTGCCCAGGAAGCACCTGAGGCTGCGCTCACTGTACGGCACACATCCTGCGCTCTGGCTTTGCCGGGTGGGACACGGGACTTCTCCAGAGACCAGTGCTCAGAAGCCCACCACAGGGCACCTGCCGTTGGCCGGGTGCTCTGGGCCTGCCCTACCCGAGGCTCTCTGGGGCCTGTCTCTGCACTGCCTCCAGGCCTGGCTCTGGCGAGCTGGCTGCCTTGGCTGACGTCTCGGCATGCCAGCCAGGACGTCTTCCGTCTCTGGCTCCATGTTCAGGCATTGAGATGCACAGCCATTCTACCCAGGCTTGTTCCCCTCCCAAATTGCATTTGACCAGTTTCAATTCTGCCTGAAATTAAAACACAGGATTTATCAATCCCAAACTGTCACAGCGTGAAGGAAACCATAGAAATAAATCCAGTCTAATGACAGAGTGATCCATAGACCTCAGTGGGAAACAAGATACTTTGTTTAATAATTATCAGCCTATTTCAGGGCTTGTCTGCCAAAGCCATGGTGTCAGAAGAAGCAGAGAGAAGAATTTTTTCCCCCAGATTTCATCCTGAGAAAGACTGAAGCCATTTAAAACCAGACTGGACGCTTTGATTTACATTTCTGATATTAAATGCAGAGCGGCTGTCTGCATTTATGCTACAAGGCATTACTTCAGTGCGAAGAAACGGGGTGGTGGCAGGGATCCAGTTTACTAATGAACGAGCTTATCTGGAGGAAAACAGCTTTTCACACTGTAACAAACAATGAACACCTCTTAGATAACAAATTCAATGGCAAAAATATAGCACTGTACATGTCACAGTCCTGTAATTTAATGGAGGCACTTGCCGCGTTAGTGGTTTACATTAATTTTTAAAATTAATTTTGTTTGGCCTGCAGGGAAAATATTTTCTTTTTTGTGTCTGATAGCCTGCAGCTCATTAACACTGCTTACTGCTGCTCTCCAATACTATCCATAATCGTCCACTTGGTAGCCAGAGGCCGTTTTTTTAAAAAAAGAGAGCTGGAAGAGGGGCAGAAAGCAGGCTTGTCTGCTTCCTTCTGCAAAGATAGGCTCTCCCAGCGTGACAAGGCTGCTCTGCAGGCCCGGAGGCGGGGCCTTCTCAACCTGGGGGACAGGCGGCAGCGGTGTGGTGAGCACAGCACAGCTCTGGCTGGGCCAGAGAAGCCCCTGCTCCGGCCATGCCCCTTCACTCCCTGCAAAGCAGAGGCTCCCAATCCTGCTGACGGTCAGCATGACCTGGGCAGCTTCTGGAAAGATAGAGGTGCTGAGACCCCACCTCAGACCCGTCAATCCTTTCCTCTGCCTCTTACCCATCCCATGAAGGGGTTAACTACTGGCTACCAAGAAAACAGGCCCCTCTCCCTCTGCCAGGGGTGTGGCGATCAGGGAATTCACTGCTAATCACTGCGGTTGTGATTTCTGATTTCATGTGGCAGCAAAGAGAATTGCACGGGAGTCCCCCCAGAGCAGCCAGCGGACCTTGAGCGTGTTAAGCTGTGGTGCTGCCATGCGATTATCAATTTCAAATTAATCTCCCCCAGTCTCTTTAAAGTGGTTGCTAAAAATATAATCTCTGGGATATCTTACTGTAAGACTTAACTAAAGGGAAAAATTTGGATAATAATTACGTGCTCCCCTCCACCTAAGCTTCCTGAAAAACACTTCTGGAGACTTGGCTAATCTGCTGGCAGCAGGAAGGCCAGCCAGGGAGTCTCAAGGTCTGAGTGAGCTGGTTTATAAGCTCCACACTTTCTCTAAATAAAACTTAAAGAGGCAATATGTATTTGGACAAAAGGTTAAAGATACAGTGCGACACTGTATTAAAACAAATCCTTCCCGATTTTTAACCCAAAGAGGTTTGGGAGGGAAAGCCAGAAAAAATTGTCTAGACATACTTTTGCTAAGCTCACGAGGGAGTCGTTACAAATTCACTTTATAGGGACATAATCTAGGTTATATATACAACACATTTTTTTTTATAAGGCAGCAACATGGTGGGACAATCTGAACAAAGGTGAAAGGAGTTCTTATTCATAAGCAAGGGGCCCTCTGTGGAAACATCTCTGGCCCTGTAGAAGGCTCGAGGTAAGAACAGACACAGGTCCTAAGAACTACGAAGAACAATAAGGAAGAAGGAAACTAACAGCAATTCGTTATCAAAACCCACCATTCTACCTGCACTCTGCAGCCTCCTGCCGGATGAAAGGTGCTTCTATACTTGGAATCCCGGGAAGTGGCAAGTCTCAAGTTTCCTAAGGGGAGAAACACCCCGCGGGAGTTTTCCTTTCTCCTTCTTTTGACCTTCCTATTTCTCTGGGCAGCATGGTGGGAAGACTGGATGACTGAAAGCAAGAGCACATGAACAAATACATGCTCTTTCTGTGTGCGGCCACCCCGAGTTTGAGAATGAAAGTCCCCAGCGGGCCCGGGAGGAAGGCCTCTGTGGGGCTCAGCACAGGGGTGCTTTGATTCAGGAGTAGGGGTGCAGGGGTGAAGAAGGGGGAGCCAGGCGATGAGGGAAAGGAAACAGATCTGGAAAAGGCCGAGAAGATGGGCTTTTGTGAGGTTTTTATACAACTGCACTATGCCTTCTTTTAAATGGTAACCATAAAGACCCCAACTTTGTAAAGTTCCATTAATTCTATAACTGCCTTTCTTTGAGAAGAGTAAAGAATAAAATGACTCACTACCTGTACCACAAACTAGATATGTGACTTTGAGAAAGCTGCTTAACATCTGTGGGCTTCCATGGTAAGAGAAGTGGGTTGGGTAAGACATGCTCGTGAATTTTGAGTTCATGATTCTGGGTAAAAAAAGCAAACATTGCTTTACACAGGTCAAAGCTCAGTTTTATCACTTGGCCAAGTGACAAAAAATTGGAATGGAGGACTTTAACTGTATGAATAATACAAAATAGAAGGGCTTAAAAAAATTCAAAGACATCCATCAAAAACTTGCTTGAACAAAGGTGGAAGAAAAGTGATTTTAAAATTTCTTTTACACTCTGTGGAAGGTTCCCCAAACCTCCGCTGAATGCAAAGATGGCTCTCTGGGACTTAGGGTCTATCTCTGTTGAGGCTCTGGTTGGGTGGGGAGCGGGACCTAGGATGGTGAATGCCCCTGGGGTTGGGCACAGACAGGGTGCCTCTTAAAAGACATCTTGTATGTCTTCAGTCTTTGCCAGCCCAGGGAATCTTGACTTTTGTTGTTTTTACAGATCTACTTGAAGGCCTAATGGGAGCTACAGACCTTCTCTTGTACCAAGTACAAAAATAAACAAAACTTTCAATCATGTTCGTGGGCTTCCCGGGCCCCTTGCAGCTTGTGCATGGACCCTGTAGTGATGCATTAATCACAGATAAACCCCCATTTTTGGCTTAGACGCTATGACACCTGTTTACTCTCCCGTTTGCCTTGGTGGTTTCAGTGTTCCCATTTTTCAAGAAGAAACTTATCTTTCAATTCAAAATAACCTGACTCTCCCCACACACCCAAGCAATTCTGTAGGGAGGCTGGTGTGTTTGGCTGGAGACCAAAAGGTCGACAAACCAGACCTGCAGTTGTAGCCCTTGTGGCCTGAGCACCTTCAGAGGTAGGGCTTGTATCTTAAGGCTTAATTTAGAACCCCTTTTGCATAGGAGAGAATTCCTCCCAGCAAGTAAGTAGGCAGCCCCCACCCCATGAGAGACTGCCCCCCTTCTGACCTCCGTCATCCACCTTTCTGAGAACTAATAGGAAGCGCGGCACCTGGTGAGGGGGGCTGGGTGGGGAGCACCCTCCTGGAAGGCCAGTGACGCTGGGGCACCTCTGCCCCATTCCCATTCTGCAGGCAGCTGAGCGCAGGGCACATCTGCATAGCTTAAGGTCACTACGAAGCCAGCCTGGCTTCCAGCTCTGAAATGCCAACGTTTCAAGGGTTGCAAGAGTAAAACTGTCAAATATGTTCACTCTAATTGGCACTGGGCTGCTGGCAGCTGAAAGATGGAAATTTTCTTTAAGCTAACACACTTTAGAAAAGTATGGTTCTGCCAAGCCGGCGGTGGCTCTTTGTAAAGGCACCATGTCATGGACACCCAGGTGGTTGGTTTAGCAGGGGCCAGTCTCTCCTGCCAACACAATCAGCTTCACAGCACCCACTTTTCAGAGCCCTTGGTCATCCTCTGTTATCTTTATGCTTCTTCCAGGCTAATTGTGAATCATGTTTGAAGAGGAAAGAAATGGTGGCTTAGGGGTAGGCTCTTGTCCAGTTCCCACTTGAGGCAATCTCCCAACTAAATGGATCCAAAAACCTCTTCTCAACAAAGTGACAAATGAGGCCCTAATTCATTGGCACTGTGAATTCAATCCCTTAGCATGAATGGAGAAGCCCTACAAGATGGATTCCAGCACATTAAATAGCTTGATAGCTTGACTCACGTCAGGAGAAAACAGTCTGTGGGCGACTGGAAGAAAAGCTCGAAAAAATGGTTTATTAATTGTACTATTCTGCCTTATCCCTGGACACTTGAGACTCAGTGTCCAACACTTGCGAAGAAGTAACGGAATGTTTCATCAGGGAATATGTGAACAAGACCTTGAATCCTATTTCTGATAAGCTAAGGCAAAGAAGAAGATACATGACAGCACCAGTTTTTTATCAGCAAATGGCTTAGGAAAAAGAATTCCACTGTCTCAAGAAAAAAGAAACTCCTTAAGAGATGAGCTATTCATCTCAATTTCATCTGGATTATCACTTGAAAAAATTAATATTTGGTAATGTGACATATATCAATATCGCACAGGGAGAGAGAAACTTGCCAAAATGTTTCTAAAATTTTTCTCCCCTTTCTTTTTTATTTTTTCAGAAAAGGAAGTATGCTTTAGGAGTCTAAAATGCGTTAGGTTTGTTTTTAGCTAGCAACATCCTTAACCACCTAAGTACACAGGGGAAAAAAACTTACTGGCTGGTATTTCTCAATAAAACAGAGAGGCTTTGTTTAAAAAAATAGAATCAAGATAGCATGGCCAGCTGACGACGAGCACAATTTGGGTAAGTCTGAGTGTGGAATGACCTTAGTTCTTAACTCTATCAGAAACGGGGAAAAGGAATGAAGAAGCGGGTTCTGTTTTTTAATCTTACAACGAACTCAATGGCAAATCTAGAAGTAGCTTAATTTTTCAGCGCTTTACTTTTCTAGCTTTATTGTTGGAAGACCGAGGACTACATCAGCCAGTGGAGTGTAAGGACACTTGATTTCCAGTGCCATCTTCTCAGGTCACTTCATGTGCCAAAGGGAGGGACGGGGGCCTGCGGGTGTGCAGCCTGCCTGCTTCCTCTCCTGCTCACCCAGGGCAGACGCCACCATCGGTCTGGCCTTTTATTCATTTCTGGCCCAGAATCCTCGATACCATATTCCTAATAGACTAGAAATCGCATGACAATCGAAACCTACCTGCCAGCCCTAAACTAGATGCGCTTTAGGGTCTTTTTTTAGCCTTACATTTCTAGGATTTCTTCTGTAAATATTTTCAACTCTTACTTATTAGGACAAAACATATATGGACAAAAATGTTTTCTGAGCTCAACACAGAGGGGAAACAATGGAAAAGATGGCTCAGTATGTTGTGCTCATGGCCCTCCATGACGGGAGAAACAGAACACAAGGACGGCTCTACTTGAGAGTCTGCAGAGTCCAAACGCTTGTGTGCCCTCGAAATAAGCCCCTAGTTCTCACTGCCGCTGTGGTTGCACACCAACGACCGATCAGTCTTGTTGACAAGCCCAAAGCTCCAATAGACTCAGACACAAGCCAATATCAATTTACCAATTAGGCAGCTAGACTGGCAATAGGTAATGTGGTGGATCACTTATCCTGCCTGGACCAAAAAAGGATTTAAGGTAGTTTTACAAGGTATTTAAAAGAAAAACCTAAAAATTATTTGTAGATGAGGAAAAAGAAACATGGTGGGGATGCATCGTCGAGACAAGAATGAGTCTTGTCTGCCAGTTAGGGGCTACTTATCTACAACAGTGGGCCACAAAGCTGGCTCTGGGCTTCCAGCAGCCATGGCAAAGTTTCCCAGTTCCTGGGGGCCACAAGACAAAAGAAAAAGCGACTGTTCAGAAGAAGTTCAACTACTGCTGGCTCGGCAACAGGGTGTTATTTCTCTTGAGGGGCTATAGAAAGAAAATGGCGTACAAGGTACTAAATAATATTTTGCCACTCATTTATTTGGAAGTCCTAGCAATGCGTTTCAGATGGCTGTTAGGACTTCTCTGCGGAGTTTATGGTGCCTTTCCACAGCAGAAGGCGGTGAAGGCTGGGCTCGCTGGTGGGCTGGTTTACTTCAGAGGATCGGAAGTAGTATTTCCCAAGGGCCCTTGGAGATGAGTGGGTGTTGTAAGGTCAAACCTGTTTGGCAAATGCAGCACCCCCACCCCTCCAAAATTTTTTCTGAATTTGACCTAACCCAGTCATTCCAAACAAAATCCTTCATCCTAGGGACATCTATTAATATCGTATGGGAAGGTTATTCCAGGAAACATCTCAGAAAGTGCCAATCTAGGGGAAAAGGACGATGTATCATTTTAGAATCCTTCTAAATTGTTGTTTCTGTCAGTGACATTTTTTGAGTCGCTGGACGGCCAGTCTGAAAGGCTTATCTGGATTCAGCTATTAGTCACTGCGATTGGTGGAAGTGTGCACCAAGGGAGAGCTACGCTGAACGTACGGACAAATCAAAGCTCTCCAACATCTAAGTGCAAACCTCTGTTTAGGTCCCCCAGCATCCCTCCTTCGCTCCCAGAATGGAAGTGCAGATAAGGACAAAATGGCACCCTCAAGGACAAAGAGTCCCTGTGGTAAGGGTGAGTCTCGTGGCGGGCGGCGTGAGTGGCTGTAAGAGCCGCGACTCTTGGATACCCCTCTTTGACGCAGGTCTTTTTGTTTTTCTCTCAGAGGACCAGGGAAGAGTGTGCCACTCAGGCTGGCACTAGTCTAGGCCTTGTACTTCAGGGCAAGAGGGCCCACTGAGGCCCGCTCACAGTCCAGTAGGAGATCAGACTGGAATTTGGGACCCAAGACCCAGATGATAATGAAATACATACAACTGTCCACAACCCCCCTTGGGAACCTCCCCTGAGGGAGCCAATCAGGGATTTGGATTCCAAGACATAACTTCTCTTGGAAACCCAACTATCAGGAGACCTGTAAATCTATGAAGCACTGACCATATCTGTGGAACAACCACCTACCCACCAACTGGGGAGAGCTATGCTGTCTTCCTCTGAAAGCAATTACCACCCCTGATCTGAAATTTAAAAATAAAGTATCTACCAAACAGCAACAAACCAAACCCTTAATGGGAGGCAAGGCAGGATTATCAGCAAAGCTTGTTGGGTGGCATGTTCGCAGGAGTGGAACAACTCAACAGCGTATTCCAGCCAGCTATTTCTGAAGTTCCCCTGATGCGCTCCTAATGGGTATAAGGATGTGCTGACTTCCAAAGTGGGACTGACAGGCCCGCAGTTAGCTGTCATTTCCATCACAGACTTAATAGCTTTGCCAGGCATCCTTCCAGCAAACGAAGAGAAGAAAGGTCTTGCTATATGACAGCATTCAAAAAGAAT
>JAQQAC010010882.1:3508452-3534804 GCA_029783875.1 Phataginus tricuspis
AAGATTGAAGGCTTGGTCCTTTGTGTTGATTCTGAAACACCACGGGTGTTCACTGGATACAAAGAAGTCAGTGAATCACTTCTACAAGGAGAGGCTTCCCAGGGTATAAGTGCTTCTTCTGCAAGGCTGGCATGAGGCAGGTGGAATAACCCCAGGCTTCAGAACACCAGATACAAGGTGCTAGGGGGTGCTGCAAAACAGGCGCTGTCATCTAAGTCGCCAGTGAAGACCAACCATCTCACT
This sequence comes from Phataginus tricuspis, assembly GCA_029783875.1. Classification (NCBI taxonomy): domain Eukaryota; kingdom Metazoa; phylum Chordata; class Mammalia; order Pholidota; family Manidae; genus Phataginus; species Phataginus tricuspis. Next base: position 3,508,696 of record JAQQAC010010882.1, read on the forward strand.
TAGGAGTGAAATCCTGTGCGAGTCCTAACTCAGCTCTGCCCAGACCAGACCTGCCTCGCCCACTTCCAAGGCCAGGGGGCCTCCCATCCGGGATCCCTGGGCTGAGGTCTCCGAACACAAGCTGATGAGCGCATGGAGTGACCGTGGCTACACTGTTTTCCCCTCCATAGTGCCCGGACGGGTTTCTGAGAAAGACTGCACCTTCTCAGATTTGAACCGTTTCATTAACTGACAGAGTTTTAACAAGTTTCTTTAGTTTTGTTTCGGAGGGAGAAAAAAAAGGACAGAAAGAGAGACAGGTACCAAAATAACTGGCTTTAACAAATGGCTACTGGTTTAAAAATAGTGCAGGGGCTGACGTTTTTTCTTTATCTCAGTGGTTGACCTTGCTAATACAGTATGTAGATCTCTTGCCAACTAATCGGCCGACTGTAAAGCACGGCTTCAAGCTGTGGTCAATGATCTGTAGCGGGAATGAATGAGAGAGTGTTAGCAGCCTGGATCTGTAGCCTACTATCTGTATCTGACAGCTGTCACCCTCTCTGCAGAGGCCAAGGCCTAGACCTTCATTTAAAAGCAGCATGGCTGATCAGATTACTGGGACAGTGTGTCAGAACTGACTGCGCCGAACTAGGGAGACAGAAAGTAAATCCATAAATAGCGGTCTTGCTGCCTCCATGAAGCACTGAAGGGTAACCAATATAGCGCAGCAAATGCAGTGTTTAGTCTTTGCAGCCAGTGGGATACAGCTGTGGCCAGATCAGAAGCTCTGTTCAATGATATAATGTAATGGAAAGATCGGCTTTATGGGTAAGAATTTAAAAGAGTTACATTCTTGGCACTGGTAATGGTCACACAGCAATAATTGGTTTGAACCAACTTTATGAGCTAACAAGGTTCCCCAGCACTTAATAATGTCCTCAGGGCACAGGGACTCAAGCAAGTCACCTTTCCCATAATGTGCCGGCTGCCTGTTTCCAACAGTCCACGGGGAGCACCAGTGTTGAAACAGAGAGAGTGATAAAATAAGAGCTCTCCATTTGATATCTATTACAGATGTCAGCTGAGCCTTCAACCAGAACAGCTGCAGAAAGCACTCGGGGAGAGCAGTGCATCGTGAGGGTGTGCGATCTACAGACCATGCTGATAGCGCAGCTTAGACACTGGACGTCACCGGGTGATAAATGAGCCTGCTGACATTTTATAGTATGGACCAACCCTTCCAAGAACCATTTGTCACTCTTCAAGGTTTCCGCTGGTAAAACCAAGATGTCTAAAAATTTGTCAACAACCACAGAAAGTAACCCCGAGGTCATGTCAGAGGGTGACAAAGAATGTGCTTACTTGACATTCTATAAACACGCACATGGAACACTGGTGGTGACAGTGCTTCAAAGGGTTCTCCAGGTTGCAGAGTTCCAGGTCAGCTTCGGCATGGCTGCCGAGGATGTGGACAGTGGGATGGTGTATTCCGGGAGCAGTGCAAGATAACCACGCGAACACAGACCTGGCCTGCGAAGCAATCCTCGGGTCCCCTGCTTTAGACGGCTCCTCACTGGGATGGAGTCCCAGGAACTAGGCAAGTACGATTTTTCCAGGCTGATTGCAATTGCCCTGGCTCTCTCTTTTTTAAAAGGTTCAATTTAAATAATTCTTTTTCAGAAATAATCAAAACATCAAGAAAAAACAATCTTAATAATGGCTAACACTTCTGTAGGCCACTGTTCTAAGAGTGGTCATGCACCTCCTCACATCTGATGAGACAGGTACTCACTTTACCCCCAGTTTGCAGAGGAAAACCTAAGGCACAGAAGAGTTAGCTGCTCAAGGTCACACCGTGAGCAAGAGGAAAGCCAGGGTTCAGACCCAGGTGGGCTGGCTTCAGAGCTACCAATGAACTCGTCCTGGCCCCCCAAATGGTCTCCTCAAGAAAGATACTGTTGGAAACTAAGTTAGAACATGTGGAAAGAAAAGATTAAAGCAACTCATTTGGAACTACGTAGGGGTCAAAAATAAAGAGGAAGAACAAAAGGGCCACCTCCGTCCTGATGGCTGACTCAGTGAATTCATCCTGTGATGTCCGCACAGCATGCATTTCCTAAGCACCTCTGTCCCCAGGCACTGTGCCCGGCTGCGGGTACAAAAAATGAGTAAGAAAGAGCTTCTGAGAAAGCCAGGACAGGGGCTGTACTCCAGTGGGGGTCCTCCACCCTGGAAGGCCACACCACTGCTACCATTTGGTCTGGCCTCTTCAGACATGAGAGGACACCTTGCACCTAAGAAATATAATCGGGGTGGGGCATGCTGTGGGGCATAAAGGGCAGGGGAGCATCCTCCCCACTGTTCTCAGGCCAGTGGAAAACATCACAAGATAGAGCTTTGAACAAAAATGAGTTGCTGAGCCTTCAGGCTGATGCTGAGGCCTCTTTACATGATCGCTGCTGGCCGTTGGGGGCTCCTGCTGGCACTTTCTGCTGCCCAGAAGAGAGCAGAATAAGCCTAATTAGAAAGTCACATGTGCTCCCATACCTTTAACAGTGTCACAATGGCTGGCTGTCACTATCTCTTGGAATCCCTGGTGCTGGAACAGAGAGAAATAACTGGAGATCATTTAATTCAACCTCCTGGGTTCAGCCTCAGTGGATCCAAAAAGAAGGGACCCCAAAGGTTCAGGGGCTTGCCCAAGGCCGATATGCCAGAGCGTGGCAGAACCAGGACTGAACTCACGTCTGAGAACTCCCAGTGTAAGTGTCTTTCTACAGCCCCGTGGAGCTGCCATGGAATAAATGTAGTACTATGAAATCAGTAAATTCAATCAAGTCAAATGCGTGTTTTGAAAAGTCAAGAATGAAGAAATAGAGTTTGAAGAACATTCAACATTCATGAGATGTGCCCATTTCAGGTCACTGGAGATGTTTCTCTGGTGCAAAGGTTTTCTTAATAAAGGGTTTCATTGGCCAGTTAGATCGAGACATGCACACATTGATATTTTGCTTCTGGCAATACCTTAAACCCCCAGTTAGGCAAGTCTAAAAAACAGCAATGGCCTTGAGAATGCAGCATGGTTTATACATGGCATACACATCTTTGAGGATTTGGAGAAATCTACAAGGGATCCAATGCTTTTCCACCTATTGACATTTACAAAGCAGTTTAAATCATGCATGAGGGGCCTCAGGCACATGCAGTTCACAAAACATAACTCTGAGCTCCCAGGGAATTTAAGCTGACCAACACTCTTTATTAGAACCGACAGTGAAAGACAGCTATTGCGAAATTCGTACCAGAAATGCAATACCAAGATGACAGCCTTAATGCCAGTGGATATATTATGTAGATTACCCGACTCAAATCTTTCTTGTTAAATAAGTTTCATGCATTCCTTTTTTTCTCCTCAAGAACATCCTTCTGGCTTCACTGGGGGAGCATTCCTTAAATTCCTCCATCATTCATCTGTTTTTCAGTATTTTGGACATGATAGGTTAGCACAGGAGATCAGATGGAGATATTTATAAACAGTGAGAAATAGTTGAACTTTAAGTGAGCAACAGAGCTGAACCATGAATTAAAAATCTCCATGTTATCTTTGTATAATATTCCAATATTTAATAATATTTAAGAAGAAACATTTTCCTAAGGCTGATTCATTCTAGATATCCAATCCCCATGTAATCTAAGACTTTAAGTGTGTGTAATTATAAATTCAGAATAATTTCACCTGCATGCTTTTCTAGGCCAAATATTTCAAGGAAATAAGGTCCCAATGAAAACTGGCTAGGGACAAAAGACAGCAAATATGCTGTTCCTCTCCAATCCTCATAGAAGCCAAAATATAATGCAGATGTTTTAAATTCTGCTTGAGGAGGAGACAGAAGGAATAGGTCAACATGACTGAGGTCAGACAAGGAAGTTGTTGGTAATTTGGCATGGGTGACAGTGGCCAAGGGCAAATTTGGCGGAGGCTGCATTAGAGTAAAACTGCTATTACTGGGAGGCTTGTGAGTTTTTGAATGGGTTAGATTAGTTGCTTCCTATTCTAGAATTTCCAGCCTGCATCAACCTTACATACTCTGGGTTAACTATTACCACTGCTTAAGTGGCAGCACCATCTTCCTCCGTAGGGCACTGTCTTTTCTAAGCAACATGGGAACAGCACCTTAACGGACTACAGAGGTGCTTCTGTAGCCAAGGGTCACATCCCTTGGAATGCACTCAGTGGTGTGTGCACAGTATGTACCAAGCTGCCTTGAACTTGCTTCTCTATTGTACTCTAATATTTATAGCAAAGAAGTTCCACAATCCATGAGCACTGAGTTCTGTCTCCAGTCTCAGTAAGTCAGACACTACTTTCACATAAGTACTGTTATTTTCAAACATACAGAGATGCTTCAGTGATTAAAGATATATTTTCCTTTTAAAGGCACAGCTAAATTCATAGTAACTTTTCATTCCTTGTGCATTTTCTTAATGGGCAATTTCAAACATATATTAGAGGAGAAAGAACTGTATAATAAACCCTCATTTATCATCACCCAGCTTTAACAATGATCAACTCACGGCCAGCGTTTTTCCTTACATATCTTACTCATCCCTAGTACTTGCACCTTTCTAGATAATTTTAAAACAACCCCAGACATTATATCATTTTACTGACATGTATTTCAGTACATGCATTTTATATTTTTAGAATTACAAGATGGTAAAGGAATCTCATTCTTTTTAACTTTTAACAATAAAAATTATCCTCATATTCAAAAACAAACTGAAGAACTACTTTTCTAGATGCGTCCATGGATCTCAGTCATTTATTCACATACAAGAGCAGAGACTTTCTAATTTCTGTATAACCATTAGGAACTAACAAGACGTGTGTAGCTGGTGTTTCATGAATGATTTTCAAATGATTTCCTGAATGATACCCACTCTATGTGCAAACATAAATTTGCTGCATTATCGTAATCAAAGCCCAAGAGTGAATATATTAATAGAGTAAGCTTGAAATAAAACCTCCTTAAAAGGGTTACTGTTCGTGTTAAATAAGAGATACATCATGTATCCTGTAATCTAAGTAGCAAACACAATTGCACACCCCACAGGCAAGATGCAGTCTTTCAAAGGATAATAAAGAAGGTGCAGATATATTTTTATGTGCTGGGTATAAAAACACAGCCAAGAACAATCGCTTGAGCGTCCAAGATCATGTGCAATCCACAAATGACCCTTCCGACCCTGAGTGTGAAGAAAATTGAAGCAGTCTGACACCCTACAATCATCTAAATAAACTTCCAAAAAACTGCCTCGTGTGCTTCCAGTCATGTCTTTTAAAAATCACAGCACTGAATGAATTACATTATATTAGTATAACTGACAGCTGATGAAATAATGCAAGAAAAATAATCTACACATGGCCTCAAATTAAACCACAAAGACATTAGGCTAATGGAAGTAAAATCACTCATTGTACAGTAATTTTACTCAATTTTATACAAAAATAAAAAGCCAACCTAAACCTTTCTCGGATATTACATTCTGAAACTAACCACAAAATACTTCCAGAAGGGGGGCTTATTTCAGAAAATCTATATGCATTTTGATTTTTTCAAGGGTGAGCAAGCTTTCTACATCACACGGTAGTTAAATGTGGAAAAAATACCACAGTGATATGAAATAAGTGAAGATCATTGATCTGAACTAGTCTATAATTGTGATTTTAAGGGCAGAACGCCTGTTTTATGGAGGGAACGTACATATGTAGTACACCTCCTCACCATAATTACAAGACCGAATGACGTCCCACCGCTTCTCGGTTCCCATCGCTTTCCTCTGACTCTCAGCTCTGCAGGTGGGCCGTGAGCCAGCCCGCGTGAGGGGCTGCCCTGGACCCAGTCCCGCTCCCAGCCCGAGGCAGGGCGCTCCCCTCCTCTGCATCACCAGGGCGCCGGGTTAACGTTAATAACACACAGACACGATGATGAACTGAAGCAGGACAGGTTGGAAACCAACAAAATCTAACTAACCTTTTCCTTTTTAAAGAATTCCTCCTATCGAAACAGTTGTGCTCAATGGAAGAACAGCACATATAATTGAGAATAAAAGATACAGGTGGACTACTTGAAGATGTTGCATACGATCATAAAATCTCTGGCTACTTTGAAAGTAACTATTACACTTTCTTCATTTCAACATTTAGTGTAAGAGTTTTGCTTCTTAAAATTTCAGACAATCCCATCACGGCCAGGGTTACATCAGAGAATAAGCATCATTGGGCCCAATCTCCAATGACAAATGAAAGCCCCCTTCCAGCATCCCACCAAGTGGCCTTGTCCTGTGCTTGGTGACGGCACGCTCATTTTCCTCAGGAAGTTAATTCCATGTTCACACAGCTCCACTTCTGGGCTGTAGCTCAACACAGGAAAGAGCTTTCTATCTCCTCACAGTTTCAACCTACTTTTCCTAGTTCTACTCTTAAGAGAAACCATAAACTAATTCCAATCTTTCACTGGAAAGGATTTTAAGTACTGTATTGCAAAAAGTCATCGTATTCTTCAAAACTTCTCTGCTCTAAGTGAACATCTGTAGTCATTTGAACAGTTCATAGGACATGGCTTCAAAACATCTTTGTCATCATTTGCTTATGCATTTGTTTGTTCATTCATTCATTCTCCAGATAAACATTTATAATTATTTCAATTCTTCTTCACAAGCCATGGCTTCAAGAATATCTTAATCATCATTTGTTTATTTGTTTTTTCACTCATTCATTTGATCATTTATTCATTCAGCAAACACTGGGTGAGCCTTTAACTCTGTTAAGTTCTAGACACAAGAAATCAGAAGCCCCTGGTGACACACATTCATGATGCTGTATGATAAGTGCTATCCTAGAGGTATGTAAATGGACAGTGTGATATAAATAAGCATGTGTTCTAAGATCACTTCTAAGTGCTTTATAATATTCTACTTGGTCAAAACAGACCTGAGGCTAATCTACTACTCCACTTGGAGTGAGGTTTTCCCAGTAGAAGCAGTGGGGTGTACCGCTGTACTGCAGAGGTGATTGTCTCCCCAGCAATGTGTCCTGTTTCTCGTTATTAGTAAACCCCAGCTTTGTTCAGGTATCAGACAGCCATGTGCACAGAAGATGATCAAGCGGCCTAAGCTCATCTATATTTGCTTCTGACTGGTATTTGGTGGACATGTAACCTGTTTCTGGCTAGGTCATCATGAGATGTGAGGGAAGTCTGCTGTAGGGCATCTGGGGAGGATTTTCCTTCCTAATTAAAAGAAACATGCGACAAAGGGGTATGTCTGCTCTCTTCCTTCATTGGGCATACGGGGTGGGCATACAATGCTTGGAGCTGTGACAGCCATCTTACCAGCAGAAGGCGAAGCAAAGAAAACCTCAGGGAAGGCTGTCCAACACCCATCGGGACATCTCACTTTGTGAGACAGTAACTGAACGTCCCCGTTTTATGGCCACGTTTGGGTCGGCTGCTGTTACTTGCACCCCAAAGCATCTCAGCTGGCACCGAGGCCCACACAGTCTTCAGAGCAAGGGCCTTGGTGACGGACTGGCTGGAGGAAGGAATTAAGCTTTCATTGGCAAAACAAGAAGCCAACTAGAAAATCTGGAGAGGGAGGCTATGACCTCATTGTTGAGATTCAGAAAAGGGAGGATAAAGACTGAGGGAGATGAAATTATTAGATGACGACAGCCTTGCCCTGGTCTGGAGCTTTTCTTCCAAACCAGGGCAGTGAAGATGAACCACCTTAACGTCCCTTTTGCTCACAGATACAAACCTTTAAAACTTCCGGAGTCTGACATGTCTAAAGTAAAGGGGACCAATATTATGATTTATAGCCTAACAAACGATGAGCATGAAATGCCACACGACTTCAGAGAAGGTCCCTTTGGCATGGCTGGGACTTTAAGCCATGGTTTCATCCTTTTGCCGCCATTATGCTTTTACTTGAATCTGTTGCTTTCAAGTATATAAACAAACCTGCTAAAATCATCAACTGTATCTCCCTGCTATGGGACTAGCAAACTTTGTTTTAGTCTTCAACCGAAGGACAAAATTAGCAGTTAAAAAAAAGTTTTGGGAAAAATCAGAAGAGGCACCCACCATTGAAGGACACAGGGACGGGGAGCTTTGAAGGCTAGTACGAGTTGTCTCACAGCTTGAAGACTGTTCCGGATTTCACAAAATATTAGGAAAATGAAATCTTCTGCTTTCCCAAATTTTTGGAACTGAAATTTCCTCATTTACAAAATGTTAATATCTGAAAAATATGCTTTTGATAACTTCCTAGAAAGCTTTCTAAATGACCTGCCTCCATAAAGCCCTACTTCCAAAATTTGCTTCTGGCCCACACTTCTTCCTTCCTCCCCTCAACCAGTCACTTAATTAATTCTCCGGTGCAAGACCATTAGAGGCACAGGGGGCGTAGTGATAAACTTAAATGCAAAATCCCTGTCCTCATGACCCCACTACTCCAGTGGCGACAGGCAATGAATAAGTGGAGGTGGAGGTGTGTGTGGAAATGTTGGCTAAATGCTATGAAGAAAAGCAAAGCAGGATTAGGAGATACAAGGAGCCTTGGGTAGAGGGGGTGCTATTGTTTTGACAGAGCAGCCAGGTAAAGCCCCTCAGAGGAGAAGACATTTAAATTGAGAGACCCTAATGGATTAGGGGAACGAGTGAAGTGACCCTATAAGGGGAGGGCGTGCGAGGCTGGTGGAACAAACCCCTGAGGTGCAGGCAGGCTCGGCCTATTGGGAGGACAGGCCTCTGTGACCGAGCAGAGGGCCAGGAGATGAGACGGAGCGGGAGGCTGGCATCAGACACGGCAGGGGGCATTGTTCTAAATGTGAAGAGAAGGCGGCGGGGGGCTTTGAGCGCCCTGGCCTCAGTTCCTTGACCAGGGTCTTGCCTCTAATTATTTGGAAATCACAATTTTAAAAATGGTATAATTATTGGTAAGGACCAGATGTAGGGTGTGGTGATGGGGGTGGGGGCTGAGGTGGGTGCCGGGAGAACAGGAATTGGGAGACCTAAGGCTCAGACGGGAGACGGGCTGCTCCTCTGGAGGCTGAGTCTTAGGGGAGAGAGAGGTGAGTCAGATGGTAAAATCTTCAACACGTGAGGGTGAGGACGGCAGATACGAAAGAGCAGCAGCGATAGCATCTGACACATGGCTCTCAATGCAGCGCTTTTCAAGATGAAAGGGGAACAATGTATCTGAATTTAGAAGAAAGGTGAGAGAGAGAGAGAAAGCCAGACCCCGGTTCCGGCACCTCATTTCTACAACTGCAGCTCTACACAGCAACGCATCACACTCACAATGTGCAACCTGCTATCCTGGGAATGAAGAATACAGCGTAGTACAACATCTAGAAAGAAAATAAGATGAATAAAATATCTTGCCATTTTTCTCATCATTTCATTATAACCTCACATATTTGATAACATTCGGGAATGGGTTTTACTACGCCGTGCATTTTTCATCATGCTGAAGCTTATACATTTAGGCAAAACATTTAACTATGTCAAGAGACATCTTCCCTGATTTTTCTCTTTAAAAACTCCCACACTTGATTACCTGGAGCTTAATTCCATTTTCTCCTGATAACCAAGTGGCACTGTGCTGGGGCTCAGTTGCTGTGCCTGCTGCTGCCCGTGGCCGAAAGGCAGTGCCCGGTGGGGTTACGGTGCTGTGTCAGGGGTGGGCTCGCCCCTCACGGGAGGGTCACCCAGTAGCTGCTAGTGAAAACCTACGTGGAGAGGGAAGGGCCCGTGTGGCGGCAGCAGTTTGGCCTCCTGCTATGATGGTCGCTTCTTACTGCTGGCAGCACAAAGGGGATTTGCTTCTTAATTCTAAGGACTGAAAGAGGGTCTGCTCAGGGGCCCATGGGGAGGGACACCTGGGCCACAGAGCCAAGTGCCTGTGCTTTGGGAACAACAGCATGTCACAGCTCAGAATCAGGCACTTGGCACAGGAGGAGCTGTAGGAACTCCAACTTCTGACACCCTGAGGCCTCCCTGCACCGGTGGAAGCCAGGGATGCGGAGCACATGGAAATTCTGGCCTGCCAACAATGGAGAGCAGCGTAGAGTGAAGGCGGGGGCACTGCCCTCTTGCACCTGCTTGGACGCCCCTCGCAGGGAGCAGCTGGGGAAGGTCCCATGCAACAGACCGGAGAGCTCTACTTTGGGTGTTCTTGGCTGTTTAACAAAATACTCCTGCTTTCCTATGAGCCTCACACAAACTCTCTGCTCCAGTTTCTGGCAGGGCTGGAAGGAGGGCCTGGAGTCACCCTGATCGTCACCTCACAGCTGGCTGGTGGATGCACGCAAACACAAAAGGTGGCAGTGACAGTCAGCATCAGATTCGACGGCTCCCAACAACTCCTGTGATACACAACCGCCGGGACTGGAGGACGCATCTGTGAGGAGATGGATTGGCTGCCATCTGCGCGGACTGCATTATTTAACTGCACTGGCACTGATTAACATGCGCTGTAACCTATGGTAATGGGCTCTGGGGCTTTGCTTGTCTGCTACACAGTGGCAGCTGATGTCTTCTGCTCCATCCTTAAAAACAGGATGCTTTAATTTTTAATGGAGCACATGTTCGATTGGCTATACAAACAGGCTAATCTGCAAAGCATGTGCTCAATACCGAGCACGGCTATGCCGCCAGAATACCAACATGACTCGGCCAAGCTGGGGAGGAGAAAGTGGGCCTCCTGCTCACCTCCACCAATCAAGACTGGGGGCTGGAGCCCTCTCTGGCTGAGAGGCAAGGGGAAGCTGCAGCCAGAGGTGCCTGTGGCCTCCTCAGGAGCCTCTGAGGATCTCGAGCCTCTGGGTGCCTACAAGCTCTAGCCAGAGGGGAAAAGAACAAATCTGTGTATCCAGCAGGTTCAGGCCTCCAGTGTGAAGCCAGATGTGGCATTAAAGATGAAACCCTCCTCTGTTGCACAGGCATGACTAGAATGAGGTACATGCATCCAACTTAACAGACTTACCACATGCCCTGCACTCTGCTAAGTGATGAGAATTTAAATTCAAGTAAGGCATAATCCTTTGCTTCAGAAAACCCACACTGAAAACCACAATGCCGATATGAGACACATTAGATGTAGGTACAAAGTTCTCTGGGAGCACAGAGGAGGAAGTAAGCAAGGAGGAGACACTGGGAACAGCATGTCACTGGTCAGAATCAGGCGCTTTCTGATAAGTTGGGTTTTGAAGGATGCATAGGAGTTCACCAGCAGCACTTAAGAGGACACGCAGTTATGAAGGAGCATAGTATGTGGGGAATGGTAAAAAGTTTAGATGTAATGATATTGAGTTGGAGATAATTACACTCAGATACGTGGTGAGAAAATGAAATATGGGTGGCCTTCAGTATACAAGGAATGTTGACACAATGAAATTCTGAGAAATGGTCCATGGTAAAAAGAGAAGGATTCAAAAACAGAAGCCTCCAGGATGCCAACATTTATTTTAAGGGATAGTTATAAGAAGTAGACCAAAGATGTGGGTAAAGAACATAAGGAAAGGGAAATTTCAGGAAAGGGGGAGAGGTCACAAGTCTCAGAGCAGTCAATTAATTAAGGCCTGGAGGGCTTTATTATAACCATAATTGTCACTATGCAGCAATTAACATCCTAGTGCTTATTAGTACAAATTGCTTCAGATATTGTAGTTCAGAACAATCCTGTAAGATAGGCCAATGTCACTACCACATTCTCTCGATGAGGAAATGGGGTCAGAGAAGCTTAGAAGATTCCCCAAGGCCATGCAACTGCAGCCATCGTGAGGGAGCAGGGCTGGAGTGCCCTGCACAAACTCTTAGTGCCAAAGATACTGTGCTGGAGTCCAAGGGCAGGAGGGTCTCAGGTCCAAAAAGATGCCTTGTGGGAAAAGGCTCCCGAATCAAAACCCTCAACACCATACCACATCCTCCTCTGGGATATTCATAAAGTACACCAAGCATATTCAAGGCCCTGAGAAGTTCTGCAGTTAAAAACAAACTATCAGTGAAAGGAGCATGTCTAACTTTACTTAACCCACTATTGCCCAAATTTATCTGTTCATGGAATCATTTATTCAAGTTATGTGCTTTAACCTTCCTTGAAAGAATTAATGAAGTCCTGCTCTAACAAGCACAGGAATTCTTCCTCCTGCTGGGTCTTGGTTCAGAGTGTTTTGTGACTAGGGAAGATGGATTGGTGCTGTTCCAACAGCACGCTTCCAACAATTCATCCGGGTCTGTCTCTACTGTTCCTTCCAGATAATCTAGTATGTGTCATAATGAATGATGGTTACTTGTTCCCGTTTGTCTCTTCCAGGAAAGGGGCGTATTTTATCCATCTCTGCATTCACAGCGCCTAGCTCTGTTACCTGGCATGAACAGAAATCTAGCAAATATTTGCTGAATCGAACTAAAAAAAATTCTACAAAGATGAAGTAGAGCAAAATCAATTAACATGGGCTCAAAGCTTCAGCCATGCCTCCTCCCCCAGCACTCTCACCACTGGAGGCCAGCTGTCCACTGTGACAGCTGGTCACTGTCCATCTGGGCTGCCCTCTGGCAGTCACTTGGGAACTCAGCATTCAGACCTTCCAGGGATGGGTGGGGGCCTTTACCAGCCACACACCCCTGGCTCGTGGACAGCTTCCCAGGCTCAGGAGCTCCCGACCTCTGGCCTGGCCTCACAGGGTAGCAGACTTTGTCGCTAAGCTTCTTATCCCCCTACCACCAGGCTGGATCCGGTGGTGAGAGAAAGCCACAGAAGTAAGAGAGATCTCAGGAGAATCCAGAGCCTCTGGGGGCCAAACAGTACTCCTTGAGGACATGTGGGTTATTGGTGTATATGTGGCAGGGCATTTGGGGGACTTGGTCAGGTTGGGGGCTACTGACAAGTGTCCATCCCAGAGATGGGGCCGTTGGAAGGCAGTCAAGAGGGCTTTTCATGAGGATTGCCAAATACAACCTTAAATAACCCTTTCAAAAACCATTAGCTTGTAAATGTTTCTCCCTTCCTTCCCTTTATGAGCCAATGGTTCTTCTCCTGGTTATAAACGTTGCTCAAACCTCCTCCCTGGTTCCACTTGCTCTAGCTTATTACAACAAGGACTCGCTTTTTGTAACGTCTGCAAGGACAGAGTGGACACTTGGGGAGCTGCCTGGGTGAGAGCTGTATGTATCATGACTCCAGCCCAGAAACACGGCCCACAGACCCCAGGACGAAGGTAGGGCGGTGCTCCCGGCGCAGCCTCCTGGGGGCTCCAGGGCCTGCCCCTGCCCTTCCAAGGCTCACCAGCTTCCTTTCCCCTTGAAGCTGTGCCCGGGGAATGAGTGCTCCATCTTCTTTTAAGACCTCTAAGAAGCCACAGTGCACAACAAATGAGTGCACTGAAATGAGAACGAAGCTTGTGGGGCTGTGTCCACACCATCAAGTGGAGGGAACACTTGGTTGGAGGCTGAACAAGCAGAACTAAACATCTACCCTCAAATTTGCCCAGGGGCTGGCTTTCTAGACTTCCACTTGTGCCTGGTCTCTGCTGCCGAGCCCACTCTTCCACAAGTTCAGAAATAAAGGAACAGCAGAGCTGATATTCTTATTTATCAGATGAGCAAACGGGGGTCTAGAGAGAGGAAGTCATTTGCTCCAGGCCTCTTGCCTGGTTCCTGACAGCACCAGCATGTGAACTGCAGTCTTGAGGGCGCTAGGTGAGACTTTTTTCTTTTCTAATGCCCTGCGCCACACCTAATCATACCACCCCACCTGATTATTCAGATGCCAGGGAGAGCTGGTGCTGGAACACTCACACATTTCCATTATGGGCACCTTGGGCTGCTTTGCCAATATGGCAAAAACTACTCCATTTGCTTCCTGTCACTCCATGAAGCCTACAGGCCTGTCACCGCATTCAGATACGGGGGATTTGGGCCATCGAGCACTTTAATTAGTCTGCCTGGAAAAAATGAAACTGATCAAATTAAATACTAATCACATATAAACTGTGGATAAATCAGTAGGGGAATCATCAGGCAGGAGAGGCCATTCTTAAACGCAGACTTTTTTACAAAAAATTTTCAAAGGCCTTTCCTCCTGCTTTCTGTCCCCTGCCAAGAAAGTTGATTTTAAGGGAGAAACAAAGCTTCTATTTTCCAAACACAGCAATGATGTCTAACTAGAAGTTTCTTTTGCTGAAATATTGAATGGAAAATTCAGTTCCTTAAATCTTTCTAAATCTTTGCCTCTGATTGGGTTCATTAATAAACATGCTGATTTTGTTACAGGGAGAGACATATGGTATAATCCACTAACAGGAAGAAGTATTTTGCATTTTATTGTAGAAAACAAACATGCAAACAGGTTTTCACAGATGGTTTTCTTAGCTTCTGGGAGGGGAAAAAAGCTTAATAATGCTTGAAACTAGTTTTCCTCTTTAACAATAACAACAAAAAAATCTTCGCACATCTCTAGTGGTACTGCTTATAAATTAGATTAAGTTCCTGTCCGAGGTTTGAACCATTTAGAATTTGCTTTTTCCTTTTGTTTAAACACACAAACACACACACACATTTCCCCCCAACACTCCCCAACCCTCTTCTCTTCTCTTGGAAACGTTAACTCACTCAGGGAGGCAGGGATAATGCAGCAACACTTCCCTTATCTATCATGATCACGGAATAAGTTTTCTTCACAAATAAATTTTCCAGATAACCGATGCCAGCCCTTTAAGGTTTTTCAAAACTGGGAGTGACGTCGCTTTTCCCTTTAAGAAGACTTTATTTTTAGAACAGTTTTAAATTTACAAAGAACCTGAAGATGGTACAGAATATTCCCATATACTCCATACCCAGTTTCCCCTATTATTAACATCTAAGCTAAGCCTGGTGCATGTGTTACAAATGATGAACCAAATGTATTCAGATTTCCCTGGTTTTTACTTTTCTTATTGGTCCAGGATCCTCCTTAGGGTAGCGCATTATACTTGGTTATCTTGTCTCCTGGGCTCTGCTTGACTGGGGCAAATTCCTCCAAGTTTCCTTGATGTTTGAGGACCTTAATATGTTTTTGAAGTATTGAGCTGGTCAGCAGAATGCCCCACTGTTAGAATTTATTTGGTGTTTTCTCATAATAAAACTGGGGAGGCAAAGTATCGTTTTCATTATATAATATCAAGAGTATATTCCACCAACATGACTGGTGACTGTTGGTGTTGGCCTTCTTCTCCAGGCTGGCGCGGTGACTGTCAGGTGTCTCCACTGGACAGTGACACCCCACCCCAGCCCCCTGCAGCCAGTACCGTTCAGACCATTTCTGAGCAATGGGGGGTTTGCTCCCCCTCCTTAAGGGTGGAGTACCTACGTGAATTATTTGGAATTCTTCTGCATGGGGAGGTTGAACTCTTCTCCCACATTTATTAATTTATTTGTACCGTTATGGAATCATGGATATCTACTTTATACTTTGGGTTAAAATCTAGCGCTACTTTATTTACTGTTTTCTTAAATCATTCCAGGTTTGGCCATTAGGAAATCTTCAGTCGGCTCCTATGATTCTTTGATATGTCTTCCCCATACATTTTCTTCTGTTTTGGCAGTTCCTTATTTTCTGGCACCATAAAATATTCCTGGCTCATCCTAGAATCAGCCATTTCTCTTAGGAGCCAGCTTTCCTTCTGCTGGAGACGGGCGTTAGAAACCATGATCTGGATGAAGGTGTGCTTTTTGCTACTGGGGTGTCTTTGTTTTAGGCCATCTTAGCTGACAGGGCACAGATATATATGCTCATATATTAACCTTCGTATAGAAACAGATCTATGAGTAGTTCTGTATGCTAAACTAAACATGAGCTCATACTGATGTCTCCAACTCTGATCCATGTCCACACGGATTTGTCTCTTCCCTGGCTTACCTATAACTTCCCACTCCAACAGTGAGAAGCCTGCCTAGATGGAGGCATTTTATTTTGTTACTGTATGACTTTTGCTAATGTGTCTTGATGAGGACCTTTTTAAGACGTTATGGGCGCTAATGTGCTCATTTTGTGTGACTGGAATTTAACTTTTTGTGAGGACACAGGGTTAATGCTGTGAGAAATCACTGCTCAATTTACTTGTTAATCTTCAGCTCAGAAACTAGAATCAGAATCCAAAGAGATCCTGAAAGACTAGAACAATGTATTGACTCTAAAAAGCTAGAATTTCATAGGGAAAATTGCAAAATATGACACTCAAGGCTGATTCACCAGCCACAAAATGGCCGGGGTCACCAGGGTTTTGGCTTCCTCATGGCCTACCAAGACTGAGAAGTTACCTCTAATTGTCTTGCCAGTGGCGCTTTTAAGTTCTTGGGTACAAGGCTTGTACCTGTAGGTGTCCAGGAGGTACAGATGGAACGTTTAATGCCTTTAGATGTCCTCCCTCACCGCCAGCTATCACCTTCTCATTTTTTGGTGTCCTTTGTGTTCAACTGTTGGTTTGGCTTTTCTTTATTAAAATTTGTCCCTTCCTAAATAAAGCATAGCTACCAAAACAAAAAACAAAACACAAAAAACTGAAAGCAAAACAAAATAAAACAAACCCCTAGAAAACCAAATATTCATGCTTGTTAAGACAACATGTAGGCTTGGAGGTAACAGCTTTCCCAGTGCGTTACGTAAACGAGCTTGGAGGATGTGTGGCCTCTATCTTTACCTACTCAGGGCTCTTTCATGCTATTTTCAGGAGTTTCCACGTATGTCTCGTCAGGCCGCCCAAAGAACCAACCACACACCAAGAGGGAAATCATGAAACCACAAGTTGACGCAAAGTTTCATTTCTGCTCCTCGGCGGAGCAGTGACCAATTCATCCCTCGCCTGTGTGAGGCTCGTTTGGAATTCTGACCATTGGCTATGTGTCCCCTCATCTGTAAGGGTGGTCATGAACATGTGCCAGGACATTAGGTGAGTTTTACTTCTTAAAATTCTGTATCAGGCAAGAAAAGGAAATAAACGACGTCTATGTGGGAAAGGAGGAAGCAAAACTGTGCTTTTCACAGGTGGAATGACCCTATATGCAGAAAACCCTGAGGAATCCACAGAACAATTCCTGATTTACTCCAATTAGAATAAACAAATTGGGCAAAATCCCAAGATATAAGATCAATATATAAAAATCAGTTATATCTCTATATTCCAGCAACAAACAATTCAGAAAGAAATTAAAATGTAATTTCATTCACAATTATACCAAAAAGACTTAAATACATAGGAATATGTTTAACAAAGATGTATAAGACTTGTACACTGAAAACCATAAATATTTTTGAAAGAAATTAAATTCTAAACAAATGGAGAAACATTCCATATTGATGGCTTTGAACACTCATTATTGTTAAGATGGTAATTCTATCCAAATTGATCTGTAGATTAAATGCAATCCTTTATAAAAAAATGGAATCCTTTTCAAGATTCTAGCCAACTTTTTTTTTGCAGAAATTGATGAGATGATCCTAAAATTTCTGTGGAAGTGCAAAGGACCCAAAATAGCCAAAACAATCTTTAAAAAGAAGAAGAAAGTCGGAGGATTCATAATTTCCAATTTTAAAACATCCTACAAAGTTCTAGTGCTAAAGACAGCCTGGTACTGAGATAATGATAGACATACGTATCAAAGGTACAGAAGTGAGGGTACCCTTTATATTTTTGGCTAACCAATTGTTGACCAAAGTGCCAGGGCATTTCAGTGGGGAAAGGATAGTCTTTTTGAAAAATGGTTTTGGGACAGCTGGATATCTACATGCAAGAAACACTTACTTAACACCATACCTGGATCATATGGATATAACTATAAGAGCTAAAATTATAAAATTTTTAGAAAATAAATAGAAGAAAGTCTGTGACCTTATGTTAGACAGAGTTCTTAGGTACGTACATACTTTTGTTGTTTTAAGAAATTAAAATGTAATTTCATTTACAATTATACCATGTATAATGGTTACATGACACGTAGCCAACGGTTAAAATTCCAAACGAGCCTCACAGAGGCATACTTAAAATAACAAAAGTATGATCCATGAAAGAAAAAACTGATAAATTGGACTTCATCAACATGAAAAACTTGGCACTTCAAAATATATCAGGATGAAAATGGAAAGTCAAGCAACTGTCTACAGAAAATATGTGCCAATCATACACCTGATGAAGGGTCTTGTATCCAGGATGTATAAAGAACTCTTAAAAGTCAATTATAAGAAGACAGACAACACAGTTAAAAAATGGGCAAAAGGTTTGAACAGTATTGCAACAAAGATGATAAACAAATGGCTAGTAACACATGAAAGATGCTCAACATCATTAGTCACTAGGAAAATGCAAACTAAAACCACAAAGACGTAGCACCTCATCTCCACAAGGATAGCTATAGTTAAAAAGAGAGACAACTATAAATGTTGGCAAGGATAAGGAAAAATCAGACCCTCATACATCACTGGGGGAACGTAAACAGCACAGCCATGATGGAAAACAGTTTGGCAGTATCTTCAAGTCAAACAGAAACTTACCGCGCCACCTGGCAGTTCATTCCTAGGTATCTAGCAGAAAAAATGAAAACAGATGCCCACTCAAAAAGGTGTGTATGTCAATTTTAATGGCAGCACTAATAATGATAGCCAGAAAGTGGAAACTAAAGCCCTTTAATTGGTAAACGGTAAACAAAATACGTATCCCTCCAGTGGAATACTATTCAGCAATAAAGGGGACTAAACTACTGACACATGCCACAGTCTGGATGAACCTCAAAACATTTCGCTAAGTCAAAGAAGCCAGATGCAAAAGATTACATATTGTATGACTGCATTTATACAAAATGTTCAGAAAAGGCAAATCTATAAGGACAGAAAGCAGATTAATGACTGCCTTTGACTGGGGGTGGAAATGGGGGGTTGACCGCAAATGCTCAGGAGGGATTTTAGTGGCGTGTGAGAATGTTCTAAAATTGAACTGTGGCGATGGGCACGCAACACTGTGAAATCATTGAATTGTGCACAGTATGGGCAAATTTTATGGCATATAAATTATATTTGAACAAACCTGTTAAAACAAGCTGATAGTAATATATATGATATAACCCTATTTGAAAAGAACTGAAAACAGAAAATAACAAAGCAAAAGAAACAGAATCTAAAATTAAACTCTCGCAATGACTGGCATCATGTTTCATACTGGATCCTCAGACCTTCCTCATTCTTATAGCTGGAAGCAGTACCCTTTTGCCAACTTATCCCTATTTCCCACACCCCCCAGGCTCCCCCAAAACCACTATCCTGCTCTAAAGAGTTTGACTTTTTTTTTATCCCACATATAAGTGATACTACGCAGTATTTGTCTTCTCTGTCTAGCTTATCTCACTTAGCATAATGTCCTCAAGTTCCATCCATGTCGTTGCAAATGGCAGGATTTCTTTCTCTTGGTTGAATAATAAATTTGCTAAGAGAGTAGAATTGAGTGTCCCCTCCCCACAAAAAAAGATAAATATGTGAGGTGATGGACGTGTTTAATTAACTAGGTCCTTTAATAATGTACATGTAATTTTAAGTCACCATGATATATGTTTTAAATACTTTACAATTTTATTTGTCAATCACACATCTATTAAACTGAAATAAAAATAATAATACAGCTGCACAAGCATGCATATTTATGGCTAATATCCAAATAAAAAGGCTTTGTATGTCAAACCATCCAGTGTGGCAGTAATCCCTGGCTGTACTTGAATATTTTTTTAAGCAGGTATCATGTTGCAACCTTAAAAATTAACTCTGTACCAGTGTTTTCATGGCTTCATGTCTAGATTTTAGTGTTGGTTACTATCCTAAGCAGATAATATTCATTCATTACCTGTACTCTGGCATGAGGAGACTATTACCAAAAGCACAACAGGATATCCTTATTTGTTCTTAATTTTTTTTAGTGGAAAATTCCAAGCCTATATTAAAGTAGACAGAATAGTGTAGGCAACTTCCCATCTAACAATTTCAATGAACATTCACTCATGGCCAGTCTTGTTCCATCTCTTCTCCTACCCACCCCCTAATGCCACATATTAGGGCTCAGAGGAACTGAATGGCCTGCTAAGCTGAGATGCAGCTCTGAGATCATGAGATGTCTGGGTGAGAAGCAGAGGTTAATCCTCTGAGGATGGTCCTCTAGCCACAAGATATTCTCTTTCCAGGAAGAAAAAGCATGGCGGAGACAGAGAGAAAGATTATGGTTCATTCGGGAAGTCAAAGAAGTCTTTGTTATCCTCACGGGGGCTATGCCTGGTCCAACATGAACGGACAACTTTCTAGGAATAATCTGCTCACCTGGGCAGGTGACTGAGGTTAACCTTCCCGGGCACCGGGTACCATTTGGCGGGCTTGGATGATAATTCACAAGCAGTCTCCTCATGCCCTGGAGGAAGTGATCACTTCACATGGATGAGCAGCCGGCGCCTCAGACGGGTCACTCCTCTTACAAACCCAGCGAACTTGACCAGCACTGGCGCTTCCCACCAGATACCTGCACTAAGCAAACCCTGGGGGGTCCTCTGTCCGCAGGGAAAGCTTAGGCCAGGACACCCTGAATAGCCCTGAGCTTCCCACCTTCTGACCTGCAGTCTGGTCTCTGAGCAGAACCCAGATCCTGCTTTTCGAGAGAGGAATCTGGTCACTAAGCACGCAGGCCCCAGGTGCCTCGGAGTGTGCTCAGTCCCTTCAATATAGAGCACGGCTGGAGACAAGCTTCAGAACTCCGAACCAGACAAATGAGCTGCCTTTATTTGAGGGAAAAAACTGTTATCAGCCGCAGTACCGAGCCCCCTGGCATGCCCTAAAGTCATTCAGATCTCAAGGGAAAGCTACTGAGACACTAACCTAGATGACTTTATCACAATGAAACCCCTGAAGTGAAAGAATATAGCCTTCTGGTGGTCAGAGAGGAAAGCTATAATTACTATTATTTAAAAAATCTGAATGCAGGCTTGGCTTCCTGTGTGACCTTGAGAATGCAATTGAGTTCTCTGGTTCCCACCCTTCCAGTTACACCACACCGTGTCAGAGGCCTCAGTTAGGGCCGGTAAGGCAGAGTGCGATTTGAGGCTGTTTGCTCTCCATGTCTGTGCCTGGCCACCAGAAAGGCCCCCCTTAGTGTCCAGCACATCATGTCCCAGTCTAACTACTTGGAATAAAGCACAATGTCTACCTGATTCTCAGCTACAAACAGATTTGTCAGGTTTTCACTCCTCGTATTTTGGCAGCAAAAGTCCTTTAGGTTGTTATTAACTTTTAAATATAAAATCCAGGCACCAAATCATAAAGCAGAAAAGACATACATAATTTGGGTTAATTAAAATGCCTCCAAGTGAACAGGTGACAGATGTCAAGCCTCCTGGCACCCGGAAGAAAGGCACTGCAGCAGACTTACTAGGATTCCTGTGTTAATCAGGTAATAGTAACTTGGGTAATTAGCAAATCACACCAAATCTTGTTTAAGTCCCAAATCTCATTTAGAGCCTTTTGGAGA
The DNA here is from genome assembly GCA_029783875.1 of Phataginus tricuspis. Classification (NCBI taxonomy): domain Eukaryota; kingdom Metazoa; phylum Chordata; class Mammalia; order Pholidota; family Manidae; genus Phataginus; species Phataginus tricuspis. The sequence goes on from JAQQAC010010882.1 coordinate 3,530,267, forward strand.
AACTGTTTAAATACAAAGGACACACTCTCCTACTGACAGAAGATGCCTGCTTACTGGGGCAGATATCCCAGCTTCCCTTCCTCTATTAAATCCATTTTAATTATGAAGTCTCAAGGTCTAATTCACCAAGGAATGAAAGAGAAAATACGTGTCCCTTTGCTCATGCTAAGGAATCAAGGAACCCTAGACTCTGGAGTTCCAGCAGACCTCAAAGATACAAGTCCCAGACCGGAAAATGGTGGTGGTCGCTGTCACCGTTTTACCGTGGCACTCCATTCTTGTTAGGAAAGCACCCACCTTTGCCTATTTCTAACTCACATGTAAAGGATCTAGACACTCAACACCTCTCAGTAGCAGGAGGCCCTTGGCGCTTGAGCCTGGGAGCAATCCAAAGGCACTGCCTGACCTAGCCACAGCGGGGCGCTCTACACCCCCAGCTAACCATGCTGAGCATGCTCAGGCTGGAGCAACACCTCAGGTTCACGCTTCTGCACTCCCTTCTCCTCAAGCAGGCTATTGCGAACCATTTTTATAGAGAGCTCTTTTTAATTCATCTCCTCGATCTGGATCTAAAAGTACATCTGCAACATCACTGAATTCCAGTCCTGTCTCCAGCTTAGAATAGCTCGCATTGGGCTTGTTGCTACAAGACGGGTGGTTTAAGCCTGGGATTATTGGGTGTCCCTTGCCCATACTCCTTTTTAGCTTGAGAGTGTCAGGAAAATGATCTAAAGGTCCACAGCATGGCCTCGGCATTCATTTGTCTTGCCTACTTAGTGCTTGGAACTTAATCTATTTTTTTCCTTTTCTTCTATTTATATTCTCTTACCCAACCAGCCAGCCAGCATTCTGGAGAGGTCAGGGAGGTGATGTCATTACTGGTCTAAGGAGGAGGGGAGAGGAACCTGAAGTTGCATGGGGCACCAGAGCATGGCTGCTTCATATGTTTGAGTATTGTGACCAGATGTCTCCTCTTCTTCCAGCCTTATCTGCTAAATGGGAGCAGGAACAGTCCCCACTGACCTCACAGGGGTGGTGTGAGAGTCAAAGGAGAGAATACATGTCAGGGTGTTTTGTTAAGCATGAAGCAGTGCACACGCTGTTTACACCAACAGCCCTCAGAGGGGAAAGCCACAGAAGCAGCCTGGGCGATGCTTGCAAAGGGCACCTCGCCTCCCTTCTCAGTGGGGTAACCGCTAGCCTGGCTTGCGGCTCCGGCTCCACAAGGCAGCGACTGACCAGGTGCTCTCCTACTGAGCCTTGTGTGGTACCTGCTTGTGAAAGATGGGCAGTTGGAGGGCAGAATAGTAGAAGGGAAAGATCTCCAGATGAGGAGTTTAGACTCTGGGGTTCTAGACACAACTCCACCACTAACCTACTATGTTAACCAGTGACTTGGAAAATAAAAGAGATTAGCAGGATGAGAGCTGGTGAATTCTTAAGAAAGGAAATGGTGCTCATTCAAAGCCAGTGTGCAAGACTCTATCATAGAGTATGAGATTGCTGAACAGAAAATAATGTGCACAGGGCAGACCTGTATCCAGTGACGTATAAGTGAGCTTTCACATGCAATTCAAATGGTCAGGATAGAGATGTGGTTGGGACGAAAATGCACCTAGGCAAGTTCACACATGTTTGATGTGCCCAAAGGAGATGAAGAAGGTCCTTAATGGCCATTTCTTTCACCCGAGCAGGTTCTACATTTGTATCAGCAACTGATAAGGATGGGGAGACATTATCTGATGACAAGCCGGGGCAGACACCATGCTGTCCATCACCTCTCACCCTGTGTGTGTACAGTTCCTCCTGTCAGGAATGCTAATTCCTTGGCCAACTCCTACTTATTTCCCAGAAAGCTTGAACTTGTTATGCACCTTTCCTCTGGGCTTTTGTATTTCCCTTCCCAAGTGCTGTCTGTCCCAGTAAACTTTTTGGCAGGAAGTGGCTGTGCCTGTCTTGTTCCCCACTGTATTCTCAGGTCTGGCACAAAGTCTGGTACACAGTGGTTCATATGGCATGAAGCTGGAAATGATTATTTTGGGGTCATAAAACACAGATGCAAAAGATCTCCACAGACTAAAGGAATGGCGAATTCCATCTTATCCTGATAAGCTGACCGTCAATTAGGAATACATTGAGTTTGCACATAGGTTCAGAAATAACAAATGCACACACATAGGTAGTAGTCACGTATGTGAAGAAAGATTCAAATTAAGTTTGGAAGAAATGAGTGTTTTTGGTAAAACCTCCAGAAAGGCCAACACCACTAAAGGGTGGCCTGGGTCTCTGTCAAATGCAGTGACGGCCTCTCACCCCACTGTGGGTAGCTTGGACCTAAGAACGAACAAACCAGGGCATGAGTAATTAGAATGACATGAGGTCAGGAAACCAAGAAATTTGAGGAATGGCTGAAAACCGGACATTAGCTTAGAGAAGAAAATCTTAGGAAGAAGGTTAACATCAAGGGATAACAGCAAGGAGACTGGATTTAGTCTCTGTGGATCCAGGAGGGGCAGAGCCAGAGGGAGAAAGCAGGAAACAGACTTCAGAAGGGAGAGGTTTGTAAGAATTGCAGGTATCCTAGGGATCCCCCCTCCCAGCACCAGAGGTTCAGGCAGAGGCCCGATCACCCTCCCCTGGTAACGGCGAAGACATTCACAAAGGCACAGGCCTGCATTAGGCAACCCCTCTCGGGTGCTGGGCAGCTCTGATAATCTTTCGTGCTAACGAAGTCACCTGCTCCCTCTGCCCTTCGCCTCACTCGGGCCAAAGCGGGAGGACGGCAGCTGCGCCAGGCAGGGCTCTCGGGCAGAGGGTCAGTGGTGTTCTGATCTGAGAGCCGTCTGCCTTGCCAGAATAAGCGCCTCCCCAGTGACACTGCCAATGGAAAGCCCACCCCGAGAGGAGCCGCCAAGCAGGGCACGTCGTCTCCCACCTCTCCCTACAGCCGAACGCTTGACTGCCCCTCCCCCTAAGACATCCGGGGAGCCAGAGAGCCAGACAGGCTTTCACCAAAAAGCAAGAAGGCAGTTCGTATTTCCGTCCTTGGCAGCTGGGTTGAAGGCCTTTTTTTGCTTCAATGGGCCTAAATTCTTAGCACTGCTGGGCAAGAGCTGAAAGGTCGCTCCCATGAACAACCACTGCCCCCCAGACCCCCTCCAGCCTGCTAGTGGGGCAGCTGCCCTCAGCAAGCACTTTCTTCTCCTGCGTTTTCTGGAAACTTTTGTAAATCCGGGATGATGACCACCATCTCCACCAAAATAACCCAAACAACGAATAACTCCACCACCCAAGAAGAAGGACTGTGAGGCATGCTATTTGCTACTTTGTTAGGCTGCTGGAGGTGACGGACCAAGCAAAAGGCAGGGTGCCAGGAGCTCCTTTCTCTGAGGCCATGGTCTAAGGAACACCAAGAAAAATGAGACAGGGGGAAAAAAAATAAACACTGAACACCACAAAAAGCTAATGACTGGAAAACGGGGGTCGGAGGGGACAGGGCGGGATGGCTGGAACCCGGGCTTCCCCAGTGGCTGAGTGAGCAGGCCCTACGCAGGCTGGGCGGAGAGGAGGCCCAGCCCCGGGCCAGCCCCTCACGGGACCCGCGCGCAGGCTGGTTTGTTGGCAGATGTTTTTCTGTTGGTGGGGTGCTTTCTTCCTGCACAGCGGGCACCGGAGGGAGAGCTGACAAGCACTGGCAGAATTTTAAAAATCGCTGCCACTCTCCCACAGACGTCCATTATGTCTCCGGAGCCTTATGATTCACAGCATAAAAGCATAATCAAGAGAAATCATGGTTCAGCTCAGTCAGGGATGGGCAGAATAGTCCATTTAACTTTATGTTAAAAAAAGGAAAATAATTGGACCAAAATTTGTCTGAAATGGGAGTAGGAAATGGCTTGTTTTCAATCTATTTCAAATGAAAAACCCCCATTAACTACTCACTGGAAACTATTTAGTTTGGAAACAAGTTTGGTATTCCATAGGCAGCGCACATTAGAGGACGCAGCGCAGCCCTGTCTGGGTGGGTACCACCCGAAGCCTGACGACCTACTTCTGCAGCGCGGCTGAAAGAAGGCCTGGCCGGGCCCCGGCTGCCCACAGCCTGCCTGTTGGTTTCCCAGCAGAATGTGCAAGACCACACTAGCTGGAGGACAGGAGGTCTTTGAAGCCAACAGAAAGCCCCAAACTACCGTCTGCTGGCAAAGAGCAACCTGGCAGCAATGAGCAAAGAGAAGCTGGAATGGTGGGAAGTGAGTCATCCAGAAGGAAAGGAATTCTTGGTGCCACACCACACTGTGACTGTACCTCTCCACGCCACGGCTGTACCTCACTATGCCATGACTGTACCTCCCACACCATGACTGTACCTCCCACATCATGACTGTACCTTCCACACCATGACTGTACCTCACCACGCCGTGGCTGTACCTCACTATGCCATGGCTAACCTCTCCACACCATGGCTGTACCTCCAACACCATGACTGTACCTCCCCACGCCATGACTGTACCTCCCACACCATGACTGTACCTCTCCAC
>JAQQAC010010882.1:3545019-3552519 GCA_029783875.1 Phataginus tricuspis
ACACTGTAATCTTAATGGATTTCCAGAGAAGAGGGGACTAGAGGAATGGAGATGGGCAAATGGGAGCAAAGGGTGGACCCCAGGAATGACAGCTCAGCTTCCTCTATACCAGCTGCAGAAACAGACTCTGTGAAAATATTCTGAAAAGCATGATAAATCAAAAGGGTAAGAAGCATTTGGAACCTACGTTTTGGGGGAAAAAACACCTCATTCAAGGCAATAAACATTTACATAGCGCTGCCTGTCTGTGAAACGCAGTGCTGGGTCCAAGGTTGACGGGTGACAAGGATGACTAAGACCGGTCGGTGGTGGCTGATGGCACGCGAGTGAGGAGGGGGAGGCGGGAATTTCAAATACACAAAGAAAGCAGATGGAGGAATGCGCTGTGCAGACAGAGGGGACAGGAGAGTAGGCCCGGAGAAGGAGGCGACGGCAGGCAGGTGGGGAGAGGGAAAGCTTTTTCAGGGAGATGGGGCAGACGCAGGGTCCGGAAGTTGTACAGAATTTGGCAAGAAGGGGTGATGAGCCGAAAGGACACCCCAGGAAGGAGAAACCAAGTGGGCAGAGTGTGTGGAGTGTGTGCGGCCAGCAGCAGCGCTCTGCTGTGGAAGGGCAGCCCCTGCCTGCGGGCCGGCGGGTGCGGCGGGTGATGAGCCTCCCGGGGAGAATCAGGGTCTGAGCTGGGTCGGTGCAAAAGGAGGCGCGTCAGGAGGTCTCCCAAGGACGGAAATGACACGAGTGATGGATTCACTAGATGGGGGACATGGGGAAGGCAAGAACTGTATGGACTGTGACTTCTCTCTCTGAGACGGGAGTCAGAGAGCAGCTTGCAGGGTGGCGAGTGAGGGGAGACGCCTCCCAGGTGTGCGGGCGCCAGGGCAGGACCTAACCGTCACCCCCAGGAGATGCGCTGCGAGCGCAGGCTGGGCTCCCCCTTCTCCCCTCTGGCTCCCTCTGTGGCTGGCCTGCGGCTGGAAGTACGGCGTGCTCCCTTAGTCTCATGTCGCCTTCCGCAGCTTGAGTTACCCACCGTCATCCGCAGTCTGGGTGACAATGACCCTCCCTCAGACGTACCTCAGATGTCCCGTAAGGCTACGCGACAGTGCCTACGTCATTCACCTCACTCCCTCCCGTCACGTAGGCGTTTTATCACCTCACATCATCACGAGAGGCCAGGACAACTGAGTATTTTGAGAGAGAGGCCACATTCCCATAACTTCTATTACGGTGTATTGTGACAATTATTCTAGTGTATTTCTAGCTATTGCTGTTAATAATTTATAAATTAAATTTGATCATGAGTACATGTGTATAGGAAAAAACATGGTACCTAGAGGGACGGGCGCTATCTGCAGTCTCAGGCATCCCCCAGGGGTCTTGGTCCGTATCTCCTGCAGATGAGGGGCAACGGCTCTCCTGAGCTCTCCTCCAGGCCACTGCTCTCCGCTCTGGGGGTCTCTACTGAAGTGATAATCTTCTTGACACAGTGGGCCTCTTTCCTCTGCAGGGAAGACTTTTCCATCCCTTTTCCGATCCGTTTTAGTCTCACCAAATCTCAGTACTATTTCTGAGGTCGTATTTGTCATGCTCTGTTGAAAAAATCATGACCATTTTGATTTTCCCATGCTCTAATGTTGCTTCGTCCTAAAAAAAAATTTTTTTTTTTTAAATCGTGGTCATCACTCGCTTCACCTGCACTGTGGCTTTCCTTCCTCTGTCAAGCCTCTAATCTCTGGGACTTCTCATCCTAACTAGTTTCGCAGTGCTTCTCTTTTAAAGGCTTTTTCCCGGGTGTTTCCCCTACTTCTTCCTCCAGATTCACGTTAAAGTTATCTTGAGCCGATCAGCTGGGATCTAGGGAAAAAGTATTCTATTTCCATTTTCAGGTTATATAATCGCTTCCTAGTTCTCTTTTGAGATTTCTGAACTCGAGTGCGTGCATTCCCTCCTTCGTTCCTTCACCAAATCAACACTGATCACCCAGCGGGCAAATGGTGAACAGGAAGCACGTGGACCCCAGCACCCTGGAATTCATGGTCTTTTGGGGAGGCAACCCAATAAATTAAAGATAACAACTATGACAAGAGTCCTGAGGAAAAGGAGTGGCAGCTGCGAGAACTGACGGGCAAGGAGGAAAGCCTCCCACCCGTGCGCCCGGGGAGGAGCAGAGTGAGACGCCTCCGGGAGGAGGTGAGGCTCCTTCCTCAGAGGCGAGGGCAGGTGCGGTGCGACCGTCTACCGGCGAAGCTATGGAAGGAATTCACTGGTGAACTGGAAACTGGGAAAAATAGCTTCAGAGCCCTTTCCATCTTTAAGATACTCTGATTCTGTAAGCAGGATCAACCAAGAGGGAAAAGAACAGTGTGATTTATAAAAATGCCATTGCCCTCAAGCCAGCACGCTCGTTAGACCCTTCCCCACCTCCATTTCACCGGCCAGCTGACATGAACTTTTACTGCTCTATGTAAGAGCTTATCAAGGTGTCCACCCTGGGCTATAAACTACAGGAGAAAGCCTCAAGGATCAAGGAGTCTTGCGGACACCATATATCGAGCAATTCCTGTTGATGTTAATCATTTATTTGAGAGAAAGAATAAAACATATTAAAGGGACTTCAGGGGATTACGCTTCCTTTATTGATAACCCATTAACATTTAATGAACTGGAGTAACAGTCCGGGCAAGTTGAAGCTGTCTGGAAAGCCAAGCAATCGGGTTGAGTTTCACACCACAAACTCAGGAAGTGCTTCCTTGATGCTGCGGCTCTTCTGGGAGTCCTGGTCAACCTCTTCTCATTTGTGGGGAAGAAGTGACCTCCATGTTCTGGCCCTTTCTTTTTGCCAGGGAGCTTAATGCAGCTCAGGGCTCTTCCGCCAGTTAACATGAGCACAGACGTCCCAGTTAGGACGAGCAGAACATTTACTGATGCTGGTGAGGCCCCGGATGCCAAGAAATCCAAAAGCCACTTATTCTGATCTCCTCTCATACACACACCTGACGGACGGTATGGTAGAAACAGTCTTCGCCCAGGGTAATGGACTTTGTAAATGGAAGGGCCGGGGCTTCCCCAGGCCTCCGGAAAGGCTGCACTGGGTCACCATCCCTGCTCCTGCTTTAGTATTCTCTCTCTGCCTTTCACAGTTCTTCCTTATAGACCCTGACATAAACTAGTGTCAACAGATAAAAGGCCTTGGCACCTGTGGTCAAAAAGAATGGCTCAGTGGTAACTATAGCAAACTAAAATAGTAGATTTGCCTGTAAAAGTAACTGGCTTCTTCAGATAACTTCACTGAGCAGTTTAATTGATTTGAATTCTTAAGGGAAAATTTTGGAGCAGGTTGATTTGCCAGGTCTATAAGAAATCAGCAAGAAATCATGTGGCTTAGAATTCTGTGATAGCATTACAGGGTTTCTACTGCTGGCAGGGTGAGAGCAGCTAGGAACCCAGGCTGGAAACATCCTGGTCTCCTGTTAAAAGCAGTGATTCACCATCTTTTGCCTGGAACCAGACAAGTAATATTTCCAGTGTAGACTCCTTTGTGAGCTGCAGGTATCTCTCAAGAGACCCTAAAGGGGCAGCGCAGCCTGTCCTTTCCAGCTATAAGCTGAGGCTGTTCCTCCCACCACTGTCCCCCCTGGATCCACCCCTAACCAGAGTGGGGCTGCACTGTGGTCTGGACCCACCAAGCTAAGGCCCAGAACAACAGGGCTTGTTTAAGAAGTTATCCGAGTGCCAGAACAGAACTGATTCCTGCAGAGGAGTCTGGATTTGCTTGCAAGGACTCCTGTAGCTCCACCTAGGGAGAGGTAGAATGGCCTTCTGTCCAGGTGGGAGTCCAATTTCCACAATAAGATGTCAACTTTACCACCTGTATTTCAAATTTCTAAGGCATAAGCTTCTGCCCTGGACCAGCAAGAGAATACAAACACACTGGGCTCTTGTCAGAGAATACAATCTCAAACTGTCTGTTATTCAACTCCTATCAAAAGCCCAGCTGAGAAAAGCAATATTTACAATAGATTATTTGAAGGACAAGCAGTTCATCTATTCTTCAAAACATTCTACATTCTGTCTATGGATCAAATCTGACCCCCTCGTGACTACACACCAGGGGCATATTACTTGAGCCCCCACACAATGGCCAGCACTGAATTGTATTTTAATGTCGTGCCATTTGCTCTTATCAAAAAAGTTACTCCAAGAAGCAGTCATATAAAATCTGTTATTGCATTTGAGGAAAACCTTGCTGGGATACTGTTCACTACATAAAGTCCCATGTGACAAAGTTTTTTTTAAAGGTAGCTTTAGAAGAAGCTTTGATTCTTGAAGAAATGACGGTCTTTTCTAAGTAGATGTGATGTGAATTTGACCTTGGTTACCAGGAATCTCAGTGTCGAATCTGAAGCCCAATTGTGCCAATTAGTTGATCCTTGAACAACGTGGGGCTTAGGAACACCAACCCCCTAAGCAGTCAGAAACCCACATATAACTTTGACTTCCCCAGAACATAACTATTAATGGCCTGCTGCTGACTAGAAACCTTAGTGATAAGATTAACAGTCGATTAACACGTTTTATATGTTCTATGGACTATATACTATATTCTTACAATACAGTAAGCTAGAGTAAAGAAAATGTTCTTTCAAATGGTTGCAAACCTCCAAAAAATTTTCCAATTTGTTCATTGAAAACAATCCGTGTGTAAGTGGATCCATACAGTGCAAGCCTGTGTTTCTAAAGCGTCAACTGTACATTGATCCTTAAGTTTTTCATATCTATGTTCTTCTTTTCTTAGTCACTATTTGTTCTTTCTAGTTCATTGCTACTCATCTATTTCTAAAACAAACTATCACAGTATGTTTATGGAACCAGAGAATGGTTTAAGTAAGTAAAGAATGCATCTCTGTTTATTTAAATACCATGTCTATTGAGTTGTCCTTACTTGAGTGGCAGTTCTCTCCTTGGCAGTGCTGGTTGTAGCCAAAGCAATGATAATGTGAATAATCATAACCATACTCACAGTAAAACTATTACTTATTGTGTGCTTTCCATGTACCTAGGCACTATAGTAAGACTATTTCACACATTATTTTACTAAGGTTTCTAAGCACTGTAGTAAGAATATTTCACACATTTTACTGAAGTATCCAAGCACTGTAATAATATTCCACATGAATATTTTAATATTTTACTTAAGCCTCTCAATAACTCTCTGAGCTAGGCTATTACAAATGAGGAAACTGAGGCTCTGAGAGGGTAAGCAATTCATCTGTTACACCCCAAGTAAAAGCAGAGGTATGTGACTCCCAGCTGCAGCAAGACATCCCCGTTCTATGGACAGGCGGGCCGTGAACGGGAGAACGGTGAGGCGACAACAGCAAACGCTACAGAGCCAAGACTGGGACTTTAGTTTCTTCCCTTTTCTCATCATGGTATAAAGCCTTACATAAAAGTCTACCTATGGTGCCGACAGCTGTGCTTCTCGTGTCCTAATCAAAGTCCACTGGAAAAATGATCTAGTGAAAGGTAAAGATGAAAGTGTATTTTGTAGGTAAGACCAAGTAAAGAGCTGACATAATGTATTTCAACAAAAGCTAAAAACTTAACAAAGAACCACAAACATCATCAAAATCCTGGAGTCTGAGTGCTTTTGAGATATTTCCCACAGAGCCCCGCAGGCATCCCAGCAGTGCCGGTGACTTGGCCCCCTTAGCGAACAGTGATCTGACCTCCAGAGATGCTTGTCACTTGGCACCCCGACTGGCCACAGGAGGAGACCGTCACAGTGATGCGACCGGGGTTCACGTGGCAAGAGGCAAACCCTGCTTTCAACGTTTCTTCCTCTTAGCATTTCATACATTTCAGTCCTTTGCCATGTGTCTCCATTACCCTTCAGAATAAATGTCTATAGGGCTGATGGTGATACGTCCAGAACCCTCCTTTCTGAACTGGAGAGAACATGAGCCCGGGGACTTTTCTCCACTCATGATACAAGAGTGAAGGTTTGGAGACGTCTGCTCATTCATCCATTCACTGACCAAACACCTAGCATCTCATGGGCTGGAAAGACAGAAAAATAAGTAGACTACATGGATTCCATCCTTAAGAGTTCTAAATAGAGGGGCAAGGGAAACACCTCCTCGGAAGAGGAGAACCGATACAGAACCACCTGCATAAAAAATGAAAGGCAGCACCATAAGGATGGCCTCTGTGTGGGGGAAACACAGGAGCGGCCGAGCTGAAGTGGGCTCCGTAAAGAAGGGGTCACTGAGAAGGGGAGTCGTTGGCGCCCCTGATGTATTTAAACAGCAAATCCAATTCATGAACTCCTTCTCAGTCTAACACTCAGCACTTCACAAACCCTCCCGAAGTCTCTGATTTGCACCAGGTCCTGCTCCAGGCTCCAGGCCAGGAGCAGTGGGCAGGCAGACAAGGTCTCTGCCACTCTGGGGTGCACACACCCATTTTTTTAAAAGTTGAAATAATCCCAGAAAGTGGTTAGTCTTGTGAAGGAAATAAAAAAGGGAAGTCTTCATTGGCTGGAAAAGACTCCTGTAATACAATAAATGCCTCCTCAGTAATCTAGACGTTACAGTCAGAGACGTGATACCTAAAGTGAGACCAGAATGACAGGAAGGAGGCAGCTGGGAAGAGGGGTGAAGAAGCAGGCGGGGGAAACAGCAAAAGCAAAGGCTCCGGGCCCAGAACAGGCCCGTACGCAGCGCCCGTGGGGAACAAAGTGCAGGCCATGCAGGCTGCACCGTGGTGACTCAGGGAGGATCAGGGAGGGCCGGAAGGTGACGCAAGGCCCTTTGGGCCAGAGTAACAGGCTTGTATTTTATTCCAAATGAAATGAGTGGCCACTGGAAGACTTTGTGTGTGGGTGTGTAACAGAGAGAGACCTGATAGTACTTCTTTTTTGGAAATATTACCTTGGACTAGGCAATGATTGCTTAGATGTGACACCAGAAACATGCACCATAAAAGAAAAAGCTGACAAACTGGACTTCATCAAAACTGATAACCTTTGTGCTTCAAAAGACGAATGACACAAAAATGCCATCACAAAAATGAACGACACTAGGAGAAAATATTTGCGAACCACATACCTTATAAAGGATTTGTATCCATAATACATACACAAAGAACTAACTGAATTGTACACTTAAAGTGGATCAACTTTATGATCTACAAATTACATCTCAAAAACACTTTAAAAACAGTGCACTCAGACAACAGCCTCTTTGGCAATTCAGATTCCCTGCACACATCTTTCTTTGACCCTCTTCACAGTGGCTGATGAGAACACCTACTCAGGCTGAAGCTGGTCATATCAAGCAGAGTAATAGGTAGAACCCTGCCAATGTCATGACCTTTCTGTGTCCTTGCGCAGGTTACAAAGGCTCTAAGTCTCCACTTTCCCCCTTCTATAAAACAGTGATAAAACCTGTACCACTTACCTAGTGAGTTGTTGGGTGTAGCGTATGAGCCATGAAGTTA
>JAQQAC010010882.1:3557519-3570165 GCA_029783875.1 Phataginus tricuspis
CCCTGCCACGCTCACTGGTCCGAGACCTAGTGGCCCCCCTCACTTCACTTACCAATGTGCATCTGTCAAAAGCTATGTGGGTTTCAAAAAAAGTGAGTTTTGGAAAGTAACAAGAGGAAAAGCCAAAGGAAATTATTTCCTCTGGTGACATTTCTGCTGGCTTACACCTCCCCCAAAGATTTATAGTTTCACAAAGCTGCAACACTAACCATATGGTCAATTAAAAAAGAATTCCAATTTCTGTGCTCTTGGGCCCAGAAACTGAGAGCAAATAGTTTCTGTTTAACGAGCATCTCAGCTTTTGTGTGTGTGTGTGTGTGTGTGTGTGTGTGCGCACGGGGTGGGGGGAGTGCATTTAAAGTTTACCTCAAATCACGTAAGCTAACGCTATGAAAAGCAACAGGCATTTTCCTACTGGGGAGTGGGAAGAAAAAATGATGCACTCCTTGATCCACAAGGGGCCCTGGAGGCAGGAGGGCCACTTGAAACATCGCTGTCACCTGCTTCCTTGCTTCTGACCTTGGGATAATTTTTATAGAGTCGTAAGTGAGTTGAAGAACTCCAAAGAATTTCACACTTCCTCCAAGTGGTCTGGCTTCTCCTCTGAATCAAGGAGCTCAAAACAGCATTTGAAATCTTAGATTCAGCAGGCTTAGCAACGTCCAGAAAAAGCTCTTCAAACGCCTCCATGTCGCCAACATCACATGTGGGTTGTCTGCACTGCCAGTTGATGGGTTTCTGGGGCATGTGGCCCAGTACTTCACCACCACCGTGACGGTGACCTCCTGACTGCCCGGGCCCAGCCGAGATAAGCATGGAGACCCACATTCACGGCTGAGAGCACACGCAGCCTGCCACTTCCCTGCGGATGTGCCCAAACGGAGTACTTTCTTAACTCCGCATTATGCAAAGGTTGGTTATTTCTGTCACTTATTATAAACTTCATCAAGTTGAGGGGGTTTCGGGTGGGCTGACCTGTAATTTATCATTTAAACTGGGTCACTGTGGAAAGTCAAAGGGGGAGCTCCTAACAACTATGCCAGGGCAAAGACATATAGAAGTTGGGACTGTCCCAGGGAAACTGGTGTGATTCAGGGACTAGGGGCAATTCTTTTATGGCCTCTCCAAGTTTGAAGAAAAAAGAGAAAAAGAACAAGAGAGGCAGGGGTAAAAGCTCCAAGTAACTTCTCCTCTCGTTGGGTGACGGAATCTAAATTGGAAACTGTCGATGTGGCAAAGCCGATTTCATACGGAAATCGGACTGGCTTTCCTTCCCTTTCTTTGCTCTGCTGCAGCAGTCACCAAATGTTTTTTGGCCTCGGTCCCCTTTATACTCTTACATTTTTGAGGGCTTCCAAAAAAGGTATTGTTTGTGTGTATTATATCTACTGATAGTTATTTCATTAAAAATTAATTATAACTGAGAAAATTACAAAGTGTTTTTAATTCATTTAAAAATAACAATACTAAACCTATTACATGTTATGAAATTACATGATTTTTATGCAAAATTACTCTATTTTCTAAAACAAAAAAAAATCAGTGAAAGAGTAGCACTGTTTTACATTTTTGCAAATCTCCCTAATGTCTGGTTTAGTAGAAGACAGCTGGATTTGCCTATCTGCTTTTGCATTCAATCTGTCTTAAATCACATGTCTGGAAAACTCCACTGTACATCCCTGAGAGAATGAGAATAGGTGAAGAACAGCAAATACTGTTTCATTATAATGAAAATAGCTTTGGTACAGTGGGACTCCTCAAAGAGTTTTGGGGACCCCTTCCCCCTGAATGCCTGGACTACACTTTGAGAGCCACTGTGTTACTGGAACCAAGGAATTAAAATGTCTCCCCACACTTTCTAAGAATATTTGGTTACTAAAGCCCTCCCTGTTCTGGAGGAAAGGGATTTCCTCTTCAGTTTCTAATGATTCTGGCACTGAGTTTAAAGGCCATCAAAATCTATCTCAATAAGGAAGATCAAGTTTGAGGAAAGAATTCCAGTGCCTGAGATGTGTGGAAGGGCTTTTTGAAGACTGGAAAAATATTCACCCAGGATAAAGAAGCAGCGAGAGGGAAGCTGCCACAGTACCAGGGACCCAGGCTCTGGTGGCCGCCCACAAGAGGCAAGACCCCAGGAGAAACAGCCATCCCAGGCCCCGGGTGCGTCCCTGCGGCTTGGGAGGAGGCATGTCCTGATGGGGGCAGGTGAAAAGCCTAGAGGACTTCAACCTCCCGAAGGGTAAAGTTAGCACCAGGATTTATTTAAGTTCCCTTTAGGGGTGCTGTTCCAAGAATATGATGAGGGATTTAAGGACACAACAACGTGTGGTATTCCTTCCACATCAGGGACTGCGGACTGAGGGACCTCCTCGCGTCCTTGGCAGCTGTCTCGCCTACTTGGGGAAGCCACCAGCAAGCCAGGCCTTCGTCTCTGCGATACGCATGGCACCCACAGCTTTGTGAGGTCTTGGTGAGAACAAAGGTTCAATCAGCCAGTCTGGCTTATTTGGGCTCAAAGATGCCAAACGGATGGAAAGGAGAAGATGAAGTAGTCATCCCAGGGTCCCGCTCTCAGCAGCCGGGTCCCTCAGCCATGAGCGGTGCTACACTGGCTCACACTGTGGTCACGTGGAAGCTCATGAACTGCTAAATCTTAGTTCCTCATCTGTCACGGATAATCCGCCCTACGATCTAGAGATGTAAGCATTCCCTGAATCCGTTCGTAGAAGGACATGGCGTGGTATCCATAGTATGAACAAAGTAATCAGTGATCTGTTTTTCCTTCACACCACTCGGCTGCAGCTGCTGTGGGAAATTTTCCCCGGCCTTCCTCTCTGGGTCAGGGCGCCTCACTGGGACTCCTCACGGCCCCAGGCCTCTCCTGCGCACCACAGCTGTGTGTCTGCATGACGTGGTGGGACTCTTGAATAAAGTGTGTCTCTCCCACCACAGCAGAAGCTCCCCAAGGCAGGAACGGTGCTGTGGTTTTTCCTTCTCCCCACAGTGGTCCCAGCATCAGGCTCGGTGTTTGGTATTTCATAGGCATGCAGTGCTGGACTGAGTGAAGGAATCATGCAATGCGTACTTACTGATTATTAGTCTGGAAAAGTTCCTCTCTGTGGGTTGGGAATATAATGGACATAGAAGAGGAGGCTTCAAAAATGTGAGACTCAAAGGAAAAATGAACGGCAGGGGGAAAAATTTACAACTGTAAGGAAACAAAGGTGAGTCAGCCTGGTACAGACATGGGGCTGGGAGGGATGATTCTTGAAAAAGGCTTCAATTCCAAACAAGACCCCAAGTCCGGGTCTCTCTTGCTTAAAAGAGTAGTGGTCTCAAAATATAAACATTAGCACATTATCCTAGTTAATGCCTAGCCCTTTCTCCACAGCACTGGTAAGTAAGCTAGTTAGTGAGTAATTAAACATTTCTACCTGATTACTATATGGCTAAATGCTTAAAAAGGAGTCACAGTTAATGGGATATCACAGGCAAGACCATGAATGACAGCCGTAACATCTAGGTGTACACACATACGCTGTTTTGAAGGGAATCACTATCCCACTCCCTCACACTGTCTCAGTCCCCTTCTGATTCATTTTTAGAGTTGGGAGATTCAAGACTGACTTTTGGGGAGAGGAAGGTGTTGGGGACCTGAAGGGGAGGAAGGATCTGAAGCAAGCGAAGGGTTTCCATACATGGAAGTACATACCTGGCTGGTACTAGCCTACATAACTAAAGATGCCTGCTAACAAACTTCCAACACCAGGCAGTATGAACAAAGCAGATGTATTAATTTTCCATTCCTGAAAAAGCTGCACAACCCCCTGGCTACTCTCTGCACTCGTCTTCCCTCCCCCTCTGTCTCCCTCCTTTCTCTCCTTCCCTCCCTGGCCCCGCTCCCTCTCTGACAGCACTATTAATGATCGTTAATGCCCCACAGGCTCTAATGGGTCCCGCTGGGAGTCCAGAAATACTGCAATTTGTATTGAGGATTTAGACATTAAAAAAAAAAAAGCCCTCTGCTCCTGGGGGCCAGAGCTTGATCAGTCAGCGACCCCCCTGGAATTGCACAGCAGAATAATAAATGACAGCTCTCCGATTACATCAAGCCTTCTGCTGTGAGTGCTGGAGAGAGTGTGATTGTCACTAACAATCTACTGCTTGTTAACACCACTGGGGTATGAACAAACAGTAGTCAACACTTTAAAAATTAAAAATCTTTGGGCTACCTTCGTATTTGTGTACACACATGTACACACGCACACCCAGCCGAGCTCTGCGTGCACATGTGGGCAAACACACACTTTCAGGCCCTCCCCACCCCGGCCCTGCTTACATATTTGTGGTTGGTTTTCATGTTTTAGTTTTCTATTTTTTGTGCTGTTCAGGAAATCTCAGTCAAAAAGGCAGCTGCTGTCATGTTAAAATAACAAAAAGAATTACACATTCACCTGTACCTTACATATAGTACTCTTGATGAAACACTTCACAAAGTGGTAAAAGCTTTATTCTGTGTTTCTCAGGGTAGTCTAAGGGAACATGTAAGGCAGAGCAGAGTAAGACTGAATTTGTGGGTGATTCGTGCCACTTAAATTTATTTCCTTAAGGTTGTTACGATACTGCCTTCTGAATAAAAAGTAAAGACAAAGTTTGATGTGGGTTGGTGCTCACACAGAATCAGGAGCCCCCTGGCTTGGAGATTCCAGCCTCGGAATCTGTGTCAGGACAACACTGTTCCCTGACCCCTCCGGGCCTGTCGTATCCCAGGGCACGGTTTGGGACCTCAGCTGAGCCTCCGAAGTACTTGAAAGACAGCGCTCAGCGCGGGCCGGGAGGCTCAGCACAGGCGGCCGAGTTGGTTCTCCCCGTGTAGTGCACATGCTGGGGGCCGACAGCCCAGCCGGTGAGAAGGGACAGCCAAGCCTGCCTGTAAGGTGCTTACACTTGAACTCCAAGGACAGCCAGAAGGGGTCCTCCCAAGGCCGGAAGAGCAGCGAGGTGCGGTCTCCGGCCCTCGGTCTCTAGAGATGGATGCCGTCCCTCTACACTTGACCTTCCGACAAGGCGCCATCACGTTTGTTGTGACAGGACGGCTGAGAAAAACGATTCCCACTCCTTTTCCTCCCTCCCGCCTTCGCCTTCCAAGGCTCCTGGTGAGCAGTGGGATTCCACCCAGTATCTTAAAGTGAAAGGCAGATGGTTTGAACTACACTTAGCCATATTCACTTGCAGATTCAGAATTATTGATGATAGAAGCTAAACTATGAGGCATGTTCCATCTGTTTATTTTCCAATTTTCATTTGTTGTAGCCCTGTTAATATTACTGGGATTTTCCGCTCTCTCCAGAAGAGTTGCCATAAGGGCATCTACCTAGAGACATCTGTCGCCTCATGCCGCAGACGCCGCCGCCCTCTGGGCTGCTGCCTGGGCCCTGCTCTCCCGCTCTTCAGCCCCTGCAGGGCCTCTGCTCTTCTTTTCACGTCTGTTCTTGGAAAGGCAGCAGCCTTCCCCGATGACCCGAACCACACCATCATCCTAGTCCGAGGGGTGAAGGGACACTCAAGGCGCTCTGCTGGACTCAAGACTGCTCCCGGCCAGGGGCTTTCCCTCCTCCCAGTGCTCTGGGGCCCACAGAGCTTCTCCAGCTGGGCGCAAAGCAGTGTGCCAGGAGGGACAATTTCAAGGACAGCGCCTGGTCCTGCAATATTTTCACTCTAGGACTGGAAAGAAGGGGTTGGTAACTTACCTGTTAAGTATCTAAGGTATTGCTGACAGGGATGCAGATGCAAGTATGTTGTGAAGTGGAGTGCACCACTGGGTTCCTGCCTCAGCCTCCAGGATTATGTGATCCCCGCCATAGGGACAGTTTGGCAGAAAAATCTGAGAGGTGCTGCCTCTCAGAAACCCTATGGTCAGCAGGATCTGGGAGTGTGTGACTTACATTCCCAGCTGCATTTTCTGTCTCCATTTGCCTGCTCTCTCCTTGGAACAATGTTTGGCCTTACGCTGGGTGTAACAGTGGTTCAGAAGAGCCACGTGCGATTCATGCCAGCAAGAAGTTCCTAAGTGACACACAGGCCTCTTTTAATCAAGAGGCAAAGCTCTCCATCTTGTTGACACTTACGACCCTCGATTTAAAATACTCCAGTTGTTTAATTCAGATGGGACCCAGATAGAGGGCAGGCCTTTTCCATGAGGACCCTTTCTAATGGGGGCTATACATCAAGTCCCTGCCTCTAATCTGAGTAACAGATGTTGAGAAAACCTGCCCTGGGTCTATCATGTGGGGCTGCTTTTAGGAAGACCAATATTCCTCACATTAGCTTCACGTTCACCTTTGCTCCAGGAGAACTGGTAAAAAGGGCCCTGAGACGAAACTATCTTCCACCAGGGTTCATTTTGCTTTTGCCTTTCCTTCCTCCCCTCTGCCTCTCATCCAAAAAAGGGCAGCCCTTAAAATTTGCCTCTTTGGTAGTCTCCCCCGAGGCTGGTGAACAAACAGAAATATGATGACTACATATATTTAGTGAGCGCTGATAGCGTGAAGGCCTGCATCTGGGTGCCGGAGACCCGCTAAGGAAAGATGCCCCTCTGGTGAGCAAGAGTCATGGGAGTTTGAACCTCAGGTCCCACTAACGCTCTCAAAATCTCCCAGGTGTAAAGGGTGTTGATCTATTCAGGTGTAGCATTTGACACTGCTGCAACTAATCGTACTTTGATTTTTTTCTTCTTGATCTCCAGTTGGAACACAGGCTTTGTGAAGGCAGGAGGTACCAACCGGAGCCTTTGTGGGCCCCAGGAGAGCAGAATACCACTGCCTTATTTTTCTTTTGTACATAAAGCTGTACATAATTGGTTAGTTTGGAGGTAAGTGTACACCATGCACACTGCACTACCGTGATGTCCTGATCACAATGAAGTTGATGAGCAAAATATGTCTCATCCTTTCTGACAGTTTCCCAATAAAGCAAGTTGTGCAAATCTAAGATGGAAAACGATGACTGGAAATTTTGTTGCTGAGTCTGAACACTTGTGGGACCTCATAATTTAAAGAGAAAAATAATTTAGATTTTTTTTCTAGCTCACTGGATTACAAAAGATATCAGTCACATAATTGAACCGTCCCATTCTTCACACAAGATACCACTCCCCTGTGCCGTCTCCTTCCTATCTGTGTCACTCACACATCCACACTGCTTTTCACGCTTCAGTCACAAGTCCTCTTCACCCGTAATCTCTGTTATTTTGCTGTCGACTCCTCATGCCTCATTAGTGATGTTTGACACCTTCACCTAATACCTTTCCCTGACAATGTAGGACAGCTTTGGCAAGAATAGATATTTTCCAGAACAGCTTCCACAGAGGCCTCCAACAGTGAGACAAAGGTGTGATATCGGATCAGTGTGGTTCCCCAAGCCCCATTCAGTGAACTCTCCTCGTTAAACTTCCCTTTAAAGACTGGGCATGTGGCTGTTATGAGCTAGTAGAGGGAATGCAAGCGGAAGGAAATAAAAATAGTCCATGAAGTTTTAATACTTATTGACAACAAATCTATGTACCCAAGCTCATGTGTAACAACTCACAAAGTGGCAAATGAAAAATGTCTAAATACAGAGAAAAGCATTATAAAGATTTTTACAACTGAGCTTACAACTCATGGCTTCTTATCAAATTAATGCAAGTCTCAGAGTTAAAAATTCAATGTAGTTTTTTTTTAAATCATAAATTCACTGCCTGCTAGTTCAAGTAACAAGCAATCTCAATTCTTTAGCGTAGGGGAGATGGTTGGTCTAAAATTTCAAAAAAAAGGAAGTGTGTTCTTAAAAAAGTAATTCTTCATTGGTAGTAAAATTTTTTTCTGTATTTGGGCCAATTTTGAAGCTGGTTCCCACATATGGATCATTTCAAATGTACAGACACGTATTACAGTTTACTGACTTTGTAAACTTAATTCTGGACCTAGAATGTAGAAGTCTCACTGTGCTATTACTATCTGGTGACAAAAAGAGATCCAGTGAATGGTCAGCAGAGTCGGGCTGACATGTGACAGCCGGGCTGCCGTTGGGCACTTCCTTTGGGAACTGACTTTCTCTTCCCAGAATGGGTTGAACGGTGGAGTCAGGAGCCTTGAAAGATTTAACTGACTGGCCGCACCCAGTCTACAGAATGCCTACAGGCACTGCCACCTCCTTTCCTGGCGTTCTTCCCGCTCCGAGGGGACCCTTTGAAAATGCACAGGGACATGTTTCAGGTGCCACGGTGATGGCTTGGTCTACTGGTATTTGATGGGCAGAACAATGTTGCTGAGTGTCTTATGATGTGTGGGGAGGCCCTGCCCTAACTGCCAGCAACTCCCTCCCTGATAAGTGATGGACAGTACAGAGTATCCGGAGGAAAGGTCACACTGCAGGGCTGTGTCCGGGATTCTTCACTCACAGAACACATCCACTTCAGAACGAGGCCATGCATCCCTGAGACAGCCGTTAGGAGTGCGTTGCCGGGATGGGGAGCTCCCAGAGCTCACACCCTAAGACGCTCATGAGCACAGCACTTGGCGCGAGGACTGAGCAGCCCTTCCCACCACGCATCACACTGACTGGGGCCCTATCACCCAAGCTCTTTGAGACTGAAACCTCCTGATATGAACAACTTCTATCACTACTTTCCTGCAGGACACACAGAACTTGAGATTCTGAGTTCCTGAAGCACCCCTGGGGCTGTGGGCAAAAGTCATTTCAACAGAAGGAGATCCTCGATCCCATCATGGCTTCCCTCCTTCAGGACTCTACTTACCAACTGTTATTTCACTCAGTTTACTTCAAACAGATGTGGTCTATGTCCTATTTCAATATGACAAAAATGGGGCAAGTGACAACCTTCATGTGTAGTATCTTCCACTGTTGATGGTGTGTTTACACAAGAGCCACTCTCGTTTTCCAACATCTAGAAAGATCACCATTCCTATGGAGCTGTGCCATAAACATGGTTGGCGTGGGGAAGGGCAGAAGGTGGTGAGGCAGTCCCTCAGTGTGCTGATGAGAAGCATTTGCAGCTGGAGGGCTCAGAGACGGGGTCTGCCAGCTCCTGTCGCCCAGCTGTCTGCGCCGTGAGGGGAGGAACACTGTGGGTGCTCTTTGGTTTCTTATCAGCATACATCTCTGGAAGAGACGCTTCATCTAGGACCAGCCTGTGCTGGCCAAGGCCTAGCAGAAGAGGATGGCATGAGGGAATGCCACCAACAGAGAGGGCTGCCCGGCGGTGATGACTGGGGGTGAGCTCCTGAGCTGGGAGGCACAGCTGAACCCAGAGGTGTGGGGCACCCCTTGCCACCTGGTGCTCTGGCATTAATGGGATTTCTGAAGTTCAGCTAGGTTAGAGTTTAAGTCTGGAAAAAGATAAAGAAAAGCCATACGGCTGCAAAAAGGTAGAGAGTCTTCAGGTGCAGCATTCGCTTCCTGGCTTACAGCGGACTGGAACGCTGGAACGTCCTCCATGGTTTTCTGTGGGGGGTGCTGCTGGGGGAGGGGCGCTGTCGGGGGAAGGCTCACAGCACCGCAGCGTTTCTGCAGGTCTCTGTGGCCTGGACCATGGTGCCGGGAGGCAAAACCAAACAGGCACAGAATGCCCCCATACCACCACCACCAAAGCTGGAGAAGGGGCAGTGAAGGAGCCAGGCCAGTGGGGGTGAGGGTCCCTGAGGGTGACCTCAAACTGTGCCTCTCATGACATGCTGAATAAACGCATCCACCTCCTGGGATGAGGGATACTTTGCAGGAGGGATTTCCTTTTCTCTGGGTTCTGTCTACAGATTTGGAAGGGCTGTTGAGGCTGTGAGAGGACACGGCAGGCTATCCTGCAGGCTAGAAGCACCATCGCTTCTAGGTAACTCCCATTTCCTCAAGCAACTGCACCATTCTAGAGCATTCTTCCTGACCCCTGCCCCAACTAAACCCTGGTAACTACCCTGGTGGTCTGCGCATTGGGATCATGTGCCCCCAAAGGAAAAACAAACAGAAAACACATTTAGCCCTCCTCCTGTGTTTTTACTTATACACTGCTCTAATGTATTCCTAAGACATGCACAAAAACAATACATCTAAAAATGTGGGATAAAAATAAGTAGGAAGAATGGGTCTGCATTCTCCTCCCAACATTCTAAATTATTATCGTCCATGCACACTTGGGAAGCATCTGTTTCATCTACTATTCTGTGCCTGAAGAAGGAGCAGCAGACCGGCTTTTGAGTATATGGACTTGTTGGCCGAAGCAGGGGAAGTACAGGGCATGGAAGAGCGACTTGAAAAGTGTTCGAGTCTCCCAGCAGACCCTCCTTCCAACCCCCCGAATGGTGGGGATGACTCCTCTGGCTTGAAGAGAGGCACATGTGTTGTTTCCTCTGTCTCTCGCCATTCCTAGAGACGTCAGCTGTGGCTGTGATTTTCATGCTGTCCTCTCCAGCCCACATTCTCCATGTGTTGCTCATTTTTACCATTTGCTTCAGGCTTCACGCCGTTCTGTTGTATTTCCTTCACATTCCTTTTCCTGGGCTTTTACTCCCACCTCAGGCTGCTGGTTCATTGCGAGCAACTTGTTGCAGTATCGAGACCGAGAAAGTGGGCCACCCTTCCAAGAACAGAGTGGAGAGAGGGGACCAGAGAAGGCATCTGTCAGGTACTTAGAGGAGTGAGAAGTGGACTCGTATTTGAAGACTGCTATCACCTTTAGTAACCGGGGAAGGGGGGAGTAGAAGAGCAGTGCAGCAGAGGGAGGAAAAGTGTGGCTGGGATTAGGAAATTGCCAGGATTCCAGAGCTCGGGCAATACTTGAAAACGTACCTGCCCACCGCCTGTGTTTTCAGGACACTAAGTCTTGGCTGTGGCACTTCACACTCACCCGGAAGGATTCGCACCATTAGGATCAATGCAAGGGGGTTGACTGGTCCCCGTTCAGCACCAAGGACCCCAGCACTCAACGGGAGTCCTCCTCAACAAGTCCTGTTTGATTCCACTCGGAAATCCCTCTGGAAGTTGATTCCTTCTGCTATTGTCTTTGCTCGGACCATAACCTCCCACCTACACCCAATCAAGGAGTCTGCAGCTCAGCCCCCTCCAAACTGCTAATTCTACACCACAGTTTCTGCCAGTTACCTTCTTAAATGAACCATTTTATATTTCATTCTTCACCTAATCAACCTCCATGGGCTCCCATTGGTGAGTGTGGTGATTCTCAACATTTACTTCTGCCCTAATACAGCTAAAGACCAACACAGTCCCATCAAGGACTCTGACTAAAAGGGGTCTCTCGCTGAGGATGGAGAGGCCTTTGTTTGGGGTGAGTCAGGACCTCCAGAGTGATACGTGATTTGAAGAACAGCTTTCTATATGAGCATTCCAGGCCTTCGCACCCTACCCCAACCTACGTTGCAAGTCTACGGCCCATCCTCCCTCCTGCCTTGGTGCCCAGGCTCCAGCCACAACGGGGGGCTGCACTCTCACAGCTGCGCCTTTGCTCATTCTGTTCCTGTTGCCTGGAGTTCCCCCAGCCACGACCTCACCTTGCTGGGCTCTCTAAAATGTCACCTTTTATCTCTGAAGGAAATAGCCACCTTTCCAGCTCTGCCTTCTCCTTCCCCTTCCGCAGAACTGACTCCTCCTCTGGGGCCTTGCAAGCACGGTGCTTGTCCCACTGACCACACACATCACGCTGTGCCACAGTTGTTCACCTATCTCCCATGAGACTGTGTCCAGAGCACAGGGACTCATCTTATCTACATTTGTCAAGATGGCAGCCAGCTCAGTGCCCAGCAAGACTTGAGATGATAGGACTGAACTGAAAGAGATGCCCAATTATCGTCACTCTGGCTGCAAGGAACTGGAGCCATCCTCCTTGTCCCCCTCGTCCACGCCTCATCCCTTGGGGCAGCCCCTTATCTCTTCACTGCCCTGGGCCTCCTCCCCCACTGACTCCTGAACGGGGCTCTGTTACTGTGGCAGCAGTGATTTACAACTGCATCTAGCTGAATCTAATCAGAAGTGTGAATACTCCCCTTCTATCTGGCACACATCATCGGAGCTCTAATTATTCACACATTTTGGCAAGCATTCTGGTGTTCCCCTACCAAGCTCCTAATCCCAGCAGATCAGTTAAAATAAATGAAAGAGAGAATCAAAAGGCACTTTAAAAATTCAACTGTTCTCCAAATGAGTTTGAACAGGCTCCAGATAACTAGTGGTTGCAGCTGACTGGCATTTAAAACATAAGAACCCTTCTGCCCACCCCCACCCCAAGTCCCTTCCTGTACCCCCTGCTTATAGGAACATGATTCTCTCCTATTTAAGAGAAACACTTGAGACCAGGGCCTGATATGTTTTCAACGATTTGCATCCCAAACCAGGAAAATATAGTCACCACCCCAAGATCCAATCAGTGCCAAAGCAATTCTGCTTTTTCCACAAAGGTAATGTGATACCAGCCCGGGACTGATGATTACAACTTTCAGAATGCATCTATTAAAGAGCTCCCAAAGTGCAGGAAGCCATTAAGGCAAAAATTAAAGCCATGTACCGAGCTCAGAATTTGAGAAAAGTTTTCAAAGACACACACACACACACACACACACACACACACACACACACACACACA
>JAQQAC010010882.1:3570175-3645175 GCA_029783875.1 Phataginus tricuspis
CACACACACACACACACACACACACACACACACACACACACACACACCCCTCCATGCAGCTTTCTTCCTTCCTGTTCTTTCTCTTTGCCTGGACCTCCCCAGAGATCACCAAATTGCTCCCTTAGCTTTGCTCAGCAAGACCTTCTCTTCCTGCCCTGCTGAAGATTGCAGGACTCTTTCCCCTCACCCCCAGCACGCCCCACCTCCCTTCCTGCTTGATTTTTTTTCTCCTTGGCACTCAATGACATCTGACTCTGGGCTTTTATGCTCACCTCAAGCTGCGGGTTCGTTTTGCATTTTCCTCATGTATTCATCACCTGCCCTTCCCCCCAGTGGAATGCAGGGATTCCTGACTGGTTTGGCCATTGCACCTGACATGTAGCAGGTGCTCACTAAATATTTGTTAATTAGAGTCAACTCCTCCTGATGGTCTGTGCACATCTGAGGTCAAGTCCCAGAAAGCGGCCAACCTTGTAATTTCTCACCTTGTAACTGAGCACACTGGCTGTTGTGGAAGATGCCAAGTGTAGAATGAGTAACCTATGATTTGGAGGGAAATCATGAGTTCTAAATTCTTGACTTAACTCTGTCCTTAATGTGCTGGGCAACCCAAATTTCTATCCTTGCAGGTTTAAAACAAGAGGACAAAGAGAAACTATTTTTCAGATTTATGTGAAAGTTCAAATAAAATAGCAATGCAAGAAAGAACTTGGAAAAGTTGAAGGCACTCTCCACATGCCAGATAATATTATTCTTCAAAGATAAGGCAGCACTTTGTATTTACTTTTCCAAAACCAAGTGTTCTCAGTTACAGAGTATGTAACAAGTGCATCGAGCCACGGTCACATCCCAGGGAACAATGTGGTGCCTCATCCTGTTCTCCTTCACTTCAAAACGGACTTGCCGTAGCCGGACAGAAGTGCCCTGTCCAAAGCTTCAAGAGAGTGTGTGCTGGGGTGGAAGGGAGAAGAGAAGCAAACTTCCCCTGCAGGGGAAAGGCTTCCCGCTGACCTCATCTGAGAGGGTGGAGGCAAGAATGTTTCCTGGGACGAGAAGGCTCTAGATGACTCCTTGGACAGATAAAAGGGTACAGTGGCTGACCAAGTAAGCTAGACAGAAAACACAGATTAAGGTTCAGATTCTGCTTATTTGAATACCGAGCCCAAGGGGAACTTTTCCTCTGGTCCCTAGCTTAAGCTAGAGGGGGTGGACTTTAAAATCAAGCTGCTTTTTAAATTTTTTTTAATGGTTTTTCATAGGAGAGAAGGTTGCTCAACACTGAGCAGGACTGTTCCCTTGCGCCCTCCCAGGTGCCCAGGGTAACTGAGAGACTTTTGTTACTAGGGTCGGCACAAGACCAAGGAAAATATCACCCCTACTTGTCTATTTATATAAAATACTCCAGCCATTTATGTGTCTTTATGTTTAGGGGTAACAGCCATACAGCATAGATGTTGATGTTTCATGCATGTGAAATAACATAGTAGAAACCTACTTTAAAAAATTACTTTTCTTCGGTGTCACCATGGAAACCAGCCAACATAATCTCTCCACACCTAACTGGGAGCCGGGGTAAGGAATAACAGTGACTAGGGGGAAAAGGAAAACATTGAAAATGCTCATAAATTCTGTTATGTGCTGAAAAATTTAACATGAGACATTTTTCCTCCGCTTTGGGCTGGGAAGTCAACCTGTGATGTTTACTTTCTGAACTCTGTTTGATTTTCAAAACTAAAAAAAATCAAACTGGGAAGTTTAGTGAAGTTCCTGCTAAGCAATAAATCACTTCAGAGCCTACAACAGCCTCTAGCCTGTTCTCTTAAGTGGACTTGAGTTAGAGGCTCCAGAGCAGGGAAAATGGCAACTGGTGGGACTGGAGGAGGGTCAAGTGTAGGAGGGGGCGGTGGGGACGAGAGGAGCTCATCGAAAAAGGAAGAGAGATACAATGCAGGGAGTGGCCAGGGCCGGCCACGACCCCTTTGCTTCCTGGTGACAGCCACCATCTCTACTGCACCTCGGTCCTGGTGTTCTCTTTGCCCCGGGCCTCAAGCAAGCTCTTTAGGGCGTGTGGCTGAGTCAACCTGAGGCCCACCGTGCTTTTCAAGGGTGATAAAAAGAAAGAAAACTGTCAGAGTCTGATTATTTATAAAGTAAAGGTAATTTGGGGAAGAAAATGCCATGATCTAGACTCTAAAGAGAAAGATTAGCAGGATTCCTCAATCTGTTACTTGTTTGAAAATCATTCATGGCTTAAGATGACAAGCTTCTTAGCAGCGGCTTCTCTTGGTTCTCAACTAACGTGTGCCTGGTGGGAACGAGACGGTGGTCACAAAGGTCAGTGAGGAGGCCTATTTCATTCTGAGTCTTGAATACATGGTTCAGAGAGGAAGCTGAGTTCAAATCATATCATCCTTTTCATTTTTTTGTTTTAAATTTTAACCTTGGCATTTGCTGCACATAAATCCTTACTATTTTGGTGGCTGACATTTTTTGGCAGAGACTATTTCTTCTTCTGCCCTATCATCTTACCTTGTTTTCTGGCCAGTGAATTTTATTTAATTGCCTAGAACTGTATCTCAGTTCTGAATACTACTCCATGCCCCTGTAAACACTCTAGTAATAACAGTGCTCAGTATATTATAATACAACAAAAAATAAATATATTTTTTCAAAGGAATGAGTAGACCTCCCAAGAAAGGTTAATAAACCAGTCAAAATAGTACAAAACTGCAGATTGTGTATTAGAAGTCACATTCAAGCTAATTCTTATGCTTTGTTAACTTTCCTCCTAGAATGTGCTCTGATCTCTTGATCAGATTTACATTGATTGAGCACTCCATGGGAAGAAGTATGTTCCTTAACAATCACAGAAGTCACCTTTTCTCATTAAGGACATAAAGAGAACCTGAGAAGTGGGCAGAATAAATCTGAGACAAAATATTGTAACAGAATCCAGAAGAGGAGCTAACTGAGAAGGCTCCCTCACGCAGTAATTCTAGGAGGTCTAACTTTGATGCGTTAGCATTTGTCTATCCATCCATTCATTTGGCCATCCAGCCCATCGGCCACACAGCCACTCACTGAAACACGCATCCCCTAAATGCACTTAAGGGCGACTAGCTACTGCCTGCATGGCTCCATTCTAGTCCTGGAGACAGACAGGTAAACACCATCTGTTCCCAAAGGAGCTCACATATCACCAGGGCTCATGTACCATTTTCCCCCTTCCTTTTCTCAGCTCCTGAGAGAGCTACCTCCCTTTGGAAGTGAAAATGTCCCTCCTTCCACACTCCACCCCCGACTCCCTAGCTCTGACCATATCTACTTATAAGCAGAGAGCAGGGAGGTATGCATCTTTATCAGCAATCACTAAGAAGGAGCTTTCTAAAAACATAATATTCAGTGGAATGAAAAGAAATATATATAAGTGGGAGAGGGAAATTATGTGGGGAGGACAGATAAACATGCACAACATGGATAAAAATGCAAAAGTTATTATAATTTATTCATTAAATGCAGCATGAGAGAACAACACCCTCTCAAAAACACATAACAGAGAGCTAAACTTCCAGGACATTCCTCTTCCCTGGCAGAGTTTCAAATGCAATGTAAGAGGGGTCCCAGAGGGCTCTGCCCTGGTCTTGCTACAAGCCGAGGCCTGTCCTCTTGCCGAGAAGGCGGCGTGCAGTTAGCTCAGGCAGGGGCTGACAGGGACCTTCCTCGCACGGCCCTCGGTGGGGACCCCCCAGTCAGCGGCCCTGGGCTGCGGTCCCTGCTGTGTCTGGAAGTGGCCGCGTGACCTTGAGCAAACCTTTTGGTCTTCCTGGGCTTCAGCTTTCTCGTTTCTAGGGAAAATGTCTACTTAGGCCGAACCTTGCTCCCAGCCTTGTGGGAAGGATACAGTAAAACACTGCATATGAGAACATTTGGAAAAAGTGCCTGAGGTTACCTTCATCTGACCAAATTAAACTCCCCATGAGGCCTTCTGTCCCTCCCTCTTCTTCACCACCTTTGCCCTGGTTTTTCTGCCCTTTCAAGATACCTTTTTCTTGCCTGTACTGATGTCATTACACTGATGACCAGAATTGGTGGGGCAAGGTGGCCAGATCAGCTCGAAAAGCGTTTTGGGGAAGGTGAAAGCCGCACCCCACCAAGTGTGGGGCTTCAGGAGCTAGGAGGACCCCAGGTCTCCAGGGAGGGTCAGCAGGAGCAGCGTCAGCACAGCAGGGCCTCCCGAGGCGAGCTGCTGGTGGCCCAGCCACAGGAGGGGGGCCGGGGTGATAGCCTGAGGACAGCCAGGGGCCCCACACCCACGCCTGCGATTTGGAAACACTTCTGGCACTTCCTAGGTGGCGGGTACCATTCCAAGCACTTTTTACATACATTTCAGCTTTCACCACAACCCTGTGAGGCAGGCACTCTCATTTTGCTCACTTATAAATGGTAAGTTGAAGGATGCAGAGGAGGGTAACATGCCCAGGACCACAGAGTCTGGCCGCACAGTGTGTGCTCTTTGCCAGCATGAAATACTGTCTCTCAGATGAACACTGGGACAGACGGGAGAGACAGCAAGGGAGGGCCAGTTGCACCAAGGGCAGCAAAGGGAAGCCAGGAACTCCTGTTCAGTGAAAGACTGAGCATTGCCAGCAATTCCAATGTTTTCTGCACAGCTAGGACCTTGTGGACAGGCTCATGGCTAACGGCGCCAGCCCTGTGCCTGGTGGAATGGAAGCCTGCCCACGCCGACCCTATTCTTCGGTGTCCTAAGAATAAGCCATGGCAGGCTGCTGTTGACTTGGAAGCTGTAGTGAGCTCTGCACCAAGCATCTTCTGTTGGGACACTGAGGCTTAAGAAAGAGCCCCATATTCAGAAGCATATGAACCATGGCAAGGATGGTATCATGATGTCAGGATGGCATCCGATCAGTTTTGAAATCTGTGAGCTGGACTGATGATGAGGTAGAAGGTTGACCTAGAAGGTTGGGGGGGGGGGGTCTTCATATTCCGCAGACACAAATCTGTTAAGAGTTACTGGCTCAGGTCCAAAAATGATTTGAGGAAGGTCAGGTGTCCTGAGAGCAGGACTTTATGGGCCAAATGGTGGCCTGTCTTCAGTTTTGGCAACCACTGGTCATACGCTGGGAACTGTGCTGGGATAAGGAGCAGTAAGCTGGGGCATGCACGCAGGCCCTGGGGCCACTGGAGAAAGCGCCAACTCTGGTCAGTACTTGGTCCCAAGCAATCCTCGGCCTCACTGCCGGCCACTCCACGTCCCTCTACGGCGCCCCCCAAACCCACACATGACTGGCAGCTCTAGTGAGGGGGGCTCGTGCTCATGCTGCTTCTTGAATTCCTGTCCTCATGATCCTTTCAATGTCCTTAAGATCTGTACTGATAACCTTTTTTCATTCTTGATATATGGGTATTTGTGTATGTTTTTTTCCTTGTTTGTTCTAAGACTTTCTCAATTTGTATTATCTTTTCAAAGGATCAGTTTTTGTCTTTGTTATTTTTCTCTACTGTCTGTTTTCTACTTTAATAATTTCTGTTATTTCCTTCCTTCTTCTTATTTTAGGTTTATTTGTGCTCTTTTTTCCTAGCTTCTCATGGTGGAATCTAGGTCATTGATTTTAGGCCTTTCTCCTCATATAAGTATTTAAAACTCTGAATTCCTCTCTGAGCTCTACTTTAACTGCACCTCACATATTTTGATATGTAGTATTTTTATTGTCATTTAGTTCAAGATTGTTTCTAATTTCCTTTGTGATTTCCTCTTTGACCCATATTTAGAAATATGTTGTTTAATTTCCAAATGTTTGGGGTTCTCCTGGATAGCTCATTGCTGTTGATTTCTAATGAACTGTTTCTAGCTTCAAAGCCCAGCTCTAGTACTCTGCTCAACCACCCTAACCTCTGTCCATGGCACCCCCACACCCCGAATCCTCCCCTGGCCTCGGGTCAGAATTAGACCAGACGCTTCCTGTGGACGGGGGCTGTGCACACTTATTTAACATCTGTCTCTGGTGGTTCGCTCGGTGCCTGCCCCACATCATGTATTTAATAAATATTTGCTGAATGGGCTGTTGACTACTTCCTAGGTAATTTCTAAACCCTTCCGTAACTATGTAACTGGACTAGTTATCCAAATCGAGTCTGCCTCACTAGAATGGGAGGTTGAGCACAGCGAGATCCTGAATTCTGCAGTCTCTCAAGGGCTCAGTGGAGGGCTGACACACTGGTACCTTTTACTAAAGGAAATCCCCGCAGGAGCTCCGCACGGGTACGCTCCGTCTTCCATCTCATACTGATGAGAACGTCTGGCGGGGCTCTTCGCTTGAGGGGCATTGACAGCATAAGCAATGATCTACTTAACAGTAGATACTGGATGGGAAAAAGTTTCTCCTGATGAAATAATGTGCTTCTACTAGTGATTAAAAGCATTCATCCAGTTGCCCCCTTTCCATGACTGCTAGGAAGGTCAGAATTACATTGGTGTTTCTACAATAACTCTCTTTAACCTGTAATAGGTGGTAGTGTTTGCAGCCTTTTACTGACTGATCACTTTCTCCCAGATTGTGTGGTCTTAGGTCTCAACATTTCTGTGTTTTTTGTTGGTCTCCTCACATTCATTTTCAAAGTAGGTGGGATCAGTCAATCATACAATCAATCAAATAGGTTGTCAATAACTTTGCTGAGCAGGACTTGTCATCTTCTCATTAGTGAGTTCATTAGCAACCTTATCTACTGGGGGCTGGTGAGGAAAATGGGAGCTTCTCCTATGAACTTGGAATGTTATGGGAAAAAGGGCCTTGGGACTGAGGTGGTCCTGAGGGCTGCAGTCAGCTAATTTGGCCTCTACCTTGGGAAGGTGCTCGGAGAGCCTGGGTGGGGCCCAGTTAATTGCCTCCACGGCTTCCTTCTTCCCTGAAGGGCGACATGTCTGCACTCAGGCCGCTGAGAAAGGTCCTCCTAGGCGAGGGAGCAGGAAGAATCCGAGAGCTGGGACAAGCTGAGGCTTCCATCCGGCTGCTCGAGGCAAGTGAGAGCCAGTGAGAGCGCCACGGACAGCTGTTTGCTGGGAGAAAAGGACACATTAAGGCCTGTGGCTGCAGCTTTAGGGACCCAAAGCTCAGAAGGACACCGGGGCTTGGAGGTTAGGGGAACAGAACCGAGGTACAACATGGCAAAGGAAACACCAGCCATGAGGACGGTGCCGAGCAGGACACGGTCTCAGACTCATGGGGGACTGACTGTCAACAGGCCACATCTGTGTGAGAGGGCACGGAGTCCTCAGGAGCCCGGGCGTGCTCTCGGCTGGCTGGGAGCCAACGGACAAATAGGAATGAAAGGCAGTTTCCACAAATGGGACCCGCGTACGTCCGTGGGCTTCCGGTGGGAGGCACCCCTAGCCTGGGCTCCTTCCTTTGCCCGACAGCTGCCTCTGGGTCTGCGGGGCCTTCCCACTGCTGCATCTCCAGCAGCCCTCCGGCCAGAGGGAGCTGTGCGCCGAGTGGCCAGAACCCGTGCAGACCACCGGGCCTGGGGACACCGTCTTGTCAGAACCGCACACAGGGGCTTCCCTCTTGAACGTGACCGCCGCAGCCTTCTGTCGCCCACAGTGAGCACCAGCACCCCTCCTCAGCCCTATTTTAACGGTTAAAGACACGCACACCAAATGGTTCCTAATTACTACTTTCATGGCAGACGCAGACATTTCCTTGGATTTTACTGCCATTAGTTTTCCTCGCCGATTTATCCTTAGCTACTCTCCTTGAATCTTGCCTGCCTCCCCTGAGCCTTTTCCTCCTTGCTCCTCGCGGCTTGTCAGCACGCCGCCAACCCCCAGGAGAGACGGAAAGCCTTGTAGAGCCCACTGCGCAAACACACATTCCTATTCATTTATCACATTTAGCATGCGCACTTCCACTCTCATCAGAACCGGCCCCAGCTCGCTAACTCATTTCCCTCTCCCAATTACAAATTAGTCCATTAGGCTGTCTGCAGTAGGCCCTCTGCTGCATCTTGGTAATGGCTTCTGAGATTTCCATCATAATCGTAATGGCTCCCCGTGCAGCCATGAGGGCAGATGGAGGCCGCGAGTGGGTAATGAGCTATCACGCTACCAAAGGGCACAGCCCTGGGCTCATTATTTAGCCTTGGCTGTTTTGTGAAAACAACAAGAAAGGTAAAATGCTGAAGGGAACACTTTAGCATATTAAATTAACACTTCTTGAAAATTCTTTCTGTAAACATGCCATATTTTCCCTTTATGCCACATCCCCAGTGCCGTAGCATCCTACGGAGGGCTGCCTGAGGGGCCGGGGCACAAAGAGGAAAGAGAAGAGGGCTGGGAGAGAACTGAGGCAGAAGGAGGGGCGAAATGTGTCGCCTGAGAACACTCCGCAGTAAGCCGGACAGGTCCCGGTGCCCCTCCCAGGAGGGTTCATACCCACGCCCCGGCCCCCAGACAGCAAGGGGGGTCACTCCCAGGCAGCCTCACCCCATGAAGCTCTGTCCCTAGAGCTGGCCTGTGCCCATGCCCACACGGGACGGTCCTGCACAGCCCAGCCCCACTGTCTGGTGCCGCCATTCTACAGTGTTTTTCTCTTTAGGGAAAAGACAAAGACAAATAAACAAAACAAACATAAAACCAAAAACCGCCATCATCACCACTGACAACAAATATCCTTGATTCAGATGCCATTATCCAAACCCTTGACCGTAACAGGTAAGCTTACTGAGCAGTGACTTTGGCCCGGCCCGTGCTGAGCCCGCCACAGACATCACTGTCAGTTCACTCAGCCTCCAGGGGTCCCCATGTGACCGCGCTGGCACCGATGAGGAACCCGAAGGCCAGCCAAGTCTGCTACTCCTGAGCACAGGGGGAGGAAAGCTGGATCCCAGCAGTGCTGCTCTTGCACCTACAGCCTTTCCTCCCATGCTCTGCTGCAATGATGGGCCCTCTTGGGGCGACAGTGGAGGCACCTGCTTCTTCAGTGCCACCCCTCCCTAGGCTCCAGGGCCTCGCCACCTCCCAAACCCCCATCCATACTCTTGCATATCTGCGGTAAGGTTCACTGGACAGAGGCTGGCTTCTGATGAAGTTTTCCCTGATGCTACCAATTCTTGCAAAATAGTTTACCCTAGAGCTCCTGCCACTCCCAAGTTCTTTCCCTCAACACCCCGCCCTCTCCTGCCCCCACGTCCCCCAGCTTCAACAGGTTATTTCTTCAGTACCAGCAGCCTTTGGGGCTGGCCTTGCTCTTTCATGCAGTTGACTCAGATTTCTCAGACTATGTCTGTGAGGTGGCTGCAGCAGCAGTGACATGGAAATCTAGGTGCCAGCACCCTCTCGGGACAGCAGTGACAGCCACTGTCCATGCCGCTGTGAGGGAAAAGCTATGGGAAACACTATAGGGTCTCTGATCGGAGCCATTCCAGGCAGAGAAGGTGTCCACATGGTTTTGAGGAAATGTAGGTGTGAGTCTGAAAGAACCAGAGCTTCTTCTATTGAGAAAAGTACAATAAATAATAACATAGTGGACCTATTTTCAAAAACCTTTTCTCCCCACTTTCAAGAGAGTATCCTAAACCTTCCCTAAAATGCCTGAGGTTGATCCAAAACCTATCCCTCCATTCTGCTCTTTATTGGCTCTGAAATCCACACCAGCAGCACTTTTCTCCGAGGGCTGGAAGGGCTTTCCCGTCTGCTAGCTCATGCATCCCCACAATGACACTGAGCCAACTAGGGGAGGCGGTAATGGTCCCCAGGCCACAGACAGGGGAGGGAACTGGCCTGTCTAAGAGCCAGACTGAAAGCAGTCCCCAAATCCCAGTCAGAGGCTGACCTGGCCACCCCACAGGCCTCTGTACGGCTCTGCAGCTCCAGAAGCCATAATGCTCCTCCGGAGAAACCCCCCGACATCCCCGTGGTAACAAAACATGAGGTTAGTTTAGAAAAGGCTGACTTCTAAGGGTGGAAATGGCCCAGTCCCAGAGTTCAGGACGGATCTGGTTGGAAGCACAGTGGAGAACCAGTCAACTTGGCTAGGCTGTGAAATTCAAATTTATGAGCTGTTTTTGTTAAATTCCGATATGGATTTTTGAAAATGAAAAGGATGGATGGGTAGATGGCAGCAAGATGTTTAATCAATGTCATAAAATATAACATTCATTGGGCTTCTAAAATGAAATTAATAATCTGTGTAGAAGTATCATTAGGAGATAAGTGACATTTCAGGCTTTGATTTGTAACTTGCAACAAATCTTACTTCCATATAATTCAAGCATTTTTAGGGATATTCATCTTTATTAAAAAATACCCAAACCTTTGCCCCTCTGCTTCACAATCAAGCCTTTCTTTCCCTCCAGGACAGACCACTAAATAAAAAGGATACATTATCATATACATACTTTAAATTAATGAAGACAGAAATATCATATTTAAATTAAGTCGGGGATTTCTCACTTGCTGCTTATCAGGGGAACTTCACTAGCTTCAATAAGTTCTTTTTTCTCGTTTAATCTGAGATATGCAGCTTGATCTGGTTGCATCTGAGCTGATGACACATCTCAGTTTCATTCAAAAGGCGAAAGCAAGGGATACAGCAAAATGCTGTTCTCCTACATAAATTCTAGAACCATAAAATAGTATTTTAGAGCTGAAAGGAACCTTAAAATCACCTAGCCTTAGCTCTTCATTTTACAGATGAAGAACCGGGGGTCCGGGAGAGGGACCACAGTAACAGAGAGAGCGGCCAAGCCTGGAACCCAGTCACTTCACCTCTTCTCCACTACATCATGTTCTTCCAAGGTCAACAACAAATGTGGGGGCGTGGAAGCTGGACTCTAACAAATCTAAGTCAAGCACATTCAGAGCCTGTTTTATTTTCTTTGATTCTGGAAGAGGGGAGTAGAGAGAGAAGCAGGACTAACTGACAATAGGAAAGTACCAAAACTTCTCATTTCATGTGTGGCATCCTTGCAAGTAAAAACACTGTGTGAGTTTATCGTAATTAAATAGTCTTTGCTTTTCATATGAGCATAGGCAAGGGGCTCCGAGGGTGGGGTGCTTTGCCTCTTCTGTATAAGTCAGAGCAGTCAAACACAGTCATAAGCTTACCTAGATGGAAGTCTGGCTGCAAACCACAGATGAACGGTGTGCTCCTCTACTCTGAGCCCCTCGAGCTTCATCACCAACCCTTCTGCAATGTCCCTCCACACACAGAGAGGGGGCCGTGCAGAACTTCACAGCATGTACAGAAATACTCATTAAAAAGCACAGAAAAACAGATTACATATGACATGACCCTAAGTATGAGTTCTACATAATTATCCTTCCTTGAATAGAATGAGAAGCATATATATTTTTCTCTCTCTAACTATCTACCTGTCTGTCTGTGTCTCTCTATCTTCCTCCCTCTTGCCATTTCAGAACTATTAAGGAGAGAAGCAGGAATTTGGGTGCATAAAGAATGCTCCTCACTCTTGTTGAAATAGTCCATTTTTAAGTATTTAGGGTCCGTTTGGGATGAGAATAACAAAAATCACCAGGACAGTTTATAACGTGCACCTCTGTAAACACACTACTGAGTCAAGAAATTCTCATCTTGACTCCATCTGCAGGCGCCCCTCATGGAATGGCTCTGATCCTTTGTCCAGAATAGCACCCTACAATCCTTGTAGGGTCAGGGCCTGGGGCCCAGCCACCCCCTGACGCAAAAAGAAAGTGATCTGGTTAAGCAGCAAATATCCAGAATGTCCAGTCACTCCTTGGGGTCCGTTTGAACATGTGAAGCTGCTTTCTACAGGGTCAAGCACATCCGTGTGATTCTCATTCATATTCTGTTCTCCTTTCTCCCCTCCCTCCAATTCCTTCTCCTCCCTTGACCTCTTAGGTAACTGCCCTCAGCTAGGCTCTCCCCTCCTTTTCAGGTTGTGGTGGGGCTAATGAGGAAAAGAAGCCTGAGAGAGTTCAGCAGGACAGAACGCCCCAGAGGTGGTGGGTAGGACGCCCCGGGGCCTTCAGTGAGACAAATGGTCGCAGCAAGTCCGATGCCCTTACAGCTTTGTCCTCCGAGGTCTTGGGGAGGAATGCGTGATGTGTCTCACTGAACATTTCCTCCTAAACCTCTATTTCATTACAACCATTCATCTTTGAAGAAATCAAAACGCACCCCCATCCCCATTCCATGGAAAGGTTAGGTCTTTGCTCAAGCCTACGGACTTTAACCTCATAAATATTCCCAGCTATAAGATCTTATTAAGAAGGTATGTCTCCCAGGAGCATAAAACCATCAAGCTGTAAATTTTATTTAATTTCCCATGAGATCTTATGGCCTCATACATATAATTAGAGTGCAGTATAGAGCACTTTTTTGTGTTTTGTCAATAAATCACCAGGGAACAATCAACGTTTAAGAGGACAAGCTTTAATGATTTTTCAGACCCCCAAGCAATCGTGCCTCCACAATGGCAAGCCAGTCTTTAACCTCATCTAACTAGGACTGTGGACTGTGGTGTCAGATAGGACCCCAAACGCCTAATCCTATTAGACTCCCCAGCCCGGACAATCAGGGCAGAACACCCAAGGGATGTATTGATTTTGATGTGGCCGACAGAAAAGACAAGCCAACCTACTGACAGAGCTTTAGTAAGTGTTTACAAATTAAATATCTGAAGGTCTGCAATCAGCCCAGCTCTGTTAAATGGGCCAGTGTGAGGTATGTGAGCTGGACTCGAAGGAGGCATGCTGCATGTGAGGAGGCCTGGGGGAATGGTCAGCAGCACCTACGCCCCTGACTGCAGCCCAGTGTTTTCAGGACGTCAGGATGCTCTAAGACACATTCCATACATGGAATTTACTCTTGTTGTCAAGCTTGTGGTGACCACAAATGCGTACTATGGCGTTTACTCATGTCAGAAAATGTTCAGTTAGGGCTCCAGGAGACTCTTGCTCTGGTGGGTATCTCTTCACACTACGCTCTCGAGGCAAATCTGTAATGCGGCACATAATCACAAGCCCTCAGTTTAACTGCTTTCATTTTCCTGCTCAAAATGATCTGAAAGTCTCCAAATTTTGTGGCCAGGTATTTGGCTCTTGTCATAGTCCACACTGGGCACTTCCTTCAGAATGTTCTTCAGTGCGACCCCTCTACTGGCCGGTACACCCCAGAGCTGCACGTGTGTGTGGTTCCTACATGAACCCTGGACACGCTGCCACATCCCTATTGTTCCTTAGCAGTTCCTCTCACCACAAAGACTCCTCTGTGCCCCAACCAAGCTACCCAAACCCCATCAACCTTTGAGACTGCTTGAATCTCTCCTCCTCCTTGAAGCCCTCTGATTAGCCTAGAAATGAAGTTCTGTGAGCTCCTACCATTTTCTGGCCGTCCATTATGTTTTCCTAATTTCCCAACTAGCCCGGTCTGTCTAATTTCCCAACTAGCCCGAGTTCCTGGAGCCCCCTCTGCACAGTGTGCCCCTCTCTCCTCCCCCAGAGGCACTGAAGAGGCCCATGCACCAACTCATGGCCGGGCTGCCCAGGGGCTCCTCGGGCACGAGAGTTATCTCGTCCTGGCGTTCTGATCATCTAGACCATCCAAAGATGCTCAGGAAATGAAGGCGGAAAGGAGACTGAAGGAAGCCCCTCTCTGGGCTGAGTTCAAACAGTCATTTGTCCAAAATGATAGAGGGGATTGAGAACTAGGCGAGCCTTAAGGATTTGCCCAGTTTTGTGACTTTATGATCTGTTGTGTATGGGCTTTATGATCTTAGTGTCTATGGACACAGCCACCCATCTTGGCAAAGAAACATACCTGCTTATTTTATCATTTTCTTGTGAGCTGCTTCCACCTCCAAGTTCTGAATTAACCTGAAAGTGGAACAGCTACTGAGGAGCACGTGTTACATTTCAGTGCAACTCAGGGTGCCTGGCGACCTGGCTCACTTTGGTATCCACATGTGGGTGTGCATACGCTGAACACAGCTGTTCTACTTTTCCTTTTCTTGATCTCACTTGAGAGAGACCCATTCCAAGAGAGCAAGGAGGCTCAAGACGACCGCAGTGAGAAAGCCATCTTGCCAGGTAATCTGCCTGTAAACAACCCAATGTACTTTTCAAGTGTTTCCGGCAGTCAGCACCATGGACTCAGACATCACAATGTGTTGTTCTTTTTTCATGAGGTCAGTACTTAGCATGGAGCCTGGCATACAAGAAGTCCTCAAAAAAAAGTGAGCTATTATTATTTTTACCATCTTCATTGCATCTTTCTGTCCTGTGTTTACCTTTCACCTTCTTATATCTTCGTTTCTTGGGACCCAGGGTGTTTCAAAGTGAGCTGTGAAAAGCTGAGGTAGGGTTGGCGCTGTGGTGAGAGGAAGCCCAGGGACTCAAGCCCCCATCTCTGTTTTACAGCTTAGGCGTGCATTTCATGGCTGATAGAAACGAAAGAAGAGTTCAGAACGTAAGAAGAGTTGGAAAACCAGTGCTCTAGTCTTTGGCATCATTTTTTCAGGCACTAAATGACCAAAGAGTCACGTGGCAAAAATGATTTATGCTGGTGAACTAAAAATCAATCTGCATGATGGGAGAAGAACTCTTCAATGTATCATTATTAATTTCTGCTCCCGTTCCCCCGCGGTGCCCAGGCCACTCGTGGAGGGCAGGGCTCTGTGGCTGACACTGTTGCCTCGGGAGTGGCCCGTGCGGGTTACGTGTGGCTGGTGCTGCCGGGGAGAAGGGCCTGTGCCCACTGTCCTCAGGAGAAGCTCCCTGCCTCCCAGGGCGCCCTGCGGGGTTGGGGGTGGTGCTGCGTTTCAGAATCAAGCTCCATAAAACAAATGGCTGCAAATGGCCTTTTCCCAATCTTACAATGCAGTAATTCATAAAACCCTTTAAGGGGATTTTTATGACTTTATATTAATGTTCATTTAGGAAAGAAGTGAAAAGGCCATCGTCAAGATTTTTAAAAATCATTAAAAAGGGTCCTCACTTGGGTTAATAGTGATACCTTAGCACAAAAAATGCACTGATATACCATAAAAATTGTTCTAAGATACTATTTTTTCATCATTTTTATATGCCATCCTTTTTGTCTGCACTTAACAACTGAGATAAAAAAGTAGACTGGGTAATTAAATTTTCTCTTCATTTTCATCTTAATCCAATAAATATTAATCAAGTATTTATTATATGCCAAGTACTGTGTTAAGGGTCTGGCGACCTAATATCTAATCTCATTTTCAAGAAGCTCAACATTCATAAATTCATTAAAAATGTTAAAAAATGAAAATTCCTAATTATTTGTTTGTGTGTGTAATCATATCTGATGGGCTTATTCATCTTGACTTCAAAAGTTTTGTGGCCAGTTTGATACTAAAAAAAGAGGGCAGAAGTAAAAAATACAAGTAAGGGGTACGGGTAATGAGCGAGGCACCCTGTCCATGCTGGAGTGACATGGTGGCCGCATGGCAGCTGCGCAGACGGGGAAGGAAAGGATAAACAGGGTTGGGTGGGTCGAGTAAATTTAAAAACGAAAGAGAGAGTGAAAGGAACCACCTCTGGGAGGCGGTTTTCCGGTAAGTCTCCGGAAGGTGAGGCAGGGAGTCATGGGCCGTTCACTACTGGTGGTGAGTTCTCATCCCTTTACAGGATGCTCTGCTCTAAAGGGACTGCACCTGCCCCAGGAAGCCTCTGAATGGGAGGCTTCCCTGTCCAGAGCCGTCCTGAGGGTGTGAGGTCAGAATGAAGACAGGATTGGAAAGATACACGGAGAACTTCAGCAGCAGGGTTTTTTAGGGGCGAGGGGGTGGTGGTTGTGGTGGTGGAATAATGAGTGATCTTTATTTTCTTCTCTGTACTTATCTTTATTTTTGATATTGAAAACATCTTACTTTTATAATAGAAAAGCAATACGTGTTATTTTTCAAAAAGGTAATGCCAAGAAAGGACATAAAAAGGAAGGAAAAATAAGACTGGGTCCTCAGAGCAGTGCACGTCATAAAGACATCCTTTCTAGTAAAGGCTGCCCTTCCGGCGCTCTCTCTTGCTGTGGACGGTCACAGCAATTCTCCCTGCACGGCCGCTGCTGCCATACTTAGGATTGGTCAAGGGTCAGGACCACATCTCAGGGGGCCTCAGGCTGTGGGTAACAGCTGCCGGGCACGCAGGCCATCGCTGCTGACTTAGGTCACGGTGGAGGAAGGGGGTAAAGAAGCGTGCTGGTGAAACGACCAAGTTCTTCCCCCTAATAACCCAATATCCTTAGTGGCTGGGAGGAGGGTATGCTTATTTTTTGCTGTCCCTTGGTTTCTGAGCTTGGGAAGGGAAGTAAAGGTGTGGATTGCCCTACACACCAAGCCTGGAGGCCTCTACTCACACCAGTTGACAATCACAAAAACTCTCCCAGGTACTTTAAGAATGTTAATGATCCAAGATTTAATCTATATTCTCATTCAGTTTGCACAAACCTATAAATAGGCTCATCTCAGGGTTATTGCTGTTATAAATTAATTATGGAAATGTCAACCAAATCAGGTACTTGCTGGCGGAATAACGGGAAGGCAGTGATCCACTGAGCAGAGGGCAATTCTGCGGATGCCCTCTGTGCAAAGTTCACAGCCTCTGGCCGGCTTCCCCCAGCTTCCAGGGAGCTTAACCTTGAAGAAGCCATTCCAAGTTAGTTTCCTCCTGAGTAATTGAGGGAGGCTGGGAAAGTCACTTCTGGAGGTTCCTCTTTTCACTAGCGCTGCGCCTCCCTCTTCACCTGGCGTGCCATTTCTTCTCCCTCACTGGGAACGGGTAGGTAAATCCGGCTGGCCTGCCTTTCTCTAAGTGAGAAGACAGATAGGTGTCTTGGAGCTTATCTACACTGCTTCATAATGACTATGCCACTGCCTCTCACTGATCTCACTGTTGGTAACTGAAACATGTAGCTGGGAAAGGAAGGATGCGAAAGGAATGTTTCCTATAAAGAAGACACCACTGGTTCTCATACGGCCTGGACCAGGCCTGCAACTGTCCATGGGTGCTAAGGAGTCAAAGTAAGTGGTCTGTTT
Organism: Phataginus tricuspis; assembly: GCA_029783875.1. Lineage (NCBI taxonomy): Eukaryota > Metazoa > Chordata > Mammalia > Pholidota > Manidae > Phataginus > Phataginus tricuspis. The sequence continues at coordinate 3,587,234 of JAQQAC010010882.1, forward strand.
AGACAGCAATGCTTTTCCACAGGTCAAAGCAGCTGGATTTTATCCAAATAGCATATTCTCTATGACTTACAGAAAACCCAGAGAAGACTTGCCCTCCTTCAGGAAAGAAGGGAGAGGCTACTTCAACTAGTTTCAGTCGCTCCTCTTTGGGGAAGAGTTGTGGGGTCTCCAACTCTGAATGTAAATTCAAATTCTATGGCTAAGAAAGGATACAGTGCTATACCCACAGCCACCACAGTTGTTGAGAACTATCAGGCACTGTGATTTACACTCACCATTTTTAATCACAACAACTTTGTGAGACAGGCTTTATCATACTCATTTTACCAATGAGAAAACAGGTGTGAGAAGTTAACTGCTTGCTGAAGGCTATAAAGTTTTTGAGTGGTAGATTAAGATTCTGAATCCAGGTCTGTTATTTCAGAGACAGTCGATGATAACATAGATAGACATACCCTAATCTCAGCATCTTGGAAGGTCATTTATGCAGCCCTCTGACCTTGTAAAGACAGAACATCTAACTGAGATGGGGACTCTCCTCTCCCCCTTAAAATCTCTGAGAACAGTCCACTCGGCACATGCCTTAGAAAAACAAACATGTCCTTTTATGCCATCATAACAAACTATTGGCATGTGATACCCCTAATTTACTTATGTGTTGGGGGACTGTCTTTGGACAACTGCTTTCAGATTCAAACACCAAAGTGTCATCACTGCTCAAAAGCCTCTATTTCCCATCTTTTCGATGGCAGTGAGCAATATGGTTAAATATCCCTAATATATTTATAGGGTTGGCATTAAGCAGGGAACGGGAGCAAACAGAAAAGGGGCTCTGAGCCACTGGGACAGTGTGGGTCTTATCCTGGGGCCCCCAAAGCTCTCTGAATTCCAACACATCCTACCCACTGTCTTGGACAAGTCACTTATCCTCACACTATAGACAAGGGGACCAAGTCCAAAGATGCCTAGTGTCATTTACTTTAAAGAGTTGTTATGGGGATGGCAGAAACATGCAAATTCTCATAATCATGGTCACTGGCACTTATACTTATGGGCACAGACCCTGGATGGAACTCTATTATAATTTGTTGATTTTCATGCAGCTTTATCCTACCCCTTAGACTAAATTTTTTGAGGGTAGAGAGTCTCATTTATACTTCCTGTGTACCCGGAAGCATTCAGCACAGTAGTAGAATATTCCCTTTCAAATACACTTAGGAAAAAAAGTTCTGATTGAACAGTGCTGTGTGTGAGGCACTGGGGAAATTAATGAAGTTTATAAATGACTGAGTGCTCTGCGGGAATAAGTAGATGTAGTCCCAGCCATTTAGGTCCTTGAAAAGAGCTCAGAACACTAGAGTGACAAGCACTAACTAGAATAAAACCATTAAAAATTACGAAGGGCAAAGGGTGTGCAGAAAATGCTGTAATTTAATGGATAGAGAGAAAGATCACTTCCTGTTGGGGAAGACTTTCTTGAATGGAGAGAAAGCACTTGAGTTGAGCACGGAGGATGGTAAAGATTGGATTCAATTTTACTCAAAATCATCTATTAAGACAGTTCTCTTCCACCCAGCTGAAACTTTTGCACATTAGTGATAGTTAAGATTTGTCTGTCTAAAAGAAAAACTGGTCATTTGTTATCTAGGCAAGGAGCAGGCAGAGTGTGGACAGAGAGCCCTCCATACATCAGACTAGCAGATATCCTCACGCGAGGCCCCTGGGGCAGAGTCTCTAGGGGCTTAAGGCCTGACACTTACGCCTTCAAAAAGAGGGCAGCAAACAAAAAAGCAGATACACATGTCGCTGCCTTCCGGAGTAGCCGATTGGAGGATGGTCATAGGTTCCATTTTAGCAGAGATGGAGACAGGCCCCCAGATCGCCCCAGAGGAGTTCTAGCCAGACCCAAACTAAGAGAAAGGAAAACATCCTGTTTCCTGATCAACAACTTCTGCCATAAAGCACTTTAGGATCTGTTTTCCTGGCTCCCCACAGTGGGTCCTAATTAAATGGGTTTTCCTGTATGAATTCTGACATCTCTTGGGATGTTATTGACTGAGAGGGAATACACTAAAAGCTATAAAATCATGACGGTGAACATGGGCTTAAACTTGACTGCCCACCCTGAACTGTGCTAAAAATGATGAATAAATGAGGTAAATAGAAGGTAGTTTTATATGCCTCCATGGGTGGTTATACTTACATATTTCTTATCTCATTAGGTTAAAAGGATGGTACTATAAAGACTTACAAAAGCCAAGCTTTCAACAAGTATGTGATGGGCTCTAAATGTTAGGTAGGATGTTTTGGGGGGCAGTGTTCTAAGACAAAGACATTGTTCTAAACCAAAGAGAAAGAACTTCTGCCCTCCTCCGGGCTACCTGGGGTTTGCCTTTGGAAGCGCTAAGGACCTGGACTGAGGGGCTCCCAGGAGGCTGGGCTTACCCTGGTAACTGCAGCAAGGACAGGACACCAGAGGGGGAGACAGCCCTAGGGGGGCTCTGCCTTGAGAGTGAATAAACTTTATCTTGTGGGTCAAATTTCCTAATTACATGTTATCTTCTTTGAGACTTCTTTGGCCTGTAGCCTTTAGATCAGTCTTATTTAAATGCTCCAGCCTGTCCTCTACTGTACTGTTCGTAATTAAAGGAGCTTTTGATGCCAGAGTGCTAGGGGGGGTTGGAGTATCCCCCAAAGCCAGTTTGGAATGTGGCAGATAATTCCTGAGGGATTGCTGAGGCCAAGGTGAATCTATGGACAAAAGACTTTGCACTACAAAGTTGAGCAGCTTTTAACACATGGAATGTCTTCCTCCTCTGCCGTACTTGGAGAAGGTTATGATTTTATCAAGGGAGCTAGCAGATTTTCTTGAGAGGTGGGACCTGGTAACATGTGGCTCTCACCTTTGAGAAACACGACTGCACCTGATACATTAGACACAGAACAGCTGATGGGCTAGAATTGTGTCTGTCCCAGCACATTCATGTTCTGACTCTTACTGAAAGGAGATCCTCACCTAGAACACATCACTAAAGAGCTTCCATTCTAAGGAAGTAAAAATGACATCTTTGGGGCTCTGTGAGCTCTCCAGGCCCCACTTCAGAGAGGGAGAGCCTGCTAAGCCTGCGTGGCCCTATGTTTATGGAAGGCATTTATAGAACCACACTGTTCCACAGGATATGAGAGGCCTGGACATGTCCTTAAGCAACTCAGATTCATACCATTTCTTAAAACCAAAACAAAATATCACCTCATCACGATGTCCTTGGTTTTGTGTTCTTAAAATCAGAATCATGCTGCAATCGGCACTGAGACCGACTGACAGAGGCCACAGACACGATAAAGCTGCCCTTTGTAGTGACTGGCTGAGGAACGGTTGCTCATAAACAGAGGAAGGATCTGCGAACTATGCAGGTTTGCTGCCAGGACATTATGGTTTATTTAAAACAGGCTAACGTTGACTCTGGTTACATGCTAAAATTCATAAAACTTTTGAACATGTTATGTTAGTCTTATAAAATTGGAATGTATGTGTACAGCATATTTTAAAGACTTTCAAATATTAAGCATTTCACACAAGCTATGAAAAATGCTTGGTTCCCCCCCTCCCCCATTCTGTTCCTTATTTCAGCATCGAATGTTATTCAGGGATAATGAAAACCAGAGGAGTCTATGCCTGAATAACTAGGTTGTCTAACTGCATTACAGTAAAATGAAAGATCAGACCGCAGTTGCAAGGAGCCAGCTTCACAGCTCCGGAGCCTCGGGAAGGACAACATCTTGCAACCAGCGAAGTTTGCTGATGTAGCCCCCTTGATACCCAGTTCAGTGCCACAGCTTTGGTGAGAGAAATTAAATTTCTTTCCACCAAGCTCCACAAGGATAGTATTCAACAAGAGGGGTTAAACTTAACATGAAACAAGGGTCTGAGGCGATTTCTGTGACGTCTAATCCAATCAGATGTGACAGAGAGGTAAGAACAGGAGCTGGCCAGACCTCAGAAATAATGTTTTTCTCCAAATACGCCTGTTTCTACTTACAGATATATTGCCTCAAAAATGTTGACTCCGTGTGTTGAAATCTTGATTATGGATGGTGAGTTTCCCTAATCCTTTTAAACAAAGCCTTCCTCATTGTAGTTCCAGCATTCTTATCCCCATTAGCTAGTACCCTCTTAGTGGCTGGTCATTATTTTAAAGAAAGCTTTAGTAGCTTATATGCAGATAACATATTGTCCAGCAGTGACACACACAAACATTCGGATTCCCCAGGTTCACCAGTTAGCAGTGCCCAGGTGAGACTCAAGGCGGGAGATTGTTTCTCTAATGCTCCTCCATGTTCTGAGATTGTATAGTTACTTCCAAAAAAAAAAAAAAAACCGGAAACAAACCATAAAACAAAAAATAAAGAAAGGAAGGAAAACAAACAACTTGTCGACCAATATATACATTAGTCTAGGGGTTCTGGCTCAGGCATCTCTCCCATAAATCACAACCACTTGCCCATCAGTCCGTTCTCAGGAAGGTGATGAGGGCATTATGTGGCACATGACATAAAAGCCATGGCAAAGGACTCCGGAACCACACTGGGTGGAGTGGCAGGATGACAATTTGACAATTTAATTTCATTTTCTATAGTTTCAAGTTTAATGGGAGCCGTTTTGAATGGCCAGCACATAGCAGGGTGTAGGAGTCGGAGGAGAGTATCACGGTCCATTTTCCCGGAGCCCAGACGACTGTGTCCTGGCCCGGATGAGAAGGGACTAGGGCTTTTCCAGGGTAATGAGAGGCAGCCTTACCCAAGATGAGAGCCTCTGTGCTCATCCCCACCGCCCTTGCTCTCCCTCGGCGCACGGTAACTCCACCGGCCTGCTCATCACTCCTCAAATACACGGCGTGGGCTCCCCTCCTAGGGCCCCGAATTTCCTGTGCACTTCGGGGTATTGCCACCGCACCCCTCCACCCATGTCTCACTTCCTTCAGATCTTTGCTTAAATGTCACCTTCTCAGTGAGGTCTTCCTTGACCATATTTGACATTAGATCCCTTCCTACTGCTTTCTTTCCTATTTCTTCTTTATATAGAACATTGTCTGACACACTGATTAGTCTACATATATAAACGTTTTTGTCTATCCCCACTATTAGCTCTATGAAGTCAAGGAAAGCCACATCTTCAGGGCGGGTAGTAGTGCCTGACAGAGGGCACGCATGCAAAAATATGTGTTTTTAAAAAAAGAAGAATGAATTCAAGTTAGGGAGTATTAAATAGTAATTTTTGGAGTATTTGGACACAAAACTGACAATTTTCTTACATATCTCAAGGTCTCAATATATGAAAAAATGACATACCTGCTTCTTCAATGTTTTCAAGATCTTCTCAGAAGGAAACCAAAGTCCTTAATTTGATTCTAGCCGTATCTCTCTCTCCCTCGTCCCTACCCTACCCCCAATCAATTCTGGATGCCTTTTTTTTTCTTTTTAAAGAATAGTACTAGGAAAGCTGTAAGAAAAACCTGTGTGAAAGAATGGCCACATTTTGTTGATTACAGCCATAAACTCTAGAAATAGTATATGCAACAAGGGACTTACTCAAATACCATTTGAATTGGAGCCTCTTTCTTCAAGAATCTTTCTTTCAACAGCCTTTGTGCAGCGAAACAGACATCTTCAGTGGGCTGCTGGGTTAATTACAGCTCTGCATAACTCTAACTGTCCCACCGGGGAAGAGACTGCTTCACTTCCCCTGTTTAAAGGTGTCACTTGCTTGACTTCCTTCTTGATCTCATATTATTTCCAGCCTGCGCTTCCCCAAGAAAGATTCCCTGTAAAGATATCCAGGAAATTTACAGTCTGAAAACACACTGCTGGGGGTCAGGTCCCCATGGCTTTTATTGCTGACACGGGTTACCATATGATGCCATTTGTGGCTGGCTTGGCTGGATGGCAAGAGAAATGGGGAACGGGGGGAAAACCAACCCAGCGTGGTCACTTCCTCTGGGGCTAGAGGTAAACCATGTCCACAAGCTCAGGCCTCTCCTTCTCTGCCCCTGGATCCTCATGATTCTCTCCACTCCCACCGTCTTTCCTATCTTCAGACCCTGCGCTGTGTCTGCTTACAGACTTAAGTCTCTATATAATTATGCCAAAGCTGCCCAGTCTCAGTCTACAGACCTCCGATTCCATATTGCCCAGCCCATGTCTACACAGTGCTGACTATAAGAAATGCATTTTATATATGGAACAGAAATCTGTTGCAGTGCTAAACATCATGGCTAATTTAATCTCCTCCATCAAGCGGACCTCAAGTATCTGACCCAGAGATCATTTTGGCCATGAGGCTTTCTTTACATTGAATGTTCCCACTTCTTTCTGCCAAGTCTCCTGAGTTTTGAGTTTTAACAGCTGAGTCTAGATGGCCAAATATTGCAGCTGGTTCTCTGACATTCTTCTTCTCTGCTGGGTGGTTTACAGTCTAGAGCCTACTAGGTGGGGCTGAGATGGCTGCTGAAAAAGAGGTTGAGGCCATAGGGAGGTTCTGCTGCTCATTAGGTACTTATCCCAACAGACTTCAGAGATGGAGGGAGCATTGGGGGAGGTTGGCACAGGGATAAAAGCCATTCCCATTGATGATTCTAAAAGCAATACAACATTTAATACTGTTAGCTTTTCCCTCAAGCTTATAACATTCTTGTCAAGATTATGGTAAATCATCATGAAAATTTCCAGGTCATTTCATATCTACCATTGCTAAGCCAGATATGTCTTATGCTATACTCGAAGAACCAGGCCGCTACCCTCCTTCAGGGTGCTCTCCAGAGGGATGCTGTGAAAACACCAATCAGATCTTATCACTTGTATGGTGAAAACCTTCCAGGGGCTTCCACTCTCCCTCAGAGAACATCTAAAACTCCTCAAGCCTCAGAATCTCCTCATCATCTATGGCATTTGTCAGACATGGTCTCAACCTTTTTATCTGAAGGTAGGAAATATTACTTTCTCCTGCTGACATTACACCAAGCAATTCTCTTTTGGGGGAACAAGGCAGAATTAGACCTTGCTCCCTCTGACCTCTAGGAGATGAAATGCTGAAAACGCGCGTCAAGAATCTATCAGTGGGTCTAGCTTTGGACGGCAGTCCCGCTAGCAGTGGGGGTTAAGGACAGCCTACAGCCACAAAGTCAGGCCTGACAGGTGCCAGTGCGGCTCACCGGCTTAGATTGGTGATTGCATCATTTCTTAAATCTTGCTAGGGCTTGGTTTCTCACATTCAAAATGGAATTATTGGAAGTACTTACCTTATGAAGTTGTGTAAGCATTAAATCAGAGAGCAGCAAAAAAAATTATATATATATACATATATTTATAGTTCCTGGCATAAAGGAAGTATTCAATACATGAAATACTACATATATTGTAAATATGCACTGCCAATATGGCATCTATTTCTCTCCCAAATGATTCCCACCTAAGTTGAATACTTTCCCCAGCTAACAGGCCAGATTTCACTGTAGGTCTCCTCCCATCAAGTCTCAGGCCTATTCAACAAAGTCATATATACTGAGCTAGAGAAAGAGATGGATTTTGTGTAGTCTGAATTTTAAACGATTATGGGGGGTGCTTTTAAGAAAAGAACAGAAAGTTATGAATATAAGATTAGGCATAAGGCTTTGGTAGAGGTCTAGTAAGTGAAGTGCCTTGAGGCTTAAATTTCATAGCTTCCCGATAAATGCTTCTCTGCACACCCCACCCTTATGCATGGCACAACAGAGGGATCAGAGGCTGTGGGGAAGTCAGACTTTTATCTCAAGCCCTTGAGAGTCTATTTCCTTGTCTGTAAAATAAAGCTAATAATATCTCATTTAGTTCCCATAGCCAACGGAGGAAGCAGATAATTGTTTCACATTCTCTGTCAAGAGTTGCCAAATCTTGCTTATTTGATCTCCAAAATGAATGTAACCCTGTTTCCTCCCTCAGCCCCCACAATTGCCTGCTCTGAGTCACCGTCTCTCACCTGGACATTAGATCTCCTTACTGCTGGCATTCTTTCTGGCTTTCCACAGTCCATCCTCTATATAGCAACCAAGCTGTTTGTTTTTTTAAATCAGACAAATCAGATCATGTCTGTCTCTGCTTTAATGCTGTAGTGAATTTTAACTGATCTTTTCAATATTATGACTGTGTAGACACACACACACACACACACACACACACACACACACACACACTCATATGGTACATGATGTGTCTTACGCTAATTTTTAAAATCAATACATTTTAATATATACTTAATGATTCTTAAAACTGTAAACAGAAATTTCATCTTTTATTCATATGTGCATTAAATAGGTACAGAAGTAATCATTATTTGTCCACAAAGAATCATAACTGATGCAGAAAAGTAGAGATTTTAAAGGCTGTATTTCACACTAAATTTTAAAGGCAGGAAACATGTCCATTTCGTTTGCTGATGTACCTCCAGAACCTACTTTATGACCTAGCACACAGTAGGTTTTGATCAATATATGTATCAAAGGAAAGAATAAATGAATATATGAATGATAGATGTGACTAGCTAAGGTGCTTATCACATAGAAGATGTTAAATTTCATTATTACAACATTCTGAGAGTTACAGATTAATAGGCAATGTTATAATGACAATGAAATTAACATTATCTAATAATAATCACTAGGCACCAAAAATGTCTTCCTCCCCACGACATAACACTTTCTTCCGCAGAGGCCTGTCCCGTGCTTTATCAAGGAGGACTTCCTCTTAGGGACCTCTTGTCCGGGCAAGTAGCACTCTGAGTAGCCTCACTTTTCTGGACAAACAAGATGTGTTCCATGGCTGGTAAGAGTCTAACACTAGTGCCAGGCAAGAAACCCAAATTCCATTTTTTATCATCAGCCACACAGAGTCAGAGTCAGCTACAGCTGTTCTCTCCACTCTTCCAGGTCTAGAAGAGGTGATGAGAACACTGCCTGTACCACCACCTTCTTTCTACCTTCTGCCCAAGACTTTAGGTCTTAACTGTGCTTCCCTCATCTCTGCTCCAGGCTTCATGGGCTGACCTGCCCTCCAGTCTGTCTCCCTCAGCAGCAGCCTCCCTGGCGCCCCTTCTCCAGCCTACCTGCCCAGGGACACGCTGACCACCGTGGCTCGCCTGCCACAGGAAGGACAGCTCCCTGCCGCCCGCTCTCAGCTTTGTGCAGCTGGGGGGGCCTCTGGGTATCCTAAGCACTTTCTCGCTTTACGGCAGCACATCCCAACTGTCCAGGATGAGGGCTGAGCAGTCCGTTCCTATGGGCCTCCTGTCCCCCATTATTGTCACAGCATAATCCGCTGGCATTTCCCAGCAAATTATACCAATTATTATCCGACCAATGACTCAGAGAGGCCAGGTCACAAGGCACCTAGGAAGCAAAGGAGAAAATATCCAAGGATTTTGCCTCCTGACATGTCTCCAGCTTCTCCTGGCCCCTGGCAGGGCCTTTAGTGGGCCTTTCTGACTGTCCCAAGTATCTGTACCTGCAGCCTGATTTCCCACTGGGAAATGAGAGGTTTTGTCCCCTACTGACAGGTTTTAGGCAGTTGTCAGACACCTGAAGAGGTTTCCTTGGGATACAGTTCTTCCTGATGCCCCCAAATCACGTCACTACTCATCTCAGGGGGCAGAACAGTCCCAGGCTTGCCTTCTTGTCAGCAGGCAGAGGCAGGAGACCGTTCCCTCAGGGCGCGTCCTCCCTGTCTCCTCTCAAACAGACCAAACTGGGGCTGGGGACAAGGAAGTGGCTGGAGAAAGCTTCATTCGCTCTCCACCAGTCAGCAGATGTTGGCTGGGTGGTACACTCTCTTCATTGTAAAAATTTTCTTCCTCTTGTTTTAAATGGGAAGCAGAAGGAGCTCAGAATGCCATACATGATACGATACCAGACGGAGGGAGGCAGAGGAGGTAAGAGGAGTAGTGAAGAGCCCGATGCCCAGAAAGGGCTGAATGGGGGTGTGGGGCTGCGCCCAGCACTGTGACATGGCCTACAGGCAATAAAGAAATTTCAGGATGACCTAAATAAGATTTCCTCATGTTTGCATTCAACATCCAGAAAGTGTATTCACTGAGAACTACTGAACAGGCCCAACCTTTTATTCCAGTGACCCAGTGGCTCACTCTTTTCCCCAAAATTGTGCTGATCATCATTTTCCCTCCCTGGATAATTTTCCATGGCAAAATCAACTTTTCCTTCCAAAATCAACTCATCCCCTTGAGCCCAGCAATGAGCCTCTAGCCAGCAATCTTAGCACCACAGTGGCTCTTACAACACTGGGTATTGCCAGCCCCTCTCAGACCAGCTGCACTGGCTGTGAGAAGCCGGGCAGGCTGAGTAAGCTTGCTGTGCCTTGGTATAACCATCTTTTCAAACGGAGATAATAAAAGTGATGACTGCTTCACTGTGTCATTGATCTATGTGAAATGCTTGGCATATAGTGAGTGCTCAAGAAATGACACTTCTCTATACAGTCTCATACATTATAGCCCTTGGTCATGTGCTGTTCTGAATGACTCGGGGTTGGATTCACAAATGCCTCCTGTTTCGTCAACCAGCCTGGAAGCTTTTGGAGGACATCTTGTGCCTGAAACTACTGTAATTACCCTAGACTGATGCACACAGTAGGGATTCTGAGTTCCAGAAGAGCCACCTCCTTGAGTGTGTACTGTGTGTCAGGCGATGCAATAGATGCTGAAGACCCGAGACGGAGGAGGCTCTGAGCAGCTTACTTAGAGGTGGCAGGGGATACCACAGAGGAAACACATTTTTTTCTATATTAACAGCCCCTTCCCAACCCGGGTCAGCTCCCAAATCCTTCAGAAAGAGGCTGGTGGCATGCTTGCATTTGTACTGAGCATAGCTACAGATTTGTTGAACATTTTGTTTTGATTAAAAATTAATAGCTGCTTTTGACCCATATGGATTAATTTCACTTTCTCTAAGTATCTCCTTAATTGACAAACTACCATTAGGTGAAAGAACCAATTAAACAGAGCAAACTGCTCCCTCCCTCCCTCAGCCAGTCTTCTTCCTCCTTCCTCCCTCTCCATGTTGTCTTGCCTGAGTGTTTTAATAGACTATTTCCATACTACGCAATGAGATTAATCACTCAATAAATATACAAGAACAAAGGTGGGAGGTGTGCTTGATGCGGATGCAAGGCTGGGCTGAATCCACCATAGAGCTGCGGATGAAGGCCTGGAGAAGGGAACAAACCAAGAGACCTACTTGCATGGCCTCAAAAGATTGACAAGTAGAGTTCCTGTCAATTAACTGGCACTCCCGAGCATGTCAGCCATCAGAGGTTACTCAATGTACTGCTTTATCATAGTTTGGAGAAACTCCGATAAACTCCCTGGAAAGTGCTGACAACGTTGTTCAAATAACAAGCTGGACAAAGCCCATTCACTGTGCATTACCCTCGTGCTTGAATGTCCGAGCAAGGGGGCATGAAACTCACTCTTGCTGGGGTGGGAGTGCTCGTGGGAAGACTATACTATAACCAAGGGCTGTGGCCAGGATAATACAGAAGGCCTTCAAGGAATAAAGACTTCACCTTGTGCTGGGCATCTTTACAGGCTTCTAGATCTCGCTGGTTGAGTGTCTCTCTCTCCTCCTTCCTCTTAAAGCTCTGCCAAACCGAGTGAAGAGGAACACCGGGCTTTTATTGGGGCTGGAGAGCTCCAAGAAATCTCCACAGGGACAGATCCAATATCACCTACTGCTCTGAAACAGGAAATGTTGATACCTAAACCCATCTCTCACCTGGAGAGCTGCAGGCCTACAGCTTTCCACTGGGAGTGCCTGGAACCAACCAAACTTGTCAAGTACAAACTGGGAGTAGGTCACTGAAGAAGACGGTGACTACAGATTTTGTTCTCCTCTCCTGATTTTCTTAAATGACACAGTCCAACAAGGACTAGATCTACCCCACCCCACGTCCCACAGTTGTACAGTGACACAACAATGGTACAGAGAAGCACAGGAAATGGCATTTTAAAGCATTTGGGAGGGCCGTTACAAATGACTACTCAGTTACTCCCCCAATATTTCATTATGAAAATTTTCAAACACAGAGAAGCAGCAAGAATTTGACAATGAACACCTGTATACCCAACACAGATGTCCTGCCAGGGACATTTGATTGTAGTTGCTTTATCATAGGTCTGTCCCATCTAGCCAACCTGTTATTTCTCTGTCAAGCCATCTTCTTTCTAATTGCATTAAAAAAAAATCAACACTATTTTTAAAAAGTTATTTGAAGGATCCTTTCTCTAAATAAACTCTTTTCAGAAAATCCGATCCATTAAATAGGTAGAAACCAAGCCACTCTGGTTGCAGCAGGGTCGGACTCCTGATGTCCTGACACCCCACGTGCAATTACAGACAATGCCTCACCTGGCAAACGGGCCACAGAGAGCCCAGGAATGGGGTGACCGCATCTGGCCACATTAAACCATCACATTACATTTCAGTTTTCTGAGTTGTAGAGAAGAGATAATAATTACACAAAACAACACAAAGCTAGCAGCAAATGGCTGGCACATAGTAAGTGAATGCTCTGTAAATGTTAGCTGTTCCTATGATTGTATTAATATCATCAACACCATCAGCACTACCACAGTACCTTGGAGAGAATGAAGTACAGCCCCAAACACGGTGTGCAGAATGAAGTACAGCCCCAAACACTGGCGGGAAGCCCCAGGTGGGGATGCAGACAGGCAGATTCCACTGTGGAGCCCATGACCAATCTTAACTGATTCAGCCAAGCTCACAGCGGTACATGACTGAGAAAAATCCTTGCGTCCTCCCCATTGCAAAGGGATGCTTTAAAGATTAAGAGGGAGGGTAAGTAAAAAAGTATTCTGGAAGCAAAATTCTGCAGCAATTCAAGGTGTCCCTGTTGGTATTAGAGGCCCTGTTGTTCCAGGGTCTGATGAGTGGTGACAACCGCCGCGCCACTGGAAAACAAGACTCTATCTCTGCCTTCAATCTACAAAAATCGTTCAGGACGACCCTCCTACTGCTGCCAACATCTTCCTCCAAAAAAGAACTCATCATCTTGTTTTTACACCAAACCAAACCCAAACTCTGAACTATCCTAGTGGGTTTTCAGGGTCCTTTATGACCGGATGCCAAAATGCCTTCCTAGACTTACCTGTCACCACTTACCCACTTCCCTTCCTGAATCTGGGGCTCCCTACCTGCCAGATGTACCCACCTCCCAGTTTTTCCTGGGTGAGTCTGTGCCTTTAGAGCAGAGAAATGCAGAACTGGCCAGGTACCAACGAGACACCATGCTGGCATTTGCCAGGCTTGTTCATGTTGAAACACTGGGGTGTCGATACTTTGAGGCACATTTTACAGAAAAGAAAATGGAGGCAGAGACAACTGATGTTCATTAAACCAGGGCTCATAGCAGGTCATGATACTGATTGTGCACTAGGCCCCTTCTCCGTCTGGGGATGTCTGTGGGTACAGTTCTGCTGTCGCTGCTTCTGGAGGTTCTCCTCGGATAGGCTGAAGCACTGCACTCAGACTTCTGGGGAATCTGAGAGAACATCTAGCTGCATGGTGAAGTGGGCTGGTCTCACAGCCGGGCAGCCCTGCTTGTAATCCTGGCTTTGAACCTCTCTAGTCAGGGGGCAGTTCCCTTATGTGCACCTTGATGGCTGCGGTAAGGACTTAACCACCTAACACCTACAGGGTGCCTGGTCCATGGGGTGCTTGCCAAGTGTCAGGACCCCACCCTTCCTTTAGCGGTTTTATTTTCCTGTTGTAATGACTAGATTCTTGGTCATGAACTGTGAGCACACTGAGGGTGGGGGCTGGCATCACTGTGAAGCCCAGGAAAGCCACTTCCACTCAGTCCAGCTTTGCTGTCCCTGGTTTACACGGGAGCTTTGCTGGACGCACAGCATGGTCCACCCACCAGGACCCAGTGGAGGCTCCCAGGGCCATCTCCCAATACCGGCCCATCACTTCTGAGCTGCAGAGAAGCCTGGGGCACTGCACTGATTACCTCTGCTCTGCAGGTAAGGAAGCCCAGGTGACTGGGCTCTGTATTATCAAAAAAAACAGTGCCTTGCTTGAGCTTAGATTCGGGTCACAGAGGGATGGTGCCCCAACCAAAGCTGAGAACACTAGCAAAATGCCTTCTGTGGACACAGACCCCCCGGAGTTCTAGAAGAGCCAGGGCTTGTTTTGAACCTGGACTCCTATAGCTCAGCCATCGCCCTGGTGACTGGGCCTCCAGGTATGTGACCAGGCTGGGCTCTGAAGAGAAACACGTGCACTTCATACCCAGAACTGACATTATGCCCTCTGGGAACCAAACACCTTCTACTTCTCCTGGGTGCTTGTCCTAGAATCTTCCTAACTAGGAAGAACTACACTGTGCCTCAATTTCATGAGTAATTCTCCATTATTCACTGTTTTTCCACCACTAATGGCCATGCAGGGACCAAGTTCTCTCAGAATCTAATGAACGAAGGGGGGACAAAAGTCACAAGACAAATGAGTTATCACAGAGAACTATGTGGGTTTTTGTAATACAAGTTTATAAACAAGGGAAGAAATACATTTGTCCTTCCTCACACTGAGGTTTAAATGGGACCCAGTCTTAGGAGACCACACAGCCCAGCTGATGAAGAGAGCCATGAGCCGTCGTGTGTGGCTTGCCAGCTGGCCCCATTTCAGTTGTTTCTGCAGAGCCATGTTGGGAGTAGCTGCAGAGAAGGACAGTCTCTTTCCTGGACCTCTTCTACACACATCATGGCAGCCGCCCTGAGACCTCTGTTTCCCATGCAAAGGTGAACCACTCTGAGCTGTGCTCCCTCGGAGGTCCATGCCGTCAGAGGAGTGCACAACCAATTCTGGGTGACAGAGTCTAGCGAGAAAATACCCATCAAGCAGGTGATGGCTTCCTCGTGACTCGATTTTTTCCTAAGGTTACGGTCCCTGAGGAGGGATTTCCAAAAAGGGGCAAAGGAATAAATTCCCTCCAACTGCCAGGAAGCATCAACAAAGTCCGAGGAGGGAGATGGAAGACCCCTCCCCTTCCTTCACGCTAAGAACCGCGACTTCCTGTTTAAGGAGCAGAAGAGAGAGGGGTAATTCACCTGCTCACAAAGCCTGGCCACTTGGCAGCCATCCAAGAATGTGCAGAGAAACCTTGAATTTTGAAAACATAATAGACAAGGGAGTCAGCTTAAGAAAAGATTTCATCTATTAGCTAACAAGAGGCCAGGTCATGCAGTAGGGTATTCTTTATACTCGAGAGACCATGCTAAAAATCTCAAAAATGTACCAGAAGGAGCAGGGGCGGGGCAGCCCCGGTACAGTGTTCTTAGCATGTGATACAGGTTGCCGTTTCAAGGAGTCTTACCATTTCCTCTGACATCCTGACAGAAACGTGTAATATAGAAGTTCAGCAGTGTGGGCAGGTTAAATTACACGAGGCAGAGGAAATCATTTTGCAGTGAATTGAAGAGGTGCTGTGGGCCATGGCAGGCTGGGCCGAGCAGACCCTGGGCTCCTCGAGGAGGGGTCGCCTCAGGAGGGCGGGGCCTAGGACGAGCCCCAGGCTCAGGGCTCCTGTTCACAAAGCAGCAGCCCTTGAAGGGGGGAATGAATGTTGGCAAGCTTTGTGTTCAGCCTTTTCCAGGCTCCTTTCCCTCTCTTGGAAACGTGAGGAGTGTGGCCTGTGGGCCCTTGGAAACCGAGAGGCAGACAAGGCAAGTCTGGAGGGTTTTCTAGCAGAACTCTCTGCTCACCACCACTTCTCTACACCTAGGATGTACCAAAAATCACTGTTCAACATAACGACAGCGAAGATTCTGAAGGGCCTTTTAATCATCAGAGAAAGATTAAATTGCATTCAGTGAAATCTGAGTGAAGCATATTTAACTGTAATCTCCGTCTTTTAAAATTATGCATCTTGAAAATATCTGCATCTCTCTAAGTGACACATCCCGATTAGCAGTCCAGTGCATTACCCCACCACGGCAGACCCCCCCCCCCACTACTGTCCACCCACACAGCAGAAAACCCAGACATCAAGACACCTCTTCCCTACCAGGGAAAGAAGTGGTTGTCAGCCCAGTGCATTCTGATTGCCTAAGATGGGGGCAAAAGAAATGAAAACTGCTTCTGCATAGAGGCTGCACCTGCCTCCTGCCCAGGGAGACAGTATATGGCTGAAGTGGGGATACAACGAGAAGAGAGAAAGGACAGTCACCCATGATTTTCTGACATTCTTCTTAAGGTGGTAGCTACTATGTACCACACATGGCACGTAGCACTTCCTCCCACTTAATAAAACCACCTGTTGGGGGTAAAATGACCCCCTTCTACAGGTGAACATACTGGGTCCCCCAGCTGGTTGGCTGAGGCCTGGGCCACTGCAGTTCCCACCGCAGGTGGTGCTGCCCAGAACACAGGGGAGATGCTGCCTCCTCACCCCCAAGGCCGCCCCGCTATCCTCGTCCACAGCGGTGGGCCGTCCCATGTACACACGAGCTGGCTCAGGGGCACAGTCCTCTCTGGAAGAGCCATTTAGAGAAAACTGGGGACATTAATGAACAGACTGACTTAACCCTTGCCTGGCAGCATGGAGATATCTTGAACTCCACCTTCGAGGCCTCTACCTCCTCCGAGCTGCAGGGAGACCCTGCAGGGGACGCAAGGCTATGAGGCCCTAAGCACTTTATGCTCCAGGGCCGGCCAGCCCTGCCATATGGACAGGCAGGTGAAGCCAGGTTAAAAATTGATATCCAGGGCACTGTAGCTGGGAGGAGGGGTCACCGAAGGGAGGCAGGAGAGCCGGGGTGCGGGGTGGGAGAAGGGAGCCAGCAGGGCTAGATCGTTCTCATGGCCCGTGGGTGGGGACCTGCCTCCGATGACCAGACTGGCTGTCCTGCCTACACTTGGTAGAGGGATGTGCCTGGGACCACTGCCTTCAGCCACAGGCCGGCCCTGCAAGCAGCTTCCTGCCCCTTCAGCATTCTTCCCCATCCTCTCCCTGCGGTTTGGAAATCTGGCTGATGCTGGTGTCACTGAGCGCTTTACAGTAAGTGGGCATTAATTAATGCTAAATAACGATAGAATTTCTCTCAAATTACACATGACACTCGCATTAAGAGCAGACATGTTCATCTGGATAGATACTATTGCCATGAGCACCACAAG
Organism: Phataginus tricuspis; assembly: GCA_029783875.1. NCBI lineage: Eukaryota > Metazoa > Chordata > Mammalia > Pholidota > Manidae > Phataginus > Phataginus tricuspis. The sequence goes on from JAQQAC010010882.1 coordinate 3,604,471, forward strand.
CATTTACAATGATTTGCAAAGGATAAGAAGTAAACTCTCTTTATGTAAGAGTTCTCTTTAACCAAAATGAGTAAAAGCTTTGCAGATTGTTAATTAACAACAGTTTGGTATGGGCTATGTAAATCTTACATGAGGACGGAACTGGTGGCAAGTAGCTGGGGTACCACGGCTGAAGCAAGAGAGCCAGTCAGACTGCTGCCTTCTGTGTTGGGTGAAGAAGGAGCTAACATTTTGGTACAGCAGCCGCAGTGTGCGTGTGTAACAAAACGTGTGTATGCACATTATTACTTTAAAGCTAAGGGCACCTGAGTTAAGAGTGGATGAGGTGACGGACAAAGCTCATGCAGCTTGAAAGGAGCACAGCTGTCACCAAAATCAGGCTTTCCTGGCCCCACACCCATGGTCTTTCCCTCCAAACGTGTGTCACTGCACATCAGAAGGCTTAGGGCAGCTTTTAGAAGTACAGATTCCTGCACTCCACCTGGAAACTTCCCACCTGGGACCTTGGGCATGCGAGTCCCCAGGGTGGTGCCGAAGTTTCCGTGCACAGCCTTCTGGGTGACCATGGCATGCAGCCAGGTGGGGGACCTCCCTCCACACTCGACTGCTGGGAAATCCCACATTCCTGCCTAGTCATCTGGCCAGGTGTTACATCTCTCCTTCTGCTCTGCAGGCTACCCCCCTCAGCTTGCTGAGGGTCTGATCAGATGAGTGAGGCAGGGCCAGGCACAGACGCTATGAGCACCTTTGCTCACACCAGTTCAGTCTGTACCGGTGGTACCTGCAGTGTCTAGGATCAAGGCCACCAGGGACAGGGTGGCCAGGCCGAAACACAAGCATGAGTGGGAATAAAGCTGTAAGTTTAGGAGCTTCCCCCCACCCACTATGGTCCAGAACATGATAGGACTCTTGCTGCCCAGGACTCACCTACTGTTTTCCACTTGCTCCTGGAATTACACCCAGGAGTGTAGGGAAAGTGGTACCAAGAGCAACACCGAAGGCATGTTCCTAGTCAGAAGTTGAAAATAAATGATGGCAACCTAAATGAGTAGAAAGCGTATGACAGTCTGTGTGGTGGGAATGGCTGATGGGGGAGTGAGGAAGCAACAAGAGGATCCAACCTCTCAACTTGGTCTCTGCTGCGAGGCAGCAGAGGGCTCCATTCCACACTGACTACAGAGACGACCAGCACGGCAGTAGCTCCTGCATTTAATGCAAGTAGATGCATTTCATCTCCTCGCCACGGCCTTGCAAGGTGAGAATTCTGAGGTCCTAGAGAGGTTCAATGATTTTTTAAGTCACACCAGAAGGTGGTTATAGATTTGAGGTCTCTGAGTCCAAGACGGAAACTTACACCCACTATGCTCACCAGTGGATTCAGAGATGGCTGAGACTTAGAAACTCCGTGACTGGGGTGGTTCACTGGTGTACCGAGCAGGGAAGGTAAAAAGAGACATTGAAACAGTGTCATCTTCACCAAACAAGAGAGGACACTCATTCAGACTTTGCAATCTGAGCACAGCAGAGGTTTGGAGACCCACATCCTTTGTGGAAGTATCTGGTCTTTGCCCGCCCAGAAGCCATCTGCATGCTTCTTTCTTGCTACAGAACTCAAGTCAGCACAATGCCAATGCCAGGGACAATGACTGATCATGGAAATCCAGGCCTTCTGTGCCAGGAGCTTGCTTTCCCTTCTCCTCTGCACTTGGAAATGGACTGTTATAGCCAAGGAGATGTACAAGGCCCTTGACCACCTGTCTCCTTCTTGAACGTCTTCTATTTATTCCGCAAGGACCTTGAATGTTGTCTTGTATGGAAAAAGGGTCTTTGCTGATGTGATTCAATTAAGTACCCTGAGATGAGGAGAATATCTCAGATTTTCTGGGTAGGCCCTAAATGCTGTCACAGGTGTCCTTATAAGAGAAAGGCAGGGGACACACATAAAAGGAGAAAGCTACATGGAGACAGAAGCAGAGACTGGTGTGATGTGGCCGCAAGTGGAGGAATGTTAGCAGCCACCAGAAGCTGGAGGCGGCAAGAGATGGATTTGAGGGGGTGAGGCCCAGGGAACTGACGATGAACTTCGAGAGACCAGATTTCTGTTCTTTCAGGGTGTCACGTTTGTGGTAATTTGTTACAGCTGCGACAGGAAATGAACACACCGTGGAAGCCACTGTCAGGCATTCTGCTACTACAGCTGAACACGTCCTAAGTTCTATATCTCTGTAATACTCAGAAGTTAAAACGGAAGGGCTGATAATCACTATTGCTTCTATTTCTGACTATAAGAGGTACTTCCTAGAAAGTGGTTTTTCTAGGGATCCCCACAAATGCTGGCAAGTCTCCCTCGCACCACCCTCTCCATCTCGCTGTTGCCATTGTTTAGAGAGCACACCTACCATTAAGATCCCCATCACTGCTTCACCAGTGGTAAATCCATGCAGTGTGGCCAGATTCATGGAAAGCAACTTCCCCGGCAGGCGGGTATGCTCAGGCAGTGCCAGAACCAGAGGAGGCTGCAGCCCCTTGGTGCGTATCACACAAGGCTGGACTTCAGCAACGGTGTAAAGAGCAACCCTTAGAGCTGGGAGTCTGAGAGGATGGGGGAGGTAGAGAAAGGCCTGGAGGTTGGGAAAAGGACTTCAAAAATATCTCACAATAGTAGTCAATAAAACAGAAATTAATTAAAAACCTCCTCAAAAGGAAAAACAGAGCTTAGGCCGAGAGGGAACTTTGGGGAAGCCTACTTACAGATGATCAAGGCTGCTTTTGCCATCACCACCCATCTCCTGCTTGTGTATCTCCAGTTCCTCCAAAGCATAGAGATCTCCTGCGGATTCTCATTCCACATGACCCTCCGACATGGCCATGCTTCAGCTCCCTGTGACCATCTTCTACCTCTTCAAGGAATGTCCACTTTAATCAGTAGATGAATGGATAAAGAAGAGGTGGTACATGTACACAATGGAATACTATTCAGCCATAAGAAAGAAACAAATCCTACCATGTGCAACAACATGGATGGAGCTGGAGGATATTATGCTCAGTGAAATAAGCCAGGTGGAGAAAGACAAGTACCAAATGATTTCCCTCATTTGTGGAGCATAACAATGAAGCAAAACTGAAGGAACAAAACAGCAGCAGACTCAGAGACTCCAAGAAGGAACTAGTGGTTAGCAAAGGGGAGGGGTGGGAAAGGGCGGGTGGTGAGGGAGGGTGAAGGGGATTGAGGGGTATTATGTTTAGTACACATGTTGTGGGGGATCACTGGGAAAACAGTGTAGCACAGAGATGGCAAACAGTGAATCTGTGGCATCTTACTACACTGACGGACAGTGACTGCATTGGGGTATGGGTGGACCTGATTATATGAGTAAATGTAATAACCACATTGTTTTTTCATGTGAAACCTTCATAAGAGTGTATATCAATAATACCTTAATAAAAAGAAAAATGTCCATTTTAGGTCCCATTTCCTTGGAAGTCTGCTCCTAGGATGCTGACTGACTTGGTTGTAATGTATTAATCAGCTACTGTGTGTGAGGGTTTTTCTGGGGGAGTAGGACCCAGCGGTAGGAGGCCAACAGGGGTAACAGTGTGGAAGGAACTGAAATCTAAAGTTTACTGAGTATTTATTTTGGGCTATATCATTCTTGATGTTTTGTATTCAGATTAAAAAAAAAACACAAGAGCAGCAACTCAGAGGCATTAAGCAAACTGCCCAAGGTCATGGTCACAGTCAAACAACACTATGGTGATAGAGCTGGAATTATGGTCTCACCACCTCTGCCTTAGTAGGCACCTCCTACACCCAAAGCTTAATGACCTCTGCTGTCCAAAAGGGACCCTCAGGACCAAAGCTCCGGCACTACGGCTGGCCTTTTGGACTGCAGTTCATAAGCTTTCTGCAATAGGCTAGCTCTAATAAGTAGCTCAATCAGAAACAGAAGGCCTTGGCTGGTTTAAAAGCACATGTCTTACCATTAGGCAAAGACTGTAGTATATTTACTGAGGACAAAAACCATCAATGAGACTAATATTAGTGGGTGAAAATAGGATGAGAAACAGGTATTTGTGTAAACTCAAAGTATCTTTGCATAAGATTTGAAAGGGCAAAAATAGCAACTTCACAAGGAGAGACCTGGCAGACATGCCCTTAACTGAGCGATCCCAGCTGCCACTGCCGGCCATAAGTCCACATGCCCCCGAGGGGGCGCGCTAACGAGGGCGCTCTCTTCCATGTCTTCCTGCCGAAACAGTGCGACCTTGGTCTGATCAGGAAGGAAAAGGAGACAAACTCAAGCTGAAGGATGGGTTGTCCACCAATCAACCTGCCTGGATTCTTGAATAAAAGATAAAACTGAGGAAACAGGTATACTTCGAATAAAGTCTGTAGATTTGGCTTATGGGACCATATAAAGGTTAATTTCCTGGTTTAGACATTTGTACTATGGTTTAATAACATACAACATTTGAAGAAGCTGGGTGAAGGACATATAGGAACTTGAAGTGTTGTTTTCTGTAAGTCTAAAATTTCAAAAAAAAAAAAAATCCCTAAACACCACATTGCTTTCACAAAGGATTATCTTAATGTGGGAATTTAGGTATGGTGGCAACTGCTATCTCAAGTGGGCCCTGTGGGAGTCTGAGTACCCACCAGATAAGCAGTCACTTGGCCAGTTTGAAAGCTGGTCTTGATGGTCAAGGTGTCTCAGATTCTGCCCTTGGGGTCCACACCCGGCTCTGCTACCCAGGTCAGCCTTGCCTCTGCAGATCGACTCTCAGCTTGCTTAGATAAGTCGCAAGAGTTGGCCCCCAACAAGTATCAGTCTAGCTGAGCTTTTAGAGTCAGACTATTTCATTTTCAAATAAAGAGAAACAAGGAGAATGGCGGGAAATCTAGAGCCCTTCTCTCTACCCAATCCCCTTTCAGGTTTCTGAGGGAGATAAATGTGAAGGGGACAGGGGTGAAATGGTGCTGCTTCTCTTTGTCCCTTCCTTCCCCTTCTTGCTTCCTGCCACCTGCCTAAAACCTTAAAAGCAGCCTACAGCAGAGGCTGCTTGCTTCACCAGGACCACTGCTTTAAGCCTCTGTCCATGTATGTGGCAGCCTGGGGGCTGCACCTCTAGCCTGGAAGGGCCCTTCCAGTTATGACAGGCCATGGCCAGCAAGGCCCTGAAGAGCTGCCCAAGCAGAGACGGCTTCAAACTGTACTGGTCTTTAAGCCTAGTGAGTCCTGCATGTTCAAGGAGGGTGCTCAGCTCCGCATCGGCTACAGACCAGTAGTGCAGAGGCTGAGCTCCTGAGCTGACTCTGCTCTGGCTTTCTTGAAGAAGTTATGTAATCTGAGGATATAAGTAAGCGACTGCCGGGCCCCCTGGAAGTTAGACACTGAAATACTGTCATGAGGATGATGTGGTGTAAATGCGAGACTGACCAGAGAAGGTGTGAGGGTATTACCACCAAAGCATTAACATTTTGCCTCAGTTCACCCCATTTCAGTTCCTCATTTATAAATTGAAGGTTCACTATTCTCTCATCTCAGATGTTTGTATGAGGTTTAAATGTGCCCATGGATGTCATTTTAACAGATTCAGTATAAAAAACCTATATAGGTTGCACAACAGAGTGAATGGACTTCACATGACTGAAATGTACACTAACAATGGTGAAGATGGTGAACTTTATTTCTATTAAAAAAGAAAGTCCTATTCAGTATATCATAAGTACCCAAAGTAAACATCAGGTGCTATGACTAATATAAGGCGGTTTTGTTCTTGATTGTTATCATCACCCCATGTATTTATTCCTAAATTAGATGCAGACAAAATCCCAGCATTCTGGCTGGCTTCCCACTCATCCCACAGCCCCAACTGTCTGTGCTTCTCAGATGGTTCTGGTCCCCGAGACACTGACCCGTAGCTCTGACCACTCCTGCTCTTCTGAGCTCACGCAGTGGAGGGTTCTGCAAGCCCCTCCCTGCGCTCACCCGTCCTGTATCCCTCACTCTCAGTGTCCGGTTGGTAGTGCCATCATTGCCCACCCGGTCAGCCTTCCTGGGAACCTCCCGTGACTCCTCCCAGAACGCCCACATCCCGGGGGTCACAAAATCGTAATTCCACTTCATAAATGCCTCCAAAATCTAACTCCTTTTCCAATACTTCAGTTGAGATTCCTCCCACCTCTCGCCTAGCCTATCATAACAACTTTCTCTTTGATCATCAAGACCAAAGTTTCCTTTTCTCCCTTCCATTCTTCACGCCACTGCTGGGATTCTCTTTTCACGAGTCAAATCTGATGTGACATTCACCTACATGAAGTAACTCAGTGGGCTCCTCTCTGGATCAAGTCCAACTCTTACCTTGCTATACAAGGTCTGTCTATACGGAGCCGTTTATATCAACCAAAATTTACAGTCACATCTCCCTTACCCACTCCCATGAACCTTGTTCCATATAAACTGAAGTTTATTCATGCTTCTCTTCATGTGTTAAGCCTTTCACAACTCTTTGCTTTTTGCAACTAATGTCCCCCTGGCCTATGCTCTTCACTATCCTTGCTACCAAGAAGTCATCTGCACTCACGTGTTTCAGCATGAACTTACTCAGATGCCTGTTCTGCACAGTATGGTTCTGTGTGTGCATCCAGACATTGTGTCATTTCTTACACACTGTGGGGGCACCTTATATTCATCAAGGTACCTTAGCATTCTCTGCAATTGGACCTTACCTCTCTGAAGGCTTGTGATGTCTTTGTCATCTTTCCCTCCCTAGTTCCCAGGATGGTACTTGGCTCGGCACATACTGAGGGCTAAGTTGTGGAATAAACTATGAGTGAAAGCAGCTCTGCATGAGCTTACTAAATTCCAGTCTTAGGGATCTCATTTCATCAAGGCTGCCTGGAAGGGTGAGAGCTATTTACTGCACTGGACACACATTCGGTACTCTGGGATGGCCACAATTCATCTGGACAAGTAAGTACATTTTGTACCCAAGCTGAGTAATTTACAAACTGGCATCCCAGTGACTTGGGCCTTTCTGTCTCTCATGGCGGCTGTCTTATAACTGAGGAGTAATTCATCCTCCACTGTATTAAAGTATTAATGAATTTAGGAGTATTCTGAATACAGGTCACATGAACCCTCACACTTTATAAAATCCTGTGCCCTTCTGTAAGTCTTAACAGCTTGCCTTAAGCAAGAGAGAAGTGATCTGTGATGGCACTTAAAATGATTCTGTGAATATTTAGGCAACTATGTTATATAATTATACCCATGTGGTCATATTTGAGACCCTGTGATCATAACAAAGTGCTAACACTGGATGATCATGGACTCTCGGACAGCTGGCAAGGGGTGCCCATGAGTCCCTAACCCACAGGGCAGGAAGGGTTTGTTATGCTTTATAGATGCATTGTTGTCTACCTAACTCCTTTCTGCGCCCTCTACCCACCCCAGCACCATACAGGTCACCTCCAGAGCAGCACTTTTGGACAACATGATCTGGTCTCTCTGCTCACAGATGATTGACTCAGGCATGAGCACCTGACTTCAGCCAGCCCATTCCACAGTCCTTTCTGGAGAACCACCTAGCCTGAGCCAATCAGAATCCTCTCCTTAGATTTTAGTAACTGCAGCAGAAACGGTTAGACAGTCTCTCTTCCACTGGCTGAAGCTGAAAGGTATAAGGCTCAGAAGGTGGGTCATGATTTTCACCAACAGGAAAAACCAAGTAGAAGCAATGAAGAAGACAGAGGACAGGCAAAGAGAAAGAGAAACAAGAAGGGCACTTAATTCTCTGTTCTGTGCTTCTGGAGTCCAGTCTCATATTTCTGCCCTTCTGATGGTTCAGTTACTTACTTGAATTTGGAAGCCTATACATTTCCTTATGTGTTAGTTTGAATTTAATTCCTGTTACTTTGAAATGAAAAGGAAGACTCTTAAAAAAAAACAAAACAAAACCCTGCTAACATAAACACAGCTAAAGCTGTTAAACTTAAGGGCTTTACAATGACCTAAAGATTTCACTGGAGTTGTGTTGATAAGAATGTGGACATGACATATTTTACATGGCTACAGAAGGCTGATGGGTCCCTTTATATAACGAATAATTGCTCTGTAATTGAACTGTTGGGTAAACTCTAAACTTCTTTCAATGTCTACTCTTCTTAGAGTGGGCCTACCTGCACATCCTTAGAGGTTCAGGAAGGGGGTGAAGATGCAAGTGTGACTCTGCTTAGGCAAAGTAAATGATCCACATTTGCTGTCTTGTCTCTAGGGAACACACCATTTAAAATTACTGCTGCAGAGATTCAAGATGGCGGCGTGAGAGGTGACAAGGAGAACTCCTCCCAAAATCACAAATAGTACAAAAATATAGTTAATTAATACAACTAACCCTAAAACAGCAACAAGAGAGAAGGCTGACGAGACTGCATACAGACCTCATGAACAGAGCAGACCTCATGAAACAGGGTAAGGTATGAAAGCCTTAATCAGGTGGGACGCAAGCCCTTCCCCCATACCAGCTCACCGGTGGGAGGAAGAGAAATGGAGCGGGGAGGGGGTAGAAGCTTGGGACTTCTGAAACCTAGTCCTGGAGATCTGCTTTGTGAGCAGAAACCTATATTGTGTTGTGCTCTGGATATTGGGGAGCTCAGACAGGCAGAGTGCCTGAGAGACTGACATTCCAGCCATTTGAGGAGGACGGGATCCACACCCAGCCACTCTGTGTCAGAGGAAAGGCAGGCAGTCTGAGAGGCTTCCTTGCAGCGAGTGGGCTGCTGAAGGGGTGGGGATTGCATGAAGCTTGCTGAATGGGAGAAGGGAGAGCTGGACAAGGTTGTCTGGGAACGCTCTGCTCAACTGGTTGTGAACTTTGAGGAGCTTCAGGCACTCCATCCCCCTGGCTGCCTACTCAGCTCCGAGGCCCCCCACTGTGACACGCAGCCTGCTGCACCTTCCTCATAGCCTGCTGGCACCAGTTCACAAACTGGCAGTCATTGCGCTGGCCTCAGGCCAGACAGAGGGAGGCCCCACCTACAACAGCCAGAGACACAAAACACAGAGGCTTACACCTGTGTGCTTGGCCCACTGGCTCTGACACTGGAGACAGGCACCGCAGACGGAAATCAGGAAACAGATCTTTCCTCCCACCAGGCAGCAGCTCTGCTCCCCTACGACCCCCAATCTCAATTTAGGGGCTGAGCAGCTCCAGAGACTGGAGTTTCTGGGCAATAGTGGGTACCACACAGAAATATGAAATGTCAAAAGAACATGGTTCAGACCAAAATCTCACAAACCCCAGAAAAAGGGCCAAATGAAACTGAACTCACCAATTTCCCTGAAAGAGAGTTCAAAATAAAAATTATAAACATGCTTATGGAGGTACAGAAAAATATTCAAGAACTCAGGAACAAATTTAAGTTGGAGATTCAATCATTAAGAAATTCCATATCTGAAATGAAACATACAATGGAGGGATTTAAAAGCAGATTAGATGTAGTAGAAGAAAAGGTAAATGGAATAGAAATTAGAAAAGAGGAATACAAAGAAGCTGAGGCACAGAGAGAAAAAAGAATCTCTAAAAATGAAAGAATATTGAGAGAACTGTGTGACCAATCCAAACAGAACAATATTCGCATTATAGGGGTACCAGAAGAAGAAGAGAGAGAAAAAGGGATAGAAAGTGTCATTGAGGAGGTAATTGATGAAAACTTCCCCAATCTGGGGAAAGAGATGGTCTCTCAAGCCATGGAGGTGCACAGATCTCCCAACACAAGGGACCCAAGGAAGACAACATCAAGACATATAATAATTAAAATGGCAAAGATCAAGGATAAAGACAGACTTTTAAAAGCAGCAAAAGAGAGAAAAAAGATCACATACAAAGGAAAACCCATCACGCTATAATCAGACTTCTCAACAGAAACCTTACAGGCCAGAAGGGAGTGGCATGATATATTTAATGCAATAAGGCACAAGGGCCTTGAACCAAGAATACTCTACTCGGCAAGGTTATCATTTAAATTTGAAGGAGGAATTAAACAATTTTCAGAAGAGAAAAAGCTGAGAGGATTTACTTCCCACAAATCACCTCTACAGTGCATTTTGGAGGGACTACTATGGATGGAAGTATTCCTAAGGCTAAATAGATGTCACCCAAGGGATAGACAAAGAGTACAGAATATGATTCATAACATACAAAGAATGGAGGAGGAAGAAAAAGGAGGAAAAAAAAAAAGAACCTTTAGGTTGTGGTTGTATTAGCATACGAAGTGAGTTAAATTAGACTTTTAGATAGTAAGGGAATTACCCATGAACCTTTCATAACTATGAATCTAAAGCCTGCAATGGCAATAAGTACACACCTATTGATAATCACCCTAATGTAAATGGTCTGAATGCACCAATCAAAAGACATAGAGTTACTGAATGGATTAAAAACAAGACCCATCTATACGCTGCCTACAAGACACTCACTTCAAACCCAAAGACATACACAGACAGAAAGTAAAGGGATGGAAAAAGATATTTCATGAGACTAATAGGGAGAAAAAAGCAGGAGTTGCAGTACTCATATCAGACAAAATAGACTTCAAAACAAATAAAGTCACAAGAGAAAAAGAAGGGCATTACATAATGATAAAAGGGTCAGTCCAACAAGAGGATATACTATTATAAATATCTGTGCACCCGACACAGGATCACCTAAATATGTGAAACAAATACTAACAGAATTAAAGGGGGAAATAGAATGTAATGCACTCATTTTAGGAGACTTCAACACACCACTCACTCCAAAGGACAGATCAACCAGACAGAAAATAAATAAAGATACAGAGACACTGAACAACACATTAGAACAGATGGACCTAACGGACATCTACAAAACACTCCATCCAAAAGCAACAGGTTACACATTCTTCTCAAGTACACATGGAACATTTTCAAGAATAGATCATATACTAGGCCACAAAAAGAACCTCAGTAAATTCAAAAAGACTGAAATTGTACCAACCAGCTTCTCAGATCACAAAGGTATGAAACTAGAAATAAATTACACAAAGAAAACGAAAAAGCCCACAAACACATGGAGGCCTAATAACATGCTCCTAAACAATCAATGGATCAATGACCAAATAAAAACAGAGATCAACCAATATACAGAGGCAAATGACAACAATAATTCAACACCACAAAATCTGTGGTATGCAGCGAAGGCTGTGCTAAGAGGGAAATATATTGTAATACAGGCCTACCTCAGGAAAGAAGAACAATCCCAAATGAACAGTCTAAACTCACAATTAATGAAACTAGAAAATAAAGAAGAAATGAGGCCCAAAGTCAGTAGAAGGAGGGACATAATAAAGATTAGAGCAGAAATAAAATTGAGAAGAATCAAACAATAGAAAGAATCAATGAAAGCAGGAGCTGGTTCTTTGAGAAAATAAACAAAATAGATAAACCCCTAGCCAGACTTATCAAGAAAAAAAACTTATCTACACACGTAAAAAGAATCAGAAGTGAGAAAGAAAAAATCACTATGGACACCACAGAAATACAAAGAATTATGAGAGAATACTATGAAAAATTATATGGTAACAACCTGGATAACCTAGAAGAAATGGACAACTTTCTAGAATAATATGACCTTCCAAGGCTGACCCAGGAAGAAACAGAAAATCTGAATAGAACAATTACCAACAAAGAAATTGAATTGGTAATCAAAAAACTACCAAAGAACAAAACACCTGGACCAGATGGTTTCACTGCTGAATGTTATCAAACATTTAGTGAAGACTTAATACCCATCCTCCTTAAAGTTTTCCAAAAAGTAGTAGAGGAGGGAACACTCCCATACTTATTCTATGAGACCAACATCACTCTAATACCAAAACCAGGCAAAAACACCACAAAAAAGAAACTTACAGACCAATATCCCTGATGAACACAGATGTAAAAATACTCAACAAAATATTAGCAAACCGAATTCAAAAATACATCAAAAAGATCATCCATCATGATCAAGTGGGATTCATCCCAGGAATGCAAGGATGGTGTAACAGTAGAAGATCCATCAACATCATCCACTACATCAACAAAAAGAAGGACAAAAACCACATGATCATCTCATAGATGCTGACAAAGCATTTGACAAAATTCAACATCCATTCATGATAAAAACTCTCAACAAAATGGGTATAGAGGGCAAGTACCTCAACCTAATAAAGGCCATATATGACAAACCCACAGCCAACATTATACTTAACAGCGAGAAGCTGAAAGCTTTTCCTTTAAGATCAGGAACAAGACAAGGATGCCCACTCTCCCCACTTCTATTCAACATAGTTCTAGAGGTCCTAGCCATGGCATTCAGACAACACAAAGAAATAAAAGGCATCCAGATTGGCAAGGAAGAAGTTAAACTGTCCCTGTTTGCAGATGACATGATATTGTACATAAAAAAAAACCTAAGGAATCCACTCCAAAACTACTAGATCTAATATCTGAAGTCAGCAAAGTTGTAGGATACAAAATTAATACACAGAACTCTGTGGCATTCCTATACACTAACAATGAACTAGCAGAAAGAGAAATCAGGAAAACAATTGCACTCACAATCGCATCAAAAAGAATAAAATACCTAGGAGTAAAACTAACCAAGGAAGTGAAAGACCTATACCCTGAAAACTACAAGACACTCTTAAGAGAAATTAAAGAGGACACTAATAAATGGAAATTCATTTCATGCTCTTGGCTAGGAAGAATTAATATTGTTAAAATGACCATCCTGCCTAAAGCAATCTACAGAATCAATGCAATCCCTATCAAAATACCTACAGCATTCTTCAATGAACTAGAGCAAATAGTTCTAAAATTCATATGGAATGACAAAAGACCCCGAATAGCCAAAGCTATCCTGAGAAGGAAGAATAAAGCAGGGTGATTTATACTCCCTGACTTCAAGCTCTACTACAAAGCCACAGTAATCAAGACAATCTGATACTGGCACAAGAACAGACCCATAGACCAGTGGAAAAGAATAGAGAGCCCAGATATAAAGCCAAGCATATATGGTCAATTAATATATGATAAAGGAGCCATGGATATATGATGGGGAAATGACAGCCTCTTCAACAGCTGGTGTTGGCAAAACTGTACAGCTACATGCAAGAGAATGAAGCTGGATTGCTGTCTAACCCATACACAAAAATAAACTCAAAATGGATCAACGACCTGAATGTAAGTTATGAAACCATAAAACTCTTAGAAAAAAACATAGGCAAAAATCTCTTGGACATAAACATGAGCAACTTCTCCATGAACATATCGCCCCCGGGCAAGGGAAAAAAAAGCAAAAATGAACAAGTGGGACTATATCAAACTAAAATGCTTCTGTACAGCAAAGGACACCATCAGTAGAACAAAAAACATCCTACAGTATGGGAGAATATATTCATAAATGACATATCTGATAAGGGGTTGACATCCAAAATATACAAAGAGCTCATGTACCTCAACAAACAAAAACAAATAAGCCAATTTAAAAATGGGCAGAGTAGCTGAAGAGACACTTCTCCAAAGAAGAAATTCAGATGGCGAACAGGCACATGAAAAGATGCTCCACATCGCTAATCATCAGAGAAATGCAATTTAAAACCACAATGAGATATCACGTCACACCAGTTAGGATGGCTAACATCCAAAAGATAAACAACAAATGTTGGTGAGGATGTGGAGAAAGGGGAACCCTCCTACACTGCTGGTGGGAAAAAACCATTGTGGAAAGCAGTATGGAGGTTCCTCAAAAAACTCAAAATAGAAATACCATTTCACCCACGAATTCCACTCCTAGGAATTTACCCTAAGAATGCAGCAGTGCAGTTTGAAAAAAACATATGCACCCCTATGTGTATCACAGCATTATTTACAATAGCCAAGAAATGGAAGCAACCTAAGTGTCCATCAGTAGATGAATGGATAAAGAAGATGTGGTACATATATACCATGGAATATTATTCAGCCATAAGAAGAAAACAAATCCTACCATTTGCAACAACATGGATGGAGCTAGAGGGTATTATGCTCAGTGAAATAAGCCAGGCGGAGAAAGACAAGTATCAAATGATTTCACTCATCTGTGGAGTATAAGAACAAAGAAAAACTGAAGGAACAAAACAGCAGCAGACTCACAGAACCCAAGAATGGACTAACAGTTACCAAAGGGAAAGGGACAGGGGAGGATGGGTGGGAAGGGAGGGACAAGGGGAAAAAGTGGCATTATGATCAGCACACATAATGTAGCGCGGAGGTGGGACACGGGAAAGGCAGTATTTACAGAGAAGACAAGTAATGGACTCTAGAGTATCTTACTAGGCTGATGGACAGTGAATGTAATGGGGTATGTGGGGGGGACTTGATAATAGGGGTCTAGTAACCATAATGTTGTTGAAGTGATTGTACACTAACAATACCAAAATAAAAAAAATTACTGCTGCTTTCAAAGCAGACATCTGAGAGGGAATAATTACTTTTCAATGACTAGATCAATATTTTTGTTCTTGTCCTTTACCTCTTGAGTGACTGGATCTAAGGCCAGAGGAGAAAATCAGGTCAGTTCCCCAGACCTACTGCAACCAGCAGGAAGATCAGCGGGTGTGCCTGTGAAGCCAAGCTGGGGAGTGGGGCCAGGGAGCATAATTCTTGGTGAATTTCAAATTTCTCATCGAGATAAGCCATCCCTATCTATGGCTTTTCTCTTGAAGCAGTTAAAAAACTGTCCTGAGGGTACAAAGTATAACTCATTTTATGTGTGGTTTATTGAATAAGTTCAGCATTTGCCACCCTACCACATACACTGCCAAGGGGAAAGGCATCCTGTCCATTCTGCCTAGGAGGGGGGACATCTCAAACTTCACAGAGAGATGATGGACTAGGAAGCCGGAGAGAGGTCTTTTGGCAGCAGAATAAAAGGTGGTGTCTACGCCCGAGGCAGTGAGGACATTCAAGTGTCCAGCATTCATGATCCACCAATGTGGAATTTGTGATGATTTCACTCTGGCTGACAGAGTGGGCCCTGATCTGTGTCCCATTCATTATTGGGAGACAACCTTCATCTGTCCTTTTAAGGCACATGAGTCAACATACGACTATTACAGCCTTTCCAATGAGAATAAGAAAAAGGATGCTAACCAATATAAAAGAATGAAGCATTTTACCAGAGGGACTGCTTATCCCTAACCTAACAAAAGCAATGCCTTTCAAGCACCTTAGAAACACCATTTGCATTCAAGTAATATGCTAACCTGCAAATGGGGCTTATTACTTAATTAAAGCTCATCACAGAGCATCTTTTAGAACAATATTTTGTTGGATGTTAGAATCACCATTGAAAGTGATAAAGTACTCTTTGAACATTTCCTTTTATTCCAACACATTACTATTCGCACTGGCCTTTTGTTATCAGTCCTCAGGCTTACTGGAATGTGACAATGAGGGAGGACCCGGCTTAGTGGCTAAGAGTGCTGCCTTGGAAGCCAGACAACCTGGGTTTGAAATTTGGCTCTGCCACTCACCAGCTCATGTTATTTGCTCTCTGTCACTCAAATTTCCTCTGTAAACTGGGGATAACATTAGCACCTACCTGTTACAGTTGTAATGTGTATTAAACAAGTCAATATATGTAAAGCATACATAAACACTATTTCGATAGTAGTTATTATTATCTCTACATAGCACTGAACATTACAGGACTGAAGTCAGCAAGATCTGGATGAAAGGCAAGAATCCCATCTCTAACTCATTAGGACATTAGGTATGTTACTTAGTTTATCTGAACCTTACTTTCCTTACAAGTAAAATGGAGTAATCATGCTCACACTATATCGGGTTGGTGTGAGACTGTAGGAGGTAATGTGTAAACATCCTGGCAAACGTTTCTAACTGGGCTTATGAGAACATAAGACTCATTCAGTCCAGCTGAATGGATGGACATGGGTTCTGCCATTCCGAAGACCCATGCCTCTTTCCTTGGTCTGGCCACAGGCAGACAAGAACAATAAAAGCAGCCCAGGCTTGGCAGGGACTGGGGCTTCCCTGGGCTTTTCTTGAAGAACGAGCTACTGCCCAGTCTATCTCTGGAAGCTGAGCATCAGAGAGAGAGCAGACTGCAGTGGGCACTGTCATAGGCTCAAGGCAGCCAGTCACCTGCCAGGCTGGCATGTCCGGAGACGTGCATACCTGTAGGCTAGCTCCCCATAAATTCTGGCCCTGGCTTCTTTCTCAGCATAAGAGAACAGCCCCTGCTTAGCCCCTTCCTTCTCATAGCACCTCTGCTCAGGAAGTCAGGGCCCCTGGGGTCCCCATCAGACTGCCTGCCTGAAGCACACACTGGAGCCGGGGAACTTGCCTGAGAAGCCAGTAAAATTTTAATGCACTCTGTAGTGCGGTCATGTCATACTCGGTTATGGCAAATAATCCCAGATGCCTGCAGAGGTAAAATGGAGCTGTAATGTGCTTGCCTCCTAACCCGAGCTGACAGCAATGATGTACGACTACCATTAGCGGAAAATATCACTTCAACTAACCCATGATCCAGCTCCGCTCAGGGTCACATTATCCATGAGGAACAAATTACACTCCCAAAGTAAATACAAATTTTCTACACAAAATGGGTACAAAAAATGGGAAGGGGGTGATCTGTTCCCTTCGCCAGCACACTGCTGAGTGACACAGATGATAAAGGACAGGACAAATCATTGGCTGACAGAGTGCTGTGCAGTAATCAGCTCAGCCAGCACGCACTCCAGCCGATAAACACTATATTCTCCCCTTAGTGGCAAATACATAATCTTTAACACGTACATGGCTGCTTCAGATATTTACTACCATTTGGGCTGCAGGAACACCCTACGCAGCGTGGCTGTCAGAAATGGGAAGCCCTGCGGCCTCAAAGGACCCCGAGATCCTCTGCAAGGTGGGAGCCAGAGTCCAGGGGTGCACCGGCGGGCCCTTGAGGTGGCAGACAGCACACACAGTGAAACCACTTTTCGAGGTATACCAGCAGCTCTGGTGATAGCACGGTCCCTCCTCCTATGTGCTGGTCACAGGCAGGGAAGTCTAGAGAGACCGCAGGAGATGCAGAAGACTCTGGGCCGGAAGCTGAGGAATGAGCCCCTAGTCTAGGCCCATTCTTCTCCATACTGCCTGGGGGACTGTGAAAGGTCCCTTTTCCTTCCTGGGACTTAGATAATCGACAGAGCAACTTCCAGGTATGACAAGAATATTTATAGAGCATCTGCATGCTAGACGTCGGGTACTTGCCGGAAGCCTATGATCTAATAAGATATTAAATGTTTGCACTTACAGATATATGCTAAAAGAAGACTGAGTTCCTTGACCAAATCTGGCCCATGCTTAGTCTGCTGGCTGGTATCGCCTGCATTCCTAACGACTCACGCTGGCCCACAGGCTGGCTTTGCATTCATCTTCAGTGTTAAAACACATACCTTGGAGCTCTTCCCTTCTCACCTTGGACAACTGCTTCCCAGGTTAAAAAAAAGTCACATTTCAGAAAAGCCTGTACATCTAAGTTGTCAGTGGACCCAAATTGCACTGATTCAGTGCTTACTGAGCAGCTGCCATGTTTGAATTTTTAGAAGCGAGAGGGGCTGTAGGTGACTAGACACGATATAATCCAGGTCTCTTGCAGCACAAGGAGGGCGAGGCACAAAGACCGTTGGGGTTCTCAAACGCCACTTCTGGGCATATCCCAAATCTCCCTACGTAGAAAGGGAAGAGCATGTTATGGGAAAAGGAGCCAGGATCCTGGGCAGTGAACAATTACAGCGCCCGCACTGGCTCATCAGGAGATACTTGAAAAAATATATGTCAGTGGCTATGAATGACTGAATGAATGAACCAAAAAATAAGAAATAACCTTGTTCATACACTAGGCCCACATATAGGTTTCTTTCACTTACTTGAGTCAACACAGATGTGCCCTGACTTACTACTACGTTTATTCCTTCTATGGAATATGAAAGGAAAGATGGGGACACCTCTTGCATAATCTTCATTTTACACTGCTAAAGAGAAAATACAATCACATATTAATTCCTTTCTGGGTCTGACAGGTTGTTGGGATCTAGGTAAATAGTTACATAGAAAGACAGGATATTCAGTATTAGATCACTGAATCCAGCCTCGTTTTATAAATGACAAAACTAAGGCTCAGCAACATTAAGTATCTTGCCTTAAGGTCATACAGTTGGTTAGTGTGAAATAAGAAACCATGTCTTCTGAGTACCCTTCCCTATTACCCATCCATGATGGAAAACAGACCATCCAGGATCTGTTCTTTCTTCTTACTATTCATTCTAAGAAACAAGAGTTCAGCTAAAGAGGTGTGACAAATTTCCAATAACTCCTGAGTATTCATTGTATTGATTTTTATTTAATCAAAAAATCTGAATACTTAGAACCTCTGTCTTCTTCAGGTAGTAATGGACATATATACCACATACACAGTCAATGTGATCGAAGAAGCAATTTTTGGTTTGGAATAAAATGCTATGACATGATAAAAAGAATTTAATAAGAGTTTAAAATAATTTGCAGTAGAAATTTAATCCAAGGATGGTATCAATAGGAATTTTGAATAGTTATGACACAATTAAGCCAGTTGGAAATATGATGGTGTTGGAATAACAACAAAATATCATTTTGACTCAGACATAACCTTAGAGGGGTAAGAAGAGGTTGAGTAGAGGTGCACTATAGAAATCAGCCATCCAAAATGGAAAGCTCTTGAAATCCAGCCAATAATTATAGAAATTGCCCAATAAGATAAAATTTATAAATGGCTTAAAAGGGTCTTATAAGAAAATAAAATTGTGAAAGAAATACAGAAGACTGACGAAGAGACCACATATTTGTTGGAGTCCAGAAAATAAATGCTGGGATTGATATCAAGTACACTCAGGTTCAAGTGCCAGTCTTCCGAATTGGTTTCACTTACCCCCTCCATTTGGAGATGAGTATTCAGGAAAATTTAGAGAAACAGTGGACATTACTGAACACCTAATTTGTGCCAGTCACTATGCTAAGTGCTAAAGAACACGGGTCCCTGCTCTTCTCCTGGGCCATGGTCGTTTGCTTTGCTGCTATGCAAATGGACGGGAAGAGAAAACTCCTTTCTCTAGCTGCAAAATAGGACAGCGTCTCTAAGTTGTCTCCTGATCAGAATATGACCTATTTCAAAACCAAAGATGGGGTTCTACAAGGAACATGAGGGCCTTCTGAGCTCCTGGAATATTGCTGAAGGTGCACAATCTTTACCAAGTATGAAACGTGGCCAATCAAGGATGGGGCTCTTGATATAAGAGCAAGCCACATGCCCAGTCTTCAGTCTGACGTTTCAGCAGTTTCTGAGTTCTTCAGGAGCCAAGTTAGGCATGTGGTTTGTATTCAGTTAGGAACATAATAAGCCTCTGCTGGTTTTCTTGTTGTTTTTCTTAGAAGCTGCCCCTTCCCACACAAGTGAACGAAAAATGATGAAACACAACACATTTTAGGATGAGTTAAAAAACAGGAGTGTGTGTGCATGTGGGGGGAGAGGAGCTGACATGGAAAATCAGGTGTACTGCATTTGCAGTTAGCCAGTGTCCCAGCAGGCTGTCCTTGGCATGTGAGCAAGTCACAAGAACTGAGCAACTTTCTCCAGGTGTCATTCCTATCATGAAATCCCAGAGAGGAAATTGCAATCAGGCATCACGTTAAAAGCTTCATTAGGAAGAGGAGAATGGTTTTTATCTATGAAGAGATTGTGTATGTGTGCATTGCATGTATGTATATGCCATGCATCTATATAATAAGCACATGGGTACATGCCCACACACACCTCTATAGCTTTCAAGTCTTTCTCCAGAGCTGTCAAAATTTTAAGAGTTAAGGAGGAAAGGAAAGGTTTTTCTTTGGTATTTGTTATAAGGCAGAAGTTCTCAAAACCAACTGTGGATAAAATTCACCTAGGAAGCTTTAAAAAAATATACAGATGCTGTGGTTGGACCCCAGACACACCAAATCAGACTCTCCCTCCTGTGACGGGCACCTGAGACCTGGCACGTCTGGCCTGTGGCACGAGGGCCGTACAGTCCACTCAGTCACCACCTGATGCCAGGACGGCAGGCTTGCTCTTGGCTCCAGGTTGTGCCTAGATGGAAGCCTGATCTGGGGGAAGGGATTTAAAAATCATTGTTTGGGGACCCTTCTGTATTTCATACTTCAATTCAGTCTGTATCAGGAAGAAGTGCCCTAGGGGATAAGGCTGAGCTTTGGGTTCCAGTGGGAGAAAAATCACACTTCACATCCTGTGGCAGATCCCGAGCTTTCTGAAGGGGAGGATAGCCTTCTTCTCTCCCCAGGCGGTTCTCTCTCACTTCCCCCTAAGTAAAACTAATGGAAGCAAACATTTATGCAGCACTTCAGGGGACAAGGCGCGGAGCCACGCACCTTTGTTTACTCGTTACGGCTCTAAGGTGTAGCTGCTGTTGCCCTCACTTGGCAGAGGAGAGACTGAGGCTTGTGCGCGGCTACAGAGAAGTAAGATTCAGAGACACCCCAGGCCAACAGGCTCAGAGGCCCGAGTGCTTGACCACTGGGCACTGTACTTCCAACCGGCTCTGTCACGTGGCCCACACAACACACAGGAAGTGGGGAGGTGGACAGAGACTTCCTTTCAATCTCTGTATTAATTTCATAACTAAATAGGGGTGTTTCTTAGCACAATGGGCTACTGTCAGTGGAAGAGAGAGAGAGGATATGAGAAAATACAGGCCGAGTATGTGGAAATACGCATGATACCCCTTTGTTCTTGTGATGCCAATTCATTTTGAGTGGGGGGCTGGAATAATTGCATCATTTGGTGATTAAGGTGCCAAGAGCTGCCTCTTTTCTTTGTACTAAGTACAATGAGGAACAGCCCCACCTCTAAGATGCATAGTGCTCACAGCCTTCACTATTCCTCACCCAGTTTTTACTCTTCCCAGAAGTCCTCCAGGCCCTCTGACAGAAAGCAGAATGTATCCACTCGGCTGGGAGGGGAGGCTGTGACGCTCTGCTCCGTGTCTCATCTAAGCCTTCTCCATGCAGAAGTACGTCTCCTGCATTTATGGAAGGCTCTGCTTTTTCAACCCCTTTCCCAGTCACTTCCACATTAATTAGTAAGGGTATCATTTTATAAATTACAGCTTCGTATCAGAGGAAAGCAGAGTTTATCTTAATTCAGTCAGCTGTGTGAAATACAGTACCCTAATTTTAGACCGCCAGTTCCGCAGATCCCTATGGAGTATGAGAATGACAGGTCTTGCAGAGAGAAATCCCAGTGGGTCCCTGCAAGTCTCACTTTTGCCTCCAACAGCATCCCTGGTGGGGTTGCTGAAGGGATCCCAGGACACTGAGTGGCATCTTCTCCATCATTAGCAATTCAGATTTGAATGCGAATTCTCCAAGCAGCACATGAAAGCAGCCTGGTTAGCTTAGAGCTTCGACAGGGGCCCAGGCAGGAGGCTCCGGCACAGAGGAGGCTGACAGCAGCCCAGGCTCTGGCGTGGAGCAGAAGTCTGGGAGGATGGTGTTAAAGTTGGTGATAAACACCAGACAATCTCAGTGCAGAAGGGGAAGCCTGACAGTCTTAACTCTACTGGGCCCCAGCAGCAGGTCTGCCGTGTGGCCCTGCCAGGAGCCCTCTGGAGGAGTGCCAGCTGGCGGGCAGGGACAGACAATGTGCATGCTGTGCAAGAGGATCTGTAGAGCCACCACAGTCCACAGGAAAAGTGACCAGGGTAGCCGAGGCAGGAAGCCTGCACACCCTAATGTGCCCACCCCATCACCACCCCTCTGTGGCCTTGCTGATAAACATCTCTGTACTCTCCTCATTGCCCTGAAATTGTCAGGCTACCTGCCCACTGCCTGTTACTCTGTCTGACACTTTGCTGCTTCCTGCACTCAGGGATGGAAGCCTAGGCAGTAATGACTTGGGAATTCAGGTCCCAGGAAGGGACTACTTGGGGTGTTCTCAGTATGCAAGAAACACTGAGGCCCCCAGGTCCCTCTAAAAACCATGGGCAGCTTTGGAAATTCTAGATATTACCAGCATTAGGTGATCATCTAGACAAGGGGTGGTAGATACCTCTAGAGTTTCTGAGCTAAGTGGCCTGGGATGAGAGCAGGCATTGGGATTTTTATGGTTTCCCCTGGATGATTCATGTTCAGTCAAGGTTGAGACTGCTGTTCAAGACTCCTAAATGGAACCCAAACCTGGACATCCTTACTTTACCATCTTCTACCACTTGCTGGAGACTGGGGACACTTCTGGAATTCCACTGCCTCTTAAAGAAAGAATGTCTGCTTGACTGTGACACCCTGAAGAAGGCTCAGCTCCTTGGAGAGGTGCCACCAACTTGGAAAGTGAGATCAGCCATCATCTGTGAAAGGACCAGTCCCTCCCTGGGCGCCTCTGATGCCCAAAAGAATAGGGTGCCACCTGACACGGGGGAATATGGCCTGGAGAGTTCCAGGGCCAGGGCATGCCATGAACAGTGAACTTCTACTGTTGTCCACATGCTTCTGGCACCCACTATACACTGGCTGCCTGAGTCACCAGGGGACCTACTTCCAAAGAACTAACACTCCCAGAGGCTGGAGGGAGGAAGCTCCTACTTGTCAGTTAAACAAAAGAATAATCCATAGCCCCCTTTCCAGTGTGTACTTTCACTGTCATCCAACAGCCCATTACCGTGTCACAGCACAGCGCACCCTTCCATAGGTCACTTTGTTTAAAATGACATGGATAATGCACATGTCAGCAAGCTGACAGTCCTGGCCGTCCTTCAGAGATAAAAACCGCAAGGCGAGAGCCTGTTCTTATCTAGGGGACATGCATTGGTCTATCATTCAAGTCAGGCAGAACATGATTTCTCCAGAGAGCACTTTTTTCATTTCCTGATTTTAAGGAAATCAAATAAGCACCATTTGTCTTCATCTGAATATGCTTGACCTGCTCACATGATGATGTGTCGCATTTTATAACAGGCTACATATGCTGAATTCAAATTAACGACAGTACAGAACAAGAGCCTTTAGGTCGCTCTTGGAGGCTGGCAGCAGAGGAGAGAAAATTCTGGGCTTGATGGAAAGATCCCACTAGATACTAAACGGAGGATTCTGAGTAAAATCTGCAAGCACATAAGAGGCGAAAGTCAGAGAACAGTGTTTAGGAAAGCCAGCTATGCAGGGCAGATCCAGAAGCTGGGGAAGGGAGGACTAGTCCCTTCCTTGCGGTACCAAGCAATATAGAAACCAGCATACTGAGGTAACTCTTTTTGAAGTACATAAAGTAGGAATAAAATTGCAAATAAATTTGGTTGGGAGACTGGGACAGCTAGAAAGGAAGACCAAACAGAAAACAATCCCTGTGCTTCAGGCGGCAGAAAGTTCACTTTACCAGGTTGTGATCCAATCTTCTGAAAGCTCAAAAATTGATCTCTTTTCCGTGATCCATGTTGAGCTGGATACAGAGGCTGGTGGCCATCAGCCCCAAAACACAGTATGTACCTGCTGGAAGAACTGCCCTCCCCCCTGGCCACCCACGGGAAGGGGACGAGAGCAGATCCCACTAACCCCCCACCCCTCACCCCATGCTGAGATCCCTAGAAACATATCATTCCCATTCCTGTCAAGAAGGCCAATATGCAAAGAAAAGCAGGAAGAAGCCTATGGTTCAGTAAAAGAAACGAAGACATGGCATTATAAACATATACTAGCAAGTTTAACATTCCAATCAAGGATTAAAAAATAAAAAATCAGATGGCTATAAAAATATTTTCTTTTAAAAATCCTGTATAAAGTGAAAACTAAGTGTCATATATATGCAATATCAAAGGGCTTGTTTAAAAAAGTGGACCTTACAAATTAAATGTGTTATCATAGGAAGTGTTGCTGTGTGAATAAAACCCGTCTCTGCAGAACAGAAAAGGTGCTGTCAACATGAAGCTAGTGCCGCACCACCCTGCAGCTGCATGTGGGACAAACAGTGCCCCACTGTGCCCACAGTGTGAGGGGGGCGTCCTACCTTCTCTTCCTGGTCGCTGTCGCTGTCACACTGAAAAGGAAGACAAGAGAATAAGGGTTAGTACAAACACTGTGTAGGTTTTAGCTTTTGATACTGAAAAAAAAAACAAGAAGTGCAAGACAAGTAAATAGGAAACAATGTCTGTGCTAGAAAGGGCTTCTTCAGCTCAAGCCCTGGTAAACAGAACCAGGAACAAAATGCTGAGCAGTTGCTCGGCTGATTTCATCGGATGCCCGAGTCCTGCGGCTCTTCCCGTGGTCAGTCTGGCAAGGCACATGGTCACTGCACTGGAGAGGGCGTGCCCAGCTGGGAGCCAACCTGGCCAAAGGATTAAGGTGAATCAAGATCATTCAATGGGCTTCAGAGCAAAATCGACATCTTAAGGGAGCCCTTCTACCTTTAGCTAATGTGAATGAATGGTTGTACCTCTCCTGGTACTTTTCTAGAGGAAAAGAACTTCTGGGCATTGCATTCTCCCAGTTGGACTTTGAAGGAAACAGGACATACTAGGCTCACCACTTCCAATGGCTGCCTTTTTCAGGGCTCAGAGGCCCAGAGAAAAGGGAATGTTCCCTCTAAAACACATGCCAAGGATGAGAATAGTAAATCAAATTTTCAATAAATCAGGGTAATAAATCAACAATATGGGGAAAAAAATGTTTTAAGATAGTGGACTCACACCATATCTAACAGATCCCCAATTCCAACTACTGAGTTGGTTTTGGGATACCCAGAGAATCACAGTTAAAACAAAGCTTCGGGTTCCTCAGAAGTAAAGGGAAAAACATAACACAATTAAAAAAAAAACAAACCCCAAGAGTGTTTTGCTATCAAGTATTTGATTTCAAAATGTGGGATGTGTTTTATTAAAGTAAATGCACAGCCGATAAGTATATCCATTCATTCAACTCAACAGCTCTTGATAAGCTCTGTTAAGCTAGACAGATTTTCAACCAAGACATAGGACTGGCCTTAAAGTAGCTTTCAGTTTAGCACTAGAGATAAAGCTAGAACACAAACACTAAGCAGGGGTGTGGCGTGATTAGAGCCATATTCCATTAAGATGGCTCTTCCCATGAGGAGGAGAGAACTGCACTGTGGGGCAAAACACAGGTCATAGGGAGACCTGTTTGGCAACCATTACACTGTCCAACCCAGTACGGTACATGGTTTGAGAAGGGGAGGAACAGATGGCAGAGCAATTCTGAAGGTATAACCAATAGGACTTGATAACACACAGACATGGGAAGCAAGTAAGAGGAATGAGTCTAGGTTGATGCCAAGGATTTTTAGTGTGGCCACCTGGACATGGGAAATGATGTAGCTATAAACAGAAACAGAAAATAAATTTGCTTATCTAGCAGACACTACTGGCTAGATACCCACAGCCATTCACAACTCCCTTCTCCCTAGTCTGTACCTTCTCCTGACATTTCAAGATTGAAAAAGCCAGATATTCTCTCTTTCCAAACTTTCACTGCAGCTAAGGGTGGTCCTAAGACCCAATTTTGGCTGAGAATTGAAGAAATGTCTGTTGGGGTTCTGGAAAATTTTCCTCTCCTCAAAAAAAGAAGAGTAGCAAGCACTTGCCACTTGCCTTTGAACATGATTGTATGAGGATGTGATGTTCAGATCTGTGGCAGCCATGTTGTAGAAATGAGGCAAAAAGCTAAGTAGAAAACAAGATGGTTGGGCAAAAAGAAGGAAAAACCTGGCTCAAAGGAGCCACTTGAACCAACTTCAAAGCAGCTGCCTCTGGACTTTTTTTGTTCAGATAACAGTAAGCTGCCTTATTATATAAACTGCTGTTAGCGTACTTTCAATTGAAAGTAACAAAAACTCTATCCAAAGGGACATCTTGCCATTATAAGATACAACTTGGGGGCTATTTCCTCTTTTCACCTCAGCTCTCTGTACTGTAAGCATCAGGCACTCACGCGGCAACCTTACAGCCTGGAGCTGACATTGCTGACTTTCCCCCTGGCTCCTCAATGCCACAGGGTCATCCGGGTTTTAGTGATGGTGCTTAAATCAAGCACAGCTCCACCATTTTCAAGCAAGCTTCTGGCCTCAGACTGTCTAAACTTACTTTCTTTTGCCTAATGATTTCTCTGTTACAATAAGTCAACCGAGGTGAGATGAAGACTTTGAAGGCCCAAAACAACAGACAAATGAGGAACAACAGCTTTTCTGGTTTTGTGATTTTTCCGTTGCCTTTAATTAAGGCTTCCTTGAGGTTCCCAAGTTGTGGGCACATTTTCAAGAGTGACAAAGCATGATTCAGGAGGGTTGTGGAAGATAGAAGAGTATTTTGCTAGGCAGGCTCATTTTCACAGATGCTCACAGCCCATCTTGTGAGGTAATCAATGACAGCTGAAGGCTGTGGTACAGCATTTGCCCCCATCCCCAAAGACTGGTGTACAGGGGACGGAAGGAGTGGGGAGGCTGGTAAAGAACCACCACTCTCCACGCCCCTCTCAGTCCTAACAGCAGTGTGTCCCTGGGAATGGTTATTTCTATCAAAGTGTTAAGCTTCCTGCTTTCCAACAGTCCAGTTCTAATTTCAAGGTCCACTTAATTCTGCATCAAGTAATTACTGATATACCCAGAAGCACCTTGTCTCCAGAGTTGAGCATATGGTGAAGAACCGAGATCTACTGGTATCCATTATGGAAGCAGCACGGATGCCAAACCGATTAAAAATGCTCAGGCTCCCCACACAACATGCCGGGTGAGTGACAGCTCCTCGACAGGGCCAGTAGCAGAGGCTGCCAAATCGGTGTCCGCTGCACTGGGGCCTGCATGGTGCGCTGAGAAAACAGTTCCATTTCTGGTATTAAATTCCCATACTGACCCGAGGACTTTGCCATGAGCTCAGCAGGAGCGCACCATCCAATTTACAGCTCCGCTCTCTGGAGCCTTGAGTGCCAGCCCCTGGCAGAGACGAATGATGGTCAGCCCCTCCAGCTCATAAATTATGCAAAGGCAATAAATGCACTCAGCAAACAGCGCCTAGCGTTTGCCTAGCCTGGCTCCTAACACACTCTGTAAAAAGCCAGAAGCTCGACACATACAAGAGGTCTATTCCACTCATAAAGGAGGTTTGTTGACAACCCCAGACGGAAAGAGAGCCACAGTCCTGAGGAGTCTTTCTGCTTCACTGGCAGCGCTTTATGGGCCTGCTTTATGAAAAGGGGAGGCTGTTTTATAGTCAGTGTGGGTAGAATTCATGGTCTCAAATTCACATTTAATACACTGTATGGCTTTCACACCCTAAGTTCAATACATTGTGGATTTTTGGCCAAATGATTCTTGATCTTGAAAGGTTAAAGAAGAAGTGTCTGCTCCCTGATCCCTAGATAACCATCTCCAATTTATAAGAGTTCACATCGGGCCACCTCCTGACTCAGGTTTATGTTCTGCATGAGGCTGGGAAATGGAGAAGGCATGTCAAATACAGAAATGGGGTCCCAGTTGATCTGACCATTTTAAGCATTTTGACATCAGGGTCCTGTGTTGGTTTATTAGCAAACAGGTTGCACACTAACGACCAGCTTGAGGTGACAGACTATGCTCCATGACTAGATTTCAAAGCCCTTTGTGCAAAGCTGAAAGTATTTTCCTCCATTTTAAAAGCAAGAAATGAAAATGAAAATGAAAACTAGCCCTTACCCCCTGGACAGGGAAGAATTTCTGGTCACTCAGCCTTCAGACAAAGATGTGACCCAAACCCACCACAGACAAAAGAGAGAAACAGGTATGAAATCCAAGCCACATGCCTCAAATGCAGAACAAGAAATGGGCGAGTTCCTAACCTGTGCACCTCCAGCCATTCCAGCATGTCCCCACCCAATCCTGTCACCACCTTCCCTTCCCTGGAGTTTCGCAAATTAGAAGTGAAACTTGGGAAGCACCTCTTTCTTTCCCAAAGTCCCACCCTTTGAACTCTTCAAATAAACAATCAATCCATCCACCCAATACTTTCTCCCTCTAAAAATTAATATATATTTATTGAATACATTTTAAGAAACCAGCCATAAACCTACCATCCATAGATAAATGCTGCCAACACCCCTATGTAATTTTTTTCCAGCATTTTCTCTACCATCTCTGTCCTTGGCACACACATTTTAAGAAATGCAATGAATTCCTACTAGTTTGGAATCTGCTTTGTTCTCACATAATATGTCAAATATTTTTCTTTAATGAGTAAAATTTTCCCTGTAACATCACTTTTTTTTCAAAAAGGCTGCATTACAATCCAAAGTATGGATTGTAAATAACCTAGTAACAAAACTTCCTAGTGCTGGATATTTGGATTGTTTCCATTGAACATCCTGGGAATTTTCCCCCTGTACACACTCACAGACATTGCTCTTTCCTGAATTCTTTTCATGGTCCTTCTTTTCTTGAATATTTTTTAACATCATTGTCTCCCCAGAGTTGCATTTGCAGTTCTTATTTCTACGTGGTTTCCAGAGGAGTCCTTAAAGTTTCCCTCTGTTCCACCTACCATTATATGTTGAGACTAAAAAATTTCCAGGCTCACCACCTATGAAACTTTGGGGAAGTTATTTAAACTCTCTGTGTCTAACTTATCTGTAAAATGTGCGTCATGATGACATGTCCCTCATGAGAAAATGAGTCAATACATGCAGATATCTTAGACAATGCATGGTAGAGTAAGTGTGGACAATAAGTGTGAACTATTATTGACATATTTTTTTGTTTACAATCCACATATCCTTCCCAAAGCCCTGTAAACACCTCAGACTCAAGTATTCATCTAAACCTGGACTCATCATCTTTTGCTCATCCCAAAGCTGCCCCTCTCCCATGCTCTTCTCGGTAATGACATCACCATGTAATCTACGTGAGGAGTCTTTGTTATCATCCTTGACTCCATTCTTGAGCAGACCTATCTTCCTCTCACCCTACATTATCTATTCTACTTTCTAAATCTTCTCTATCTCCACAGATATGGCCACTGCTTCAGTTCAAGCTTTTATTTTATTATTACAAGAGGCTAATGACTGCTTTCTAGGACATACAGCCTCTTCTTTTCCTAATCCAAGTCATTAATGACCAGAATAGACTCCCTAAATTTCAGTTTGATCACCACCCTCCCTGCAGCCTATGATGGGCAATGAAAACCCTTCATGGTGCTTCCAGCTCTCCAAATGCCCACTCCCAATCATTCCTCCAATGGTGCGTTGAAAGCCTTCTGGGGGGGAAGGACCATTTGTTTTTGTTTTGTTTCCTTTAATTTTCAATACGTTGTAGGCCATACTTTTGAAAAATATAATAAAAAATAAATTGATGGAAAAAATGAAACAGCAAAGACATATAAAAGTATATGTCATTATTAGATTTAAGAGATGTAAAAATTATTCTGTTAAATTGCTGTGAAAGTTTCCAAATGCTTACTCTTAACTGCCATACTAACCTCACAGCAGATTAGTTACAAACAGTTCACAGACTGGCTTTGGCCTGCATGTACACCTGAGCAATTGTACCCTGACACATCCTTTCTCTAGCCACACTCGGGCACAACTGCTTTCACCTCAGGCCTTCCCACCTGTGCACTTTGCAATTCTCTTTGCCTGGAATTCTAGTCCTCCAAGTTTCCACCTAAAACCTTTAATTCACCTTTAAAATTGCTGTTCCCTCTGCAGATTGTCCAATAATCTTCTTAGAATTAATAATTCTTAGAATTTTAATACTCTTCTTAGAATTAATTGCTTCTATCTCCACTCCTTACAAAATGGCGTTGGCACTATTTGCCACAGCACACCTCCCCACTTGAGAGTGAGCCCCCACACAGGTGAGGCCACAGCCCTGCTCAGCTCTGTGTTTCCAGGCCTTGGGACACAGAAGGTGTGTACTCCTATTCATAATCCATCTCATTCTTCTCTAGAATTCTTCAAATGGTGATTGGTTCCGTGCAGCCTAAGCAAAGTATGATTTAAAAGACCAGTAATTTCAAAGAAAGAAGGCTCAGGATACACTGACTGACTGACTGCTTAATATGATGGGATGTATGTGTGAACACACTCAGAGCTAAAATCATTAGCGGAGCCTAGAGTTGGGGCCCAGAAGAAAATATCTTCCATTAAAAGGCCCAGACAAGATGTGATTATGATTTTATGGTACTGCCTCAACAGCAAACATTTCTTGTTTCCATTTGAGAACCTCAATATCTGTGTTTTAACACTCTGATCCAAATCGAAGTAAGTCAAGGTCAGTGACATTTCTCTGCCTCATTCAGAATGAAGTAACAAAATGGAATTCTAGGTACCTCGTGATGGAATGCATTCTTAAGCAGAAAGTGGCAATCATTGAATATATCACATACAATGACATTGAGGAGGGCATTGCTCTCTATTCTGCTCAATGGACCTTGCTGGAACAGTTATTTCGTATCTCAAATCCATTTATCATTGCCACCAAAGATGTCAGGGCTGAACACCATCGCTGAACAAAGTTATTTTATTCTTCTGTCCGCCTAAAGGAAATGAGAGGAAAATGAGGGAGAACCCCAACTTGTAAACTACAGCATCTAACATCAAGTACAATTTAACTTTGCCAGCGACAAAACAAATCGATTCCCCTCTGGGGCAGGCGGTTTATCTAAGACCATAAAGACATCCCTTACCTAAAAGCAATTTCAGAAGTAACCACCTGCAGAAAACATGACACTTATTTTCTTATTTAAGGAAGTGAGACAGCGGCACGGTGGCCACAAACACGTCTGCCATCAACTGCCCACCTGCCCAATCCTTTGTACCTGCAAACTCAGGTAGCCGTTTTGTGCCATGTAACGGCAAGTCTGATGCTCTGTCTTCTCTTGCTCCACAAAGTCCTCATTTCACATTGTTTATATTTCACTCATATTGGCTCTGGACTCTCAGTGAAATTTAAAGCCTTTGGGGCCCCAGAAATAAAAAGTATATTTTCATCCTGAAAATGGCTTGAGGTACTCTTACTCATCGTAAGATGATGTCACTGGCTCCTCTTCCCCTCTATCTCGGTGATAACTATGCCTGATCAAAGAAAAAGCTCAGAAAAAAGGAAAGCCTAATTAAAAGACTGTGTGCTAGACAGTAGTTTAAAAGATTAGAGTAAAGCTTCTGACAGTTACAAAATGAGCACAACTGAAAATGAAATAAGACCCACCATCTTTTGCTTTTCAGGAGGCATAATGGAGAGCATACTTCCAGAAGCTTCTGGAATTCTGTACTGGTAACCTATCATGCCTATATGGAAAGTTCTCAGAATTTGGCATTTTTGCAAGTCCTCAGCTTGAACTGGCCAGAGCTCAAAACAACCAGTATGATCTGAGGGGGCTAACGGAACCCTTATTTCTTCCTCCAGGGTCTCTCAGATGGTCATATATTTTCATTTAGTAAATCATTTTAAAGTGCCCTCTATGTGCTAGCTTCATTCTGACAACTCATTAGAAATGCAAATATATTGCCAGAAATCAAGTTATCCAAACCTGAAGTTCTAAAGCTCACAGATTGATTTTCCGAATTTTTTTTCCTTTTTGACACTTTGAAATCCAGGTATATTTCATGAAGCAATCTGTAAGCTGTGAATTTCCACTTAGCTCATTAAAATATTGTTGGATTTGGAGGTAGGGAGAGAAGTGGATATTTCACATATTTTTGGAGTTCAGCACTTTTTTTCCTCTTAGAAGAAAGGAAGTCACATTTTGCCAAGTATAAACATATATAAACCCCAAAGATGAAATTTACTTAAAACCCAGAGACCCCACAAACCTCAATCGTTGCCAATATGAGAAAAATGAGTTTCTTGTCCAAAGGTAAAACTGACAGTCAAGGGCCGGGTGATTTGTAAACGATTTCTTTTAAGCTTAAGCAACAGATCTTTGGCCTCTGTCATTGATTTACTGATTCGAAGTCATCAATAGAATTAATCCGTACCTGCCTGGGGACCTATTACAAATGACTTTGAAGATGGTGTACAGAAGCAAGAGTATATTATGAGACCACAGTGTTATTACCAGGCAGAACTTCCCAGCTCTGTTCTTTGGTGGTATTCTATTTGTGACCCCCTGCAATGCTGCAATTTTCTGTTTCCAGATCACAGTTGCTTGTTCCTTTGGGTGGGGCCTGAGCCCCCTAATGCTTCAACTAAAGCTTGGTTCTTTTCAGAGTCTTGTGTAAGCTAATAAAACCCAAATTTGCTGATGAATAAAAAGGAAAAGTATGTTATGGGTTAAAATAATACAAGAGTCTATTTTTTCCGCTGTGTTGTGATCCGTAGAAATCACCCTGAGCCTTTTCCCTTTCTTCTCTGCCTGGGAAGCCAATTGCTTTGATTGCAGTGATATGAGCTAGCTAAAATGACTTGCCCTTGCTTGTGAGGCAAATGGAACATGCTAATAGAACTTATCGCATTACCCGATGCAAAAGTGCCATAGCTCATTACTTTAAGATAAAAGGATATCATTGCAGACGGCAAGCAGAATTGACTTTCTGAGGCCCGACTTGATGATGATTTAATCAACTGCTCTCTTTCACTTCTCATCTCTGCGCCTGTCGGTTTCACAGGTGCCGTTAAATGAGACACTCAGAAAGTGAGCGGAGGGAAAGAAATTGCTGTCATTACTTTTCAAGAAAGGAGGTATGCAAATTTTCGACAGAAAGATTGCGTTCATAATGGGCCTGGTAAAATACAAGGATCATGCTTGACAGGTGAGGGCAAGCCATTTGTATGTCCTTAAAGCAGAGCAACCGTCCTCATTTAGAAATGTGCTCCGTAAGAGAAACTACAAATGCGAGACTTGGCGGGGCCAGGGGAGAGGCGGGGCAGAATAGCACAGGGTTGGTCCAAGCTGGTCAAAATTCTAGAAAGAGGGAGGGTGCTTAACAGTCTTAAGGAAGAAGCCAAAGCCAGATGAGCAGATAACAAAAGCCTGGTAGCTCTTGGTCTGAACCACAATGTCAACACGTTCTTGAAAAGCCCATCTTACTCTCCTTCACATAATACGGCAGCCAGTATGTCAGGGTTCAAATATTTACTGCACACGATCGGCAGGATCTCTGGCAAGTAGCTTAGCCTCTCTGTGCCTTACTTCATTATCTATCAAGTGGGGCTATTGGCAGTATCTACTACCTCCCAGGGTTGCTGAGAGCATTCACTGGATTAATAAATAATTAATAACGATTAGAAAATTATTAACATAGAAAGGTATAAAACAGTGCATAACACAGGAAACAGTCAATAGATGTTAGCTGTTACTCATTTTTCAACAAAGGCTGAGTAGCTGTTTTCCTTAAGAGTGTATGTGCCAGGTGCTGAAAATCTTATTGGTTCTAGTTTAGATAGAATACAATTCCTCACTGACTTCACATATGCAAGTCTCGTTCCTCCGGCAGATGGTGAGTTCCTCGGAGAGGGCAGTCTGCTTGTCCCTGGAATCATCTCAGGGTCTAGTGCAGTCTTAAGGACTATAATAAATGCTCAATCATGATTTGATGAGTTATGATTGCCCCCTCCCTCCTCCTACTCATCCCTCATATCTGATACTGTGTGTGGGGTTCAAGCAGTTAGAGGAATCTCCTCTTTGGAATAGGAAATGTTTCTTTAAATGGGAACCTCAGGCTATAGCCATGTGCTCTAGCCTGGGGAAGGGACAGGTAGTCTGGCTTGAATCACCTTCAGAAAGGAAGAAGGAATCTGAATAGATTAAATGATCAGGGTACTATGAACAAAGGTGTTTTTCATCCACTTTGCCTTCAAAAGGTAATTGTTATATTTTCTCCAACACTCAAAGTAAGAGCATCTTTCTTAGAGTGCCTGCAACTCTGAGTTCTTTTTCCCCAGGTAATGAAGCTGCTGCAAACCATTCTTCCCTCCAGCCCCTAAGGTTGTGGGCACTGAATGTAGCTCCTGCTTTCCCAGCTAAGTGGCACCTACATGATTCAATCCCGACGAAGGGACACTATCCACCTTGGGCAAATGGAGAGAGAGGAGGATCCCAGACGGCACAGCAGCTCTAAGCTGTCTAGTTTGGAAAAGCCTGCTTCTTGGGGTGCCTCTCACACCCTCTCTCTGCCAGCATGGCTCTGTCAGGGTAGGGGTGCTCCTTAGGAACTATCTCAGAGCAGTTTCCCCCTAAAAATGCCAGCCAACAGCTATCAGGCATTAAAAGGTAATGTCCTGACAATAGCCCTGAGAGGACAGTGTTACTTACTACCCCTCCATTTTCAAGTTAAGGCTTCCAAAGGCAGAGGCATTCCTTGGACCCAGTTCTGTCCTCCAAAGTTTGTGTTCCCACCAATTACACTAAAGCCCCTCACTCTCTCTCATGCACTACACAAAGAAACTATTCAGAAATACCTTCCTGATGGATATCTTGGCAGAGGGGAAAGTAGAGGAAAGCTGAAAGTGAGCAGAGGTTGAAGTGCACGCAGCCCGTCAGCCACATTTCTATCCTACCCCAGACAGTCCACCCCGAAGGGGAAGACCTCGCCCAGCACCTGGCCCAGGGAAGGGCTCATTAAGTCTGAGGCTGACGTAGGCTCAAATTCTGACCGCCTCACCTAGCTGCCATGCAGTCTTGAGAAAGGTACTTAACATCTGGGAGGCTATCTTTTTTTTAAACCTGTAAATGGGGTGGACATACTCCACAAGATCTTTTTGAGACTTAATTGAGTTCAAGCATGTGAAAACAGCCAGAGAGAAAAACTAATAGTTTTACTTTTCCCAACTCTTTCATGAAAGATACATTACACACAGAAATGAGGAAACAACAGTTATTTAAATGTTGGGATTAGTTTTTTAAATGCTTTTATTGCCAGATGGGAAACCACGTTCTGCAAGGATTTCTGCTTGAAACTTGCTACTATGCTATCCCAAAACAGAAACAACATCTCACACAAACAGAAACAGGAATTGTCATTCCATCTCAAAGAAGAGAACCCCAGGACTCTTCCTGGTAATGGATGATGTTACTTCACTGATAAAATATCTCAGAGATCCTGCAGATTTGGCTCCAGATCACTGCAATAAAGCAAGGATCATGGTATCACAATAAAGTAAATCAAGTGAATTCTGGTTTCCCAGTGCACATTAAAGTCATGTTCACACTAGGCTGTAGTCTCTGAAGAGTGCAGCATTATGCCTAAAAAATGTATATACCTTAATTTAAAAATATCTTAATTGCTAAAAAACTGCTAACCATCATCTGAGCATTTTGGTGAGTCGTAATCTTTTTGCTGGCAGAGTTTCTTGCCCCACTGTTGGTGGCTGCTGACTGACCAGGCTGGTGGTTGCTGAATGGTGGGATAATTGTGGCAATTTCTTAAAATAAGTGACCAATAAAATTTGCCACATCAATTGGACTCTTTCTTTCAAAAATGATTTCTCATAGCTTGTGATGCTGTTTGACAGCATTTTGCCCACAGGAGAACTTCTTTCAAAACTGGAGTCAATCCTCTCAAACCCTGCTGCTGCTTTAGCAACAAGTTCCTATAATATTCTAAATCCTTTGTTATCTTTTCAACACTCTTCACAGCATTTTCAACCAGGAGTAGATTCCATCTCAAAAAACCACTTTCTTTGCTCATCCCTAAGAAGCAACTCCTTATCTGTTCAAGTTTTATCATGAGATTGTAGCAATTCAGATACATCTTCAGGCTCCACTTCTAACTGTAGTTCTCTTGCCATTTCCAGCACATCTATAGTTATTTCTTCCACTGAAATCTTGAACCCCTCAAAGTCATCCGTATGGAGGGGAACCAACTTCTTTAAACTTCTGTTACTATTGATATTTTGACCTCATCCCATGAATCACGAATGTTCTTAATGGAATCTAGAATAGAAAATCCTTTCCAGAAGGTTTTCAAGTTTCTTTGCCAGATCTATCAGAAGAATCACTATCTACAGCACCTGTAGCCTTATGAAATGTACTTATAAATAGTAAGACTTGAAAGTCAAAATTACTCATTGATCCATAGACTGCTGAATAGATATTGTGTTAGCAGGCAAGGAAACAA
The DNA here is from genome assembly GCA_029783875.1 of Phataginus tricuspis. NCBI lineage: Eukaryota > Metazoa > Chordata > Mammalia > Pholidota > Manidae > Phataginus > Phataginus tricuspis. The sequence continues at coordinate 3,640,629 of JAQQAC010010882.1, forward strand.
CATTAATCTCATTGCACATCTCCATCAGAGCTCTTGGGTGACCAGCTACATTGTCATTGAGCATAATGTTTTGAAAAGAATCCTTTTTCATGAGCAGTAGGTTTCAATGGTGGGCTTAAAGTATTCAGCAAACTACACTGTAAATACATGTGCTATCATCCAGGTTTTGTTGTTCCATTTCTAGAACACAGGCAGAGGAGATTTAACATAATTCTTAAAGGCTCTAGGATTTTCAGAATGATCGATGAGCATTGGCCTCAACTTACAGTCACCAGCTGGATTAACCTCTACCAAGAGAGGCAGCCTGTCCTTTGAAGCTTTGAAGCCAGGCATTGACTTCTCTGTCACTCTACGGAAGTCCTACATTGTATTTCCTTCCAATAGAAGGCTGTTTCATCTCCACTGAAAACCTGTTATTTAGTGTAGCCTTCTCTGGTTATCTTAGATCTTCTGCATACCTTGCTGCAGAGTCTACATCAGCACCTGCTGCTTCACCTGCACTGTCATGTGGAGATGGCTTCTTTCCTTAAGTCTCATGAACCCATCTCTGCCAGCTTCAGACTTTTCTTCTGCAGCTTCCTCCCCTCTCTGAGCCTTCACAGAATTGAATAGAGTTACGGCCTTGTTATGAATTAGGCTTTGGCTTAAGGGAATGATGTGGTTGGTTTCATCTTCTATCCAGACCACTAAAGCATTCTCCATATAAGCAATAAGACTGTTTCTCTTTCTTATCATTTGTGTGTTCACTGGAGGAGCACTTTTATTTTCCTTCAAGAACTTTACCTTTGCATTCACAACTTGACGAACTAGCATAAGAGCCCTAGCTTTCTGCCTTTCTCAGCTCTGGACATGCCTTCCTCACTAAGCTTAATCACTTCTAGTTTTTGATTTAATGTGTGACTCTTCCTTTCACTTGAGCACTTAGAAGTTACAGTAGGGTTATTAATTGGCCTGATTTCAATATTGTGCCTCAGGGAATCAGGAGGTCTAAGGAGAGGGAGAGAGACGGGAACGGCCAGATGGAGGAGCAGTCAGGACACGCACATTTATGGATTCAGTTCTCTGTCTTACATGGGTGTAGTTGGTGATGCCCGTAAACAATTACAATAGTAACATCAAAGATCACTAATCACAGCTCACCATACAGATACAAGTACAGTGATGACAAAGTTTGAAATATTGCAAGAATTACCAAAATGTGACACAGAGACACAAGTGAGCAAATGCTGTTGGAAAAATGATGCTGATAGACATGCTCAACGCAGCATTGCCACGAACCTTCAATTTATGAAAAACACAATACATGTGAAGCACAATAAGTTGTAGCAAAATAAAACGAGGTATGCCTATACCAACAATGCAAGACTCTTTAGAATTCAGTTTTCTAAGTGTTCCTTTAGGTTCTTGATATATACATCTTTGGATATATACTGGATTTATTCCTCAGTCAAACAGTAGTAAGTAGCCTGTGTGTAGAGACTAAAGTAAAATGCATAGATATAAGATTTGGAGTCTTAACTCGGAGGCTATACATGGTACAATAATGACTTACGGGCTCTGACATCATTAAGATGTTCAGTGAAACTCAAATTGGCAAAATAAGTAAACAGATGGCAAAATAAATAAATAGACAGAATGGATATAAAAAATATCAGGTGATTATTGGTGCAGCTAGGAAGCCAACTATTTTGGAATCTGTCCAGAGATTGTGACCTGTCAGAATTAGGAATTACTTGGACAGCCCTTTGCACAGAATTTTTTTATATGCAAGGCTTATGTAGGGATTGATCTAACAAAATCAACCAGCAGAGTAACCCTGGGAAGAATAAAACTTCCCAGAGCATTAACTTTAGTAACTGGAAAAATGGGGATTAGCTAAGAGAATAAACTAAAATGCTTGGTATTTCGTAGGCACTAACCGACTACTTCTACCCTCTAGGGTGCATGGAAATATCTGTCCCTTATTCCATATATATGAAAGCTTTCTCTGACTTCTCTGGTCCTATTTCAGTTGTTGGTTTTCAACATCTTTTACCCATGGTCTCTTTCTCCAAATATGTCTCAGAGTTTGCTTTTATTCTGTTCTTCCTAAACCCGGCACCTCGTATGCCCTCAATAAATACATGTTAAAGAATGAATTCATAAATTACATTAGCAAAATATCTGAGGGAAGGTCATAGAAAGTGTTTAATTGAGGAGAGCAAGAAATATATAGTAGTTGATTGAATGGATGTTAAGGTATTTGAAAGTGGTTGGTGTCTGAATGTGTTTAAGAGAAAGAAATGGAAATCATTTCAGGGTAAAAGAAAATCCTAAGAAAATAACATCATACATTTGAAGAAATCTAATTTTAAGGCTACTCTTTTAAGGAAATCAAGGAAAATCAAAATAGTACAATATTTATTTTTACATTTGACTCAATGTAAATGTAAGCCAACCAAAAGCAAATGGAATTGAACAGAAAAAGGGAAAATGGTGTTCTTATAACTGCTGAAACATAATGGCCACATTACCAACTTCCCACCAACCAGACTTTTTGTTTTGTTTTCAAAGTACAAGATGTGAAAAGCATAGCTAAAGAAATAGAATTATGGCTTGAGAGAAACTGATTTAAAAATGTTAGAAGGTCATTCAAGCAGATTTTTAAGACATGTTGGACGGCCATTCCATAGGATCCAAAACTGAATTTTTTTCTCTCTTTATTAGGTACTCTGCTTTTGCCCCTCTTGGAATTCATCATATTCATAACTGGGATTTTAAATTAAGTTAAACAGTCTTTATTTTAGGATGGTTTGAAAAACTAGTCTTCTATATCATAAACAAGGAAGGGTAGGATTACTATAAATTGTCTGCAAGAAAAGACAAATTGCCAAGACAAAACACCCATTGGTCTGCCAGTCTCAAGTTTCCTGTTTTGACATTGTATATGCAGTAATTTGGTACCCACAATCTCTTATTAGAAAATGAATGTGCTATTTTTCTGAATGCTGCAATTACAATAATTGAATTTAAAATGGGGATTGAGTTTCTCTATTTGGAGGAAAAGAATAATTGTGTATTTCTGATTAAAATCAAGGGGACTGAAAAGAGGTTGTACAAATTCCAGCTTCAGTCTCCCTGAGTGACTCCTCGTCAGGCCAGAGAAAAGAAACATTCAGACATGAAGAAATGGACCAGCACCTCAGCAGCAGGCACTGTCTTTGGCCTCATTTGCTTTTGTCCTGGCCTTCAGTCACAACACCCTTTGCACAGGCAATCAGAATAGCATGGCACTGTTGCATTTTAAATGGCAGCCATGCTGGAGTTCCCCACTGTGTCAAAAATTAAGAGTTAAAATGCAAGGAAAACAAACATCTCTTTGTTGCTGAAAACGCCTGTCCCCTTTTAGACTGCCAAGATTCTGGAGCAGTTTTTACTTCTCCATTATAGAACCTCTCCTCTGGGTGGGGGAAATGTAATGGTGCAAGGAGGGGGTGTGGGGAAGGGGACAAGGGACCTCATGCTATTTTCTAAAGGGCTCAGCTTCTTTTGTTTCACCAATATATTATATAAAAAGCCACCTTTAAGGCTCAGATGTAAGAAAGGAGAAGGGATGGCGGAAGAGGTTTATCTTGCCTTTGTAACATCTTTTTATTTTATTTTGGTGCCATTCAGTCTTCTGAAACCCCCATTTATCCAAATGTTAAGGTGAAATTTAGTCTCGCAAGCCCTCCTAAATGTTCCTTAAAATACAGTTTCCTAAGGAAAGAAAGTTTTGAGGCCCAAAGTGGGCCATGGATTGTCTCTTTATACTGGTTACTTTTTTTTAGTGGCTTTAAAGGCTTTATTGAGATATAATTGGCATGTATAAACCACCTATATTTAAAGTCCACTATTTTGTATGTTGTTACATATGTTTATGCCCATGAAACTATCACCACAATCAAGACAGTGAACACGTCCATCCCACTGGTAAGCTTCCTCACACCCTCTTGTAAACCTGCCTGCTCTCCCCACCCATCCCATGTATGCCCCTCCCTCAGCCACTCATATGCTTTCTGTCACTATAGTTTGCATATTTGCTGGAGTTTTATAAAAATGGAATCATACAGAATGTAGTCTTCTTGTGTGGTTTCTGTCATTCCCTGTGTTCTCTTTGGATGACTAATTAGAAGGGAGCTCCTGCTCCAAAGCAGAAGACGGCCTTGGCCAGGGTTTACTGTCGTTCCCCAGGAACAGGACCCACTACTTGGTCTTACTTTATTCTTAGGCTTTATAATGTGCTTCAGTAATCAATAAGCATTTCTATGGCAGAGGGTTTATTTTACTGTATAAATCCAAGCAGGAGAGGATGATATTAAGACATCAGTATGGATGAGCTCTGCTGCTCTGTAGCACTATGAGAAGAATGCGAGCACCAGATTTAAATCTAAGGTTACAGAGTAGTCACAGCTCCTGGCTGGATGGCAGGGATCATAAAAGACTCAGGAAAGATCTACAGCCATATACTGTGAACCAACGGGGCTCAGAGCAAAACCCAAACTGAACAGGCATGCTAGTCATCTACC